>OX578272.1:61128608-62328608 GCA_951217065.1 Baccha elongata | reverse complement strand
TAGGGAATAAGTTTCAACAACTTTTGCTCCATTTAGAGAAGGATATTGATTTCTTAGCTCTTATAATCTGGACATTGGTTGGAGGATGCAATGATACGAAGACACACCATGCTATAGATACAATAGCATTTTTTGATATATTTTTAGTTATTGACATTGAGGAATATTGCGGTTTACTTACATGCAGTTATGTGGGTTTACCAAACCGAAAATATCTTTGCTTTAAGATCTTAGTTGTGTACTCTGTGCCATTTTCAATTCGCTGCAGGTATAAACTAAGTAGTTGCATGTCACATTGCCAATTGAAGAAATCCAAATAAAAAAAGTCGAATTGCCTTATTCATTGAAAACATACAACTTGTTTGCATAATACCCAATGGGTTCATTTATGGGCAAAACTAGATTTACGTTTTCGGAGATTACTCTTACTTCCTATAGATACTTTGACTTGTAACTATTGAGTCACGAGATGGTGGTTTAATACAGCTGTTGGCCTAAATATCGCATAATTCGTCTCTTGTACAATTTTATTTAGAAATGATACATTTGTGAAGTGGTTAATAGAATTTAAATTTGTATTGTATTTACTATGATAATCATTTCATATTTACAGATTTAATATCTTCATCAGAAGTGGGCGGAAATTAACCCCATAATTTAATTAGATAGCGAGTTTTGGACTTTAAGTGAGCGACACACAAGAAACATTGCGTAAAGATTATTATTAAAGTTAGCACAAAATAAGTCTAGGTACATTACTATAGTTAGAATAATTAGAAACAACGTCACAGTTATTTGAACAAAACGCTTATTATTCGACTTTATGATGGTTTGTTTTATTTAGTTTTTTGTTTGTTTTACTGTGGAGATATTTGATCAAAAATTAGACGTATCGGCATAAAAAGTCATACTTTTGATGAAATGTTGTCACATTTTCACTTAGTTACGGCTGTATTTTAAGACATTTCTGTATTTAAGCTCTAATATTTAATTTTTAATTTATAGTTAAAAATCTTCTGGTTTTTAAATACTGAAAGTCTTCGCGATTATAGTTGATTCTTAAGAACTAAAAATTTACGTGAAAATTAAATGAAACTTCATTGAAAGACCCTCAATTAACTGTTATGAAAAGTATTTATGTGTGATTGTAGATTGCCGATCATCAATCGATTACAAGCGATGAATGATCGATCGCAAGTGTCGATTATGATCGAAAAAACGAGAAAATTTCTGATTTTTTTTTTATCAGATTTTAGCTATAATAAACCTAAAGGACTAGATAGTACCTTTTTAGTATAGTTTTAAAATAGACAATATGAGACTATAATTCTCTCTGTAGACCCAATAGTTTCCGAATTAAAGCTCTTCAAAGTTAGCAAAAAATTGCGAATTTCGAAAAAATTATCAGCAGGAAGAACTTTAACTTGGCCCACCCTGTTTCCGAAAAGTATGTATATTAATTTTATTCGGGATAATATCTAAAAAATCACACAACTTATATCTATGTATCAATATCAAAATTCTTATTCCACCAAATATGTGCTGGTGCGAACTTTCAAAAATACGTTGCGCTTCACCAAGTGTTGTAAAAATGATTTTTTTATTAATTGACCAACCAAACAATATTTGTTGCCAAGTTCTCAAGATTTGATTAGGCAACCTAGTCGCGATTTACGTTTATGAATAAGAGATAGATATTTCTATAGCCGTACCTTAAACTGACTGTCATAATATGCTGGAGAACAGATATTCTTCCCATATAAGTTTTAGGTATGTATATTTCTTCTCCGTCTATAGTACGGCAAGAATATAAAAAAAATATAAATTAAAATCCATATACCGTTGTTTAAGCACATTTATTCAATTGCATCAAGAGCTCAGTCGTTGAGACTAGAGTACATGCATATATTGCCAGACCACATGAGATCTTAATTGCGTGCTCACACAAAATTCTGTATGAAAATTAACACGAAAGAGATTTTACCTACCATATTACGTAAATCTAAAAAAATCGTACTTAAACTTAAATACTTAGCACAAAATATTAAACAACAAAGTTTTTAGAAATAATTGAATTTGCTCGTTTTTTAATACAAAATATGTTCTACACTTACCCTCAACCAAGTATAATAAACGATGACGAACGCTATGCGTGAGTATATAGGTATATCAATCAATTTCTTAATAAAATTAACTTCTGATTCACCAGAAAACCGCTGTCATAATTATGTTTTATCCCAAACCGAATTCGATTACATGTACTTTGACTTAAATGACAACAAATAATAAATATACTAAACAATAACAGAGAAACTAAAGAGAAATAATGAAAGTTTTTAATTATTCGCATCAACACAAACACTACTTGTATAAAGGGGTGCTCTCATCATCATCCCCAGCCCTTGAACATTTTATAGTTTCAGACAACGACAATGCTTATGATAAAATGCGATGTGTAATGGAAGGAGGGTGTGCACTGTGGGTCTGTCGTTTATTAAAACAACAACCAAAAATATAATCAAAATATTTTCATTAAAAAAATGTTCTTCCTCTTTTAGTCGTGCTTAATAAGTCAACTGACAAAGAGGAGTGACAACTAAACTATTTGTGAAAAACTGAAGGTAGACAAAAAGAGAAAAGACGTACCAGCCAGCCATGACACTGGCGTATAAAAGTAGATTTGTAGCTTTAATTTGTGTTTTATAAATACATTTTATAATAGCCGTTTTTTATTTTCAGAGATGATCATCTTTCGATAATAAAACAACTTTGGGTAATTTGTATTCCTTCATTCCTGTCAACATTTCAATTTTTCCTAAAAATTAAAAAAAATTAAAATGCGCGACTCGGTCGCACGAACTTGCTCTTGTAACAAACTATGTGACTACGAAAAATTCAATCAGCCCTATCGAGGTATCCGCTCCTTGTCATTACTCAATTTAAAGATTTTTCTAGCTAAGCTTACATATCTTTTTATTTTCGTCTGTGATATTTTTGCATCGTGTAATATCATATTAAGAAATCATATAAAGAAATACAAGCCTACTCGTGACAATTCTTTGTTTTATATTCAACCAATTTAAGCATTTTTGAAATGCAATTTTTTCTTATACATACAATTAGCAATTTTCTTAGATACATATTCTAGATGTTTTTTTTTTAATTAAGTTTACTTACTTACTTTAGATGGCGCTCACAGTCCAGAATGAACTTCGGCCTCTACCAACATGTCTCTCCAGCCAGTTATGTTCCTAGCTAGCGGCTTCCGATTTTGCACCGCAAGTTGGCTGAGGTAATTTTCCACTTGTGTGTGCCATCTATTGGGGGGTTTTCTACTGCTGCGTACACTATCAGGATTGGACTCGAAGACTCCTTGGTGTCCATGCACTCAACGTGACCCAGCCATTTCAGCCGCTGTATTTTCAGCTTCTTGACCAGGTTGATATCGCTGTATAGCTCGTCATTTTATCTTTTTCTCCATACTCCTTCGATACACACAGGCCCAAATCACTCGAAAAATTTTCTCTCATGCTTCCGCCCCATATAGCAGGACTGGGATGAACAAGGTCTTATATAACGTCTCTTTGCTTCTATTAGAGAAGGCCTTAGGTACTACTTAAAAGGCGTTTAAAGTCCGAAGAAACAGCGATTGGCAAGAGTGATTCTTCGATTGATGTCTGCACTGATGTCATTTTGCGTTGTTATAGTGGATCCCAGGTTGACAAAGTCCTTGGCTGCTTCAAAATTATATCTATCCATCGTAACGTTTTGCCCGATTCGATATTAAAATTCTTCTCTCGTTAATAGCATATATTTCGATTTGTCAATCCCATTTTTTGCGCCTCCGATTATGTATATGTCATCTGACTTTTAATAAGTTGTACGAGTTGTCTCTATCGTCATCCTGCACAAGCGGATTAGTTTGGCAGGGATGCCGAGATGCGATATGGCTCTAGAGATGTTCATTCAAGTTTTTGTCAGTATGACATCGTTTTTTTTTTTTTTTTGCACGGGCAAGAGGAGGTCTCAATAGAGTAGGATATACAAATTTTAAGGTGACGAAACACCGTTAAAACAAAAATATTTTTTTATTCAGTTTTAACCAAACTTTTTTTCGTATCGTAATTTTTTGCTCCAAATAATCTGGGTGGCCCAATTGTGCCCCAAACATATTGCCCCCTACGACTCCCTTGCCTAGCCAAAAATAGGATTTGAGTGCGAGTTTGGGTGCAAGTTTTACTTCAATACAATCAGAAAAAAATTCACCTTGTTGGTTAAAATACAATTGGATCAGAAAAGTGTTCTGATTGATTTTAAAGGAAGAACGAATACTTAAAAAATTGGTTTTAATAATAGGCGAATTTATATTTCTAAGCGCTCACCTGAGCAAGCGAATATAAAAATTTTCAGGCTCAGTTTCTTGACAGCAATAGTGTAAAATTATACTGGGAAATTGCGTTTATATTTCGGAGCATATGGAGATCTCGAAGATCTTTTGTGGATTTCGTTTCGCTCGGCCAGTGTAGCACTAAGTGTCAGTGTAGCACTCGCGGTGTTCGTTTTTCTCAAATTTGACAGTTGTAGCTGCACTGAGTTTCATTTGCTGCACTCAGTGTCGTTTAGGCTACACTCGATTAAGTGTAGAAATGAGTGCACAGTGCACACACCTATTTACACTCACACAAAAGTATTTGACTCTTCTCCCATAATTATTTACTTTGGCTTCTTACCCGCAAATTTGTTTGGTATCTAGCTCAGCAGGAATTAAAATTGTGTTTAATAATAATAGATTAAAATAAATAAAAACATTAAGAACTAATCAGAGTGCAAGAAAATGAAATTTAAACAAATAAAGCATAAAAAATAAAAGATCAAAAGTAAAGGTTCCTGTAAAAAAAATCAAGAAGCCCACTAGTAAGTTCTCATTAAAAACATACAATACTTTAAAACAAATTAAAAATAACACTAAAAAGACGTTCGATTTGCTAAAAACTTGCCGACACTGATTGTAGCACTGAGTGTCATTTCAACACTGGATTTTGGCACTGGCCAAGCAAAACGAAATCCACATTAGAAATAATAGAAATATTAATTGGGTTATTTGTTAAACATCAAAATATTTTAAAAAAGTGAATATTTTTAATTTAATACTACTGTTTTAATCTAACTGTCAAAAGTAAACAATACTAAAAGCAAAGAGCGCAAAACTACAAAGAAAAAAATAACAAAACATAAAAAAGAAAATGAGTAGGTAAAAACGAAAAAGAACAAAAAGATTTTTTTTTCTCATTCTCATCGATTTTGGACAAAATTCATTAAAGTGCATTTCTTTACATTTTTCTTGATTGCCGTCGTCGTCAGTTTTCCTAAAGACGCAGCTGTTTTTATGATATCTAGTTATATTTTTCAGATTTGCAGCAATGCAGCATAGCAGCAATTCAGGAATCCCGTAACCGGCTGCAGCCTGCAATTGTTCTAATTTGGTGACAGCATTTTTAAATAAATCTAGCAGCCAATAAAATTAAAAAGATTTACACTTCATGAACACAGGACAGGGCAACACACCTACTTGGGATTGCAATTGGAGAAATTGCAATATCTGAAGATAGATCAACGCTAGTTCTGTATATTACCCAAAGTTTATTTTGGGCCCAGAAGACTCCTCGAATGTAAGATTTACGGGAGGGAAAAGTTTCACAAGAACTCTTGGTCGCAATTAAGTAGGAATTTTCGCCAGAGCAGCCGCCCTGTTTTTAAGAATTTTTTAAAACGTATTTATTCTATTTTTGTTTAAAGATTTAGAAAAACTATTAACGGTTTACTTGGATTAATTAAAATTACTATTCAATTTCTTCCTGCAATTTATTTAACACAGAAAACACTTACCGCTGGTTTATGAGTCCTCTTTTTCTTTCCAAATTTGATTGCTCAATGGGTCGTCGCACTGAACTAATTATTTGTTTCTTCTAGTCTTTGCAAAACCACAATTGAACGAATAAAATAAATATTAAATAAAAGAACAACAAATCACACACGATAGGTTTTTCAACAATTATTTAAAAAAAAAATAGTAATAACTTTCAAGTTTGTCTCTTGGTGTGGAGAATCGCAGACTGGAAATTGATCGTTTTATTTGAAAAAATGGATTTTTACAATTTGTTTCTTCTCCCCGCAGTGTTAGAACAGGCACGTACATTTCTCCATCGAGCGCAAGAGAGAAATGAAAATACAAATTTGAGTTCTTCTGGATTCTGCTTTACTTTTCTTTTACGTACTTTTGACAGCTGGAAGGTTGAGAAAATGGAACGATTACATCCAATGGAGATGTGTTCAGAAACTGTGCAGTATTAAGGTGCGTGCACATTATACTAGAATTTAAGCGACCTTTACACAGACATCAATCAGTAAGTATAGTATTTGTAAAAATAAGTCTGTATGTGTGCTATTACACCTTCCTACAAGAGGCTCGCCTCGTTTTTTAAATTCTTCTTTGAAAAATATTCGGTGAGGCTCACGCTATTGCACTGTGTTTCAGAGAAAAATAAAAACTTTTGATTTTGCCTGATGACTGGAAAATTTTAGTAGAGTAAGAAATTTTCAATAAAACGATCAAGTATAACATCGGCTATAAGCATGTGTTCCAACGTTCACAGATAAGACGGAGAACTATTGTCAATGATTTATCCCCAGTAAGAAAAACTAGGGATAAAAGGAGAAGTAAGAGTTACTCGCCATAAATAAATTGTTGTTTTTGTAGTGCATGGAAATTTTACTATACTATTTAATATATTAAAATATTTTTTTCAATAAAACACGCCTAATATGTGTAGATGACTGACATCCTCTGACGGACCGTGTAAAGGTCGCTTAAAACGTTAAGCGACCCTTACACGGTCTTTCAGAGGATGGCACTCATCCATATATATAATCAGTCATCAAGCAAAATGAAAAGGGTTTCGATTTTTCGACAATCAATTGCATCCATACTGATGCATACAGACTTTAATTTACAAACACTATATTACAGATTGATGTCAAATGACTGACCATGTTTGGAGTCGTTTGGGAGTGCTAATTTGCACTCCTGAATTGAATTGCGAGTGTTGGGAGTGCTCTGTCACAATTTACTACCACATATATGATTATTGGAAAGGGTTAGGTTCTTTATTGACCGCAAAAAATCGATTTTAATAAAACACAAATAATTTTTTTTATTTATAAAATTTAATTAAATGTGATTTATTAAAAGATTATCGTATGCCTTTCGTGCTTATAATTGTAGGCACATCATCAGCGAGCGCAAAGTAGACACTAAGTTAAAATAAATTTAATAAGAAATAAAGTGCAAAGAGATGAGGCAAAATACAAAATTATTACGAAAACAACAACACATAAAGAGAACAAAGTGTTCTTAATAAACATTACAAATTGAAGTTAACAAAGAATAATAAAACAGAATTAAAAAAATTATTATTGCACATTTATAATTTTATCGTTTTACTAAATTAAAAAGTGGAAATTCAATAGTTTCTCTATCTAAATTTATAAGATTTTTTGTTGTTGCAATATAAAAAGATTCATATGCATCTAGTTTATTTGGTTTGTTTACGTTTTTAATTAATTTTACATTATTCTCAAAAGAAAAATTATTGTGAGGATGTGCAAAGTCTAAGTTGTAAGCGTGCGCTGCGACAGCTTTGCTAAGGTCTTTTTTCTTGATGCTTCGTAAATGTTCTTGTATGCGTGCCAGAAGAGGTCTTCTTGTTTGGCCGATGTATTTTGCATCACAGTCGGGACAGCTGATTTCGTATACTCCGCTTCGTTCTGCTAAGGGTACTTGGTTTTTCGTTGCGCCTAACAAGAGACCATAGAATAATAAATAAATAGAACATCAACTCAGGAGGCTCCACCCACTTTTGCCTACAA
Source organism: Baccha elongata (assembly GCA_951217065.1). Lineage (NCBI taxonomy): Eukaryota > Metazoa > Arthropoda > Insecta > Diptera > Syrphidae > Baccha > Baccha elongata. The sequence continues at coordinate 62,320,682 of OX578272.1, read as the reverse complement.
ACTTTCAAAACTGCAGAGATTTAACTCTGTATGCGTGCCCGCGTGCATTTCAAATGGGACTGTCAAATTTGGCTAGACCATACATTCTTACAATTTTGCATTTCGCTCTTCACACGTATTCATGTATAGAAAAGCGCGTGTAAACATTTTTTCTACGGCAGGAGACGGAGGATTACAAGTTGATGACCTGTGCAAGAGACGGAGTTTGTAGGCATTAGTATAAGCAACCTTCATGTTCTCTTGTTCAAAACGATGTCTGAGTTTGTCGGTGACATTTGGTAGGTTTATGAATTTGACACGATTCTCCCTTTCTATTTTTAAAGAATTGTTTTGGCTAAACAGTGTCGATGAAGCATCTCTTTGAATCTTGTAAAAATGTTTTGATACTAAACTGTCTTTTAAGGATTTTCGGAAACCGTTCACATCTGCAATTTGAATAATTCATTCGTATTCATTTTTATATTCGGCGACGCATAATAGTAATCTGCATAACCTACATATATACCATGCTATGAAATGCTGCAATTTCATGTTGGTAGATACAAGATGAGTCGTTCGTTATGCATTTGTCTGTCGTAGTTGATTTTCTATAGACACCAAAAATAATATTTTTTCCTAAACGTTTGTTCAAATCCAGAAATGTGATCAACGTTATTTTTTTTTTTTTTCAAAAGTAAAATGTTTGCTTTCGTAACGATTGTTTAAAATATTAAGAAAACGTTCGATATCGTTCTTGTTAATAATAGCAAAAGTGTCATCCACGTAACGAAACCAACAACGAGGAAGTAAGCCTTCTTTTTTTTAAATCATATTCGAACTTACACATAAATGCCTCTGCTACAATTGGTGATAGGCTATTGCCCATACTGCAGCATATAGTTCACTTTGATAGGAATTACCTCTAAATTGAAAACAGTTGTACTTCATACATATGAAAACACCCTTCTGATGGTCAGATAAAGGGTGTTTTTGTTGGAAATAAAAAACGATCGTTTAACAATTTAAGGATTATTTTATTTAATATAAAGAAAACACGTCTTGCGTAACCGAGATTACAAACAGGAAGAGAAGGAGAGAGAGAGCAATGATATAAAAGTCTATTGTCAGTTTGACATTTCTGACAGTTGAAGTACTGCCAGGGATACTATTCCACACCCCCCCTCAACTTCATAAGTGTCAAGTATCAAAAATAAAAAAAACATTTACATATTCCCTTTAAATTAGCGATAATGATTAACAGAAATCATAAACAAAAACTTTTAAAATTATTTCAAAGTGAATACTAATAATAGTAAAAAAAAAACTTATCATTTAAATGCGTTCCAAAAAATGCATACCCATATTTGTAAAATGCTTATAATGAGCTGCCATCGGTAAAGTCTTTGTCAGGGCATCAGCAATCATGTCTTCAGATTTTAAATAGTTAACTTGGATGATATTTTCAGCTACTGCTTCTCGAACGTAGTGATAGCGGACGTCGATATGTTTTGTCCTTCCTTGATTGGTCTGGTCGTGTGCTATATGTTTTGCACTTTGGCTGTCACAGTAGATGTCGATCCCTTTGTGAATGTTTAACTCCAGCATGATGTTTCGAAAATATGCTGCATCCTTAGCCACGGACGACAACGTAATATATTCGGCTTCAGTGCTAGACGTTGCGACAATTCTTTGTTTTCTGGAACCCCAATGGACAGCTCCACCAGCATATAGAAAAACGAATCCAGATTGCGATTTTCTGTCGGTCGTGTCTGCAGCCCAACTGGAGTCCGAATATGCCTGCAGTTGATGGTTCGATTTCCTGTACATGAGGGTTGAAGTTTTTGTGCCAATTAAGTACCTTATAACATTGTGCGCTGCGGTCCAGTGTTGTTTTCTTGGGTCCTCAACATATTGAGACAGTGCATTTACCACGTATGCAATATCTGGCCTGCTGAAAGTTGACAAGTACAAAAGTCGTCCGATTAGTTGTCGATATGCGGTTTTGTCAATAGTTGCATTTTCTCCTTTTATCTCCGGTTCTTTTTGAAGTTTTGTTCCAGTTTGTGCAGGTAGACGTGATGGTTTTGCTTCGTCTAAATTATAGGATTTAATCAGACTATTGATGTAACCTGTCTGTCTAATCATGAACGTTCCATCTTTTCTACAGATTTCAAGGCCTACACACAGCTTGGGTTCACCAAGGTTTCGGATGTCAAATTCTTCCGCCAACTTTGCACAGGTCGATGGTTGTTCTTTGGCATCATTCGTTGCTAATATAAGGTCATCTACGTAGACGGTTAAAATTGTAATAAAGTTATCATTTACCTTATAATAAATGCATTTATCATATGCTGATGATTTGAATTTTAGTTCCTTCAGGGTTTTGTCAAGTCTCAAATTCCATTGTCGACCGGATTGCTTTAGGCCATAGATGGCCTTTTTTAACTTGCAGACTTTATTTGCGGGATCTCTTTGGAAGTCATCAGGTTGTTCCATGAAAATAGTGGTATCCAGATCTCCGTTTAAATATGCTGCTGAAACATCGAGATGATGCACTTGAAGATCATGCTGTGCTGCTATTGCCAGAGTCAGACGAATGGAATGAATGTTAGCCACAGGAGAATAAGTATCAGTATAATCGAGTCCATAAATCTGATCATATCCTTTCGCCACCAGTCTCGCTTTCCTCCGGTCAATGGTACCATCTACAAAATATTTTGTTTTGAAAACCCATTTTGACTGAATTACTTGCCTATCAGTTGGTCTGTCCACCAACTCCCATGTCCCGTTCCGCAATAGTGATTCATATTTTCTTGCATGGCTTGCTGCCACTCACTACGATTATCCATGCTTTTGAGCTGTTTAAGATTTACAGGGTCGGTGTTGGCAGTGTAAGTTAATTCAGTTTCGGTCGGTAAACTTTTCTTTTGGTCCACTCCAGATGTTAATTTTATCGATTCGACTTTAGCGGTTTTGTCAGCAACTGTAAGTCGTGGTTCCTGAGTATTGCGATCATGGGTTTTAAAATCGAAAACGTAATAATTTTCTTCGCTTTTGTTATTTCCATCTTTTGTTGCATTTTCTTTATAAAATCGTACGTCTCTGCTCTTGATTATTATGCGGGTTCCTGGTTTCCAGAGCCTATATGTTCCATGCTCACTTTCATATCCGATTAATATATGTTCCGTGCTCCTTGCGTCGAATTTCCCTAGATTACCGCCTTTTTCCAAAACATATGCGCTAGTTCCGATGCATTTGAACGATGATATGTTTGGTCTCTTTCCTGTCCATAGTTCTTCTGAAGTGAATTTACCATTCACTTTTGTTGGACACCGGTTTCTAATAAAAGCAGCAGTACATATCAGCTCTGCCCATAGCACATCCGGTAAGGCCGCATCTAGTTTTAGACTCCTCGCCATTTCCATTAACGTTCTGTTTGCCCGTTCTGCTATGCCATTCTGTTGTGGTGTGTATGGTGCAGATGACTCGTGGTCAATTCCATTCTGCTGCAAAAATTCCTCAAAATGTGAACTCATGTATTCCATGCCGTTATCTGTCCTTAGGCATTTGATTACCTCGCCAGTCTGATTTTCTGCAAATGCTTTAAACAATTTAAACTTTTCCAATGCTTCGCTTTTCTTTTGCATAAAGTACACTGAAATTCGGCGAGAGTAATCATCGATAAAGGTAATAAAGTATCTTGATTTACTTAACGACTCCGTACGCATGGGTCCACATACGTCAGAATGGACCAGTTCCAATCTCTTATTTGTTCTCTTTTCAGCACACACAACAAATGGCTTTACTGACTGTTTCGCTTTAATACATGGGGCACAACTAGTGTCGTTGGAACTAAAAGCTGGCGGCAATCCATCAACCATTTCTTTTGATTGTAATTGCTTCAGTGACGTAAAATTGAGTTGACCCATTCTTTTGTGCCATAAATTCAACGAAGTCTCGTCGCTCTCATTTATAGCCAGTGCTCGATTGTTTCGATTAACGTAGTACAAACCGCTTTTGTTGTTGGCTGTTAGCAGCAATTCTCCATTTTTGCTGTATACTTTGGCTAGATTGTACTCAAAAATTATCCTAAGCTTCTTTTGTCAGCCGCTTTGCTAACTGAAATGAGATTTTCTTTTAAATCAGGAATATAAAGAGTTTTAAAAAGTTTGATTTCTTGCCCGATGTTACTCATATGTGGAGGTATTAAGGCTGTTCCAATGCCTTCTATTTTGACTCTTTTTCCGTCTGCCAACGTAACATAGCTATCCTTCCTGTATTTAACGAAATCCTTGAACATATACCGTTCTGAGCACAATGTGGGAAGTGGCTCCAGAATCGAGACACCAAGTTGGCTCATTAGTTGAAATTTTAAATATTCTCTCTTCTGCTATTATGAAACCAAAATTTGTCTCGTTGTCACTATCTGATTCCGAATGGACAGTTTTAACCTTTTCCATTTTGCTATAACAGTCTTTCGCCATGTGTCCTTTCTTGCCACAAATACGACAGTTAAATGGAAACGGACGGCTTTTATTGTTGTTATTCGAGAATTTTCTCGATTTATTTTTCCATTTTGAATACATTGCCAAACCAGGTTGCCCGTTGCTGTTGTGTTCCTTCTTCCGATCGCTGACTTCGAGCAGTCTGGTGCAAACAACGTCAAAATCTGGATATTTACTTTGTGCATCAAATGCTGCTTGCACATTCTTATAATTCTCCGATAGTCCATCGAGAAGAATGACAACAAGTAAATCCTTATCAAGGGTAGCTTCGAGCTCTTGTAAACGGCTTATTATAGTTTTGCACTCCCTTATGTATTCATCCATCGTGTGATTTGGTTCCATTTTGATATTTATGAGGCGTCTGAATTCCTCCGCTTTTTGCCTCGGTCCTTTTCTGTCGTATGTGTCTTCAAGGAACTTCCAAATACCATTTGACAATTTTTTATCCTTAACCAGAGAGATAATACTTGGCTCCATTGACAAAATGAGTTCGGCTCTTGCATCTTTATCTTTTTCGTCCCAGGTTTTCTGATCTGCACCTGCATCCTCTGGTCTCGCAATCGTTCCATCGATGTAATCAGTAAGCCTGGCTTTGTGCAGCACTGCTTCCATTTGGGGTTTCCACGAAGCGAAGTTTTCTCCATTGAATAATTGGATTCTGTTCGTCATTTTTATATTTAGGTTAGGGTATTTTCTTTTCCTTTTCGGCAACAAAAAAAAATCGATATCCGCCAAATAAAAGTTTTCCTCAATACTGTATAGTATTATTAGCCAGCTGGGCCCATAACCTGTTGGAAATAAAAAACGATCGTTTAACAATTTAAGGATTATTTTATTTAATATAAAGAAAACACGTCTTGCGTAACCGAGATTACAAACAGGAAGAGAAGGAGAGAGAGAGCAATGATATAAAAGTCTATTGTCAGTTTGACATTTCTGACAGTTGAAGTACTGCCAGGGATACTATTCCACAGTTTTCATAAACGTCAGACTAACTAATATAGCGTTTTTCATTTACAAAAAGATTTGCTCTTTCTTCAAAAGATTTGATATTTTTGCGTTTTTGGTGTTTCATTTTAATGAAAAGAAGGGAAAAAGAGCAAATCTCAACAAGAAAGAAGTGATCTCCCTGATTTGGCAGATTTGCTCTAAACACTGACACATGAACATTTTTCATAAATCTTACAATATTTTTACGTATTTGTACAAATGTTCAAATATTTACTTGTAATTGAATGGAATTGTAAAATATAAATATACACAAAGCTATCCTAATGATTGTATGATGATCGTTTGGAACGCAGGCATATTATGCACACAGCATATGACCGTGTTTAGACTGGGAAATTTGAGACCGGACTGACGAGAGTTCGCGGGCGAGAGGGATGAGGGGTGAGTACTCTCGTGAGGCAAGCGTGAGTACTGATCATTCCAACTTCATGTTTTTTCCCATTTTGTTCATTGCACGTACTAGATATGGACCGCCAGTCGGTTGAAATTTTCATACAAACAACTAAAAAAAGTTGTTTCAGCTAAAAACAGCCTAAAAACGCCATCATCTTTTAGTGTTGAACACGTGTACTGATTTCGCCATTAAAATTTAAATGAAAACGATAGTATATATATCTGTAAGTACCTCTTGCCATAGGGAGTGGATTTGTTTTGTAAAATGAAAGAAGTTTGATAACAATTTCCACCAAAATATTTCAATAGTAAATAATTAATTAAAAAAATGATATCACTGCTACGCAGATTCCCCCGCTAGTAGTTGATGCCGCCCCTAGTTATGTTGGAACACGCTTGAAGTTGGGTACTGGCGGTCCATATGTAACACGTGAATGATCGCAGTATTTTCATAATTAAGCTGAATGCAGAGTGATCGAATATGAATTCTTGGAAAAGGAAACAAACAGAAGCATTAATTATAATTTATGAATGTTATTTTCTTTTATAAAATGCAAAAAATTGGCGTCGTACAACTGTCTCACTTCACAAAAATTCCACCCGCTTGAAGTGAGGCGTCCTCAATTGAGGACTTGTGTAATCACGAGAGTACTCACCACGCCCACACCACGCCATACTCAAATTTTCCAGTCTAAACACGGTCTATGCGTGTTTAATCTCTGTCTTCACACTATGAAAAAAGCAGCACAACATGTTTCATTTAAAAGAGCACTTCTTGATTTTGAGGGCAAATCTTTGAGATTAAAATTAAAAACGCTATAAGATCCTGCAATCACAAAATTGATAAAAAGCACTTATTTTGTTTCTTGTTATTTTAAAAGCTATGTCCAAAATACTTTCAAGTAAAATAACAGAACATTTTTTTTATTTTAGAAATACAGCTAGGTTCAACATTTCACTTTCACTCGAAATGAAATCCAAATCGGCCGAAAATAAAATTGGGTGTTCTAGAATTCACAGCATCGATTTCGATTTCACATTTTCCGAAATCAATACAAAGTGAAATTGTTGTGTTCCATACATCGATTTTGTCGATTTTTTATTGATTTCAAATCGATCGTACACATTCAATGTGAAATAGTAGAAATAAAGAGACGCCATTTAAAATATGAATACAAAATTCCATGGAAAGGTCATCAGCATCTTTTTGAATCGATCTTGGATATTTCATTCGCCGAGAAAACGCAAAACTGCGTGCGAAAATTTTGGCAGTAGGACTTGCTTGACAATTTGCAACACCGCTAAAAAGGTACAAAGACAGTAATATGATATGCACCTACATACATCAATATATTAAGAAGCAAATAGTAGCTAACAACAAACTTTAACTTCCTTTCTTGGCAATCCAATTTCCAATGGGTTTGTTTGATTTTTGATATCTACACTCGTAGGTAAATCTTTCAGCCTTCTTGTTTTTATTATTTCTCATGCATAATATTTATATTTCTTAGTATCATTACGGCAGCAATTAATACAGCACTTATTATAAACAACAATAATATTTAAAAATAAGTTAAGGTGCGTCCAGACCTAAAAAACATTCATCAAAATAGGGAAACATTTCTGAAATGTTTCGCAAATGGCACAGAAAAAAAATTATTTGTTTGTAGTTGTGAACTTTTGAAAATGTCATGTGGATTACAAAACGGGAAACAAGAAATGTATCAGTAACATTACAGAAATGTTTCTTCAAACGTCCACACCAAAAGAAACATTTCTGAAATGTTTTTTAAACAATTTTCCGAAAGATTTAAGAGATGTTTTTTAAACAACGTTTCTTGAAATATTTCTTAGATTTGCCAAAACGGTCGAAATGTGGAACAGTGAAATTAAGTTAACTCGTTATGCAATTTCGATATCGGTTTATTTCAATCGATTTCCGGAACCTAGCTGAAAGTTATAGTTATAAAGTTATTTCCTACACAAAAAATTCATCAATTGGTTCTCAAAATATTAAATTTTCAAAAAAAAAATCGTTTAATTAATATAATTTTTTTAGAAAAGCTATGAAAAGATTAAGTACGCCATTATCATTCAGATATCTAGGCCTTTCTTAAAATAAAATTTGGTTAAGATCCGATGAGTCGTTAACAAAAAAGTACAAATTAAAGGAAACCGTTATATGACAGGTACCGTTAAAACTAGTTTTTGAGAATAATAATAATAAAGACCTTCTATGATGTATCACTCATGTTAAATTTTATCAAAATCGTTACAGCCGTTTTCGAGAAAAACAAGCTTTTTCATTACCGTTACATGGTAGGTACCGTTATATTTAGGCCTAGAAAAAAAATTCCAATAACCCCCTGACGGCTGCGACGGATACCAAGTTTAAAGGATATCAGCCCAACCGTTTAGGCTGCAGGTGCGAATGGCAGACAGACAGAATTTCCAGACCCACTTTTTTCGAATTCACTATCATCGTAATGTAATGTTTGATTGTTATCTCAAAACTTTTTTTTCCACGAATTCATAACTTGCCTTATAGTACTTCTATCGCAAGTAAAAATAGACCGAAACGGGACATTTTCTGACTAAACGTACCTGAAAAGTTTGCAAATGTTACGCTAAACATATCATTTGGTGTTAATTTTTCTAAAAGCTGCTATGCGAAAGTCCTCTAAGCGCTTACTTCTGCTTCTGCCTTCGACTATTAGTCCAGTAAAATGTGCTGAAAAATGAGCTAATATCTACAAAAAATACTGTAGTAGAGATTTTATTTTTATTTGAAAGAGTACCGTTTGTAGTCTAAATCCACAAAGTTCTGCGTTGTCCGCCATCTTGAAAAAGGGTTTTTTTTGTAATTTTCTCAAATTCTATTGGTCGTAGAATGATTTGTTTTTTTTGTATATTGGAAGGAAAAATATTTTCTATAACTTTGTCTCATTAACATTTTTGATAGCTCTTTTACATAAAAAGTTATTGACGAAAAACTGTCAAAATTTTGGAGATGGAATTGGTTTTTACTGTTTTCCGTCAATAACTTTTTAAGGAAAAGAGCTGTCAAAAATGTTCATTGACTGATGACTGATTATATGTGTAAATGACTGACTGACCGTGTAAGGGTCCCTTTAAGTATTACGGCGGCGTACCATTTTGCCTTCAAACATTTATTTTGTAGAATCTAATTACAGTTGGCCTCTGTTTTCAATCTGAATATATTTATTTTGTATTCAATAGATAATTAAAACAGCCATGTATATTCTTCTTCATTGGGAGAGTAGTATCAGTCGTATAAAAACACTTTTTCTTTAATATTTTCTTAAATATTACAAAACTTTGTTTCCCCCTTTTATTGTTTTTTTTTATAGAGAAATATGCTTTATAAACTACCATTTTCTGATTTGACTTCAGTATTTTGCTTACAGATCGTTACGGAGTGAGCCTTTACTAGCTTTTTATATAAATCGATCATATTTTGTTGTTTGTTTAAAAATAACCTTTTAGTTTTTCTTTTTTATTTATTTTGTTCTTTTTTGTTTTGTATATAACTTGAGTGTTTTTCTTCTTTTTTAACATAATTTGTTTTTGGTTGTTTTCATAAAAAAATGCATTCAATTAAAAACAATTCTGTATAAACTCAATCTTCAAATAAAAAAATACAACTTGTGAAAAAAAAAAAAAAATAAAAAATAAATTTTGGTGAAGAGTAAATAGAGTTCAATTATTGGTTTCTTTTTTTTCTTGATCGTTTTATTTTGCATGCAAAATATATGTTTTTTATCATATAAATCCTATGCGCGCAAATAGTTTTATTAATTAAATATTATTAACGCTCATTATTATTATTTAAATTTGTATGATTAAGTTTAGATATCGACCTAATTACTTTTTCTCCTCCGCTGCTGCTGGTTTTTCGGTTGTTCCCTCCTTGGCTTTGTCATCCGCTTCATCTTCTTCGTCGTTCTGCGATAAACTTGGGATGTTGTCATCCGAGTCATCGTCTTCTTCGAAATCGTCAAAGTTCTTTAACTCAGATGTTTGATTCATGAAGTTTGGCCATTCGGTTTGCATGTCTAGGAAGTTATTTTATTATACAAGTGAACCCACATAAACAGATTTGTTTTAAGTTACCCTTACCAGCTTCTTGGTCTTCTTCATCAGACTCGTCTTTCCATTTGTTGAAATTGGCTTTCAGGAAGTGTAGTTTGGTCTTGTCATTTGTCAGCGAAGACCAGTAAGGACCACTTTCTTTCTGTTGATTTAAAATAAAATTAATAAATGAATATATAGTAATTTTTTTTTATTTTTTACCTTGTAAATAGTAAATTCCAAACACCTTCCGATATTTTTACTTGATACTCGTTCAGGATCAACATTTTTTAGGAAGTTCAACTGCATCTCGTATACCTTATTGCTGTCGAGAGCGTCTTTTCCATTGAATTTCATGGAATCGTTTGTAACTCTAAAGAAAAAAAAATACGTTTTATGACTTTCAAATGCATTTGAAGAGGTTCCAACTTACTTGTAGTCAATGTCCTTGCATTCTACTTCAATAGTTACATACAGGAGGTCATTCCTTTGAGCCCAGGAAACCGGAGGATGAGATACACTAGAAATAACACAAATGAACGGACAAGTTTTATACCAACGTTGTGTAATTTTAAACACAAAAGATAAACTATCTATTTTTTTCAAGAGGAACTAGTTGAACGATAAAATATAATTCGAGGACGAAAAACCAACTAAACCCTTCAGACAACCCAGCCAACAAATCTTAATTTGAGAAAACCGTTTAATTTTGCACAACTATTCTATAATTATGCTGTCCTTTTTGTAAGAAAAAGTGGACTTGTAAGCGTATGACAATATTCAATTCCCTTGTCCAAAATCAGTTGTTGGACAAGTACATCTTGGTACTTGTCACGTTCTGTTTCAGAAATTAGGAAATTTAACAATTTCCTACTTTACATATTGCATTGTTACACTTGTCGATTTGACCATTGTATATACATTTCTATAGTATTTTCATGCTGAATAATCACTGCCTGGCCATCTTAAGAAACTTGTGAATAACACATTTTTAGGTTCGTGCATTTACTAGGTGTCTATTCTGTTACCCTTACAACAGTCGTAAACATACATGATTTTTGTTTTGTTTACGACTCTTGTCAAGGAAATATGGATTTTAGAGCCAATAAAATACATTAAATATTGTTAATTTGTTTTGTTGACGATTATTGTTAGGATAACATAATAGACACTTAGTAAATGTAAGAACCTCCAAATGTGCGGTTCACAAGTTTCTTTAGATGGCGCTGCGCCATGATTGTACTATAGAAATTTATATACAATGATGTGACCAAAAAAAAAAGTCGATAGTAACGACATCCTACGAGCAGTTTGAAATTTCCACATGATTTCTCTATGTGTATAAACTCAAGGGATATACTTGATAGTAATAAATATTGTAATATCTTATGCTACTCGGTGGTTCAACCAGAAGTCATCAAAAAGGGATTTCCCCAAATTATACATTTACGTTTGACTTTATTCGTAGAGCTCCTTAATTGTTATTTTGAAAGAGCTTGTTCAATTCTTTATTTTAAATAATAGACCTCGATACTACAAATAGTAATAATAATGATAATAATAAGAGAATAGACAACTAGTAAATGTAAGAACCTCAAAGTGTGTTATTCACAAGCTTCGGCCAGGCGGTGATTATTCTGCATGGTATTACTATAGAAAAGTATATACAATAACAAAAGGCAAAAATAGATCTTTCGGTTAATGATGCTTTGTATAATTTCTTGGAAGAGCCTATCAGAAATATGGTGTGCAGCGAAACAGGGATCAGATTCTGTATGAAAAAACGATCAAACGTTTTCATCTCTGCGAACATTTTTTAGACTTTTTCGATTAAATCTGACAAAATCCAAGGAATATGACATAAGCCTACAAGCAAACAGAATCGATTGATTATAATTGGGCCTTAACATTTAAAAAAAAAAACATGAACAAGTGAAGTGTATATTGCAGTGCAAATCTCAAAATAACACGTGGACCACGAAATGGGAAACAAAAATTTGAAATTTTCCTAAAGTTTCTGAAATGTTTGTTTTTGAATAAATTGTAGAAATAAATATAAATACCTAGATATTTCACAAACGTTTTTTTCAAAAGCGTCTTGAAACGAATATACAACTTTACAATTTTAACAACTAGATAATACATTATACAAAGATATTTTCTAATTTTAGGGCGACTTTAGTTCCCGGTAGCACGTTTTGAAAGTTGATATTTTTTACAGATTGAAGTGAGTTAAAACTGATTAAAAAATATTTTCTTTTCGGATTTAACGTAACTTTTTTTTGGATCGCAATTTTCTTTATTCATAGTAGACTCCGACCGAAGGCCTGTTTTTTTGACTGAAGCCGAAGTCGAAGCCGAACATCTGCTTTTTGATCACCTTCGGCCGAAGCCGAGGCCGGCTTTATGCTTGCAAACCTTGCAGACCCTGTTTGCTATTATTCTCAAAAACGCCCCCACTTTGTTCTGCAAAACGCTGACTTTTAAAAACTGCAGTTAGGTATATATAGTGCTTTCGAATAATACAAAGTTTTTGGGTTACCAATCACGACCAAACATTTCTTTGGGCTCTAGGTCTAATAAGAAATGTGCTCGATTTAATGATATTATTAAACATAGTGAAGTTTATTTAATAGTTAAAATCAAAGAAATTGATATTATAGGTAGTCAAGAAATAAAAATTTGTTTACATTCTCTCCGTGCAAATTAGACCTATCAGCATAAAGTTGCCACTATTTTTCAAAATAATTTTCCCTGACTTTCCCTGACCTATTTTTTTTTCCCTGACCAAGTTAAAATGTTATTGCTTTCAATTGTTGAAGACTAGAACCACATTGCGAGAAAATTCAGAAACATCAACTATTTGTGCAGTGATTCGGCATCTATTTATTTTGTGATGCTTACTCAGTTGAGTTGTTGCCGATGCGATGCTGATCGGTTATTTGTTTGGGTTGAAAAACACTCTCTTGCTTTTGATGATCGCGATTAAACGCAAAAATTATACTTTTTAAAACAAAAGCGCTGCATAAAAATTATAATAAGAAACAAATTCAAAAATCCACATTGTTCTCTCTTTTACACTTCAAGATTTCATATGGTGTTTTGACAGATTCGCAAACTTTGGGCCTGTTCTGATTTTCGTTCGGATTTGAATTCGTAAACGAATTGATTTTCGCACAGATTTTATACATGTGTTCTATTTTACGTAAAAACTAAACAAAGTTTTTATGAATAAATTTGACAGTCAATAAACAAATTACTTAGATTTTCCGAATTTAAATTCGCAAGATAAAATCCAAATGATTTGAATTTGATAATTAGAAGACCGGGCATTTGAAAACATAGAATTTAGTATTCAAACGAAATTCAAAACACGAGTACGATAACTTCGGCGCCGACAATTGATAACGGAATTTTGTAGAGGGGTCAAATACAATTTTTTTTTTACTATGGGAGAGGGAGGTCTTAATTTGATAGTAAAAATAGAATATGAATAAATTCTTACACAAATTGGCGCAAAATTACAGTCAATATAACACGGTCCTAAAAAGAATTTAATACTTTGTTAACGTTTTCACAACTTATAGACCGATAAAGCTATAATGAAGCATACTTTAAAGCCAGGAAATCTCCATTTTATCTTTTTAGATCCGAGTCTAATTTTCTGACTGAAAAATTGAACACTCTCTAGAAAGAGAACGAAACTACACACAAAGACTGTTTAATTCCAACAACAAAATCCCTCAATGGAAGATCTTACTGGAAAGTCCACAAATTGTTTATAATATACAAACTTATCACCTGGTGATAATGATAAGTTAATGTTTGTTAGGATTACCTTTACTGATTTAAAACGAGGCGACTATAGTTTTGCGCCATTGACTCTAAATTATCACACTTTCCCAAAACCCAGCCATACGGCGTATCAACAGTGAGGTATGTTTGGAGGGGCATGCTGCCCCCCTGCCTGGGCCTGTGATAGGACTTGGGGTGGGTGCGAGTTTGGGTATATGCAAAGTTTCTTTTAGATTCAAATATCTTTTTTTTTTCAATGTTTTGAAAAGCATTTAAACATTAATTTTATTTGTTTCCCCCAAATTTTGAGTTTGAAAGTAGTCTTTTTCAAAAACTATGGATTCATTTCAATTGATTTTAAATCAAGCTAATAAAACAGAGTATTGGCTTTCAAAAAAGATATAATACTTTATTCTAGGCATTACTGTTATTTTTGAATGATTTTTTTTTTTCAATTTTTAGTACTTTTTTCATTAAATTGCCCCTCCCGCCCAAACGGGGGAGATGACCCCCCTCTCATAGTAACAAATGCTTGTATTTGTCCCTTCTACAAAAATCCGTTATCAATTTTCGGCGCCAAAGTTATCATACTTCACCAAGACTATTCTCATAGCGTATGTTGGATTCCTTCACACATGATGTGTATGTGGTGAATATTTCAAAATAGAAAAGTTTTTCAGCAATGGGTCGCCATTTCATTATTTTATGACAGCTTTAATTTTAATGGGACATGACAATTCTTCCACAGAACTGACAAAAAAATTCCTCCAATTGATAAACAGAAAACATATCATCCATATGTCATATTCGAGTGACGAGGGAAATATGAATCCAATGGATCATTAAAAACACTCCCTTTTTCAATTGTGCATGTGGTTGCTGACCAAAGATTGTTTACATTTATTTTTTGTAACCTAAAACGAAGCAAAAACGAGTTAAGGTGTTTTTTTCAATATTTGTTCCCTGTTTACACTTATTATTTAAGTTCTTGAAATATAAAAAAGAAATAAAATCACACTGCGCGTTTTGTTTTATATGGCTTTGACCATATGATCGATGTAAACAATATATATGTGGTAGTAAATTGTGACAGCACTCCCAACACTCCCAATTCAATTCAGGAAGGCAAACTAGCACTCCCAAACATCACTCCGAACAGCCAATCGACTAATTTAGGAAGGTTATTTTCACTCGGAAGGCCCTCCGAACGTCTACTCGAATATGACATAAAAAACTTACATGATTGTTGAACGTAGCCATACGAAAATAAAACAATTTTGTAAATGTACAAGAGTTTAAGATTAGGTACAAATTATTTTGTTGTTGTTGTTCATATCCGGGATTTATTTGAAAACAAATTCGTCATCGAAGCATGAAGAACGATCAAGACGAGTAAATGCAACTATTTTCAAGCCATGATGCTCAAAATATTTCTTGATTTTGCCATGCAAACAAAGTTGACCATGGTAATGACCACTTAGAAAAGGAGGCATGGCAATGATATCGAAAGGTGTTTTACGAGAATAAAATCGAATTTAAATAAAGAATGCAGATCAAAAGTAGTTCATAACATAGATGCGATCAAAATACATGCATTGGCAAAACAAATAAATTTTATTCTTTTATATTTGATAGAAAATTACTCATCATGAACGAAGACTGTAATCGTCTATTCGACTTAAAAAATATCACATTTCAGATTATTTTTTGTAGTTACAGCACCAATATTCAAATATAAACAAAAAATATCGTTATTTATAAGGATAAAGGTGTATATTTTTCTATCGTTAAATTGAGTTTTTCCAGGTTTTTACTTCTGGAAGAAAACTTATGATTTTCTGTGGGACACTCCTTATTAGACAGCTCTTATATTACTTGATAAAAGTATTAAAAAATAAACTCACTTCACGAAATTAGCTGTTTATATTAACCTCACAAAACTGTGTTACTAGAGTATATGAACGTTTCGTTATTTCGCTGAAATATTCTGGAGATATAGCAAAGGTAGGGCTTGGGACATACCATGGTAGTGACATTTTCGGTGTTCAACTTGAAATTACGGTTATATTTTGTAACAAAATATATTTTTTTAGATGTCAGAATATAAGACAGCTTTTATTAAAGCTTCATAACTAATTTTTTTTTTAAATTATGAATATTTCTTAATTAAGTGATTTTCTTATACAGTTGCAGGTTCGTACGTATAAATGGCTATGGCATGGACCATGAAGACATGAATATGAAATGAATACGAAAATATTATGCAAAAGAAAAAACACTAACACATTAACACATAAATATCGAGCAAAATTATCTTCACAATTACAACCAATACCTACGTTGTTCTTTTTCTTTTGAAGACTATCTGTATCTGTATTATCTGTATAATTATTAATTTTTGTTGAAGGAGATGGGATTTTGTTTAAAGAAGATGGCAATATTCAATCAGCTAACTGAATATACACGTGTAGGCAGAGTTCAACGAAATTAAAGACATTTTATAATTTTATCATAAAGAAAATGTGTTTGAGTTGAAAATTTTTTCCCTGACTGCTTTTGAAATTCCCTGACTTTCCCTGACCAAAATTTCGTTCCCTGACTTTCCAGTTGAGTGGCAACTATGAATCTATTCAGCAGCACTGAATAGTTGCTCGCTTGCTAAACTGGTGGGAAAGCAAATAAATATTTTGTTGCTACTTTTTTCAAGTAGATATGTATAAGAAGGAATTGAAACATAGTAATAAAAAATATTTGTGTTAATTGTGAGCAATGGTTTCTTTAAATAAGATTTAAGTTATTCTTCGAAAGGTCGAAAGCATGCTGAATCATGTTACAGAGGAACTCTCAACCGAATTACAAATATTAAATTTTTGAAATATATTGTACGTTTAAAGCAAGATAACATACCTACCCATGTACAGTAATTTGAACGAAAAATACAAATTTAAGTCATCTGTCTTGTTTTTAACTTCATTTATAAATTGACAAGCGACTAGTGTCTAAAAATCGATCGATTTATGTTTCAGCATCAGATACTCACAAAATTAGGACTTGGTGACATGGAAAAACGACATACATATAGGTACCCGGAATTCCGACGTTGAATTGCACTCAAATCTCAAACTGACGAGAAAAGAGTAGATTGCTGGTTTCATAGCCTATTAAAACACAAAAGCATGTTTAGCTATTGAAACACAACTCATAATAACTACTAAAATCAACTGTCAGACACGTATCATAATTTGTCTGTACGCGTCTAAGTTTTCTATATTAAAAAAATGGCTAAAAAATCGTTCCATTCGTTTATTTGTAATTTAAAAAAAACAAAAAATTTCCAAAAAAAAAAAAAATTCCAAAGTACCACTATATTGCGTTCATTTTGTATGGAAAGGCAAAACTTTAAAAAATAATTCAAAATATAAATAAAAACATATTTAAAAAAAATGTGAAAATGTTTCTTACGAATAAAAGTATCCGCCCTTGAAAATTCGTGCTATGCCGTGAACTTAAGTTGAACCTTTCAACGAAGAAAAAATTAGATAAGGTCAGAGTAGCGCAGGGCAGAGTAAAACAGCTGTGAAATTTCAGATGAAGTTTGAGCAGACATTTCTAATGTGTACGTACCTATTTGTGCAAATGTAATTAAATATATAAATTAATTAAATATCATCCGTATAAAAATAACAAATACATGACGTGTGTTGTATTTGGAGAACGTTCTACTAGAATTTTTCGCTTTCATCATTATAATTCCAGACGATGTAGGTATTTTACGATTTGTATGTTACGATTTACGATTTGTTTTACTTTTTAAATGCAAAAATAGCACACATAAATCAATAACAGCTGATTCTGCCATTTTCACTCTATATTGGATCTATCATCACTTCCTCAAAAGCAAGTGCAGAAAAGCCTACTCTAACTTATTCTGCTCTACTCTTAAAAAGCTGAATGAACAGCAAATCAGGAAAATCTAGATACATCTAGACCTAGAACAGAAAATGTCTCACTGAACAATAAAATCCTTCTCTATTCTACTCAGAGTAGGTTAGAGCATCTCACTGAAAAGGAGTTTTATTTCACTGTTTATATATGTACATATGTATGTAGGCCTAGGTATTCTAAACAAAACTGTAACAAATTCTTAAGTGAAACACACCCCTGTTACGAGGAGCACCTGGCAACAAGTTCAACGAATTTTCACGATCCGCCAGGAAAAGTAGGGTTTGCTCAAAAACAAACAAGCATGCGCCACTCACAAAGTAGGTAGGTACATCGTTCATTCATCGAGGCCATAGTTCAAGCAATTAAAAACGAAAGTGTAGCTAAATATGATAATTAGGCTAAATATGGGATATGGCGCGGAAGACTATCACAAACTGTACTTGATAGGGAAACATCACATAGTACGTTCACCTCTTTGTATAGTTAGAAAAAATAAATTTTTTCGAGAAACTCCCTTCAATATAACATAACCTCAACATGATCGTCTTCTTGTGGCGACAATTATGGGTCTTCCCCAAAAAAAATTAATTAAATATCATCCGTATAAAAATAACAAATACATGACGTTAATGACGAACAATATGTATCCAAACTAGATAATAGATCATCATTTTTAGTGAATTATTGATTTGATGATAATTTCAATCAATTATTAATTTTATCTCCATTGGAGAGAAAGAGATAAAAATCTTTTATTCTTTTTATTTAAGATGGTCGCCGGGGGGAGAAAGCACGCGTATAAATTTACACATTGCCGCAGATTATTTTTTTCAGTTTATTTGGTTATATGTTAAATGAAACGAGGATTAAAATTTTAAACTTACACTGGTGCCGATGACATTATTGTTGGTGTTTTATTTTTTCGTTATTATCCTGAATAACTTGGTAATCGAGAAATTAAAAGCGATTTATTGGAAAAATCACACCCGCAAAATACAAACGTGAAAAACTCATCGGCAGGGAAGAAAATGAAACCAATCATCGAGTGATTATACTATATGGATTTTTTTGGCTTCTTGGCGATTTGTGCGACGTCTAAGTGTGGAGGTGTAAATAAAATATTGGTATTAAGGGGTTCACACTTAACTGCAGGCATGAAAAGCGCGGCATGATGAACGCTTGACATTTTGAGTTGACGCTAATCAAGCTGTTAGCTGTTCACACATATTCACGTATAGAAAAATGAGTGTAAAATTTTGTGTCTACGGATGACCTGTGGCCTACCATAAACACGTTGGAGGCACAACAAAACAAAAATTAAATAAAGAATATGTGTTGATGGCTTATGCATCTAAAAAATGATAATTTCAAATATTTACTTTATTTTATTTATAGTTTTGCTTGTCTGATGATGAGAATATAAATATTCCCGAAAACATTAACTTAGGCCGTGTGTGAATTGGGTTAAAAGTTGGTTAAATGGGTGAAATTTTGACAAATACTTCCTCAAATTGTTGTTCATTTTGCAAAAAAAAATACGAAATAATTGTTTTTTGTTTGCTTTGAAATTTTTAACAGCTGTGAAAACTAGTATTCATATACTGAATAATCAAACTATCCATGATGAGAATTTGTTGTTAAATATTTAGGACTGTTGCTTCAAAATATGAAATTACTATGCAAAGCCGATAAAAATAAGTAAATTTGAGATTTTGTCACATTTTTTCAGACAGAATTTTTAACTTTATACCCTTCAAATTGGATTTTGAATAATGAATTAACTAAATTGAAGGAAGAAAAAAATGTTTTTTTCATGGATATTTCTTAAACCTTGAATTTTAGAAAAAGTAGTTTTTTTTTAAATCCCTTTTAACCCAATTTACAGAGCAAAAATGGCTAAATTTTATCGAACCAAACGTCAAAATCTAGTCGTGGTTGACAATTTAACCCAAAATTTTAACCCCATTCACACACGGCCTTAAAATTGAATAAATTTGTGCGAGAAAAAAATAGAATAATAAATAAACAGAACATCAACTCAGGAGGCTCAACCCACTTTTTGTCTACAAACTTTCAAAACAAGTGCCGATTGTTCTCGTTCCAGTCAAGCAGGTACAATACATTGTATAATTGAATTTCTTGAGGCCTGATCTTTATCAATCAAAACGTATGTGAAATATGTGCGTGCTCTGACGTGTCTTGACTGAATTCGTACTCTCAGCAACAACAAATTTGATTGAAAAATATAACACTGATATATCGTTCAGCTCATCGTTTCTGCTTATTTCTATATTATAAACTAGGTAAGTGCATCTTGCCGAAGGTATTCATATAGCTGGTTATTTATATTCAGGCTTACGTTTAAAATATATATAACCTGGCATATGCGTTATCTCCATAAACTATTATCCTATTCCTATTATCCATCTGCACGGGTGAATAGTTACGCATTGAATAAGCTATTATGCGTCCCCTATTCTATGATGAAAAAATGCTTATTTATAAAAATTCCCCCATGCAATTTTAGTTACAATGCGCTTGCAAACAAAAAAGTACCAGAACAGGAAAATGATGATCTACAGTTGCTTCCAAGTTAATCATACACCAAAAAACTAAAAAAAAATGACTTTGTGTTGATATTTATTGTATTCCTCAATGTGACATTTCGATATTAAATCATCCCTATTTTTGGCACTATTAAACCCCTCCAACACGTTATATAGCTTATTATGCCACTATTACACGACCAAAAGTTTTACAAATAAGGACTATGCATTCGCTATTATACGTTTATAAATAAGGCGCTGTAAGTTTTTCGTTGAGACAGAAAGTTGCTGTTTTTTCTATGTTAATATATGTATACCATCACAGATAATTATGGCTACTTGTTTGGCTGTTAGATAATACCCTCCCCCGCCGCTGTGGCTTCATTTCATCGGTTCTGATGTTATCAGTCACCCAGATCTTATTTATTTTATTTCTAGAACTTAAAAAAATGGTAAATGCGATCACAGCCTTAGGTGAAATATAAAAAATCTCCTGACTTATTGCAGCGCTCTCTACCATTTGGTTGTTCATAATTTGGTCGTATTTGAACTTTGAACACATCCTATGCAATAAACGTCATTTTCACATTTTTTTCAGATCCATATCCAATCCATCTGTATTTTCAAGTTTTTCAAGCTAATTTGTGCAAGATTTTTCATCAAGGTATTACTTAACTCCATCCCAATTATTCTACATTAAAACTTCAAATTAAACAATTTTTGATCTTTTAAACAAATTAAAATATATCTAAATTTTCAGAATGTTGCGATCGGTTGCTTCCAAGTTTTCCGGGGTCCTTCGTGGATCAATGGGATTAACTGCCTCTCGTATCTCTGCCATTGGAGCAGTTCGCATGTCTCACGACTCTTCAGAGACCGATGAACAATTCGACAAGCGCTACGAGGATTTTTTTAGCCGCCCTGACATCGACGGTTGGGAGATCCGCAAGGGAATGAACGATTTGCTTGGCATGGATTTGGTCCCCGACCCAAAAATCATCATTGCTGGTTTGAAGGCCTGCCGTCGCGTCAATGATTTTGCTTTGGCTATTCGTTGGATTGAGGGATGCAAGGATAAGTGCGGTGTAAAGACACCTGAGATCTATCCCTATTTGTTGAGTGAAATTAGGCCAACATTGACTGAACTAGGCGTCAACACCCCCGAGGAGTTGGGCTTCGATCAACCTCAATTGGCCTTGAAGTCTGTTTTCGATATGTAATATTTTTTCAATAAACTTGTGTAAAATTATTAGTATTACCAAAAAATTGCATTCTTTAATAAATGCTATGTGGTAAAATAAAAAGAAAACAATCGATAGAATAACTTGGTTATGTAACGGCCTGTCGAATACCTATTTAGTGAGGTTATGTTGATGGAAATTGTTTATGTGTTTAAAATATACCTCTTTGTACATTTTTGGGAATCATAGTTAATTTCGATAATGAGCCGATCGTTTTCTTTTGATTAAAAGTCCTATTAAAATTCATTGGGAGAAAAATCGATAGGCACATCTGTGCTTGTGGGAGCTTCAAGAAAGCAGAGAAAGCAAGTTCAGCTATAAGAAAGAATTATTTTTAACTCATTGTTTCTCTAAATATAAACAGCACAAAATCTCTAAGGATTTGATATAGTTCATGCCCGTTATTATTAGTACCTAAGTTCTCAGATGTAGACTTTTTAAAAAGGCAATGCCGATTTTGTCTATATCCTTTAACTTATGAAAAGTAAACATCTGCCAAAAAACAGATTGTATGATAATAAATCACTGGTGACTGGGAGGAAACCATGGCAAATCTTCATTTTGAAGTGTTTAAGTAAACAAATAAAATAAATTTAAATATATTTTGTATTTTTGTTATATGTAACTTTTTTGTAAATTCAAATCGACCAATCCCCAATCAAAGCCAAAGAAGAATAAGCACAATATTCTCAATTTACACAATAAATCACTGCAGCTATTTTTGTCGAAAAGAAGCTATTGTCCATTCATTCTTTATACAGCTAGGACTAGAGTTTATAAATTGTGTATGAGAACAAGTTCAAAAATAATTAAAAATTCAGAAAATTAACACGAGCATAAAGTATTACATAAAGAATAAACGGAAAATTCTTTAGCCCAGCTAAAGTCAGGGCCAGTATCGAATTATACTGCAAAAAAACTTAAAATAATATAAACAGTAGTATATGTTTAATTGTTATGTAGGTAGATACAAATTGAAAACATCAAAAATTCTCAGCAATATCGAGGTATCCGTTCGGAACTTAAAATTTCATACATAATTTCATACATATCCTTTTATGAAATTTTCAAAAATACTGGATCCAAAATGCTATTGTGCTTTCCATAGAAATATGCGTTGGGAAAATATTTCCCGCAAAAATCCTGCAATTCGTATAAAATCGGAGAATTTTCCGTTCCGAACGGATTCCTCGTTATTTTTGTCCATCTTTGTACATTTAAAACATTCTAGATTACACCTTTGGTTGATTTACCTCAAAAAAACCTGCACTGTTTAAATATAGCGGTATTACAATACCCACTCCACGATCCTAGAATGTGACATAATCTTGATTACACTGTAACTATATCGCAGTTTCAAGTACACCCTTCCCCTTGTGAATTAAAAGAAGGTTACTTTTTCTCCACCAATATGGCATTTAGTCACCGCTGATAAGCTTGGAAACAACATCCGTGAGCCTTTTAAATCCTATGTCTCCCACCATTTTCCAAAAATAGAGGGTATTCTATCTGGCCCAATAGCTTTTTCCTTCTTTTTTTAATTTCCCCACTCGAGCACTTCTACAAAGCAAATATACAAAGCATTTCTCTTTCTTTAAGCCGCAATTTTAAAGATAGTCGCGCCATTGCTAAGTTGGCATGTCACAATATAGGAAAAGACCGATTTGCATCTGCAGCCGGTGATGACATTTCTTCCGATTCGGGACTCACTTTGCTTCTTTCTTACAGAATAATTTGTAGCTCAAAAGATAATTTAAAAAACAAAATAGGAAATTAGTATTCATTTAATTACAGAGAAAGATAAAAATGTAAAAAATCAATAATAAAATAACATTTATTTCCACTTCTTAAAAACTTCTTCAGCCTTTTCTAAATTCTCATCCTTTTTCATAAAACAATATCGAACGTAATTCTCCGCTAGTGGTTTATTTTTTTCGCTGTAAAAAGCACTCGGAGGAATACCTTGCAGACCCATATTTTTCGTCATCCATTTGGTGAATCGATAATCGCGATACTTATCTGTCTCCGAATCCATATCAACTTTGTTTTCTAAAAAAAAAAAGATGTTTTAAACCGCGTTAAAATAAATGATTATACCCTACCTAGACTTGACCAATCAGCTAGCATAAAGTACCCTCCTTCGGGTATAGTTGCTTTCATACCAGCTTCCTCCAAGAATTTCGCCATATAATCTCGTTTCTTCTTCAAGTCTTTTGGCAAACAATTGAAATAACACTCTGGCGAATCTAATCGCGTCATTTCTAATTCAAAACCTTGGGCAACAGCTTCTTGAAGAGGAGTTGCAACTGTAAACACACAATTCTGATGAACCATTTGCAGATTGTTTATAAGATTGGCAGGGCCATATCCCCATCCAACTTTCCAACCAGTAACAGAAAATGTCTTTCCAGCTGAACCAATTGTTATTGTACGCTCCCACATATCGGGAAGGCTACACATTCTAATGTGTTCAGCTTTATCAAACACCATCCATTCGTAGACTTCATCTGAAATGCAAAGCACATTCCATTTCTTGCAGAGTGCGGCTATTTTTTCCAATTCATCACGACTGAAAACTTTTCCAATGGGATTGTGAGGTGTGTTTATTATAATAGCTTTGGTTTTTTCGTTAAAAAGTTTTTCTAGCTCTTTCTCGTCCAATACCCAATCAGCTGAAGATATCACGCCATCTTTTTTAGTCTGGAAAAAATGTTTGTAAGATTATGTGAAATTTATCTTTAACACGCTTACAGGTTTAAGTGGAATAAATCGAGGAACTGCATCAGCTGCTCGCACCATGGGTTCATAACAGTCAAAGAACGGTTCAATAATTATTACTTCGTCTCCAGGGTGAACATTGCCTAGAATGGCACAGAACAGGGCTTCATAAGCACCACATGTTACCATTATTTCAGTGTTTGCATCGATATCACGTCCGACAAGTTTTGAGTACATCTTGGATAAAGCTTGTACAAGCCTTGGGTGGCCCTAAATATATCTTAATTTAGTATCTTAGTCTTATTTTTGCTAATTTCCCTTACAAATCCTCGGGTATATTGATTCATTAGCGGATTTTCACTTGTGGCAATTTTACTTAAAGCCTCAGTCACGTATTCTGGGGCAGCAAAATCAGGAAACCCCTGTCCTAAGTTAAGGGGTTTGTATTTTAATGCAAGGGGAACATACTCATTCCTTAAAAAACAAAAACAAAATCACTAGTAAGCAAACAAAGTTATAACAAAATAACAAAACAATTCACCAAACACTTGTATTTCCTTGGAATCGTTTGGGAAGTGTGAATCTGTCCATGCGACCACTATTTGTTGTGCTAAATTTACAAAAAGGTGAAAGAGATATTCTCAAAGTTTGACTGGCAAGTAATTTATCAGTTGCTGTGCGAATAAACATCTGTAAATGTAGCCAATTAGATAACATTAGTTAAAACTTTTACCGACTTGTTACAGTATAGGTTTATATAGATCACAGAACAGGCGATAAATGCAACTTGTGGAATAAAAGATAAGCCCGTCTGCCTGGTGATTTGTTAACTACATCTACAAGTACCAGGCAGCAGGTTGCGTAACCACACTTTTATTTTCCATATCAACAAAACTAGAAATTGTTTTAATTAATAACGACGTCGTGTTTTGACGAACAAATAGTCGCGCTGTGCATTCTTTTGGTTCATTTTTTATACTACTACGGTGTAAAAATAATTATAAAAATATTTTACCAAGAGCAACTCTTTATGGTTTGGTGATTTTTACTATACGTATTTGTATTTCACTGGTTGCGGAAAATAATAATAAAAATTTAAATAGTTTTTATAGAAAAATAAATTGCATTATTTATTTTATTTTTTGGATTTCGCTGTTGAATGACAGCGGTAACACAATGAATTTGAAACGATAATGCAGTGTTTGCACTGAGTTATTTGTGTCGATTTTTATTGGTAAACAAAACTCTAATTATGATCAAGATACATTTTCCGATATGTTTCATATACCTAGTTTATATGCAGATTCAAAAGAACGAGTTTGATTTGAAACGAAATTCCAACCCAAGTATTTCAGCCAACTAGTTGAATGCTTGAGGAGTTGAGTTAAGTGCGAAAAAGTTGAAATGACAGAAGAATACCTGCGTTGCTTTGTAGACATTAAGACCAAAAGATTGAATTTTCGAGAAAAAAATATTTGTATTTCTTTTACCTAGTTTATATGCAGGGTCGAAAGATCGAGTTTGATTTGAAACGAAATTCCAACCCAAGTATTTCAGCCAACTAGTTGAATGCTTGAGGAGTTGAGTTAAGTGCGAAAAAGTTGAAATGACAGAAGAATGCCTGCGTTGCTTTGTAGACATTAAGACCAAAAGATTGAATTTTCGAGAAAAAAATATTTGTATTTCTTTTACAAGTTATGCGCATACTTTTCAACAACAAATATTCATTCGTTAGTATGCAATTGATCACATGCAGAAATAATTGTGTATTCACCATTTCAACCCAGGTATTTCATTTAATTTTCGACTCAACACAACTGCTCGAGTGCGATCGAGTCGAATTCCATTTCGTTCCAACTCATCCCCGTTTACAAATGGGTGAACCTAATTTCAAGCTCGCTTCAACCATGCTAATTGAAAATGACCTGTCATTGAAAACATTACAAAACGAATTAAAGAAAGAAAATCGTCGAAAAGAACATCAACCAATGCAAAAAAAAAAACAAGTACAAACAATATTACTTTTAATAATTTATTGAATATTAGCAAAAAACTTATTTTTCACCGCCAGACACAACAAAATAAAACAAAAATTGATTTGAGTTTAGAGTTGATCATTGAAATTCATCATTGAACGAAAAACTGACAGCTGAGAACAGTGGGAAAATCGAACACTATCAGTGGAACGATTGTGTAGGACCTCCAAAAGTGCAGTTTACAACTTTCTTTAGATGGCGCTGCTCCATGGTTGTTCTATAGAAATTTATATACAATGATGATAGCTATAACTGGCCCCTAAATGAGAGAAATTGCTTCGATGTGGAGTACAGTTTGAATCCCTGTGATCTGCGCGTTAGGCCTCCACAGATTTTTTTTTTTGGTGGAACACACCTATTAAATCCACCGTTCCAAAAAAGTTAAATCAAAAACGATGTGTCAACAATAGAAATGTCATAAAACGAAATCGCTGTCAACGGACGTGTCGTGGAATACATTTTTCTTCCCTTTACCTTTTATTTATTAAATTCAGATACTCTTGCAACAAATTAATTAAAAACTTATTTATTGCAAATGAAATGTGTTTAAGACTATGGACATAACGCACATCTACAAGGCTTGTGTAAAAGCCGTCAAAGACAATTCGCATCCTGTTCTGGATAAGAATCGTATCCTTATAACTCGTCCTCGGGATGAATTCACAAAACAGGCCAAGGATGCTTGCAACAAAATTACCACTCTACGGAATGTTTTACTTGAAAACCGTTCGGCCTATATGAAAATCGGTATGCATTTGAAAAGTTCGGCTCAAATGACCGATGGACAAAGAGATTTAATCGATCGGGAGTCAGAGAAGTTTGTTAATTTCTATACCGTGCATCTCGCTCAACTGCGTAGCGATTGGAAGAAAATCAAACGAAAACGACAACATCAGCAGCACATAGAGGTTGTTTTAGATATGTTAACAGAGTATCTCAAAAACGTCTATGATATTTTCCTAGAACAAAAAAAATATAGAGTTCAACATGAGCTAGATAGCTATCGTCTGCTCAAGTTAGCTTCAGATAAAAAAAAAATTCCAGTCCGCCCTGGGGGAGAAACTACTGCAAAAAAGGCAAATGGAAAACTTTCTTTAGTTTCTAGCGAGGAGCATATTTCTAATGGCGGTCAGCACGAACGACGTACATCCTATGGCAAACCACACTCTTCTTCTCGAGGTCTAGATTCTGAGGACGATGATGATTATTTCGATGGTCATACCACAACAAGCAGCGAATCGGGGAAAATCAAACGAATTTTAGAAACAAACGAAGCCAAAGTGGCACTCGATGAAGACATCCAGAAATCGCAGCTATTGGTAGAAGAGGAAACAAAAGAACTGAGTCCAGAAGATATTCAAATGTTCGAAGAGGAAAATTTGCAGCTCTTCCATGAACTACAAGGCTTGTCTGAAGAAGTCGAATTGATTGAGAAGAACGTAGTCGACATTGCACAACTTCAAGATATATTTACAGAAAAGGTTAGTTGTTAGTTTCTTTGAAAGTTTCAATTTCATAACTCAACTTTATGTAATTTTGTAGGTTTCCTTACAAAAACATAACATTGAAAGGATAGCCAATGCAGTTATTGGGGCAACGGAAAATGTTAAGGATGCCAATGAGCAGATAAAGCAAGCAATTCAACGCAATGCTGGGCTTCGAGTTTGGTCTTTGTTCTTTTTGTTAGTTATGTCCTTCGCTTTGTTATTTTTAGATTGGTACTATGATTAAATTAAAAAATAAATAAATATATATGCTCGTATGTATGTATGTCTAAATTAAATAGAAATCCAGATTTTTTTTTATGGCATAAATAAATGGACAGATTTCTATTTGAACGGAACCAGAGCTTCTCAAGTGCGTAGAGTTATAACTTAGATCAATAATAATATTTTAACTATGTCTGTAAGGGACATTGCCTTTTAAATGCAACAGGTGTTGCACGACACTAGTTAGAAGGAGCAGAAAGATAGGAAAGAATTGTTTTGGTACAATGAACAGAGAGCTAGTTGATTTTTATTTTGCATTGCATACCTCATGGGCGACGTCCAACATAAGCTGGGAGGTATGCTGAAAAGAAAAAAATATTTTGTACCCGAGTGAGAATTAATCTCGCAACCTCTGGGTTAACAAGCAAGCACTCCATTGCCGCGATCAATGATAAATTGAAGCATCTTGTGATGACGACATCAGCCATTGTGTAGGTGTAAGCTCAATGAAGTAGAGTGACAACTCTGCCATCTTCTGTCACCGAATGATCCCAAAGCAGAAAGGAAAGCTCTACACCTGCAGTTCAGTTCGTCATCTGACCCTGTTATGCATTTAAAATATGAATACTCACTATCTGAATCTGAACCGCATATATCATTTTAAATTTTTCCAAGCTTTCTTTTCCTCAACAGTTTATCCACATGATTACCTAATTTTCGCGAATACTTTCATAAAAAATTTACTTTTAAATAACAAATTAATTAGAAGAAAGTAAGTTTAACCATATTTAAATGCGTTTATTTAAGAAATCATTTAAAAAACATAATTTTTAGCTGGAAAATATTTTTTTTTAGAAAATAGGATCATAATAACGTAGGTACGTTACGTAACGAACAACTACATGAGGAGTTTTGAAACGGTTGAGATACAAAATTCAACAAGTTTAAACAGCGAAATTTTTATCATTTTATTTGTGGCGGAACCATGATATAACACTGCTTTATAACTTTAAAACTTCACTAACGGCAGTTACGATCTTTTTTGCTGAGATACCAAACATATCAATGAGAACATCAGATGGACCAGATCTGGGCACTGTTGGAACATACAAATGTTTTACCACAAAGTCACGATGTTCAGCAACAACTCCACTAACAGCTTCACCGAGACCACCTTCTTTGTAGTGATCTTCGACGACAACAATACGTCCGCCGCATGCACGTCCATTTTCCAAGATCATAACAGCATCGATTGGTTTGATGGTGAATGGATCCATGATACGAGCATGAACTCCATTCTTTTCTAATTCAATCGCGGCCTTCATACATTCGTACAAAGTGATACCAGCGCCAATCAGCAAGACATGATCTTGGGCTGACTTTTTGACAATTTTGCCCTTGCCAATGAAAAATGGTTCTTCGTTGGGATATAGAATAGCAGTGTTGGGTCGCGAAGTACGAATAAAACATATTCCTTTTGTGTTTGCAGCCAACTCAACCGCTCTTTCGCAACTCACAGCGTCCGATGGGTAGAAGATGGTACTGCCAGGAACCGTACGGAACATGGCAATATCTTCTAAGCCCATCTGACTAGGTCCGTCTTCACCAATACTAACTCCACAATGCGATCCAACAAAGTTAACATTTGTCTGAGAAATAGCGCCCATACGGATCTGATCGAAGGCTCTGGTAAAGAAAGTAGCAAATGTGGAGACAAAGGCAATTGTGCGGTCACGGCATGCAGCACCAACGGCAACACCAACCAAATTCTGTTCTGCAATAAAGCACTCAATGTATCGCTCTGGGAATGCGTTCTTTAATTTGTCGGAAAAAGTAGAGTTCTTGGTGTCTCCATCAAGTGCAACAACACGATCATTATAAGCACCGATTTTGGCAAGAGCTGTGCCGTATGCCAGACGAGTAGCTACTTGTTCCCCGAGTTTATAAGCGGGTGGAGATGAGAGTTTAACATTCGATAAGCTAACTTTTGGGGCTGGCTTAACCTTAGCAGGTGATTGAGGACGCAAAGTGCGTTCTTCAGTCACAATTAATCCTTGCAAATGCTTAATGGTTTCAGCTGCCTTAGCACCCAATGGCTTTCCATGCCAATTGTCCAAGTCCTCAATGTTTGGGAAGAATTTTCCTTTGAATGTCTTGGCAATAATAGCGGTGGGCTTGTTCTTGGTGTTGGAAGCTTCAAAGAATGCTTTGCATAACTCATCTACATCGTGTCCATCAACAACTAATGCGTTGAATCCAAAAGCATCCAATCTTTTGCGATATACTTCCATTTGATGTTGAAGAGAGGTAGCCTCTGATTGTCCCAAACGGTTAACATCGAACACAACACACAGATTATCCAGTTTGTAATGTCCAGCAAAGTGGAGAGATTCCCAAATCGAGCCTTCAGCTGATTCACCATCACCGACAACAACGTAAGTCCTTGAAAAAAATTATTAAAATTAACAAAAATAACATATTATTTAAATTAACATACCTGTAATCAGCTTTGTCAAAGTTTTTGCCCACATAAGCCATACCGGCAGCAACAGCTACACCTTGTCCCAAAGAACCAGTACCAACATCAATAAAATTCAAACGCGGTGTTGGATGGCCCTCGAGATCACTGTCGATTTTACGAAGGTTCTGCAATTCTGAAATCGGAAAGAGGCCAGCCTCTGCCCAAGCTGCATATAAAATTGGAGCAGCATGACCTTTGGAAAGTACAAAACGATCGCTAGATGGATCACGCGGTTCTTTTAAGTTCAGACGCATGGTATTGAAGAAGAGAACCGACATGATCTCGGCTATGGATGCGCATGATGTTGGATGCCTAAAAACATATTTTGTTTAGTTATAAACAGTTAACCAATTTCTAGAGTATGTTCTTTTGTTCATTTTTGGTTTTCTTAACATTACGAGCTGGATAAGCTCGACAAATGTTTGCATCTATGATAGGTATCCATGATGAACTCGACGACACCAACCAAGCAACATTTTTTTAATATAAATAGTCAAGAACAAAAATCACTAGCTCTCTGGATAGGTACCCATGTAGGTATCTACTTACATTATTAAATAACAATATTTTAAAAAGGAAAATGCGTTTATGTCATTGACAATTTCCTTTTTTTTAATTAAATTACCTACATACCTATACCTATCTTATCTTGGTTTTTCTTCTGTTTATGTATTATTAGTTAGTTTTTAACTTTAATTTTTAAAATATTGTTTTTCCACTTTTTACGTAAAACTTCAAAACTTTCTTAAAATAAAATTGAAAGTAGCTGGTAGACTAGACACCTACCGCCGCACCGGCTGCGTGTATGCATTGCATACCTCAGAGCCGTAAATTTTCAAGTACCAGTACAAGTCAAGTAAGTACCCAGTACATTGTACTTGTACTTGAAAAAAGCAGTAAAAATGTACTTGGTACCTGAAAAGCACCAAGTAAAAGTACTTTTTCAAGTACTTCCTGTTAAGTACTTTTACTGGCTACTGTAATACTGTCCCTTACATTTTCAAGTACAAGTCAAGTTTTTTTTTTCGCGAATCAAATTTTAACTTAGGTGACAATCTTTAATTTAATGATGACCCTAGTGTTATATATACTTAAATACGAGTTGATATGCGATTCAAATACTCAAAATAGACTTGTACTTGAAAAGAACTTGAAATGGACTGGTACTTGAAAATGTGCTGAACAGTATTAGGGTACCCAGTAAAAGTACTTAACAGGAAGTACTTCAAAAAGTACTTGTACTTGGTGTTTTTTTTTTTCAAGTATAAGTACATTTGTGCTGCTTTTTTTTCAAGTATAAGTACCAGTACAAATGTACTTAACTTTGCGCTTCGATTCAAAATAAGTATCGAAATGGTAGGAAATTGCAAAATGTTAGGAAGTTCAAGAACTCCGGATACTCGGGAATAGGTTCTACTACCCTACTACATATGTTTAATTACCTAGCACAAGTTTAAGTGAAATTTTAAATAAAATATGTGGCTACATAGGCATATGTAAGCAAATTAAAATTAAGTTACCTACCTCAAAAGTTATTGGAAAATAAAATGCAACGAAACGAAAGGTAGTTAGGCACCTAAATATTATCTACATAGTTTCTCCTGCTAAAATACATTGATAAAACATTACAAAATACATCTGAACTCTGAACAGAATGCCCCCCGAGAGCGATTCCACACAACACTCCAGTATTAACATATCTAATGAAAAACATGAGATTTGTTGGTACTTTGTTTACCTAGTTGAGCACTGATGAGACAGCTAAAACGCTAAAAGCTTTTTGTAATTGCATGACGTAGCAAAACTCTGTTGAAGCACTTGTTTCACAGTCTCAAAGCCCATGAGTAAAATAAAGTACCTAAATACAAATCATACGATAACTCGATTATCATTACCTATATTCATTTGACCGGAATATCGGTGAAACAAACAAGAACAGTCCTTCAAGTGAAATACCTGCAGGCTATAAGTACAGTAGGTAAATAATATGTACATAGGTATTTACCAACAAAATAACAAACAAAAGATGATTACCAGCGTTAGAAACTCTAAAAATATCTCATTACTCAATGCCTACGGGAACTTTTATCGGTAGAAACATCATTCATCAAGGTCGAAGAGGTCATTTTCGGTTTTTAATCTAATAATCCAATTGCAATCTAATAACATGTCCCAGTTGCATATTAAGTGCTATTCTCACGCAAATTTCGCGGTCAACCTGAACCAAAACCACGTGTTTTCCTTTATATAGTGACATTTACTTTTACTTACTGCTATGTAATACATATTCAATCTTCAATGCAATGCAAATAAAATCTCTATTTTGCAAAAAATACAATTATTGTCTTACCCTGACTTGGAAGCCTCAGTTGCAGAAATGGAATGAATTCGAAGAAGATGGGCAATATCCTTCAATTCCTGGATGGTTTTGCTTTCTGGCTTATGGTATGACATAATTCTCAATTCGATTTATTGTTGTACTTTAAATAAAATGAAAATTTAGTATGTATATTCTAGAATGAACAAATAATTATAAAACTCCTCACTCAGTAACAAAATAGATAATAAGACAATCAGCGTTTCCAAGTCGTCGTTGTTGAACGGAGTACAAAAGCAAACTGATTAAAAAAATAAAAAACTGTGAAAATGTATGAATGTGTTTTTTTATACAGTTTTGCATAAAGTGCCGGTAACTTAACATAGGGTGACCTAGAATAAACTCCAAATTTAAGTTACGTTTAATTTGCATTATCTTTTTGTGTGCAATGGCAGGTTCTCTCTGAGTTTACTTGTGGAAACTTTGAACCATTTTATTAATCTATGCTGTGAACCTTACTTAGAAGTTATGTAAGGATATATTTGTAAATATGACCTTGTTTCACTTTGCATTAGTGAAATGAAGCCATGTTTGTACGTTTGGCTTTATTGCGCTTTGAAATGGCTTTGCAAAAGTGAAAAAGGGCCATATGAGTTTATTTTGTGTATGTACCATATCAGCAGTTCTGCGTACAAACATTATTAATTATGTATACATTTTAATTGAAGCAAACAGCGTTTTGGTGGTCAGAAAAAGAAAGAATTAAGAGTTCCTTAAGTTGATAAAATATTTTTTTTAACTATTTGAAACTGAATTTTTTTCGAAATAAGAGTGTCGCATTTGGTAGTAGCATATGGAAAACAAAAATTGCTATTACTCTTTTTCATTTTCAAGTGAGCAGCTTTTTGTTGTTCAGAAAAATGGAACGAGCGCGTAGCGAAACAAATTTTAGCCACGATAAAATCGGCTTGGGGTGTGAAAATTCAAAATTCACGGCACCGAAGGTCCCACTATAAAATCAGCAGTCACAAAACTTGATTTTTGTACAAATGACTTTGGGGACCCCTCCAAAATGCATTATCATGCCTACAAACTTCCGTTGCAAAGAAGAAGAAAAATTCTATTTATTACATAAAAAATGAAATACTTTCCTTATAGTTTTATGTGTTGGAACGGGAGTATAGATACTATTTTTAATGTACGTTTTGTAATCAAGTTTATTATCCACGTTTCGAAGTATGAGACTAAACAAATCAAGAACAAAAAAATAACCAACAAAACGAGTTAATACCGCTTCGGTTAGGAGGGGAATATAGGAAGATTATTAGCTGTTCTTATTAGATTTCTTATGAGACTTTTGTCATTTTAGACGACCAGAAATATAGCCAGTGGAAAATTCTTACTTATTATTAAAATAAATTCTAAGAAAGTTGCCTACCTTCTTCCTTAATCAGTTTTAATAAGTTCATAAACACTTTACCTATGTAGAAATAAAATTGTTAAATAAGTGTAAAATCATGGCAATACGAACCATTTTTGTGCAGATGTTTTGAATGGGTTACTTACGTTCGGAGGGCACTTCGAGTGAAATAAAACCTTCCTAAACCGGTCGATTGGCTGTTCGGAGTGATGTTTGGGAGTGCTAATTTGCCTTCCTGAATTGAATTGAGAGTGCAGTCACAATTTACTACAATATATATTTATTTACATCCATTATGGAACGATACGCGCAGTGTTTTTATTTCTTTTTTAACAATAGGAACTAAAATAATAAGTAAAAATAACACCAAGTACTGAAAAAATACTTTTTAATTAGTTTTTTCTTCGTTTGAGGTTACAAAAATCGAATTTAAACAATCTTTGGTCAATTACTACATACACAATGGAAAAGCGAGTGTTTTTAACGATCCATTGGATTATCATAATTTACTCCTCTTCGGAGTGAAACCACTCGAATATGACATTAGGTATAGTTAGGCAGGTATATATACCTATAAATAATTTCGTCATGGATTTTGTAAACCTACCTTTTGGTACCTATCTATAACGAATTAGGTATTAAGAATTAAGTTGAGAGGCCCGTTTGCTAAAACGATACTTAAGGATTTATAAGAAAATAAAAACAATAAAAAGACTAAAAATAGTCGAATTAGATTTTATTAAATGGAGTATTTATGAATGAAATTCAATATTAAAGGTTTTGTGGCCTTTACTCGGTAATCATCGACAATTATTGCGTACTAGATTGGGTTTGATGTCATCTAGCTGATGAGCCCACCATCAAACTAGGGCGAAACGCAATTTAAGGATTTATGTTCGACATAGATCCTAGTTTATGCAAAGGAAAAAGTACTATTTGAGGATTTATGTAGAACATAGATGCTTAAGTATCGTTTGAACAAATGGCCCTAAATGATTCAAATTGGCCGAAATATTCAGTTGTATGTTAAGGTAGATAAGTAGATACAATTAGGTATTTAGGTAACCATGGTATAACTAAATTATTATAGAGTTTAAATAAAGTTACAGTATTTTTAATAACAAAACAAAATTAATTTGGGACACCCGTTGCCTTTTCTTAAAGTTAACTCAATACTTTCAAAGTTCAAATACCTATACTTCTACATACTTGAATCGAAAGTAGTTTACCTTTATAGACGAAGGGAAGGACAAGACGACGAAAGACGAGACGAGAATACGAGTACGAGACAGGGTTGTCAGGTTTTAAAAGGAGAAATCGCCAACTCTAAAATAAAAATCGCCAAAAAATCGCCAAATTCAATTTTTTTATATAAAATTTGAGAAAAATAAAAAAAACTTAATTTCACAAAAATTTAAAATAATTGAAAAAAAAAACAATTAACGTAACGAACTTTAGCTGATATTGTTATTTAAGTAAAATCGGATCTAGCTCGGGAGGCGAGATAATCGTTAAAATTGGTTTCCATTTCCAAAATGTTGACAGTCTTTAGTCAATAACTTTTTTTGAGAAAGACTGGCAAAAATAATTGTGTGACAAAATTGTAGAAAATATTTTTCCTCATAGAACTAAAAAAAAGTAAATTATTATACGACCAAAAGAAGTCGAGAAAACCGCATTAACGCCTTTTTTAAAATGGCGGACAACACAGAATTTTTTTTTGTGAACTTTCGGGATTTAAGACTCTCCAAGTGGTACTTTTTTTTAGACTCTCCAAGTTGTACTTTTTAAACCAAAAATATAATCTCGGACGAATACAGTAGTTTTGCAGATATTTGTTCATTTTTCTGATAATTTGACTGGATTACTCCAAGAGTATTCATTTTCTGTGATGTTAATCTAATCTTAGCCGTGTAGCTGATGGCTAGTCAACTCTTAAAATATTCATAAAAAATAATGTAACTTAATATCCACTTGAATTTAGTCTTAAATTCGGCGATAGGTCCACTCCGATACAATAGAACAAACAAGGACGCAAAGGTATTCGTGAGGATAGCTTTCGTCATGAAGCTGTCTTGCCAAACATTATTAATATTGAAGAAAAAAATAATTGTTTGTTTAGTTTAGTCTTCTATTGTCATTTAGGTTTATTTGTAAGAATTAAGTTAAAATTAGAAAAAAGAAAAAAAATATTACTATTTCGATTCAAAAAATTAATATCGCCAAAAACTTAAAAATATCGCCGATTTTGGGTAACGTCGCCAAACCAATTTTCGTGTCGCCAAATCAAATTTCAAATCGCCAGTTTGGCGATAAATCGCCACATCTGACAACCCTGGTACGAGATACAATTGATTTCCAATCAGAATTCCAGATTCCAGTGAGCGCATCTACTCAAAATTGCCATTGCAACAATGCTACAAGTGTAACTAAACTGTTACATTTTCTCTTGATTTTAATTTATTTTTTACTATGTTACTTGTTTTCGTATTTTTTTACACTTTTAAAACGAATGTTTTTTCTTCGTTTTGTTAGAAAAAAAAACTTAGGAATTGGTGAATGCTAAACTAATATGACATAAAATGAAAATGCAAAGTATCAGAATACGTTTAGTAAGGTACATAGGTATATAATTTCATTTTAGATCTTGTAGACCAGAAAATTTGGGGACAAAATTACCTTTCCTCAAGTTTTAAAGCAGGAAAACCGCGCATTTGGAGGTTCGGAGTAGTTCGGAACCACTTCGGACGATTGCAACCCTTCAATTTTTTTTGTGTAAAAAACGGTTGGATTGAAATAGTACATTGAACACCAATTTTTGAACGCCTTCGATAGCTCAGTTGGTAGAGCGGTGGACTGTAGAGGAACAAAATATTAGTGTAGACATCCATAGGTCGCTGGTTCAAATCCGGCTCGAAGGAAAGTTTGAAGTTATATTTTTATTTTTTATTAAATATAATCTTGCAGTTGAATCGATGAAGAAAGGGCTGATCTAATAAGTCCAGTCGGCAGGTAGGCAAAAATGAGGTTAGTTCTTTTCGTAAGTGATATTGTCGAAAATTTGTCGTCAATTTTTTGAGTACTCAATTATTCTAATCAACAATTTTTCATAGTATTTTTTTTTTCATATTGAAGACTTAATTTTCAAAATGAATAGGTGTATGGTCATTGAGTTTATAAACACAATGGTATGGTTTCTTCAAATTACGATTTAGTATTTTATTCAAATGAATGAAATTCTGTCATATTTACGAAAACAATTTGTTAATTTTTGTTGAATCAATTACCTATTAAATTTTTTTTTATTTTACCATTTTATCAAACGACAGAAAAACTGTCATATTAGTCAATCTAAATCGGTAATCCCGATGCGAGAAGAATGAATAAATTTTATTTTACATAAGTAATGTTCTTATGCTTGTTACAAATTGAAAATTTATTTTAAATACTAGATATTTGTGTTATCTTCACGTTGACGAAATTTATATGAACTTGAAGAAGTTTCTTCAAACTGTTGTAAATTGAATTATTTTCTTTAAATAATGCTTTAAGTGCTTTCTTCACATTGACGAAATTCATGGATTTGAAAAAAGTTTCTTCAAACGGTTAGTGTACAAAACGAAATAGTTGTAGAGGTAGTCTTGTACAGTCTAACGGATTCTTTATTATATTTTCTTCAAATTGAACAAATTTCTTTAAATAGAATATTTATACTTGCGATTATATAGGTACTATAAGGCAAGTATGCATTCGTGCAAAAAAAATTTTGAGATAACAATCACACATAACACTATTTTTAAGGATATTTAGAGAAATCGAAACTTGGTGTAATATACATCAGGCTCCAAAATATCAGCAGAAAAAAGCTCAATTTTACACATACCTATGCAAAAAAACTAGTTGCTCTAAACATATCTCGCTTAACAATAACAACACTAATATTATAAATAATAATTATCTTAAAATTCTAGGTATATATTTTGACTCAAGCTATAGTTTTAAAATGCATTGTCTAGAACTTAAGAAAAGCCTAGCCACCAGGTTAAATATTGTTAAAATACTAGCATGTAAGAATAGTTTCTCTCATGTCAACTCACTCATTCATGTAACAAAATCAATTATACTTTCTAAGATAGATTATGGATTGGTTGTATATGGCAAATGCTACAAATCAAACATTCAAGCAATTCTACCAACGTACCACGCCGCCGCAAGAATTAGTCTTAAAGCATTTAGAACAACACCTATCAAGAATATACTCACTGAATGTGGCCTTCCATCAATTGCCCACCGGTTTGAATATCTCACTTCACTCCTCATAGACAAGATTGCAATAGCACAAGACTCTCCCATTTTAACAGACGTTAAACAAATATTAAATCGGAAGAGACCTACAAAAAAACCTTCTGCAATTGTTAACGCTATTGATCTCGCAAAAACAATGGACATCCCACTAAACAGCCAACGCACGCGACCTGCATATTTTCCACCATGGATGTTACCGATAGATTCAGTCAATACTGAACTTACAACGCTCCCAAAAAACTCAACAAACCCTTCAGTTTATAGACAAATATTTAGTCAAATCCTAGAAACTCACACTCAATGGAACATCATCTTTACAGGTGGATCTAAGAGCGAAAAAGGCACTTCATATGCGGTAGTAAACAACAGAGGAGAAACACAATCAAAAGGATTAGTACCCGAAATAGCATCAATATATACACATTGTATATAAATTTCTATAGTACAACCATGGAGCAACGCCATCTAAAGAAAGTTGTTAACTGCACATTTGGAGGTTCTTACATTTACTAAGTGTCTATTCTCTTACCCTAACAATAGTCGTCTACGAAACAAATTAATAATATATAATGTATTTTATTGGCTATAAAATCCATATTTCCTTGACAAGAGTCGTAAACAAAACAAAAATAATATATGTTTACGACTGTTGTCAGGGTTACAGAATAGAGAACTATTAAATGCACGAACCTAAAAATGTGTTTATCACACGTTTCTCAAGATGGCCAGGCGGTGATTATTCAGCACGAAAATACTATAGAAATGTTTATACAATGACATACAGCTGAAGCTCTTGGAATACTACAAGCTACAAAAAAATTCCATAAAACACAATCCCTCATCTGCACAGACAGCCGTTCTACTATCGATGCGATTTTGAACATAAACAATTCAAACCCAATAATTACAGCTATCCGGGACAACCTCATAGCAAATAAAAGTAATCTCAAACTCATTTGGGTCCCTGGGCATGCAGGAATCCTCGGTAATGAACTCGCAGACAACGCAGCAAAGAATGCCTCAAAAGAACCTCTACTCACCTTTTTCATTAACAACAAAGAAGACATCGAAAGAAAAATCAAAAATACTTGGTGCAATAAAAACGATGCGGAGTGGAGAGAATATTCCCATCACTATTCGACCATCAACCCCAGACGACTTGCTACCACCTACCCAACGACTACATCAAATCGAATGAACAAATGCTTTATTCGACTAAGACTCGGACACACTTTCCTCACAAACAACCACCTCATCAGCAAGGAAAATCCACCCAATTGCCATATTTGCCATAAAGACGTCCAACTAACAATTAAACATCTAACATATATGATTGCCCAAAAATAAAAATACTCTTAAATAATTCTAACCTTAACGATGTACTTACGTCTCCCTCCGAGACAAATATTAAACTAGTTTTTAACCTACTAACTTCACTAAAATTAGAAAATAGAATATAAAAAAAAAAAAAGAAAATTAAAAACTAGCCGAAAGCCTGGTAGCTAGAGCTATAACCATTTATATTTTAATGTTAATATGTAATTCATTATATGTTAATAAATAATAATAATAATAATAATAACATTACGATGAAGTGGGTCCGGCAATTCTGTCTGTCTGTCTGTTTTTTTTTTGCAAATTCAATTTTTATTTTTCCTTTTACATATAACTACTTAAATGCTAGACAAAAACCTTAAAAAATTTGCTTGCAGAATAACTTAACTAACTTACTGGAGCCATACGGGGGCTCTAAATTATACTAGAACTATATATATTAAAAATGTCTCGGTGTAAAAACTAACTTAACTTAAAACATAATATTACTTAAAACTAAACGGAAAAATTCTTTAAAAAACTTGTTTCCTATAACATTTTGTTTTATATAAAAAATTAAAACTACCCTTTACCTAAATAAAACTAAATTAACCTAAATAAAACTAAAATATACGTAATAAATATACGTAAATAACTTAAAACTACTTAAAAATACTTAAAATAACTTAAAAATAGAACAGCCACCAGCAGGTTTTTTTTTTCATCAGCCTATGCCCTATGCACATGCACACACACGCGCATACATATGCATATATTTAGACATATGTATACATATGTATGCACTCACACACATATATCCACAAACAAATGCATATTTTGGATTTTTGTATCTTTTTTTGGTGCCACCGACACTGTCCTACTTAATCTACTTTGTTATACCTTAGAAATACGTACGTCGGCCAAAGCAACAACTTTGACTAACCATCAATATCAAGGTGGTCACCCAACCACCAGAATTGTTTAAATTGCTTATCCAAGTCCTTTCTGTCCCGAAGGGGCACAGCTCTGCTACTGAACCGCAGACGCTCCAGGGAAGTTTAAATGTTTTGTGTGATAAACTCAGAAAATATTTTTCACAATACAAACAAAGGTAAGTTTTGTCATGCTTTTTGTTACCAGATTTAGAAGGGTAGGTCAGAGAAAGGGAAATAGGAAATTATTGAATGGGCATGAGTACGAACACTTTTTTCTATTAGATGTTTTTTAAATCAAGTGAAACCTATGCATAGTCTTTAAAAAAACGGACTTTAAACTCAAAAATTGCGAAAAAAAGGTAACAAAAATTTCAAGTGTGATTTTTCAAAACTGTGACAGAAAATAATACTTTTTTTTATAAAATTCGTTGCTCATATTAATCTTAAATCATAAACTGAAAACAAAATGATTTTATGTTTTCTGGTTTTTGAGAAAATGGAAAAATACTAAAACTACTTTCTTATAAGAGTTTTCTTTTTTTTTTGTATACGGTGAATGTTGTACGTAGGTTCGTTTTTGTAATTATGCTTGGGCATCTTTAAATGCAACAGAAACTTTGCATACATAAAATTCGTATAATTACATTAATAATTACCTATCTTCGATTGATTGGGAAATAAGTTTTTCGAGCTCTTCAAATTTGGAAGATATGTATATTTTGTTCAGGAATATAATTGAGGACGTTTTCTCCAAATGTATTCCTATTAAAAAAGTTTTAAGTTCAAATAAGCCGGTCTGGTTCAACAAACGATTATCAAATCTAAAAAAAGAAATGCAACGTGTTTATAGGAAGAGTTTATATGATCCACGCAATCGTGATACATTCTGTCGATTGAGAAAAGAGTATGAATTCTTAAAAAGATTTTTATATCATCAGCACGTTTTATCCACTGAAACAAAGATTAAAACCAACCCTAAAGCTTTTTGGGCTTTTCTAAACAAGAAAAGGAAATCAATTGGCCTCCCACTTACTATGAAGTTTAAAGATAATGTAAGCAGCGACTTAAAATGTATTTGCAATATGTTTGCTACTTTTTTCCAATCGAACTTTCTTTATGAACATAAATCTGTGAGTCAATCGACTTTCGAGAACTCTTCCATTAACATGGGATCTCTTTATATCTCTGAGAGTGATATTTTAAATGAACTTTCCGCTCTCGATAGTTCCATTACTCTTCCACCTGATAATTTCCCACCCTTATTCATAAAAAATTGTAGATTTAACTTACTTTATCCACTTCAAAAAAATTTTAATTTATCACTCTCTCAAGGGTTGTTTTTGGATTCCTGGAAGTACTCTTTTGTCACTCCAATTCATAAATCTGGATCTAAAAATGATATTGAAAATTATAGGCCAATTGCGAAATTACAGTTAGTTCCAAAAATATTTGAAGCTATTGTCAAACAGAAACTTTATTCGGCCGTACGTTCTTTTATATCTGAGGATCAACATGGTTTTGTAAGTGGTAGATCCACTACAACTAATTTAGCCATTTTTACTAACTTTTGCCTACGCAATATAGAACAACACTTTCAGGTTGATGCTGTCTTCACTGATTTTGCTAAAGCCTTTGATCGGGTGCAGTTTCATATTCTAGAGCGCAAGCTAATTAGTTTTGGTTTTCATTCTGCTTTACTTACCTGGTTAATGAGTTATCTAAATAATCGGAAACAATATGTCAAATTAGGTTCGTTTGTTTCTCGAGCTATAATAAATCACTCAGGTGTTCCCCAAGGAAGCCATTTGGGTCCTTTATTTTTCCTTTTATTTATTAACGATTTACCGGATTTAATTTTTGATTCAAATGGCTTACTTTTTGCTGATGATTTCAAGATATATAAGAAAATTAAATCACCATCGGATTGTTTGAAACTTCAACAGGATATTGAAAGGCTTACGAACTGGTGTAGAATCAATAGTTTGCACTTGAATATTCAAAAGTGTTCCGTAATGTCATTAACTAGATCTAAAGACCCAATTATATTCGAATATAAAATTTCTGGATGTGATCTAACTCGAGTTACGATGCAAAAGGATTTGGGAGTTATTTTTGATTCTCAACTTAGTTTTGACTTGCATATGGACTTTCTGGTTTCTAAAGCAAATGCTATGCTTGGCTTTGTGTTCCGAAACTCTAAAGAATTTAGTGATCCTCACACCCTTAAATGTTTGTTCATTTCATTGGTAAGGACAAACCTTGAGTATTGCTGCGTTATCTGGTCTCCTTTCTATAAAAAGGGTTCTTTACGTATTGAACGAATTCAAAAAAGGTTTACTAAAATGG
This sequence comes from Baccha elongata, assembly GCA_951217065.1. NCBI lineage: Eukaryota > Metazoa > Arthropoda > Insecta > Diptera > Syrphidae > Baccha > Baccha elongata. Next base: position 62,277,554 of record OX578272.1, on the reverse strand, counting down.
CTTTGCGTAAAACTTTTTTTAACTCAGATATGCCTGTTTATGAGGTAAGGTGTCAATTACTAGGTCTAAAACCACTACATAGCAGACGTGTCTACTATTTTGCTCTGTTTGCGAGGGACATTATTTGTAGTCATATTGATAGCCCCAAGTTACTATCCTTATTAAATACCTATGCACCTGCCCGTTTCCTTCGACCTCGAGAGAACGACTTCTTCTATATTCCTAGACATTATACTAATTACGGTCGGAATAATCCAATATGCAATGCTGCTACATATTTCAATCAATTTGAAGATTTTTTAGATTTTCATTATAGTAGAAATGAATGTAAGGCTTTACTGTTGAATAATATTTAATAATAATTAGATTTAATTTAGTTTGTAAGATATTCTAAGAAAGTCTTGTACTTGTTAGAGTTAATAATAAATAAATAAATAAAATTAATATGAGCAACGAATTTTATAAAAAAAAAGTAGTATTCTATTTTACAGTTTTGAAAAATCACACTTCAAAGTTTTTTTTTACCTTTTTTTTCGCAATTTTTGAGCTTAAAGTCCGTTTTTTCAATGACTATGCATATTTTTCACTTGATATAAAAAACATCTAATAGAAAAAAGTATTAGCTTTAAAAAAAATATAAAACTTAGTTGTAAGTATTACCGTTATTTTTTAATATTTGTTTTAAATTTTTAGCACTGTTTTTATAAAATTGCCCCTCCCGCCCAAACGAAGGGAGATAGACCCCCCCACCCATAGTAAAAAATGCTTTATTGATCTGTTCTACAAAAAACAGTTATCAATTCTTGGCGCCAAAGTTATCGTACTCTCCCCATTGAATGAACCTATTTTTATGCAGAACTCTTTTTTCTTGCAATAGGTTATAACTAAATCTTTCGATTTGTTTTTGTGAGAAAATTGATTTCATTAGGTAGATATGTACATATTTCTTCTATTTTTACTATCTGGGGCATATAACACCAAACTACAAGTACTTGTAATACAAGTGTTTAAATATGCATTTCATATATAGGAAATGCATATGAAAACACTTGTATTACAAGCACTTGTAGTTTTGTGTTATAGGCCATTGGTTTTTGATGTAAGTTTGATGTAAAGAAGGGTAAGTTAGGGTTAGGAAAATAAGAAATTATTGAATGAATTTAGCAACCAGGCAAAACGTAAATTTTTTAGTTGTTGGAAGGTAGGTATACGTTCATACATCATACCTATAATGTAGATAGATACCTATAAATTTTTTGTTAAAGATCGCAGGGGAATTATTGTTTTGTAGGTAGGTACCTACCTATGTATGTTTATGCAAAACTTATTTTCTTGCAATTAAATTTTTCGATGACTGTTTTTGTAAGAAAATTCTTTTTCCTATTTTAACTACCTATCTGGATTTCGATGGTTTAATACAGCATTGATTATATGCTAAATTCATATATATACCTACTTAAAGCTTGTTTCTAAGTAGGTACCTAAGTTGTTCACAAACGCTTTTACAATCAAAAAACTACGTCAGAGAGCGCTTCATAAGTTTGAAGTATGTAGGTAGGTACCACAAGGTCTTATTGTAGGCAATGTTGGCAAAAAGTTAATCAGATTAACAATTAAAAATTAACAATTAAAAAGCTAATCGTGATTAATGATTGAGGATTAATATTTTCAATCTTCAATCATTGATTAACGATTAATTTAATTTAATCATTAATCGTTAATGAAAATTAAGATTATTCGTTTTTATTATAGGTACCAACCTATAAATAAAAAAAAGGTACAACTGGGTAAAACGTAGTTGCTTTTTGATGCAGTAACTATCCAAGCAATTATTTTGTATGAGATAAATTATTAAATTCTTTCAATTAAGTATGAAATATTACCTCTACGTCAAAAAATCACTTTGGAAATTGATTTCTAATTGTATCGAACTGCATGAGTATTGTAAACTCTGCTGTCGATGTATTTGTAAGTAAATATGTATAGCATTAAGTTAACGAAGAATAAGCTTTATCGAGAAAATATAACTTCGATGAGTTCAGTTCTTTATAGAATTAAGAGATGGACGGACGGAATAAAATTATTAAGTGGTTTTTTTATATAATTTTTCCACTATAAAATCGTGTGTTTTATTTTCAATGGGTTTTATTGTGATCGGGTTTAGAAACTGAGCTGTCGAAACATTTGGTCAATCGAGCCACATTTGAACCAACGGCCGGGATGGTTTGTTAATTTATTAACAGGAAGGTGCGTTTTTTCCTACTTTAATCAAGAAAAAGTGCGTGAAGGACCGCGTTGTGGTATTTCTGCGCGCATAATTATACTTAATTTTCATTTCATTTTTCGTGAAAAATAAAAAAAAAAAAAAAAATAGTGAAGGGTGACGGAATTAGTGCTATTTTAAGGTTCAAAATGCGCGTCATAACACACGCCAAAGCATGCATCAAGAAAGGTTTTTCTTTATTTGTGAAGGAAAAATTGCCTACGTGGCACAAGAGAAGTACGAAGGAGGATGGTTAGAATTTATTATATTTTTTTGTATAAAGGAATGCCACACATACTGCAAATATGCCGTTAGTGTAGGCAAAACAGACGAGATGGAAAATTATTTTGCAACTTTTGCTTTAGCAAAAACAAAATTAACAAATATTTACCGAGAGAACTACGGTTCTGCTTGGCAACAGAGCGATGTGATGGCAATTTTCAACGAATAAGTTATCATTCTTCACTGTTATACAGTAAACGACAACGTCGCAAAATAAGAGATGGAAACACACACATGTATGCATGCACACACAAGAGAGACGGACGAGACAATTTCACTTTCTTGCTTCATGCAAGAAAAAATATATATTCAGAGCGAATCACGATAAATTTACCCGGTAGCGCATCTGCTGGAAATGACAAAAATAAAAAAAACACAAAAAAACAAAAACAATTGCTATTCTTCACCATAATGTGGTTGACGACAAGATTATTTCAACAAATGTGAAGAACAGACAAAAGCAGAGAGAGAAAATTAATCTCTCCAGCCGAGAAGGGGATGGAATACAAACAGGTTAATTCAAAGGACGGTACGACTGTTGAGATTGAGTAATAAACTCATTCAAAGTTCGACCGTGGCCGCGAATTCAACCGAAGTCAATAAACACAATAAAACAAATAATTTGCAAAATACAAAACTATTGCATTAAATTTGATAAATATAAAATAACAACAAACAATTTTTAAAGGTAATATAGTCCACTCTGCTATCTTGTCATCTTGTGTTTATTTTTTTTATTATTAAGTTGTTGTTGTGCTCTAAGAAAGAAGTTTTATTATCTGCATTGTCAAAAGAAAATTGATGTTTGTGTTTTTTTTTCTTTCCCAAATCTCGTGAAGGATATATATATATATATTGTTTGTTCACTTTATTGAACAGAATACAATCGTGATAATCTAAATCGCTTATTTTTGTGATGGATAATTTTTGTTGTGCGCTGTATTGAGAAAAATTTTATATTTTATAATAATTTGATGGTGATGGGCACATCACATGTTGAAAAATACTATAGAATGGAAATATTTTACTATGGACGAGAATTGTGTGACGGCTACTGAAGGGAAGGAATATTTTTTTTTTTCTCTAGATATACCTACATACAGATGGGAATTAAAAATGCGACTAGATTGTGTTTGTTTTGTTTTCAGTCTCTATATAAAAAATATATTAATTTGGGATCGTGATGGAAGGAGAAACAAGTGTGATGCATTTAATTTTTTTGTGTGTGCGAATTTAAAATAAAATGGGAGAAATGTTGTTTAGCAGAGCAGTACAAGTGCTGGTCTAGTTGTGTGTGTTCCTTTGATATAGGATGGAGAGAGAAGGGGATGGTTATATAAACTACGCACTTAAGCACAAATGTGCGAGTGACGTTAATCATTTTTAATGTTTATTTTTTGTAAACGAGATGGAAAGGTTGTTTTATTTGTGCAGTATATTTAGTGATGGTGGGAAAGAAAAAAGAGAAGGAAAATGTGATGTGATGGTAAAAGACCATAGTGAAGGAAGGGGAAGGACGTGCGTCCTTCCCCTTCCTTTTAACAGGGCAGCGCGGGCAGTTTAGCGATGGTTTATTTTTTGTTGTGCATTGGAAGATGGATGGAAAATTCGTTACGGAAATATTGGCGACGTGAAGGGAACATGTGTGAGCAGCGTTTGTTTCTTTTTCCTTTGTTTCTTTCACTTTGTTTAAGCTACCTACCGACAACAAAATTAGCAGGTTTTTATTATTTCCCAAACATACATATACGAGTGTTTTAAATTGACACTCAAGTACGAATGTACTAGCGCCCGTGTATGGCATTCTGGAAGGTAAAGATTTAAATTATTTGGGATCAAAGTAGAAAATAACAGAACCCAATACAACAAATTGTTGATATTGTCCACAACCGTCACGGAAATGGTTTGAGATTTGTATTTGGGCAAGGTAGAACACTTCAGCGTTGATTTATTTTCGGCATTTATGGTTGTGTGTCTATTGGATAGATGGATGGTATGGATGGTAAAAACAAGGATGTACAATCACTGTGCACGTATTTGTCGGTAAACATGAGATGGAAATTTTCTTTGAAAAAATGATTAGCGATGGAAAAAGGTATAAAAGAGATGGAGACACTCAAAGCACAAATGTGCGAGCTGTCGTGTGATGGAGTAAAATGGAACTCAAGCACGAATGTGCGGGTTGCCGTGAGATTTATTGGAAGGGAAAGTACTCAAAGTACAAAAGTACGAGATACTTTTTTAAAGGAAGAGAATGGACGTGAGATTTATTGGAAGGGAAAGTGCTCAAAGTACAAAAGTACGAGATACTTTTTTAAAAAGAGAGAATGGACGCTTGCAAGCGGAAGGATGAGAAGGAAAAATATTGTTATGGAAAATTAATTTGAGCAGGAATTAATTTTGTGAGTGATGGTTGATATAAAAAAATGACAATGTAGGTACTGAGCAACAGCAACAACACATTTTTAGAATTTTAAAAAACATTTATTCGTAGGCGTATACATATTTATCCTGTTTTATTTATATGCAGGGGTATATGTATTTATCCTATTTTATTTATTCGTAGGGGTATAAGTATTTATTGATTTTATTTATAATGGTACCTATAAGTATTGGTTTTATTTATAAAGCATAAGTAGATATCCTATTATTTCATAAGGGTACAGACATTTATTTTTATATATTGGTATAAATACTTCATTGAACTTTTTGGAGTGGAAGCATATACGTTGATACACAACTAATTTTGACTTCATTATTTTTATTTCACAGATAAATGGAAGGAAAAGGAGTTGAAAATCCTACAGAGAAGGGTAATGCGAAGGAAGCAGGAAGGACACAGTATATGTTCTGCTCCACAATTAATACGGTGCTAAAAGACTGCTAGCCCACACCAGAAAGGAAGGTCTACAATGTGCAGGACAAGATAATGGGGCGTAAAACCAAGAATGAGGAACGCAAAATTAAGTTCAAGGCGGATTGACTAGGTCCACCACCTAAGAGACGAGCAGGGATGGAAGACGGTTGGAAGGATGTTAAAATGAAGGATGAAGAGATCGACATAGAAGAGAGAAGGACATCTTGGGGTGATTTTAAGAGAAGGGAAGGGATTATTTTGAAAAATAAAAATAAAAATAAAATGTATTTATCATCTTCTTATTTGGTTGAGAAGGGAAGGTCTACCTTGATGCCCACGGCACAGGTAAAAATTGAGATGGATGGAAGCAAACATGGACCGATAAAGGCACTCTTAGATACTGGTGCTCAACCAAATTTGGTAAGCTATCAGCTTCAACAAAAACTAGGTTTGCCAAAAATTCAGACGACACGGAAGGTTATTGGGGTGGAAGGTCAGCCCTTTCATATCAAATATAAAACAATGCTTAAGGTTTGTCCTTGGTTTAACTCGCAGGATTCTATCGAACAGGAGTTCTGGATACTGCCAAGAGAAGGAAATTGGCGGCCAATTGTGCCTACACACAATTTGGTCCCGTCAAGGATGGAAATTTCTGGTCGGCCGTTGGCTGATCCTGAATATTGGAAGGCGAATTCTGTTGACTTATTATTAGGTTGCAGATTCATATCAGAAATATTTGTTTCTGTTTTGGGAAGGCAATCTTGTGGTCCATTGTGTATGGAAACCACTTTGGGAAAAATCATACTTGGAGAGTACCATACCATGAGATGGATGGGGAGGAATATGAGATGGAAGGGAAGGTAAATGAGAAGGTATCCTATGTTGTTTGTATGACTAATGAGCAACTGCATGAATCACTTAAACGCTTATGGCAGCTAGATGAAGTCGCATCGTCATCACATAGATCGACAGAAGAAGAGAAGGTAGAGCAAAATTTCGTAAAAACATACGTACGCGACAGAGATGGAAGATTCATTGTTACGATTCCTTTAAAAGAGCCAGAGATGGACATTGGGAGTTCAGAGATGGTAGCAAAACAGAGATTTTTTGCATTAGAGAGAAGGTTAGAAGCGGATGCAGATCTTAAACAGAAATATATCGACTTCATGAGAGAATATGAGAGCGCAGGGCACATGACACTGGTAACTGGTAATGCTCAAGGAAAGAACATTTATCACATTATTCCACATCACTGCGTCACAAAAAAGTTCAGAGTAGTTTTTGATGCCAGTTGTAAGACGGTGAAGGGTGTTTCACTCAATGAAGCACAGATGCTAGGAGAGAAACTACAAAAAGATTTACACGAAACTTTGATGCGTTTTCGCAGGCACAGAGTTTCCATCAGTGCTGATATTAAAATGATGTTTCGAATGGTGAAGGTCGCGAAGAAACAGTGGGATTTGCAGAGAATATTTTGGAGAGAGAGTCCACATGACAAATTGAAGGAATACTGGTTGACAGTAGTCACTCATGGTATGACCTCATCAGCTCATAACGCTGTGAGAACACTAATTCAATGTGCGAAGGATGCGGAGAAGGAATTCCCAAATGCCGCTAAGGCAATTATGGAAGACTTTTACATGGATGACTGCACCCCTGGTGCTGATTCTGAAGAGAAGGCAATTAAATTATCAAAAGAAATTGATCATGCGCTGAAAGGAGCAGGATTTGAGCTAAGAAAATGAAAGTCAAATTCCAAAGCTCTTGTGAATGATATGAACTATGAGAAACAGGAATCAATCCTATTTCAAGATGAAGAGAAGGCATCGATATTGGGCCTCAAATGGCTACTTGAGAAGGATCAGTTCACATTTGTGGTAAAAACACCAGTGACTGATGATTTGATGACGAAGAGAGGAATTGTGAGCTGCGTAGCTCAACTGTATGATCCGAACGGGTTCTTAGCTCCCATAATTATTGATGGAAAGATTCTTATACAAGACATTTGGCGTCTGAAGGTCGGCTGGGACGAGAAATTACCGAAAAACATAAACGAGAGATGGAAGAATTTTTGGGAAGAGATAATATTCGTGGAAAACATACGAATTGAGAGATGGTTAGGCACATTTAAAGGTGCACGGAAAGAAATACATGGTTTTTCGGATGCATCTGAAAGAGCATATGGAGCGGTAATATATGTAAGAGCTATGAGTGCTGATGGAAGGATTTATGTGAACTTATTGACAGCAAAAACAGGCGTTACACAACTTAAAACAGTAACTATACCGCGTTTGGAACTTGCGGCAGCTGAATTACTCGGACGGCTCGTGGTTAGCGTTGCTGCTACGATGGATTGGAAAGAGATGGAATACAATTTATGGACGGATTCACTCATCACATTGCATTGGATACATAAACTACCGATATGAAGACATTTGTAGAAAATAGAGTGTCGTCTATCCAGACTAACACTGAAATTGAGAGATGGAGACATATTGGTACGAAAGAGAACCCTGCTGATCTTCTAAGCAGAGGTGTGAAGGCTTCACTATTAGTGAACAACAAGCTATGGCTTCATGGACCGGAATGGCTATCAGAGCCTCGATCAACTTGGTTATCTAAAAAGTTTGTGCCAAATGTTTTAGATGGGGGAAGGGATGAGATGAAAGTCTTTGTGATCACAATGACCACAGAGCCTTTATCTATTTATGTGAAGTGCTGGAAAAAGAATATCCCATTGATGGAATACACATCTACTTTAGAGAAGGTAGTCAATATAAAAAAGCTATACATTTCGCTTCATCAATGTAACTAGAGCGAAGATAAGGCAAAGGAAGGATGATGAAAAGAGATATGGGAAAAGACAACGACGTTCTATACGTCAAGAGAGAAGGAGAGAAGGTATTAAGGATGGAGAAGAAGCGCTGGAGCAGCCATCACCGGAAGAAAAAATGGAATCGATTACTTACTTAATAAAAATGGAACAAGAACAATACTATGGGAAGGAAATCGATTGCATAGAGAAGGACAGGTGTTTACCTGAGAAGAGCAGGATTGAGTCCTTAAAACCAATTCTACCAATTTAATCGTAAGATTCTAAGAGTTGGCGGTAGATTGGAAGAATCAGAGCTGGAATATGAAAGGAAGCACCCAATAATCATACCAAACGGTTCCAGATTAGCCCGGCTTATTATGGAAAGTGCACAGAGAGTAACAAAACATGGAGCTACACAGATCATGATACAGTATATCCGCGAGAGATATTGGATACCAAGGATTCGGAGTGAGCTAAGAAACTGCATTCATAAATGTTTAGTTTGTGTGCGATACAACCATCGTTTTGAAAAGCAGCTAATGGCCAATTTGCCATACGAGAGGGTAACTCCGTTACATCCACTGAGTGATGATCCGAATGATGTGCAGGCGTTAACGCCGGGACATTTCTTGGTTGGTGAGCCACTAATCCTACCACTACCATTTGTGACCAAGGAAATGCCAAAAACGAAGGGTGTGAGATTATGGAAAGAGAGAAGGACGATGTTAGCGCATTTTTGGGTGAGATGGACAGAAGAATATCTTTCGACTTTATATGAGAGGAAGAAGTGGCGAAGAGAGATGCATGGTTTAAAGGAAGGACAACTTTGTGTCATAAAGAGTGAGAACTATCCCCCTTCAGTATGGGCAATGGGACGGATAATCAAGCTGATTCACAGCAAGGATGGACTGGTGCGTAACGTAGTACTACAGACAGCGACCAATCAACTTACGAGGCCGGTTCAGAAGATTTGCATCCTGCCAATTGATGATCTAGAATGATTATGAAGGTTATCATATAAGGTATAGAAAACCGTAGGTTTTCGCCGGGACTGTATCGAACTGCATGAGTATTGTAAACTCTGCTGTCGATGTATTTGTAAGTAAATATGTATAGCATTAAGTTAATGAAGAATAAGCTTTATCGAGAAAATATAACTTCGATGAGTTCAGTTCTTTATAGAATTAAGAGATGGACGGACGGAATAAAGTTATTAAGTGGTTTTTTTATATAATTTTTCCACTATAAAATCGTGTGTTTTATTTTCAATGGTTTTTATTGTGATCGGGTTTAGAAACTGAGCTGTCGAAACACTAATGTCGATTTCCATCGAACTTTTCAGATTGTTTCAAATTTTTATTATGTTCAGATTTTTTAAAAGTGTTCGGAAAGAGAAAAAACTGCTTTTTTGGTTTCATGGAAATTAACATAAGATATCAGAACTGTCCGAGAAAGTATGAGCATTTAAAACAAGACAAGAGCGAGTAGGTTGGGTTAGTACTAGAAAAAAATAGTACGGGTGGGGTTATATATATCTCTCCCTGACTAGGCGAAGGGGACAATTTTCTAAAAAAAAATACTTAGAAATGAAAAAAAAAAATATATAAAAAACCAACGGTTCAATCTACAATGCAATGCTAAACATTTTTTGAAAGCCAAAAATCTGTTCTTTTATGTTCTTTTTAAAAAAAAGTTGTTTAAGTGAAAAGTTTTTGTAAAATTAATTTTCAATCTCAAAATAAAAAAAAAAAAAATTGTGTGTTGTTTCACAGAAATTTTTAAGAAAATATAATCGAATGTCTTTCGTTCTTAAAAAAATAATAACCACTGCCGAGTAAACAAACAAACAAATATTATTACATATTATGACAAAATGTAAACAAATACCTACCTTTAAAGAATATGACCTAGCTAGGTACACGCAGTGCAACCAAACCAGAAGTACATTGTTTTGTTTTTATTCTTTTCCTATTCAGCTTTGCTTTGTGTAGATACAAAACAGCAGTTTTCCTTTAACTATACCTACTTACTCATAATAAAGAAATAAAAATAATCCAAAGAAAGATACCTATGATTGTTAGCTTTTTATATTTAAATTATAAACAGCAACCTGTTATCACAAGAAAAAAGATTTTTGCATAAACCTACCTGACCTATCCTTCTAAATCCGACAACAAAAAGCATGGAAACGTAAACAAATATGTATTTATTGTGATTTTTTTTTACTTGGTCGCACCATTTCTTCCTTGATTCCCACGCACAAAACAAAAAACAAAAAAATATTTCTTCCTCTTTCCGACTCATGTAATAATGATCCCCTGCAATAATGATCCCCTACTGAAAATAAGCAAAAATACAAAATCAATTTTTCTCTTCTTCTAACTCATTGAAATTTTTAATGTTGTGTTCCTTTTCGGTCTTACTTGGTAGGTATAATCCTTTCTATCGATCTCAATTGCGGAAAATAAATAAAAACACGAAATTATTTTTTTCTTATGTTGAATACTGTAAAAATTGTTTGAGCACACACGTCATATTAATTATCTTGTACATATTCCCTATGCACTGGTCGATTTATTCCTAGGACAAACTGCATCAAAAATATTCTAACTTGACACTAAGTAATCCTAATCATCCAGCTGATAAATTGTCGCAAAAAAAAAAAACAAAACAAAACAAAAATACAAAAGTATTCTCCTCTCCTTCAACCTCATTGAATTTTGTTTTCCTTTTCTATGGAAAATAAGTAAAAATAGAAAATTATTTTATTTTCATCTCCTTCTGACTCTTTAAGATTTTGTATGGCGTGTTCCCGTTCTTCTTCATTTTCGGTGTCAATATTCTTTCTCCTGTATTGTTTTTTCTCTCCACACATCTGTGTGTTATTTCAGACTCAAACCGAGTAGTTCTAAGTGAAAAATACAGATGCAGGTAGTTTTTTGGTCAAAGCTTGATTTTACTATGTTATTTATAACAAAGGTTGCATTGCCACTTTTGACAACAAACTTTCTACCATTGAGCATGTCATGAAGCATATATAAAAGTGGTTTACTTATACCAAATCTACTTAATTTCAGATAAAGACCCTCTAACCATACAGTGTCGAAAGCCTTCTTCTAAACCAACCAGAACGGCACCAGTGCATTGATTTTTAGCTTTGTTCCATTGAACATCAGAAACTAACTTAGACCATTGCATATAAATTTCTATAGTACAATCATGAAGCAGCGCCATCTAAAGAAACTTGTGAACCGCACATTTGCAGGTTCTTACATTTACTAAGTGTCTATTCTGTTACCTCAACAATAGTCGTCAACAAAACAAATTAACAATATTTAATGTATTTTATTGGCTTTTAAATCCATATTTCCTTGACAAGAGTCGTAAACAAAACAAAAATCATATATGTTTACGACTGTTGTTAGGGTAACAGAATAGAGAACTAGTAAATGCACGAACCTAAAAATGTGTTATTCACAAGTTTCTTAAGATGGCCAGGCAGTAATTATTCAGCATGAAAATACTATAGAAATGTATATACAATGCTTAGACGCTGCATGAATAGTGTCATGTCCCACCTTAAAGACAAACTGATTGTCAGGAATAATAATTTTGTCCTCAGCCCACTTGAACAGAGCTCTATTGATAATCTTTTCGAATACCTTACTGTCTGTCTGTCTGTCTGTATATCAGTCTGTATGTATCAGCACCTACAGCCTAAACTGCTGTTCCGAATTTCCGATTTACTTCAAATTTGGTATGTAGGGTTTATAGACCATTCCTTAGAGGAAAAATTGAATTTTTTTTAGATCAAAAAATCACGGTATCTGCCATATAACGGTTTTTGAAAAGCTTAATTTTCTCGAAAACGGCTCCAACGATTTTCTTCAAAAAAATTAAAGATGGTTTTTATACAATTGTCTTTTGTTAGTTTGCAAAAAAAAAAATCGCAAGCTTATTAACGGTACCTCCCATAGAACCGTTATTTTCTTCTTGAGCTATCTCGTGAATCGATTTTAAATTAAATTTTTTTTTTAGAAAGACCTAGATGACTTGATAAAACTTCGATACCAAAATTTTGCAAAAACGCTTAGTTTAAGTTTTAGTTAATTTTTTAATTTATTTTTTTTTGTAAATTCAATATTTAGAAAACGGATTTACTAAAAAAATTATTTTTTGTGCATAAAATGCAAATTATTTATTACTTTAAATTTGCGTCTTTTAAATTCGTAAAAAAAAAAGTTTTATACAAATTATTAAGTAAATATCTTTTGAAAAATCGCTCTTAACGATTTTGGAATTATTTTTTTGATAAGCTTGCATATTCAAGCAACAAAATTTTCTGCATGCTTTGATTTTCGTTTGAATCTTCCTAAAAAGTAGTTTTAGCATTTTTAAAAACAATTCATATGATTTTATTCGTATTTTTCATTTTATAAAAAAAAAAAAATTTATTTTTTTTAAATTTAATTTAATTTATTTGGTTAGTTGCTACAAGAGCAAGTTCCAGTTCTATTACAATTATTTGTTTATGGTCTGTGAGCATGTTTCCTCCTGAAGAACGTAATGTGTTTCCACGTAAAGATTTATTAGTATGTTGTTTATTTCTTTGTATTTTGTATTTTCAAAATGACGATAAATAAAATTTGAGCTCGAATCGTATCGTTTACAGACAGATGAATCGAAGAAAGCGAAAAATACACTTTTCAATTTTTTTTTCCCAAAATAATAATAAAGAAGAAGAAAAAATGCCGAGAAAATGCATTTGGCATGAATTTAACAAACATGTTTTTGTAGTTTAATAGTATACCTATATAAATTGCACGCATATATTGGTAGAGGAAGAAGTTTTTATTTGTGTGTTTTGTTTGGTCAATCTCCTGTTCTTTTTTCATTCATTTTGTGTGCTGCCGCCTTTTGTTGTACGTAGCTCTTTGACCTGTCCCACCTATGTACCTACATACCATGAATGAAAGAATACAAGATTACGATACTTGATTTTTTTTTTCAGCTTTTTGTTGTTGTGTTTTTTTCACTTGTGACGTAAGCACAAACAGAAAAACAATTAAATGGTGGAATCTTGTTATGAATTTACCCCAACTAAAGGGAAAAATAGTGCAAGGTGCTTACGTCACAAGTGAAACAACAACAAAGTGAAAATGCCAAAGTTTCGTAATCTTGTATTCTTTCATTCATGCCTACATACCATATGCATAGTTTTGTGTTGATTTTTATTTGTTGCATTGTTCCTGAATTATATAAATAACCTCTATTTTACTTTTGTTGATAAGAAACAAATAAAATCTTACAATTCCCGGCTGGTTCTATCTCGTTCACCTCCAAAAAATAAATGGAAATATTAGCTGTCAATGACAATAAATTCCACATGGAATAAGTACTTACAATAAGGGAGTTTTTTCGAACATGAACATTTTTTCACACGAAACTCACAATAAGGGCAGGGTGAAATGGGATTTTTTTCGTGTTGAATTTTGCTCCCGTGGGACTCACAATAGGTGTGATTAGTTTTTATAGCTTAAAACTGATGAAAAATATAAAAAATTCTTTTTGAATATAAGAAATATTTCTTAGGCAGTAGAAATTAGAGTCAATTTTTCTACCATATACACCGAAAATGGCTTAATATTTATTGAAACCAGTAATGTAATAGGTACAAACATCACAAAATCAATCACTTTAATGGCCAGTTTTTCCAACCACTTTTAAATATTTATTGGGTTGTTAAATCTTAAAGTAGAATTTTTCAATTTCACCAACCATTTTCATTTTTAAAAGGGCCAATAAACTAAAGTCCCATTTTGTTACAAATAAATTTTAAAGGCATCTTAAAAATGCAAGACAAAGAGAACGTTGAAATTTTTTGATTGATATGCTCCTCTCGCTTGCTCTAATGAAAGAGAGCCGTGAGTGGTGAATAAAAATCCGGGGATGCAAACCATTTTAAGCTAAAATGCCAATAATTTTTATTACTCTGTTAACTAAAATGCTTTTAGGTGTATTTTGGTGAAACTGGGCATAAATGTTTTAAAAAAAAGTACCTACAGAATTTTAAAAATAACCAAAATTTGCAGCATGTAAAAATTAATCTGACAACTTAATGAATTAAGCGACAACTTTCGAGTGATCGCGTCGTCCAACGTGAGACGATAAAGTTGAAACAATGTAATAATTACCGAGAAACAGCAGTACAGTGTTGGAATTGAAAAGCGATTAAAAAAAAAACTATTTTGGCCAGGTTTTAGCTCCTAATGCTACACTGTGCGATGTGTGTGTGTGTGACTCGATGTCTCCCATCAAATTCCGTCTGCTATGGCTATCTATTTTGTTGAACATTGTTTTGTATAAAAGTTGGTTGAATTAGCAAGTTTGAAATAGCAAGTTTGACAGAAAATTTTAACGCCTTCGATAGCTCAGTTGGTAGAGCGGTGGACTGTAGAGGAACACGATTTGGTAGATATCCATAGGTCGCTGGTTCAAATCCGGCTCGAAGGATAAAAGATGTTTTTTTTTCTTTTTACGGTGTTCATAATCGGAGTCCAGATCCGCGTACTTAAATCCGAAATTTTGATAGTTTGAACCTAATTATCTCGAAAACCGTTAGTCTGACAAAAAACTTGCCGAGTACGAATTAGTAGCAAATATCTTTTTTATAAACTTTTTGAATGTATCTTTAATATTTTAAAAGTTATAAGCAATTAAAAATCAATGTTTTACTTGCTTAGTATTCGGACTCGCGGAACTTTTTTGTTTTTTATATAATATAAAAAAAATAAGGTCAAATTGGTAGACAAGTTTATAACAAACAGATCTTCGTTTTTACTTTTTTATTTTGTATTTTTTAAGATCTTATATAAACTTTTCGCATTTTTTCCGTTCAAATTGATGTCCGAAATTAGGCCTGAATGTATTAGAAAATAAAGTACACGACTCGGTCGCACGAACTTGCTCTTGTAGTGCACGACTGGGTTGCACGTATTTGTTCTTGTGGCAAGTTGTCACGAAAATAAAATTAAATTTAATAATTTTTTTTTTAATATAAGTAAGGGAAAGGTGCCTAAATATAAGTTTACCAAAAAAACTATTCTAAAATCGTTAGAGGGTTTTTTTAATAAACCGATCTTTACTTAATATTTTATATAAAAAAGTTTTTTTTTACAAATTTGAAGAACGCCATTTTTAAGTTTGCATTTTATGCACAAAAAATAAAAAAAAAATGTCAATACGTGTTCCAAATATTGAATTTACAAAAAAATAAATTAAAAAAATATTTATATTGAAATTTGTTCAAGTCATCTAGATTAACCCGTTCATGAGATATCTCAAGAAAAAAAATACCGGTTCTATGATAGATACCGTTAATTTTTTTTTGCGATTTAACAAAAGGAAATCATCAGTAATTTTTTCAAGAAAATCGTTGGAGCCGTTTTCAAGAAAATTAAGCTTTTCCAAAACCGTACCTTTATTTTTTGAGCTAAAAAAAATCAATTTCTCCTCTGATGAATAGTCTACAAACCCTATATCAAATTTGAAGTAATTCGGTTAAGCCGTTTGGCTGTAGGTGCTGACACATACAGACATACAAAATTTCCACTTGCCTTTTAGTACCTATAATCGCAAGTAAAAATTAGCAGCATAAGTATTCTGTCTTTTATTCACTTATGCGCTATAAAGCCTGGAAAACTGTTCTTTTAGAAGTCCTAAAGACAACTTTACAAAACAGGAAATATGTATTAGATTTAATCACGTTTAAACTTAAAAACATTTATTTCTTTTATAAAGTGACACAAGTACTTCTATTTTTGTTTATAATATAAAAAAATAAATTCTATTGACAATATTGTAATAAATAACATCGAGTTTCATCATAATTTTACTCCGAATCTCAAAACAATGAATAACTCAACACTCTTGTTAAACATTAACTTGAATTGACTTCAAGATTGCTTTTTCTGATTCACTCAAATGCTCTGCAAACATTGTAAAATGTTCACTACTTATGAAGTTTTGTAAAAATTTTGTTAGTGTATCTTCAATATTAGCTTGGAAAAGTGGATCCTTCATTAGTTCTTGTATTAATAAATCATCATCAGGATTTTCATCTTCATCATCATTGAAATATAAATCCGATACGAAACGGGCTTTCGGTTGTAAATTTTTCTCTCCAGATGCAGATTCGTCGTCTGTGCTATGATCATCCGATTCTTGCTCAGCGAGTTTCGATTCTTTTAAATGACCTAACTCGTTGATGAGAAGCTTGAACATTTTTACCAAAGCCGGAATGGTGACCCAGTGTGATGTTGAAGTTGTTTGAGAGCGAGTTTTTATTCTTCCTGTTGATTCGGTTGTCATAAGTTCTTTCACTGTGATGCTGGTAAGTCTGTTATCCTGAGTGGTTACTCCGTATTCAAAGAGCTTGCAAAGTGCCATTGTAGTCACTTTACGTTCATATGAGCCAAAGAACATTGTTTGTTTCGAAAGCCAATTGGTAAAGACGAATTGCAGTGCCGGTTCACCAGTTGGTCCAGGTACAGTCGATAAAAAGTTTAGTACCGCATCCATTTGTGTAAGAAATAGATGAGCGAAAATCACTACAAGACTCATAATAACTTTAAGGCACTCTACCAATTGCATCTTGCTTATGACTGCTTTGAGCAAAAGATCAACATTTTCTCCCAACAGATTTCCAACTTTGGAAATGATTGTAATCACAAGACGTCCAATTTGTCCAGCGGTCATCTCGTTATTCATCGGATTGAGGAGCATTGTGGTTACTTGCATAATATAATTAAGACCTTCACCATTTTTGTATGAACACACTTGTTCGGGAGAAACAAAAATAAACGCACGAAGACATTCCCCACCGCTGAGCATCACTGAGTGATCGTCAGAGCGAAGGACACAATGAACCATCGCTGGGAATGCATTATCGATTAAATTACTGCTCAATGGAGCAGAAGAGTATTTGACAATTGTGGTTAGAACATCAAGAGCGATGTCTTTGTTTGAAGAATTGGCCTGTTCTCCTTGGAGGTTCAAAATGCTGACCTTCAATTGAAATAAGTTTTAGATAAATAAAGAATAATCTGATAAAACTTACGATAGTTGGAATAAATTTCTCCTGCAACGGTTGTAGACAATGTGGGTTCTGCGAAAGAACCTTCAACATGTCTTGAACAAGTTCTAAAATAAATGGATCCTCAGGATATTTCAAGAATATAGCAATAGCTAACGGAATCAGCTTACTATGAACCGAAGCAGCAAACGCTTGATCAAACTGAAAACAAAAATAATAAATAGAAAAATTGTAAAACAAGTTTGTTTAAGCTATCGAAAAAGATTAGTTTTTAACTTACTGAAATTATTGTAGTCAAGGACTCCAGCAATAGTCCCAACACAGAACTTTTACAACCGGGTACTAAATCGATTATTCCATCAACAAATCCTTGAAGTTTCGATTGAATGAGAAGTCGTTTATCTCCATCAGATTTTTCGTGACTCTCTACGAATCCATGTATTGCTCTAGAGATTTCAAAATTCGGTCAAAACGCCTAGGTACTTCTTTGGTATTGTCAAACTTACCTCACCGCGCAAATTTTCAATACGATTGGCTGCTCCCGCGACAAACTATTCAGCGTCACAGATAAAATCTCTTCCAGCATTTGAGGATTATAGAGAGACGACTTTGAGTATGAACTCAAAGTCCACAAACAACGCCCAACTAAATGTGGCGAACCATCATAACTCAAAAGATTTCGAACTAAAGTTAGATAGTTTATCAAATCGAATTGATCCTCAGTTTCTAGAATCAATTCACGATAAGTGTGTACAGCTACCATACAGGCTTCATGTATTTTCCACCAATTCTGATTGCCGGAAGACTTTTCTGCATCGGCAACATTCATATGACGTCCAAGTGCTTCGGAAAGGGATGGAAGAACCTTGGTTGAGAGTTCGTCATTGAGGGACATCAGAACATCTTGTCCAGAAAGACGAATTGTAAGTTCAACTCCAGATTCATCTTCATCTTCGACAAATTTTTCAGGGTCGTCGTTCCATGATTCTATTTGTTCTTCTGGCACTTGGATATAAACGATCATGATGTAGATGAGGTCGGTGAGAACGTTTTTGATGATGGATCGGAATTTTCCAGAGCCAACTATGCACTGAATGAATTCGAAAATTTGAATAAGCATCGTTGACAAGTTGGTGAGTTCGTCTTCATCTAAAAACAAAAATGACATAATAAATTAATGAAAGAATTGCTTATAGTTGATTTGCTGGCGGAATTTGATAATATGTCAGTTACCAGGAAAAGCAATCGCACAGCGGTTTTGTTTTGTATGAAGAAGTCTAAGAAAAATAATCTCCAAATGAGGAGTGCGTGGGCAAAAAATTATGATTTTTTACACCTTACTAGCTTAAAGTAAGTGGCAGCTGAGATGTAAAAGTTTCTTAAAATGCGTTGCTAGACAAGACTTTCCGATATACAAATAAAATAAGTAAGATGAACTTAAAAGGATTTCAGTCAACACGAAATTGGTAATAAGTAGGAGCTGCGTGGTGATGTGATGTTACCAACTTTTAAGTTTTAAAAAAGTTCTAACAGATTTAAATTTGTACACAAAATGCTATGGTTTCGCTCTTCGCATTATTGCTTGTGTATTATGGGTTAAAATTGAGAACTCATTGTAACTGCAGGAGGGTAAGTTATATCTTCTCTTTCTTCTTACCTTCGTTATCTGATTGTGGAAAGGGATTTTCTTCGGTCTGATTGACTGTAACCTTAACATAGATATCAGCAACTTGAGTGAGTAGCTGCCAGATTGGTGGGAGTATTCTATTCATGAAAGGCTGAATGTACCTTGGCATTTCGGTGACCAGAAAAGTAAACACTAAAAAGAAATTTAGAGGTAAGTGAAAATAATGAAGAACTTTCTTTAATTTTACTTTTAACGATTTCAGTTTTAAGCATGAAATTCGAAGCAGTTCCCGTGTTCATTGCTAGACATTGTAAAAGTTTGTCCATAAAATTGTTTAATACTGGTTCCATCAGAGCTGCCTGTTGCTGTCGGTTGACGATGTTACATCCAATAGACATGAACAAAGGTTTCAATAGTTTGATGGCGGACGTTCGTGTCTTCATGCTATAAGTGTGTTCACTCTCGAAGATCCTATAAACCTCTGAGATGATAAACGGACCAAGTTCCTTGATTTGACCTTCATCATAGGAGAATTCCTGAAGGATTTGCATTGCTCCGTGAATAGAATCTTCATTTCCACCCAAGCATTTAATGATTATGGGAAAGAGATCACTCCACACGCCTGGCCAATCAGTGGCAGCTATAGTAGAAATGGCATGGGCTACTGCTGAACGAATCTTACTATTTGGATCGTACAGTCCATTGGGAAGTATGTTGCGAATAGTTTTCTTTGCTTGCTCTGAGGCAACACTTTCCTCGCCCTCGTTCCAATGGTTCTCGACGTAACGAGTTAACATGACGCAAGCCATTTGTCGGAGACTCAGTTCAAAGGACTGGTTCATTATTAGTTCAGATAAGTATACTCCATAGCCTAGGATATTTATAGTTATCTTTAATTAGCAACTTGTTAAGATGTCATGTGCATGTACAAAACTTACCCTCTGTAAATTCCAATTGTTTCATTCGTCCTTCAGCTGATACCCGAATGGAAGTTTCAGAGCTCAGAATGTTTTGTAGCTCCTCGAATAGAGCTTGTTTGATTGAATCGGCATTTTGAAATGCTAGAGACATTTTACCTAATATATCGTAAGAATTCTAATAGTTTAATGAGCTTTAATTAAGAAGATAAGTTTGCACGTTGGAAATGAAAAATGCACCTCTCTAGGCGTGAACTTCAGAACAAACGTCAAATTATTGTGTGCAATTTTTTTGAGGTTACAAATTTTTCCCCGGTAAAATTGACAACTTAATAGGTTCAAGTATCCGATAAGTTGTACAGTAATGATAGAAATTCGTTTTCGTTTGAAAGGAGACACTGGACAAGACAGATTTTTTATAGGGTGATTTTTGACAATTATTGCTTTGCATATAAAAACTATATATATACAATGATTATTGTATGGAACTGACGTTGGACTAGCAGTCCACAATTATACGTCCATGCCATTGACGTACTAGATATGGACCGCCAGTCGGTTTAAATTTTCATACAAACGGCCAAAAAATGTTGTTCCATCTAAAAGCGGCAAAAATACGCCATCATCTTTTAGTGTTAAATACGTGTACTAATTTCGCGTTTAAAATTTAAATAAAACGTCGACATATTCATATGCAAGTGACTCAACGTCATAAAGAGTGGATTTGTTTTGTAAAATAAAACTATAGTTTGGTTACAATTTCCACCTAATTACATTAAACTTAAATGATTAATTAAAACAAGCGTAGCACTGCTACGCAGATTCCCTGCTATAGTCTGTCCACTAAAAATTGGCAGTACAGGAAAGATAGGGATGTTTGTCTCTCATTCGCACTTCTTTGCTTTCCATAAGGTTATCTTCTTTCAAAAGCTCTAACAGGGTTGTCGTAGTAAGCATTTTGAATTGGAAAAAACTGAAAAAATATGATGTAGGGTTACCTTTCTTCTTTTTTAATTAAAATTATTTTCTTAATTTTTATTTATAAGTAGGCGCGTTTTTGAAGGGTATCCCCAGTAGGCCTAATCCCTTTTAAATAAAAAACAAACAAAAAATAAAGAATTTATTCATAAAGATTAATATAACAAGCAAAATAAATAAACAAGCATAACAAAAATAAATATAAATTCATCTATTAAATAAAAATATGTACATTTTTATATAAGTAAAGGTATTTTTATCACTCGAGAAGTTACTGCTGCTGTTGCTGCTCTCTTCATCTAGATTTATTATAAGGCTTTCTACAGCGTTTTCCGAAAAAACGTCCATTTCCCACATTTTCGGCTCAATTACCTGCTCGACGTGTTGGACACACCGGTGCCATTTCTCACTAATCACAAAAATAGGTACACGAAACATCAATACATCTTATTTGAGTAGATTTTTAAAGCGCGACCGCGCATTTTTTATAGTAAATGTAAGAACCTTCAAATGTGGGATTCACAACTTTCTTTAGATGGCGCTGCTCCATGATTTTACTATAGAAATTTATATACAATGAAAATACTATAGAAATGTATATACAATGGTAAATGTAAGAAACTTCAAATGTGCGATTCACAACTTTCTTTAAATGGCGCTGCTCCATGATTGTACTATAGAAATTGGCAAGAGTACGATAACTTTGGCGCCAAGAATTGATAACGGTTTTTTGTAGAACAGTTCAATACAAGCAAGGGGGGTCTATCTCCCTCCGATTGGGCGGGAGGGACAATTTTATAAAAAAAAAAACTAAAAATTTAAAACAAATATTAAAAAATAACGGTACTACTTACAACTAAGTTTTATATCTTTTTTTAAAGCCAATACTTTTTTCTATTAGATGTTTTTTAAATCAAGTGAAACCTATGCATAGTCTTTGAAAAAACGGACTTTAAACTCAAAAATTGCGAAAAAAAAGGTAAAAAAAAACTTTGAAGTGTGATTTTTCAAAACTGTAAAATAAAATACTCTTTTTTTTTATAAAATTCGTTGCTCATATTAATTTTAAATCATAAACTGAAAACAAAATGATTTTATGTTTTCTGGTTTTTGAGAAAATGGAAAATTACTAAAACTACTTTCTTGATTCAAATTAGCTTTTTCGTGTTTCGTGCGGATGCTCACTTTGCACTCATCAGTTGACGACGAGTGAGCACCTTGTCAATACGCAAATTTCCGCTTATTTCAGTTCAACTTACATAACTTTTTTTAATGCTAAGTCTTCTACTTAGTTGAAATTCTTTTTTATTTATTATTTAATATTTTCAATACATAGTATATAGAATTTGTATTATAACAAAAAACATTATTTATAACTATAACCAGGCCACGGGTAAACACTTCCAGCTTAATGATTGCAATCGTAATCTTGTTGGATATAGTTTTTAGCTTTTTGTCAAAAAAGTTATGTAAGTTGAACTGAAATAAGCGGAAATTTGCGTATTGACAAGGTGCTCACTCGTCGTCAACTGATGAGTGCAAAGTGAGCATCCGCACGAAACACCATTTTTTCATGGCCATAAAAAGCTAATTTGAATCAAGAAAGTAGTTTTAGTAATTTTCCATTTTCTCAAAAACCAGAAAACATAAAATCATTTTGTTTTCAGTTTATGATTTAAAATTAATATGAGCAACGAATTTTATAAAAAAAAGTAGTATTTTATTTTACAGTTTTGAAAAATCACACTTCAAAGTTTTTTTTCGCAATTTTTGAGTTTAAAGTCCGTTTTTTCAAAGACTATGCATAGGTTTCACTTGATTTAAAAAACATCTAATAGAAAAAAGTATTGGCTTTAAAAAAAGATATAAAACTTAGTTGTAAGTATTACCAATTTAATATTTGTTTTAAATTTTTGGCACTGTTTTTATAAAATTGCCCCTCCCGCCCAATCGGAGGGAGATAGACCCCCCCACCCATAGTAAAAAATGCTTGTATTAAACTGTTCTACAAAAAACCGTTATCAATTCTTGGCGCCAAAGTTATCGTACTCTCCCCTAGAAATTTATATACAATGGTGTAAGCACGGTCATTTGAAGGAAAACTTCTACTAGTAGTTAAGCGTTCAGTTTAATGCTAGATAATTGTATTTACGAAAAGCTGTATCTACCTAGGTACATATTTATTATTAATTCTAACATTCTACGATCTTTGTTAAGATATTAAGTAGACTAAGAATTTTGTATCTTAAGTCTAAGAATTTGTTTTTTCGTAGCTAAATAAATAAATAAATAAATAAATTATAATTATAATAATACAATGTAGGCACATAGGAATAAAATAAAAGCTAGAACCAATTTAATACAAACGATAAGGTATCATATTCCGAAATTTAAGACTCAAAGGTACTTAAATACGGATTGTTATCTGTAATTGCTTGTTAAATATATTCAAATTGCATGTAAAAGCATAACTAAAATATATTATATAAAAAATACTGCAATCAAAAGCAATTAATAAACTACAAATAAATGCAATCAACACACATACAAAGGTCTGCTTTTTCCATTTATTTTTTTAACTGGCCTCAGCTTTGCACTCAAATTGAAGCCCTAAAATTCTCTTCCGAGTGACCATCATCTGAATGTTGGTACTTTGTTTGGATTATATATATATATATACAAAATAAAATATTTTCATGAGTATTTATGTGCATGTCCACCTCCCAGTTGTATGTTATAGTCAAGGGTCGATCTGCAATCAAAGAGATTTCACTATATATTTAGTTAAGTTATCCTTACATCTACATCTTAAAAACTTTTTAAAGATGGTGATGTTTTGGCTCTTTTGGTCTTTTTGAAGTTTAATGCGAATAAAAAACTCCATTCCATTATTCTCCCAACGTTTCGTAAGAATTCCTTACTTCTTCAGGGGATATTTATTATTCAATTTATTACTAAATCGTATTAATCTGCTACTTCACTCCCACTATTGCATCAATCCGATGGCTACGACACAACATTGAAAATAAATTAACATATATTAAACGATTTATGATGACAAAAAGAAAAAGACAATCAAAATAATAAATTAAAGAACTAAGTTATCACAGAATCAGGCAGGTACTTTAGTTACAATGCTAACGCATAGCTTTGTTTTAAAAACTTTTTACTGTGCACTTGTTCGTCCTTATGTATGTGCTGAAATATTGGAGCTGGTGATTGGTGCCTTTATTATTATTATTATTATGAAAATTCAACCAATAAAGTGGAAACGAAAAAGTTCAAAACTTTTTCATGTTATATTATGCTCTTTGACACTTTAATTGGAATGCAACGCAACATTTACAATCCACTAACGGACTAAGACATTTTGCCGCCCCAGGCAGATCGTAAATTGCCGCCCCTCTCCTACCTTTTTTACTCACCTATGGTTAATTTTCCGTATTGGTAATGTGTAATATAAGAGGATATAAGATTCCGGGTTAGTTATGATTAATAAAATAATTAAAAACATCATTTATTCGTTCCGAATTATTGTTTACCACCGTTTCTACAATTAATTGCAGAACTACATATGCTTTTTTATGATAAAAAAAACAATTATGAATGGTTACGAAAATTATATTTTCATGTTCTTACGCCGCCGCGCGGCCGTGCTTTGCCAACCACAAAACTTTGGATATCTCATAGCAATCAGTCGAACGTGAAATTTCAGATTCTATCTATAATAATGCCAAAATGCCAAACTATTTAAGCGAGATCGACAAATGGTTGACCTCATACAATTTTTGATCCGTTTTATACCTACTTTTTATATTATTTTTTCCCATTTAAAGGCGTCTTATCAAAAAACAGAAAAAAAATAAGCGAATCAGCAACCAACTTGACCAGAGTCATTCACTCGAATTTTATTCTTTGTTCCATTCAACGCATTGTTAGTTAAAAAAATTAGCTTGAGTTAAATTCATCAATAAATCATAAGGTTATGTGAATATTCTAAAACTTTGGCATTTTTTCATTATATTTTATCTATTTCAATTAATTTTGTAATTAATTAACTTGTTTCTTGGAATTTTTGTAATTGTATTTAAAAAAAAAAATAATGTAGTCCTATAAATCGCTTAGTGTTCTCGACAAAGCAGAGTTATTTTCCTAACTGATTTATTGACACAATAAAGCAATATTTTCTTAGCTGACTCATTGATGCGGAATTTTCTTAATTGATTCATCAACGAAATCAATCGGGATTTCTGAAATTGGGTTCCCCGGTTGACTGCGTCAAAAATTAAGCATTTTCGGTCGACGCAATTAACCTTATGATTACTGTATAATGTATAATCAGTGTCCAACATCTGCTAGCACCTTTGAAAAAAATCGATAAACTTTCTTCGAATTTGGATTTTAGCTCTGGTTGTTGAAAACACGACCTACGGTTTTGAGCCTATTTATAGTGAAGGGTTTTCGGTACAAAGTCTATCTACATCTTCCATGTCTTCGGTCTTAGAACGGGTCTTCGACATACTGGTCTAGTCAATTATAATTACCGCAATTACACGCACTTTTAATAAATGGTGCAATTAAGGTTTACGTCAATCTTTGTCAGAACAATCACAGAAATGATGAACAAAGTTTGATTGCAAATCAGACTTTGACTATGCATTTTTCACTATAGTGAAAAAATTGCTAATTGGGAAATTTCCCGAGACCACTTACATTTTTCAATCCATGTATTAAATTCTGTAATCCCTTCACTGCACTAATTTTCCTTTAGTAGAGCAATGCGTGTTGTGTTGACCATGTTGAATACATTTTGACATACGACATACACCCTCCAGTGCTCCATAAACGGACCAAAAGCCAATGGCCTCGTCTCCTTCATTTTGATCTATTGATTAAGTTCAGAATATACATACATAGCTAGGAACGATGGGGTTGATTTTATATTTTGTGTTGGTTTATTTTTAATTTCATGTCATTGGGTGCTTAATTGAGAACGAAAAGTGTAAAAAATGAAATATAAGGGTTCCCTGTTCCTATTAAAGTCGATTAAGTAAAATAACCATCTGAACTTTATTTTAAAAATATTTGGGTAGTAAAAATTTAAATGCAAAATTTTACCCATTATTTTATTAGGAAGAATTTATTGACGAAAAAAGTGTATTAAACAAATTCCACTAAAACCATTTTCATATTTTAAATATTGACAAAAGGTCCTAAATAGCAGAAGGGAGAAGAAAAAAAAGTCATGATGGCATCTGCACCACGTTAGACTTAACTTCCCAAAGAAAAGAGGAATATCTACTAACTACTACTGACCATATCTTACCAGATTTGCATCTTTCAAGGAACGAAGATATAAGTCTCTAGAAAATAATAACTAAATAGAATGCCTATAGCCTATCTGGAAAACATATTTCTTAAATGTGAATGTTATACTTATTCCATACACCAATCAATCTGTAACTTTCTGTAGATGTAATAAATAAAATTAGTACAGCCCATTAACCCAAAATCCACCAAACACGACTTTTAATTGCGATAATGATACTATTCTATGTATAAGGCAAGTTATGGATTCGTCAAAAAAAAAAAAAAAAATGAGATAACAAATAAACATGATATTGCGATGAAAGGGAAGTAGACAAAAGTGTGTTGGAAAATTCTGTTCGTCCGACTGCCTGTTTGCAGATCTGCAGCCTAAATGGATAGGCTGATTTGCAAACTTGGTTCAGAGTGTTTATTTAGTAGTCTCGCACTAGGCGTTGTTGAAATTGGAATTTTAGCTCTAAAACAATGGTAAATGTCTTATAACAGTTTGTTAAAACTTAATTTTTCTAAAAATGGCCTTTACGATTTTGATAAAACAGTCGAGATTTATCTTAAAACAGTACCTCCCATAGAACCGATTTTTTAAAATCAGAATTTCTCGCTAACAACAAAATCGATTTCAATTAAATTTAAAATTTAGGAAGGTTTTTATTTCCAAATTCATATACATAACTTTTTAGATTTTTTGAATATGTTGGAAACGCGAATATCGAATTTTTTCAGATTTTTTTCCAGATGAACTACAGATATCGATGTATTGAAATACTCAAAAAATTGCAAAATATTTTTCAAAAATTAGAAAAGAAAACGGTTTAAAAAAAAACTGCTTTAACGATTTTCAATATTTTTTCCTATGTAGAGTACTGCTAATAAAATACAATTGCATACTTAGTTTTTCAAGAAAACTCTCAAACAAATTTGAAAAACTAAAAGATTTTTCCAATATTTTTTTAAAATAATTTTAAGTTATTATTTATTAGGTAGGTACATTTATCATCACTCTTTAAGATTTTATTATAAAAAAAAGTATTAAATAACATGTAAGTATATCATTTTTATAAAATTAAATTTAATCTTCTGGCCTTCTGTGCTGCAAATATGTCTAAAACTTCCTTTGTGTCAATCTCAATTTGTCGATGAATTGACATTAATGCCAATCCTGTTAGTTTTTCTTCGCCGGTAGAATTTCTAAGGTAAGTTTTTAGACGTTTCGTTGTCGAAAATGTTCTTTCCGGTGTACACGTTGAAACCGGTAGTATCGCCAAAATTGAAAAATGAGAAGCTTGTGGATGTTAGGAAACAGATCCTTATTGCATTCCCCAAGAGCTGTTATTGCACTCTTTGAACGCTCTGTATCTTTTTGTCTATGGCATTTTGTCTTCCATAACGTAAACTCAGCTTCTAAAGTGTCCCAATCCAAAAAAGATCTATAAAATTTGAAGTTTTCTTCGTTGTAATTTTGTTCATATTTGCCAAGGATCGATGGAATAAAAATGCACAAAGAGGAAAGTATGGACTTATGATTTTCAAATCTTATTTTAAGCTGACTTAAAAAGTCATCTAAAAGAGGAATCATTATACTTATCCCAAAATAGGTTTCAGGATCCGTTGTGCTCACGTTGCTGTTGCCTTGACACAATTCGTGGAATTTGGAGTTTTTCATCCACAACACATACTAAGTTGTTGCTCATTCCTTTTTGCCTATTGCTGGCAAGAGAATAGAAACGCATGGAATGAACCGGCTAAAATGTTGCAAGTTACAATTGCAACTATATAAGTGGAATAACGAAGTTGAAAACTAATGCACACAAGGACACCATTAGTTTATTTGGTAGGGAAATAAGAATATACGTTTTTATTATACATATTGTTTCATGTAGATGCATACACATACCTATCTAGGTATACTAAATTTCCTTGAGGCGTTTAGTTATTCATCATGTGCAATCGAAGCAAAAGTAACCTGGCATCCTGAGGCTGTGTTGTTTGAGGTTGTATTTAAAAACTGTTAGAGCTACCTTACTAAATTCATCGAAAATTATGTTGGTACCTAACTACGTAGGCTTAAAACTAAAATTAGAAAGTTTTGAACATAATCACTAATTATTTGAGCACAAATTTCATACTTATGCGGAAAAGGTTGATTTACAGATGCATTTCTAAAAAAATTCGGAGGGTGTGGGGGGGGGGTTGAAACCCCTTTGAACCCCCCCTTAGCTACGGCCTTGCTTTTCCCAACAAGACCAGCCCCACAACCAAACACAGGCCATTGAATCCGCTATCTATGTCTTACCAGCTCATTCCGTTTCCTGAGATTCTGCCAGTGACGACAGCTATATTTAGGAGGTAGGAATGGTATAAATACCACTAATAAATATCACCTTCTTTATTGGAGAGTAATTAAATTTAAATCAAAGCTTGTAACTTGTCGTTTTTCTCAAACCCATCTCTCACTACCAATTCCTTTTCTCACCTACCCTACCATAGGTGAATATTGTGTTCTCACCTACCCTACCATAGGTGAATATTGGGTTGTTGGAGCAGAATGTGAGAAAGAGGCGGGGGGAGACTGCGGCACTTTTCCTTTCATCAAGACAGCAGCGGAAGAATTTCCGCAACAGAGGCGTCTACAACATCAATTGGGTTGAACTTTTTAGTGAACATCTTACACTAACTTCTACATAATATTCATAGTTAAGGGTTATAATAAGTGGTTTCTCTCTGGCTCTCCACTACAGAAGCAAACTAAGAGCCTCCCAGGATGACTTTCCTACCACAGGAAAAAATATTGGTTCCAAATCATTTAAAGAGCAGCCCAGGAGCTATAAGGGCAAAAAAGAAGGGAGAAACTCCGACTTCTCAGAAAAAAAAAAAACACAAAGCACGAAAAGCAGGGGTGGAATCGCGTAAGATGATAGTTGATTGTCACATTTTTGATCACCACTTGTGATCAAATTGATTTTTCCTACTGCGTAAGGTGATCACATCCACCAATTCAACTCAATTCAACTTCGTTCAATTTGTCAGTGACATTTGTGAAAAACATTGTTGCCGTAGTCATATTTTCAAGTAAATTCATTGAAATTGTTAACTTTTTAGTGAATAAATGCAATACATCCAATTTTAACCATTTATTTTCGATTGTTGTATACTCATATGGTAAATGAAATATTGTTTTTGTTGATTTGGTGACTAAAATCGAAAAAAAATTGAAAATTTTATAATGTTTTGTATGCGTGTGGTAACTCTAGTCACATTGCAAAAAAAATAAAAATGAAACGTCAATTTCATGAGAAGGTGACTATCACAATATTTGTGTGATTGGTTTTTAGCTATCACTGTGATGATCACCTTACGTAGACAGAAAGTGTAGATTTTGACTGTCAGTTATCACAAATCACCTTAGCCGATTCCACCCCAGGATTATTAGGAGTTGTACCGCCAGTCAACTCCTATAGGCTATATGCAGAGATCAGTAAGCATTTAAGAATAGTAAGAACTTCCGTAATAGAACAAAAGAAATGTTACACAAGATCTTTATCATCCCAGTCCTTCTGTATGACTGTGTTTAGACTGGGAAATTTGAGTCTGGCGTAGTGAGTACTCTCGTGATTACACAGGTCCTCAATTAAGGACCGCATCACTACAAGCGGGTGGAATTTTTGTGCAGTGCGACAGTTGTACGACGCGAATTTTGTGCATTTTATAAAAGAAAATAACATCCATAAATTATTACTAATGCTTCTGTTTGTTTCCTTTTCCAAGAATTCATATTCTGTCACTCTGCATTAGCTTAATTATGAAAATACTGCGATGTTAACACATCGGCAGTCAAGCAGATAATGAACAAAATGGGAAAAAAAATTAATATGGAACTGGAACAGTACTCACGCTTCTGATGTTTATAATTTTAAGCTGCCTCACGAGAGTACTCACCCCTCATCCCTCTCGCCAACGAACTCTCGTCAGTCCGGTCCCAAATTTCCCAGTCTAAGCACGGTCTATGGGATTTTTCGAGTGATTTTTGATCCTGTGTCTATCGAAGGAGTGTGGAAACAAGACATCGAGTTTTACAGGCTATACACTATACAGCGACGTCAACTTGGTCAAAAACTGAAAATAA
Organism: Baccha elongata; assembly: GCA_951217065.1. Taxonomy (NCBI): domain Eukaryota; kingdom Metazoa; phylum Arthropoda; class Insecta; order Diptera; family Syrphidae; genus Baccha; species Baccha elongata. Next base: position 62,247,270 of record OX578272.1, on the reverse strand, counting down.
AGCGGCTGCACATCAGCCAAAAAGGTTTACGAATTCAACCCTGATAGTGGACGCAGCAGAAAAAAACAATAATACCGATGGCGCACACAAGTAAAAGACGACCTCATCCTTAGTCAACTGAGTTATGTACATAACTGGAGGCGGCTGGCTAAACGCTTAGCTGGCTGGTGAGCCATTTGAAATGAGGCCGTAGTCCATCCTGGGTAATAGTCATCAAAAGTAAAATAAATCAAGTGAAGCCGTTTTTTTTTTTATTTTTTTGCTGTTCTAAGTCAAAAAATGCCCCCCCCTCGCTTAAACGGAGAGTGATAGACCTCACTTCAAAACCACTTTTTTCTTGTCTTAACCCAACCTTAGGTACTCACTCCAGTTTCTTGGTGCACCTGAGTCCTCATACAAATCACCCATAGTATAACTTAAGTGAAACAAATTATAGTGATTTAAAGAGTGATTTTACACTTTGTGCATACGATATCCTCTCTTTATTCTTTCTGTGAGCTTAGATAAATATAAACCATATGAATAAATAAGTAATCTTTTGCATTCACATTATTTTATTATAATAAAGGTAAAAGAGTGAACCAGCACAAATCCATTTCTCCAACTTGAAACGAAAGTGAAAAATTGAAATGGCATTCCGCACTAGAACGCCAGCAGCAAAAGAAAATTCTCCACGAATAAAGTGAAATAATGATTGACAGATAAATTTATTTTTCGTTTTCCATCCGGTTGCGCCCCACAGCACTTCATAGAGATTTAGCTTCTTATCCTCGAAGGAGCAGCGTTCGCAATCGCAATGCACAACCGATTTATTTACAACACAAAACACACGACACACTCATGTGTTTGCATGAACAAAATTCAATTTCATACAGATACCCTTGCTGGTTGTGCTCTTTTTAGCTGGCAATTCAAGGCACAAGATGGAACAATGCATCTTATTTGCAAAACTGTTTGTGCCCCAGAGTTTCCACAGTTGATTTAAAAAACAAGAAGAAGAAAACAAAAAATAAGGTGTTCACCTAGAGCACCTCATCGAGAGAAAGAGAAATGCTTTATTAAATTATTTGTATCTGGATGCCATATCATCAATCGTACTAAACACACACACAGCTAGTATTTCGATCTTCAATCTGTAATTTGTGCAATAGAATTCGTAAACACCTGCTCCGGCAAAATTGTTGACATAGAACTCGCACACAGATTCCACTTTTTAACCGCTAGCTATGCATTGCCTCCTCACAAATACGGACTCGCAGTGCATGAAACGTACAGACATCGAAGCGATTGCTGGATGCAACTTTATTGGTTAGAAATGTAACGCATTTAATCCATCTAATCAGGATGCGGGTATTTGTTGATGTCGAACGTAACGCCTAGGGAAGCTCTAGCAGGCTTTGTGTGTTTGTATTTCACCGAGTCGATTCGAGCTGAGGGTCTAAATTGGAAGGATTTCGCATTTTGTTTGCCGCAAGGAGACATACATATGTATCTACTACACAGAGTGGCATCGAAAATAGCTATTGTATTCAATTGCATGATGGGCAATATGAGTAGCTATTTACCTGTTCACATACCATGAGTGTGTACACTATGGATTCTAAAATAATTGTGTATTGTTATTTGGTAACGTCAAGATTGTTTTACTATATCAAAGTGATTTCCATTATATTTGTATTTATGCATATGTATTAAAAAGTAGTTTATCAAATTAAATTAATTATTTGTCTTGAATTTACAAAAAAGCTACGAGATCTAAAGACTAAATTTTTTGTTATCAAATGACGTACATAGGTACCTATAAATATTTTGGTCGCTAGCTCTTAGGCCCAGTTTTTCAGTGCGAGATTTATCCAGGGTTAGATTAATCTCGATTTAAATCTGATGGAAACTCGTTTTTTTTTGTCAGTTTGAGATCCCGAATTAACTCACCAATTTAGCTAAGTTAAGACGATATCTCAAACTGACCGAAAAACGTGTTTCTATTAAAATTAACTTTAGTTTAATTTAACTCTGGAATAATATCACACTGAAAAACTAATTTGTAATTAATTTTGTAAAGTATCGATAAACAATTCAAATTAATCTTCTCTTCTTAGACTGCCGTACGTGTGTGCGCGCATAACTCAAGAACGGATCGTTCGACTTCCAAGATTTTGGGTTCGATGGATTCGTATTGGCCCAAGGAAGAACATAATGTACGTAAATCTTGAATACAATCCATCTGTGGGTAATCTGTGTATCTGCAAAAATCTCATACAAATCAACTTTGTTTTTTTTTTTTTTTTTTTGTAATCGAATGAAAGAGAATTGTGTATCAATAAAATTAAATTTTTGAAGTGAAATTTATTTAGGAGACCTAAAAATTAAATGTAACGAAATTTGTCGATAGCTCTTCAGGTTTTCTTGGTATCGTTTGGGACTTGCAGTGAACGAGATTCTTGAGAAACACGCACAAAAGGCACAAACAAAAACAAGCACAGAGAATGAAAGAGAATTAAAAGGTTTGACTCAGAGATGACAAAAATGCTATTGGTTTTTCAAGTCTACTTTACGTCATACTGAATAGCCAAAAAACAAGAAATCAGGGCAATGTGACAATAATCCAATGCACTACAACACACGTAAGGCAAAATTGTATTAAATCACTCAAATTAAGATTTTCGGTGGAAAATATACAAATTGGCGGCAGCGCACTTAAATTTTCAAAAGTTTGCGCTGCTTTTATTTACACTTGCATATGTACGCTAACTAGATACATTATATCTACGACAATTACACAGATTGAAAAGATCGAACATTTTATTTTTCAAGAAGTAAGATTTTATATTTTTATATATATTTTTTGTTACCATTTTAACGACGCTTTGACTGGACTATATTAGAAACATTTCGGTATACCTATATTTTGTCTAAAGTGTGGAGATTTTTATTTTAACTGTTCATGAATTTGATTATTAATGGGGCCCAATGTTTTGTCATTCCAAGCAGATGAATTGAATGCTTGCTTAAAGGAGTCGGATCGAAGATACGATAACAACTTTCAACTGAAAACGTACATCCGAGTTGCTTTACAAAATGACCAGTCCACTACAGAGTTTTCCAGGCAATTGTTAAATATGTACGATGGTGTGATTCCAGTAGACTCTATACTTAATAATAATCATGATTGATTATCCACCAAATTTCTTTCAACTTTACAAAGACACTGGTAGAGCTAATTGTGTACTATAAAGCACTTCAATGAAAAATAAGAATATTGGCTTCAACAATTTCCATTGCATTCAATTGAATGTTTGATGAAAGAATTCTAATTGACCAAATTATAAAAAGTGCGTTCATGCTAGGATTTATTATTTTCATTACATTAACAAATTTGGGTGGAATGAAGTCCGCTGGGTCAGTAGATTAAAACAATTTTCAGCAAAAGACATTTTTTGAATGATAAAAAGAAAGAGAGAAATTAATTTTAATTAATAGATATGCAACGTTTAATTATACATTTTTAAACTGCAGTTACTGGGTGACATTGTTAAGCAACCCTTACACGGTCAGTTAGAGGACGTCAGTCATCTACACATATAATCAGTCATCAGGCAAAATTAAAAGGGTTTTGATTTTTCGTCAAGACTTATTTTTATAAAATATTACAGATTGATGGCAAATGACTGACCGTGTAACTAAGGGTCGCTTTAAGGTAAGCTGTTGCGGGCATGTTGGCAATATTAATAATGTAAAGGCTAAACCATCCATCAGTTCCATTTTAAACTTCGTAAAGTCGTTGAGGAGAGCAAAAACTTTCCTGAAAATACAATCGACAGATTTCCTGTGATAAATATCTTCAACCTCTCTTCGATTACATAAACCACAAATCTGTGGTAGATGGTTTCGATGTAGTAAAAAGTTTAGATTCAAAATATCAGCTCTGGCTCGAAAAATAATACAAATAATATTATAAGAGAATTCATTGTTAAAATAAAGTTGGCATTTTATAACAGATGGTGGGTTAAAGTTCTTGTATATATTTCTGAAACTAAACGAAATTACTTTGGAAATATTTGTTCGTCATTATAGCAATCAAATCTGCAAACTTAATTTCCCTTACTTTGATATTTGACTCGTTAAAAGTAAAATTAGTGTGATGTGATACAAAGACTCAATAGGAGTAAATCAAAAAAATTGGATACATAGTGTTGTGTATGTTGCGTGGGTACTTATACTTACTTCCAATGAAATAAAAGAAATACTCAATATAATATAAAAGAATTCAGGTTTTATTAAGTGTTAGGAAACTGATAAGTTTATGACCAGATGGGTTGGAAGTCAGCAGCAGTATACTTTTGTCTTCTGGGAGTTAATAACAAGACCCCAAGTCTTGTAAAAATCTTTTAACTTATTAATTTGCAGCTGCAACGTAAAATGTCAAAAGGGTATCACCTAACAACACCAAATCATCAGTATAAAGAAAAACTTTCACCAGAATGTTGAGGAAAAGCATTAAGTATGTCAAAAATGTTATCAATAAATATAGCCAGAGCACTGGGTTCAGAATAAAACCCTGGGGACCCATGTCGTTGTTTCGAAACATTCTGAGAATGTGGTGCCATCCCAAACCGTGGCATTGGAAGACGAACAAAAATTGAAGAAAACCAGCAGAAACTTTCGAGACAATCTGAAACATGATATTTGCAAGTATATTAAAGCTTTTTTATATTAACTTTGTAAAATGCAGATTTGAACAAAACATGTGTATACATAGGTACAACTTTTTTTTCCTTTTAATATAATTCTTGACAATGCTATAGTTAGGGCAAAGATATGACCAATTGGATGAAATTGTATGAATGCAGCATGAATTCCAGGTTGAAAAATACTTAAATGGTTACTTTTATCAATGTGTTTAGTATAAGTATACAAAATGGACGAGAAAGTTGTCCTTATTGTTTTAAGAACTGATATAAGTTAGGTAAGGTTTACCTATGTTATATTTCCGCAACTTTTGTGTCCCCTTCTTAAAAATTGCAACAATTATAGCTTTGTTTAAAGTAACTGGTAAACGTGAATCATTAAGCAACTTGTTGAAGAAAAGTACAATATAATTCCTGAGTTCAACAGTAGAGACTATACCTACCTATTTTTGTAGATTTAAGTTTGGATACCGTCAACACGGTGCCTTGTTGTCTGTTTTCATATAGGGGCGTATATATTATATACGTATATAATATACCTATCAAGGTTTCAGTCAACTATAACTTTTTTTTTTTTAATAAATTTCAATGCAATCATGAAATATGAATATTTGATGCGGTAACTATATGTAATCTCTTTTATTCCATGAAAAAAAACGTTAAATTAATCCGCTCTTCGTTATGCAAACAAAAAAAAAAAAAAAAATCTAAATACCTACCATGCTGTTTTCTAAATACGGATGTGTAGTCATGTCTACAGATTTCATTCTTTTTTGCATAAAAGCTATTGAATCGCATGTAATTTTAACACGAAATCATTATGTAAAAAAAATAAATAAACTTTATTTGAAGCTATAGTATATACCTACCTTAAACTAGCAAGTGGATTAGAATTTTTTAGGTATGTATTTTTGTTTTATAAAATACCTACCTACGTTTTAAAAGGCTGTGGTTGAGTTGTGTTGTGTGCATAAAAAAAAAATTTTAAAAAATGCATAAATGCAATATCCGTAAGCTATTATTTTCAATAACATTCCGAAAAACGCTTTGTTAACATTTTGCCACCTGATTCAATTTTCATTTATATGAAATTGCACAGACACCAATGTTCACAGAAACGATATGAACCTTTATAAGTCGAAATTGTTGTTTTTGTAATTTCATTTCCTTGATTGAAGAATAATGTAACAAATCAACTAGAAAAGAACACATATACTTTTACAAAGCAAATAAATCTATGCATACTTTCTTGCAACTCATCACTACTGTAATATAACAGTTCAGTATCAGATTTGTGACTGGAAGGACACAAGAGTGACCCCACCCGGGAGCAGCTTGTTCAAATGGTTGAGGAAGACTTCGAGCAACACTCGTTCCAAGTGGTGTCGGAGCCCAAACCAAGAATCTCATCAAGAATCTCATCCTGATGGCTGCACTTTTCCATATAATCCCAGAAATTAAAATTTTTTCTTGCAGGACATTATCAAGAGACGTAGACCACGAACCAGTCGAAATAATCATCAAGTAAAATCAACGTATTCCTACGATCAGTCCACAAACAGCGACGGATATATAAAAACATCAACAGGATGATTGGCAGCAGACAGCAGATATCTGAAACAATTAGTACCGGAGAAAGAGAAGTGAAATGGAAAAGTCGAAAGTGCTTGCCGACTAATCTGCTTTAGAAAACCAGCAAAAGTATAACGGAAGCCCACGTTCAGCTACAAAGTGCCGCAGCCTCACCATGAACTTACCTGATATGGATCCATCTAGACAGTCAAACCAATAATCAAGTACTGAAGAGAAGCTACGCGTTTAACCAACACGCAACAACTGTGTTGAAAAAGGCTAATTTCGCATTTTTTTTTCATCGGATTGGTTCCTTACTACGAAAGAGAAACGGACTTACTCAAAAGACAAAATTGCTTCTCTACAAGCAACTGCTGAGGCTCATCTTAACTTACTCCTTTCCCATATATATGTTTTACCATTTCAAAAACCAGCATGAAGAAACTGTGTGTTTTCGAAAGAAAAAATCTACGAATTTGCACGGGACTACAGTTTAACCGACAGAGACAGAGGCACTACAGCAATAAACAACTTACTGTACGAGGCAGCTAGAATATCTCCACTGGAAAAAATACCTGGTAAATGCAGCCAGTGTTGTTCTTCTACGTGTTTAATTTAATCGTCTACATTTCCACGTAGACAATTGTGTCGACAATGATAAAAATGTCAACAAGGTCAACAATGTGTAGACAATGTAAATTATTTGTAGACAACGTAAACAATTGCTGTCAATTTTTTGTTTGCTATTTATCAAAAGACAGTCAGACAAAAACTTTCTCCAATTTCCGAGAAAATTAAAGTTCTTCATTACGGCTATATGACAGGTACAGTCATTTTACCTTTCATAGACATTGCAAAATTTTTTTTTGTTTTCGAAAAAATTAAATTTCTTCATTACGGTTATTATGACAGGTACCGTAATTTTTAAGCTAAAACAAAATTTCAATTTCCCCTCTATAAGGAATAGTTTACAAACCCTACAAACCAAATTTGAAGCAAATTGGTTCAGCCGTTTAGTCTACAACCAGCCTGACATACAGACAGACAGACATACAGACAGAATTTCCCGAACCACGTCTCTGAATGGCAGATTATTTTTGCATTGATTATCTCTAAAATAGATGAAAACATTTATGATCAACACTTAACCAGAGCGTCGTCATCAACTTTTAGATTTATTTATAGAAATCTTAACCATCAATTGTCAACTGAAGAAAGCTATTTCAGCACTAAATTCTCTCCAGAAATCATAAGTACCGTATATCGGGCAAGAGTCGAAATTCTTAGTCTGCATATTATACCGCACAGAACCGATCTTTACCAAACTTGTGATCTTTGTAATTTAAGAGAACCAACAAAGTATCATTCCTCTAAACACTTTCTATGAATTTCTCAACGGGCGGTCATGCATATTGACTTATCGTTATTTGTTGACTTCAAATCAAAGGATCATGTTGCTCCTTTTATTTCCCGTTTCCTCCATTAAAAACTTGTTGCCTTTTTCCTTATTAGCTTTATAATTTGCTTTAGATCCGTTATACTCGCTCAGCTATAAAATAAATATATATATACAGTAAATGACGGATATAAGGAAGTCAAAAAATCCAAAAAATCCGTACTTATTTATATAAGAAAGAAAATGTCTTAAATGAACAAAATGCTTATAAGAATGAAAATTTCTAAAATAAATAAAAATGCTGGAAGAGAAAATATTTTATATCAAAACGCATTTAGGTGTAGGAAAATCTACCTTCCTACCTCGCCAGTAGGTAACACAAACACACTAGCTTCAACATATCATTCACATTTAAAAACTCAACCAACTTGAAAATTTTTATTTATACATCAATAAGTTCTAAATCTGCATTATCGACCCGAATGGTGATAGAAGAAACTTTTAGTAAGTAAATACAACTAATGTGGATGTTAGTAAGAACACGAACCAACCATTTGTGCTCGCTACTACACCTACCGGAATACATGAATAGAACAAAACTCCACATCCACACGAAAATTAATGTTCCACACCCTTAATAGTGGATAATGTCAAACACCGGTAAGAGTAAGAAGACCAAGAGAGCAGAAAAATCTCTTAGAGACATACGTCATCCACGCAAACAGCTTAGCTTCTGGACTGAACGAAATGGCTGACTTAATCAGCGAGGTGCCAAATATTAAAAGTGCTATGGATGGATAGCCCGAGTTCGAGTTGTACCTCAATGGCTCAGTAAAAGTTTGTATGTGTCTCAAAGTCAAATAAATTTTCTAAAAAAAGGTATAGAGTTACATTTAAAGAAAAGAAAGAGCAAGAAAATTGTAGCTAGAAGAACAACAGTCAAACAAATACATTTTTTTTGTAGTTATAATGAGTAAGAGCAGTCAACTGATGCAAACACAGAAAGTTACTTTTCGTAAAAATCAATGAGTTGGAGTATAGTGAAACAAGTAGCTAACATTAGAAAAGGAAAATATGATGCGATAGGCAAACAGATTTCTTTTGTACGCAGAAAAATTAGAAGAAGTAAAAATACATAGAACGGTCAAAGAAATAATAATTCAGCGAAGAAAGTCAATAGTAGAAGATGACATCAGTCAGACAAAACAAAGAGTCCGAGTAGAGAAAAGATAAATAAATAAATTCCTTTTTTTTTTTTGATCAGGTCAGAAGAGTACAAACCAGGAAACAGTCAGGAAATCTTTAGTTTGAAAACGAATCGATCAGGTAGAATAAAGAAAATCTGAAATAATATTATTCGCCCAGGAGAGAATCTAGTACTTACCCAAATTTTAAGCCTTTTACTACACTAAACAATCTCTAAACAAGTCAAAACGTGTGAAAAAGAGAGATTCGTGACGCAATTATTTATTTTCTTTAGTCACAAAACCATTCTAGATACTTACCTATCTCGATTAAAAGAACTCCGGTTAATTAAAATACTTACGATACTCGTCTGAAAAGAAAATCCCTACCAGACTCACACATAGCACAAAATATTTCAATTTCAATTTCAATTTCAATTTATTTAATTGGTGTACAAATAAGACTTAGTCTTTTATAGTACCTGATACAAAGGATAATAATGCATATAAACAATATTAATACAAACAAAATAACAATATAACAAAGAAATAAATAAATATGTTCCGTTTTAATAATTAATAAATAAATAAATATGTTTCGTTTTAAAGATATTAAAATTTAAAATATTTCATGTATTCTTTAATTTCGGTATAAATTTTATACAAAATTATAAATTTTAAAAACTAAACTTTTAGTATAAAATTTTAAATTTTAAATTTCAAATAGCTGCTCCAGAATCCAAATTAGAGAAATGTAAAAATAATGCTTTCTTAAATTGAGGTATACCTATTATTTGTTTAAGCATTACAGGTAAGGAGTTCCATAGTCTAATGGCATAAATAAAAAAGAGTCTCGATGAGTTTAAATATTTAAAAGAGTTATTTATGATATTCAAAGTTCGAGTTGAATGAGCGAAGCGTAGTTTGTCAAAGAGATAAAGAGGGGTTCTTCTTTGAATTATCTTATGCAAAAAGATACAACATTTTGCATCAAAAAACTCTTCAAACGTACATCCAAGAATAAGTTGATGAAATTGTGAAACATGATCAAATCTACGCAAGCCAAAAACATACCTTACCATATCATTGAAAGCAACAAGCAATTTGTGTCGACAGTGAGAGTCGGGTCGACAATAAACAACAGCCGCATATTCCGCGATAGGTAGTAGCAACGATTTAACTAATCTCAACTTAGTGCTTAATGGAGTCAGTTTTGAGAACAGGTTTAGCTTACGGAGACCGCCATATATTCTTCCGATACAAATATTAACATGGTCATTAGCTGAAAGTGACCGATTTATTTTAAAGCCAAGGTTGGTGACAGTGTCAACAAACTTAAGTTGAAAACAAGAAACAAAAACAGGTGGAAGGAATTCTATATCGAATTTCCTTTTGGAAATTGCAATTATTTGCGATTTGGTAGGATTTAGAGTCAAACCATTGTTCAAGGTCCAATTGTATATACCTAAAAGATCCTCATTTATTCTGCAAATAAGGTCCTCAAGCAAATTAAACGGTCGAGAAAGATATATTTGGACATCATCTGCATAAAGATGAAACATAACATTTTGGCATACATGTGGGAGGTCATTGATGAACATACAAAATAATGTAGGACCCAAAACTGAACCTTGCGGCACCCCAGCTATTAAATTTATTGGTGAGGAGAAATTATTATCAACTTTAACTCTTTGACTGCGTTGTTTTAAGTAGCTTTCAATTAGACGAACAGATCTACTGCTGAAACCAAAATATAAGTTAAGTTTACTACACAAAATGTCGTGATTCACCCTGTCAAATGCCTTGGAAAAATCAAGCAAACACAATATCGTCACTTCGTCTTTGTCATACTGGATTCTGATATCATCAAGTACCTTAACCATTGCTGTAGAACAGCTATGGTTCGGACGGAAACCAGATTGTACAGACGATAATAAGTTGTTTTGGATAATGTGGTTAGATATCTGCTTAGCCAGAATCTTTTCGAAAATCTTTGACAGGCAAGGAAGTATACTTATAGGACGAAAATCAGTACTTGAAGTAGGATGAGGCTTTTTGGGAACAGGAATTACTTTACCAAGTTTCCAACAGTCCGGAAATGATGAGCAGGTTATACAATAATTAATTATATGTGTAAGAACGGTTATGATATGTGGTAATATAATTTTTATAAACTTAATAGGAACTCCATCTTCCCCAACGGAATTCGACTTCAGAGAACGAATATTCATAAGAACCTCAAACTCCGTGATGACCTCAAAGTCAAATTCATTTGAAGCACCATATAATAAGTTGTTGTTGGGTGCAAAGTTCGATGATTGTAAGTTATCCGATGCAAAAGCCTTGTTCAGATCATTTGGATCAGGATAACTATCAACAACTTCCTTTCTACCAACCCCAATAGAACGTAAACTTGTCCAAAGCTTACGCGAATTTTGGTTCGAGCTAAGTTTTGACATAAAAAATCTTTTTTTGGCTCTTCGAGTAACAAAAGAAGAATTATTACGAGCACGACAGAAAATCTCCCAGTTGACGGTGGAAGGGTTATGCTTCCACTTCGAGTACAATTTACGTCGCTTTTTTATTGAACTAAGTACTTCAGTAGTAAACCACGGACAATTTTTATTGCGCACCAAAACTGTCTTCAAGGGAACATGTTTTTCGTACAGTTCAAACATTAAATATTGGAAGAAATTTACTTTTTCATTAACATTATAAAGATTGTAACATGTATCCCAGGAAAAGTTATTAGCATCCAACTGTAGTGCATCAAAATTAATAGATTTAAAGTCTCGGAATTCAAACGAAGACGAAAAGGCAGTTCGTGAAAAATCAATGTTGAACGTGCAAAAAATTAAGTCATGATCTGAAATACCTTCAAGGGAAAGCTGATCAATAAGAAGAACATTCGACAAATCAGACACAATCATCAAGTCAAGAAGACTTGGGGTGGAGTTGGGTCCAAAGCGGGTGGCATATGAATTCGACACAGCTAAACCAGTAGCAGCAATCTCGTCTCTTAGTTGGTTGGCTCTTGTATCAAAGAGCAAGAGATCAGCATTAAAATCACCACACAAGATAATGTTTTCATAATTCGCTGTTAGTTCGCGAATAATTGAAAAAAGAGGTTCTGCAGAAAAACTTCTATTGGCATTGTAAGCAACTCCCAAAATGCAAGTGATGTTGCCATCATTTATTTCTAAAATTAGAAATTCAATGCCAACACCTTCAGATTTGGCAATTATTTTGCATTTTAGAGCAGCATTACAATATACAGCAACCCCTCCTCCAATGGTAGCAGTAATTCTATCATTGCGTATGAGCTTATAATTATTTAGTTGATACAGACTATTTGGAATATCAGGCCTCATCCACGTTTCAGTTATACAAATAACATCAACACCCGAGGAATCAAAAACATACTTAACAAAATCTAGTTTTTCAAGGTTTAAGCTACGCGCATTCATACAACAAACCTTAAAACCATCCCGTGCATTAGAAAGTATTTTTAATACAGACTTTGAAGATATGCCAACAGATGGAACCTGACTTACCGACATGATAAAAACAAATAATTTGAACAAAAACGAGACTAACAAATAATAATAAAGAAGAAACAAGAACAGCTAGATAAATTACAAAAGGAAAAAGAGAAAAAAAAAATGATTATTTAAAATAATAAAATAATAAAAATAAAAATAGAGAGAATTATTTGAATAATTAAATTAAAAATCAGAATAATAGTAAAATTTAATAACCAAATAAAATTATGCATTGTATAATGATCTGCTCCAGTATCATTTAATTAGATGTAATGGAAAGAGTAGCAAAAGTACTAGAGTCTATCTTAAATTCATTGTCATCACTGCTTTTCCTTACATAAACAAACCCATTTTTTGTTCTCACTGAAAACAGAAATCCCTCTTTCCGAAGTTGAATTGCATTTCGCAACAGAGAACTATTGAGCGGTGTTAGGCTTTCGTTCATGTATATACGTTGGTTAGGGGATACGGAGTGGTCGGTGTTAGGTAATTCACAATCGCTGAACAGTTGAGAATGGGTCATACGATTTTTTGAGTGGAATGCAGAAAGTAATGATTTTTTTTCAGCAGCAGATGATAACCGTATAAGAAGTGGATTATTATTGTTTGAGTTCTTTGTGTTTAAATGAAAAGCATCAAAGTGAGGAGACAACGTATGATTGAGTTTGGTGGCAAGTTTTTTTGCAATTTCAATTGGGCTTGAGTGTTTAGGCAAACCACAAACAATAACATCACTTAAACGTTGTTGGCGTTGATGGTCCTCCAGTTGGTCTCTTATCTTATTATTTTCCAATTTTAACTCAATTATTTCAGTCTCACATTTAAACAAACGGTCATTAAGAGCTGAGACAGTTTCACTTACATGTTTGCTGATTTTGTCTTCAAGCTCCCTAAATGATTTAGTAAGATTCACCAAAAGATTTGTTTCAAGCTCGCGAAGTTGTTTGTTTTTTTTATCAACTATTGTTGAAGTCGTTGATTTCAATCTATCGGATGATGGTAACTTGATGGGTTGACGAGCTTTGGGAGAATCAGTTTCATTATTAGTTCGCAATTTTGATATTGACCGAGTGTTGTAGGAGGTAGAAGCAGAAGCAGAGCTACATGGAATAGGAGCTTTACCAGCAGACGAGTTGCTGGCAGCCGCAGATATAGCAGGAGAGGCAATTGGTGCGGTGACGGTGGTAGCTGCAGCCGCAACAGTAGTGACGGTGAGGGCGGTTGTGGTGGTGGCGGTTGTGGTGGTAGTGGAGGCAGTGGTGGCGGTTGTGGTGGTGGCGACGGCGGCGACAGCAGTAGTGGTGGTAGTTATAGTGGTTGCACTTGTGTTATTGTTTTTTGGCATTTTGTTAGTTTTAGTGCACAAAGAATAAAATAATATAGGTAACCAGCGCTCAAACAATTATTTAATTTTTGCGATTAAGTTTCTCAGTTTTGTTTAGATTTAACACTTTTAGAAAAGGGTTATTGTCATACAAAACAAGTTCAATACAAAAAACTGAAAAACAAATTTAGGCACTGGAATATTGACAGTAAGCGGATTTAAAATCTTAAAATGTTAGGAGCGGATCACAGACACGTCTACTTTACTGACATTAGTTGTTAGAACTTTGAGAGAAAAATTTCAAGAAAAACAAACTAAACGTTACTTACCGAAAACATACTTACCTATATTTCGCAAAATTTGCATTAATCATCCGTCATTATCAATAAAAGATATCAAAAATAATTAAACAATATTTGTTCACTTCGAGTAACACTCAATGTAAACACCAATAAGTCGGCAAATTAAAATACTCGAGTACTAGAAGCAGTAGTAGAATAATACTCCTATCTACGACTATGTTCAGACTGAACGAAGTTTCGTAAAGAAACACGTCCTATTTGAAGAGAATGAGTCATCGAGTGACTTGAACACCAAAAATTGTTCTTTTTAATTTCATCCCCCGGATAATATAGTCGACATATTAAAATACCAAATTAAGGGTAATAAAATATAAAACGAGTAAACCCAGCACAAGTTAATAAAAAACCCAGGATTGATAAAATCAAAAAGGATTACAAAATAGAAGGAGCATAAATAGTAGCCGAGGTAAGAAAACATAATTCATTAGATAAAGTAGAATACAAAAAAAAAGTGTCACATGTAAAGAGTAGTCAATCGAAAATTTTTAATCATTATTTTTACGAAACATCCGTGACAATTTTCAATTTTTTTTTATGTATAACAAAGTGGTAGACACCAATAGCCAAGTTGGAACCGGGACGTAGCCCCCAATCCAAAACGGCGACCCTGAAAAAAAAAAATCAAATTTGTCTGGGCTCAAGTGCGAATCGTACGCAAATTCCACCAACAACCCAAAGACCATAACCAAGTGTCCAATTGGACAAATCCATAAGCGAAGTAAAAGACACATAAAATTCGAAGCAAAAAACATCTTGGTAAAGATACAAAATTTCCGTCGGATATTCTACAGGATAGCAGACATAAGCCAGGTAACGTAAAGTTAAAATCATATTCCTTAAATTAAAGAAAAATTTCCATGAGAACAAATTATGCGTTCAATTACGCAAAAAGAAAAATTTTACAAAAAAAAAAAAACATCAGTAGAAAACATAGATAATCTGCAGAGGTAGTAGTAAAAGTAATTAGATACCACGCAATTAGAATTCTTGATTGTAGATAGTACGACGCTTGTAGAAAATTCTAGAATACTTTTGACTTTGAAACATATAAAATATACGAATTTTACTGTAGTTAGAAATATCTTTTCATAACCATATACTAAAGTCTTTTTTTTTATATACATACAGGCAGAAAGCGACAAAAGGGGTGGCAATCTACAACAGTGGCGATCAAAAGTCGTGGTGGGGCAACCGTCACGAAAGTGCCCACTTCGACGATCCGCTACTTGGAAGCAAAAATTGCCACGTGCGAAATTTTTGCCTGGAGCAGAAATCCAAAATCGAAGCAAAAACTTAAGTTGAAGCGAAAATTTCTATGTGGAACGTAAGATTTTTGTTGTGGAACGAGAATTTTACCTGGAACAAATACGGAGATTCAAATAATTATTGATGGTCTATGACGACAAACCAAAAACCAACGTGGGACGAAACAACTATGCGGCTAGTTGCAACATTCAACGTGGGATTCATCGACTTCAAGAAACAACGTATTAGCCGTGATCCAGAATCAAAATTTAAGTATCCATGTACAATTATATAAATTTTATAAAACGGAGTACAGGTATGGAATTTTTCGTGTAACTATATATTCATGTATTGAGGCAATAACTTTTATATCTAAATTTTGGTCCTATCTTGAATGAAATTATATAAAGTGCAATGTATTTTGGCCATGGGCCCTATATCAGTCGAATTAAAGATCAGAAATAATTAATTTTTGCTTTGGTCACTATATGGAAATTTAAAGTTAGTTTTTTTTTTTGTGTTTGCTAAGATAACGGAAGTTAATTTACCGTTGGATGAAAAGAATCCAACCATCTTTTTGTGTTACGTCACAGTTCGTCTGTAAATAATAAAATAAAGTCAATTCAAGTAAAAATTCAAAAAAAAAAAAATAGTCAATGAATTAAATACTTACTTGGGTATTCACTTCTTTGGCACTTAATGCAATCAAAAGTTAAATTTTTTTTTGTCATTCATTTATTTTTCTCGGATGTAAAAAGAAACCACTTTACTACAGAACCTCATCTTGTATAGAACCTGTGTCAGATTCAGTTAAGAAAAAAAAAGAGGAAGTACAAAGAAAGAAGTTAACATTTCTTAGTACCTACGTCCGATTAAGCAAATCATACAGTCCTAGAACGCGCATAGTCGAGTAGGTTACATACGTAAGATAAGGTCATGAGTTGAATAGTATCTTTCGTTAATGATACATATCGATGATTGATAGCTGCTTACTATTGTTTGACTATATGTTCTGGAACATTTGCATCTGGGACCTAAAGCAAAGAAAAATTTTTTTTTTATCATAAGTGTTTAAAAATAAAACAATCTGAAATCATTACATCGCAATCTGTATAGTAGTCAAGTGGTAAAGTGCACTCTATCCTTCTACGTACCTTTTTAGTAAATTTATTACCTATATTTGATTAAATTGATATATACCTATATTACTAAATTTAATATATTTTTATTATATTATTACAATTTTTATTAAAATACATTTTATAATTTTTGTGTGTTACAATACCGAAGCCCAATATTTTGGTGTTTTTCGAAGACATTACTTTTCTTTGATTTTGGGAAAGGGATTCTTGTCTACAGACGTACAGTCTTTGTTTTACATTCTTGTGTATAATTTTTATTTGAAATTGTCGGTTTATGAAATTACCTACATGGGTATTTCAAGTGAATTTTTGAATTTTGATATTGAGTATCGATTAAAGTAATTTTTTTTTCTAAATATTCGCGGTAAATAACAAAACTGATGCAACGTCCTCAGTCGCGAATGAACTTTAATTTGGTGTTGAAGCCTCGTTATAATCTACCTTAACTAGCTGTAATTGAATTTATAGCGGAGTTAAGCGGCTGAAACAAAAACCCAAAAATAAAAGTCAGTTCATTTTAAATCGTTTGTTTTTCGTTTTTTTTTTTTTTAAAGATAATAATTTAATAAATACGTGAAGAATATTATTCGAATATTTCTTTGTGTCGCGTACAGAGGGAAGATGAAAATCTTACACCCTCGAAATTGTATAACAGTTATAACATTCCATTTTTCATTCTAATACGAACTACAACTAGGTAACTGTTGATATTCTTTTTCGGTAGTCGGTCCGTTGAGTTAAGAAAACTTTTATTTTCTTTCTTTCGAAATAATAATTAAAAGATCAATTGAATTGGTTTAAGATTATTTGTGTTCTATGATACAGAAAGGTGTAGATTCATGGTGCAGTAGTTTTCTTTCTTTGATGACAATTTATCTTAAAGATTTTTAGTCTGTCCGAATATTGTTCATATCATTTATCTTTAGTATAGTTTTGAAAACTAGTAGAATAGTTGTGAATAATTATTTCATTAATTAAATTATATTGAGATTTAGGTAACTTTTGTTAGATTTTAAGATTTATATGAAATAAATTTGTATAAGATTTTGAGTATACGAATTTTCATGAGTTATAATTTCTTGGAACATCCTTCAAGGATACTCTTGAGCAATATTCAATGGGAAGTTTTTTTTTTGAGTTTTTCGAAACAAGTTTTAGGTAATATGGAGTCGTAAAGCCCAAGGATACGGGTCGTGGCTGGTGTCACTAAAGAGACGCCAGATTAATCTTTCATCAGCCGAGACAACAACCACTGCAAGCATAACAACAACTTTCGAGTCATTTTTCTTGGAATGATATTTTTATATAACATGTTTTAAGACCGGGTCACATGAATTTCACTGGCTTCAGCGGGATGTATTCATACAAATTTAACGTCGCGAATACGTCAATAGGGAAGTGATAGGAAGGGACTAGCCTCTCTTGTTATTACTTTTGGTCGGGTAGTTAGACGTCAGGGGGAAACAAATACACCAGTTTCTCCCGTTTTCAAAAGGGTTCCTACAATATTATACGGATAAAAAAGGAACATAAGGTTGGGTTATGGGTTTAGAAATCCGAATGGATAGCCAACATCTTCTTCCATTATTATGAAGTCCACTTGTCTTCTTTAACAACATTTATTCATTTTCGACTTCTTCTGCTAAAAATATGTGCTCTCGACAGGCCCTTTGCTTTCAGCACTAGCATCTGAGAACTATTCGAGACAACCGTTACCTAGACTCCAGGTCTACTAATTTGTAGCACCGATTACTTGTTCCTGCAGCATGACCCACTTCCTTGGACCGTTGAGCTGGCCAAAGCGAATTTATTCAGACCTGAAGCGGCAGTCGAACAGTAATCACCCTGTTGGTCCCGGCTTGGACGTGCCTAGAGATAGGTACCATATGTCGTAGAGATTAGCAGGTATAGGATCTTTTTATTTTTCTTTTTGTAGTATCTGATCAGGAACCTTAGTGAAGATAGTGATACCTAACAGTTCGTCATAGGTAGAAGAATTAAGTCCTCTTCGAAGTATATCACAAACTCTAAATCTTTGATTCTTGCATCAGAAAGTTCATCACAAAAACAATAAAGTCATTATTCTTGTCGAGTAGTACAAGTTTGATGATCCTTGGTGTGATAGAGATTACGTATATAATACCTACATACGTAGAGTTCTTTTGATGTGGTGAATTGAAGATGAGATCGACCCGTTGAAGGTTAGTGGCCTTCGACATGAAGGGCTGTTTTCATCATTCTTTTCTCCAGATCAACCGAACTCATTTTTTATGTCTGGATCCTATATAGGAGTAACCCGTTACATGAAAATTATTAGATTGACAGCGAGGAATTAAAAGCTTTATTTCTTTTTCGTTGAGAGTGTATGACCCGTCTAAGAGCTCTGGTTTTCCTTTTCTTTTCTTCTGTGTCTGCACTAATCCGATATGACGAAAACTCAACATCTTTTTCTCTTCGTCTTGGCTGTGATATATATTTATATATATATTTTTATTTAATTTAATTTTTATGTAGCGGGGGGAAAAATCCAAAAACCATCCCACTCCCGTCCGTTACATAAAATGGCGCCCAACGTGGGGCAACGAAATTTCGTCGATCGGAAATTTTCGCAAGAACGAAATTACGAAAGCATTGTTTTTCGATTCTTGGAGCTTCGGTCCCATGGGCGCGGGGTTAGTTTAAGAAGTCTTTTTTATTTAATTTAATTTTTATGTAGCGGGGGGAAAAATCCAAAAACCATCCCACTCCCGGCCGTTACATAAAATGGCGCCCATACGTGTGGGGCCCGAAGGAGTAAATTTTTAGAAAGTTCAGATAGAACTTGAAAATGAGTAAAACTTTTTGTAGTGTTGAAAAATTTTTTTTTCTTTAAATTTTTAATAATTTTTTTGAGTCGATATTTTAACGAGATTCAACATCGGAAAGCGATTGACTTAAGTGTCGACCGGTGATTGGTTGATCTACGTCCTAATTACGTCAGCAGCGACAACCTGTTCAATTTCTTCTCCACTCTCGATAAAAGCCATCTTTTATAATTTTGCGATTTTTCAATGATAGATGTCCGTGCTGGACGTATTATCGTCTAGTAGCCGTAGCTTCTACTGAGAATCATTTCAGTCTTTTTATAAAATCTTTTCTTTTTCAAATGTTTGTACTTTCGACCGGTGAATGGTCGACTTTCATCCTATTTACGTCTGCAGCGAAAGCCAAACGGCTGAAACCTAAAGAAAAGAACCATCAACCAAAAACATACCTTTATTTGTAACATCGTTTACACTCAATAGAGTAATTTAGTAACTTTTTCTGACAATTAATTTTCATACGTTTTTCCGGTTTGTTGTCCGCTAAGGAAGTCCAATTTTCCGTAGGTCCGTAGCAATAAGGGGATAAAATAGTAGAAAAGAGAGAGTAGGAAAAAGTTAGAAAGTTGTTTAAGAAGCGGTGAGAATTCATGTGACCACGTTTGTAGTGTTGTTGTTAAGATTTTTTTTTTGAAATCTTAAGTGTTGGAGAAATGTTTTGGAGATGGAGTACACCAGTCACGACTCCAAACCTGAAACGAAGTTAGAAAACCCAAAAATATTTATATTAAGATATAGTTCAGATTTTTTTTTTTGAAAATAAAATTTTTGAAAATTTAGATAAATTTAATTTTGCTGGTAGCACCAAAAATTTATTTTTTTTGAGATTTTGTTTAGATTTAGTCATGCTGGTAGCAACAATTTATTCATTTAGTATATGCTGGTAGCAATTTATTCATTTAGTTCATGCTGGTAGCAAATTTATTCATTTAGTCATGCTGGTAGCAAACATTTATTTTTATATGCTGGTAGCAACAATTTATTCATTTAGTACATGCTGGTAGCAATTTATTCAATCATTTAGTTTTATACATGCTGGTAGCAACTTATATATTTAGATACATGCTGGTAGCAACAATTTAGTATAGTTCGATTTTTTGAGATATTTGGAAAATTTTTTTTTAGATACATCATCTTTAAGAAATTAATTTTTTTTGATTCAGTATATATTTTTTTTTGATTTATTTTTGGTAATTGGGAAATTTTTTTATATAGACATTTATTCAAGTTATTTTTTTTTATTAAGATATTTTTTTAGTTTTGAGTTCATTTTTTTTGGAAATTAAGGGGTTTACCCACTAAAAGAATTAGGTTAAGGTTAGGTAATAAGTTATTGTAGGGTTAGTTATTAGAATATTGTAGGATTATTAGTAGGTATTTATAGGGATTAGTTAAGATTTTTTTTATAGTAGGTAGTTTAATAAGATAGTATAGATTTTGAATTTTTTTTTACTAGGATCTCGATATAAACTTTTTTTTTGAAATTCACAAGTCTTGCGACTATAAAAGGATAAACAAAACAACTTTTTGTCGGACAAAATTACATCGAGGAAACAATATTTACAATGGGACGAAAAAAAGGAAATACACCAGCAGGTAAAGGAGGTAAAGGAAGTAAAGAACAACCTGAACCTGAATCTCCTAAAACTCCTCATGTACCTACACCGGAACCACATAACACCAGGTTCCGCAAAAATCAGGATTTGTTTCACAACATGACGATGGAGCCTGGTGAAGCAGTGGACGAAAGTCAGATGGAAGAGGCAGGTCCATCCAATGTTGGGAGACCGGAAGATGACAGAGTAAGAATATTAGCGAATGAGACTCTCAGAACACCCGAGAGACAGATACTCATAGATAGAACCCCGATAAGACGAAACGAAGAATACGAGGCATATATTAAAGAAGTTGCTTTGGCGGCGGTTGGTCTCAACAGAGCAGAGGACCGGAAAGCTTTGCAGGATTCACTAGCGCAAAGTCAAGTAACATTGTTAGAGAAAATGAACGAGGCAATGCACAACGCATTAGCCCAGTTCAATGTTCCAAGGCAACCAGTGACTCCAGCAATCCCTCTTTGCGACCAACCGACACCAAACCGACCAAATTATGCAACTCAAAGAGAGCCAACAGCAAATCTCGGACCAAATGTTCCAGATTTTCCACGGATATGGCCAGACAGAGCTACAACAACAACTCGTAGAGATATGAATCGTAACGTCGAACCGGATTTCTATGAGCAGTTGAATCGAATACACTTTAGTAACAATTCGGCAAATCGTGACGCAAGAATACCAATGCCATCTCCAGCGGCATCCATTTATCGGTCACCACATTACCAGAAGTGGGGGATTTCGTTCAACTCAAAGAATATGACGGTAGACGAGTTTTTATTTAGATTGGATAAGGTGAAAGACAGTTATGGCGCGACTTGGGACGAGATAGTTTCCAACTTCCATCATTTCGTAAGTGGTCCAGCTGAGGTATGGTATTGGATATACCTGAAGAACAACCCGCAAACCTCATGGATAGCTCTAAAACTAGCTTTGATCGACCACTACGGAAGTTTGGAAACAGACTCGGAAATCTCAAGGCAGATGGCCGAGAGAAAACAAATACCTGGCGAAAGCTTCGACACATTTTATGATGCTTTACTAAAACTGAACTCCAAGATGAAAAACCCTCGTCCAAACGAAGAGTTGGCGGAAATTATCAAACAGAACGTCAAACGTCGAATGGGTGAACTACTGTTAACTTTCCGTACCACAAGATTGGCTGATTTAGTGTATACCTGTCGAGAGATGGAACGATACCTGACGCAACACGAACCATTACGTCCTAGAATGCCACCTATCTTTAGTAACCAAGCAAGAAAACAAGTGAGTGAAATTGAGATTCAGACGGAACCTATAGTCGAAGATATGTCTCTAGCATTGGAAGCATTTCAGCGAAATCGGAACCGTGAAACTAAAGTTAGTTTCGAAAAAGCGATATGCTGGAATTGTCACAAGAACGGACACATATTCTTGGACTGTACCGAACCACAGAATAAAATCTTCTGTTACCGATGTGGACAACCAGATGTTCTTTCACCAAACTGCTTAAAGTGTAAGGGAAACCAATTGTCGAGTCAGCGAACAGCCGAGAGGGAGCTGATGACGATGGGCAACTCGGGAAGTCCAATGTGAAATCTTCACCTGAATTAGAAACGGAAATCACCATCTTGAAAAATACCGAAACTCGAAACATTAAAAATAATTCTCCAAAAACTACTAGAATTCCTATCTTAAGACCTCTTAAATCACTTCATCAGAGGCAAATTGAATACGCCGAGGCGCGTAAACGCATTTATACTTATCCTATCAATAACCCGAAAATTCAAAAACTCAGAAATAGATTCAATCATAAACGTAAGTTACATAGAGCAGTAAACATAGCCGAAGTGGCTTGTCTGAAAGATGATCCACGTACCTACTTAAAAGTAGAACTGTTTAAACATAAGTGGCTTGGTCTACTCGACTCTGGAGCGAGCATTAGTTGCCTCGGTAACGGTGCTGCTAAATATATTGAAGATGCTAAAATTCCTTATCGAAGATTTGATTCCAATATTTCCACAGCTGATGGAACTAAACAGCGTATCGCTGGGGTGGTTACTACAAATGTTACGTACAAAGATCTAGTTCTTCCGATCGAACTGTACATAGTACCATCTTTAGCCCAAGATTTATATCTAGGCATCGATTTTTGGAAAAAGTTTAAGTTAGCTCCGCAAATCATATCTTCTATAGACACTGTTACCGAGACAACAACCGGTCAGGCAAATAAACCGGAATGTCTCCTATCTGTAGAGGAATCTATTATTCTCCAAAATACCGTTAAGCAATTTCCGTCATTCGCCGTTCGAGGACTCGGACGGACCCATTTAATGGAACATTCCATAGATACGGGAGACGCAGAGCCCATAAAGCAACGTCACTATCCCATATCGCCAGCAGTACAAAGCCTTGTGTACGCGGAATTGGATCGTATGATCTCGTTAGGCGTTATCGAGGAAAGTCAAAGTGGTTGGTCCTCACCAGTCGTACTGGTGAGAAAACCGGGAAAAAACCGACTATGTCTAGACTTCCGAAAAGTTAACGCCGTAACGAAGAAAAATGCGAATCCAATTGCGCATATTGAAGGATTACTAGCACGCCTTTCCGAAACACGTTATATTTCTAGCGTGGATTTGAAAGATGCTTACTGGCAAGTGCCCCTGGAGAAAGAATCACGGGAGAAGACAGCGTTTTCAGTTCCTGGGAGACCTCTGTATCAGTTTAAAGTCATGCCGTTCGGACTCTCGAACGCTGCGCAAAGCCTGACGAGCTTGATGGATAAGGTGATTCCTCGTGAGTTGAGAGAACAGGTGTTCATTTATCTCGATGACCTGTTGGTCATTTCGAAAGATTTTAACGATCATATTTTGACGCTCACTAAAGTAGCAAAGCATCTTACGGATGCTGGTTTAACAATAAATGTTGAAAAATCTAAATTCTGTTTCCGAGAATTACAATACTTGGGATATATTGTAGGACAAGGTTGTCTAAAAGCAGATCCAAATAAAATAGCTGCTATTGTAGAATTCCCTGTACCTACCTCAATACGCCAAGTTCGTCGTTTTCTAGGAATGGCAGGATGGTACAGGCGGTTTATAGAAAATTTTTCCACTATAACTGCACCTATTTCAGATACACTGAAAAAGAAACAAAAGTTTGAATTTGGAGCAGAAGCTATTGCAGCTTTAGACACTGTTAAAAAAGCGCTGACTTCAGCACCAATTTTAGTAAATCCTGACTTCACAAAACAATTCATTATCTGTTGTGACGCTTCATCAACAGGAATTGGTTGCGTCCTATGTCAATTGGACGAAGAAGGGAATGAGAAACCCATCTATTTTTATTCGCAGAAATTAAATGCTGCACAACGTAATTACACTGTGACAGAGAGAGAATGCTTGGCAGCTGTCCAAGGAATTTACAAATTTCGACCATACGTCGAGGGGTATAAATTCGTGGTAATAACTGACCATGCTAGTCTACGGTGGTTAATGAACTTGAAGGATCCAATGGGAAGGTTAGCTCGATGGAGCCTCAAGCTTCAAGGCTTCGACTTTGAAGTGGTCCATAGGCGTGGTTCTCAACACCACGTGCCTGATGCATTATCCAGGGTCTACGAAGTGGACACAGTGGATATTGAGAAACCTACTCCCGAGACTATCACTTCAAATTCAACAGATGTGTTGCATATTGACTTGAAAAATCAGGCCTTTAAGTCAAACGAATACGTGCAATTAATAGCACACATTAAGAAAAATTTAGACCGTTTACCTGATCTTCAAATATCAGAAGAGTTCATTTATAAAAGAGTCAAGCACGCGACAGGGAATCCACTCCAGGAGGACTTGTCGTGGAAGCTTTGGGTTCCATCGCAGCTGACTGGAACATTGGTAGAGCAAGCTCATTGCCCACCGAGATCGTCGCATGGAGGGATTGCTAAGACTTTATATCGTCTTCGAAAACAATTCTATTGGCCAGCGATGAGTAGTCAAGTAAAACAGTTTATTAGTAATTGCGATACGTGCAAAGTAACAAAAGCACCGAACAGTACTTTACGTACAGAAATGGGAAAAGCCTTCACGGTAGATAGACCATTCCAACATCTATACGTAGATTTTCTGGGACCATACCCCAGATCAAGAAGAGGAAATACATTTATAGTTATAGCATTGGATCAACTAACAAAGTTTGTCCTCATAAAACCTTTGAAGAAAGCGAATTCTAACGAATTGATAAAATTTCTAACAGAGGAAATATTTTTAATGTTTGGAGTACCGGAAACACTTCTATCCGACAACGGATCTCAATTCGTGAGCAAAGATTTCGGGACTTGTTTGAAAAATTTTGAAGTTACACATATAAAAACAGCATCTTATGTACCACAAGCTAACGCTAGCGAGAGGGTGAATCGTTCGATATTGAGTGCCATACGTGCCTACATAGACCCAAAACAAACCAATTGGGACATGCACCTAGCAGAAATCAGCAACGCTTTAAGAACGTCAATACATAGCGTGATAGGTATGTCTCCATATGAGGCTCTATTTGGACAGCAGATGGTGGAACACGGTTCCGATTATCGACTGTTACGCAAGCTAGATGGACTTAACCAATCGGAAATCAACTGGTTACCCAAAGCAGCAAAAATGGGCATATTGCATGCATATCTGAAAACAGCTTTAAACCAAGCGCATGTAAACTATGAGCACAATTATAATTTGCGAAGCAGATTAGTTACATATGAAATAGGAGATAAAGTCTTTCGGAGAAACTTCACTCTCAGTAGCGCCGCCAAACATTTAAACGCTAAGTTGTGCCCAAAGTTTATAAAGGCACAGGTAGTAAAGGTAGTTGGCAATAATCTGTATCGTGTCAGAGACGACAAAGGTTTCGAGATGGTGGTGCACACTAAGGACCTACGAAAGTAAAATATCAAGTAATCAAAATTAGTTCATCATAACCGGCTAGACTAGCTGCGCATGAGACAAAGGGTCGTGGGTATCGACTCAATCAACAAATATTTTCACAATTATATTCAATGCAATATAAGTAGTTTTCTGTTTCATCGTCATCACATGAGCTTACGCAACATGTAATGAAGATGCTTTGTAGGAAAATCTACCTTCCTACCTCGCCAGTAGGTAACACAAACACACTAGCTTCAACATATCATTCACATTTAAAAACTCAACCAACTTGAAAATTTTTATTTATACATCAATAAGTTCTAAATCTGCATTATCGACCCGAATGGTGATAGAAGAAACTTTTAGTAAGTAAATACAACTAATGTGGATGTTAGTAAGAACACGAACCAACCATTTGTGCTCGCTACTACACCTACCGGAATACATGAATAGAACAAAACTCCACATCCACACGAAAATTAATGTTCCACACCCTTAATAGTGGATAATGTCAAACACCGGTAAGAGTAAGAAGACCAAGAGAGCAGAAAAATCTCTTAGAGACATACGTCATCCACGCAAACAGCTTAGCTTCTGGACTGAACGAAATGGCTGACTTAATCAGCGAGGTGCCAAATATTAAAAGTGCTATGGATGGATAGCCCGAGTTCGAGTTGTACCTCAATGGCTCAGTAAAAGTTTGTATGTGTCTCAAAGTCAAATAAATTTTCTAAAAAAAGGTATAGAGTTACATTTAAAGAAAAGAAAGAGCAAGAAAATTGTAGCTAGAAGAACAACAGTCAAACAAATACATTTTTTTTTGTAGTTATAATGAGTAAGAGCAGTCAACTGATGCAAACACAGAAAGTTACTTTTCGTAAAAATCAATGAGTTGGAGTATAGTGAAACAAGTAGCTAACATTAGAAAAGGAAAATATGATGCGATAGGCAAACAGATTTCTTTTGTACGCAGAAAAATTAGAAGAAGTAAAAATACATAGAACGGTCAAAGAAATAATAATTCAGCGAAGAAAGTCAATAGTAGAAGATGACATCAGTCAGACAAAACAAAGAGTCCGAGTAGAGAAAAGATAAATAAATAAATTCCTTTTTTTTTTGATCAGGTCAGAAGAGTACAAACCAGGAAACAGTCAGGAAATCTTTAGTTTGAAAACGAATCGATCAGGTAGAATAAAGAAAATCTGAAATAATATTATTCGCCCAGGAGAGAATCTAGTACTTACCCAAATTTTAAGCCTTTTACTACACTAAACAATCTCTAAACAAGTCAAAACGTGTGAAAAAGAGAGATTCGTGACGCAATTATTTATTTTCTTTAGTCACAAAACCATTCTAGATACTTACCTATCTCGATTAAAAGAACTCCGGTTAATTAAAATACTTACGATACTCGTCTGAAAAGAAAATCCCTACCAGACTCACACATAGCACAAAATATTAGAGAGAAAAATTTCAAGAAAAACAAACTAAACGTTACTTACCGAAAACATACTTACCTATATTTCGCAAAATTTGCATTAATCATCCGTCATTATCAATAAAAGATATCAAAAATAATTAAACAATATTTGTTCACTTCGAGTAACACTCAATGTAAACACCAATAAGTCGGCAAATTAAAATACTCGAGTACTAGAAGCAGTAGTAGAATAATACTCCTATCTACGACTATGTTCAGACTGAACGAAGTTTCGTAAAGAAACACGTCCTATTTGAAGAGAATGAGTCATCGAGTGACTTGAACACCAAAAATTGTTCTTTTTAATTTCATCCCCCGGATAATATAGTCGACATATTAAAATACCAAATTAAGGGTAATAAAATATAAAACGAGTAAACCCAGCACAAGTTAATAAAAAACCCAGGATTGATAAAATCAAAAAGGATTACAAAATAGAAGGAGCATAAATAGTAGCCGAGGTAAGAAAACATAATTCATTAGATAAAGTAGAATACAAAAAAAAAGTGTCACATGTAAAGAGTAGTCAATCGAAAATTTTTAATCATTATTTTTACGAAACATCCGTGACAATTTTCAATTTTTTTTTATGTATAACAAAGTGGTAGACACCAATAGCCAAGTTGGAACCGGGACGTAGCCCCCAATCCAAAACGGCGACCCTGAAAAAAAAAAATCAAATTTGTCTGGGCTCAAGTGCGAATCGTACGCAAATTCCACCAACAACCCAAAGACCATAACCAAGTGTCCAATTGGACAAATCCATAAGCGAAGTAAAAGACACATAAAATTCGAAGCAAAAAACATCTTGGTAAAGATACAAAATTTCCGTCGGATATTCTACAGGATAGCAGACATAAGCCAGGTAACGTAAAGTTAAAATCATATTCCTTAAATTAAAGAAAAATTTCCATGAGAACAAATTATGCGTTCAATTACGCAAAAAGAAAAATTTTACAAAAAAAAAAAAACATCAGTAGAAAACATAGATAATCTGCAGAGGTAGTAGTAAAAGTAATTAGATACCACGCAATTAGAATTCTTGATTGTAGATAGTACGACGCTTGTAGAAAATTCTAGAATACTTTTGACTTTGAAACATATAAAATATACGAATTTTACTGTAGTTAGAAATATCTTTTCATAACCATATACTAAAGTCTTTTTTTTTATATACATACAGGCAGAAAGCGACAAAAGGGGTGGCAATCTACAACAGTGGCGATCAAAAGTCGTGGTGGGGCAACCGTCACGAAAGTGCCCACTTCGACGATCCGCTACTTGGAAGCAAAAATTGCCACGTGCCCAAAAAAATCGCCTGCCTGGCTTTTAATGAAAGAGTCAAATTTTAATGATGAGCCTAATATAAAGCGAAATTTTTGCCTGGAGCAGAAATCCAAAATCGAAGCAAAAACTTAAGTTGAAGCGAAAATTTCTATGTGGAACGTAAGATTTTTGTTGTGGAACGAGAATTTTACCTGGAACAAATACGGAGATTCAAATAATTATTGATGGTCTATGACGACAAACCAAAAACCAACGTGGGACGAAACAACTATGCGGCTAGTTGCAACATTCAACGTGGGATTCATCGACTTCAAGAAACAACGTATTAGCCGTGATCCAGAATCAAAATTTAAGTATCCATGTACAATTATATAAATTTTATAAAACGGAGTACAGGTATGGAATTTTTCGTGTAACTATATATTCATGTATTGAGGCAATAACTTTTATATCTAAATTTTGGTCCTATCTTGAATGAAATTATATAAAGTGCAATGTATTTTGGCCATGGGCCCTATATCAGTCGAATTAAAGATCAGAAATAATTAATTTTTGCTTTGGTCACTATATGGAAATTTAAAGTTAGTTTTTTTTTTGTGTTTGCTAAGATAACGGAAGTTAATTTACCGTTGGATGAAAAGAATCCAACCATCTTTTTGTGTTACGTCACAGTTCGTCTGTAAATAATAAAATAAAGTCAATTCAAGTAAAAATTCAAAAAAAAAAAAATAGTCAATGAATTAAATACTTACTTGGGTATTCACTTCTTTGGCACTTAATGCAATCAAAAGTTAAATTTTTTTTTGTCATTCATTTATTTTTCTCGGATGTAAAAAGAAACCACTTTACTACAGAACCTCATCTTGTATAGAACCTGTGTCAGATTCAGTTAAGAAAAAAAAAGAGGAAGTACAAAGAAAGAAGTTAACATTTCTTAGTACCTACGTCCGATTAAGCAAATCATACAGTCCTAGAACGCGCATAGTCGAGTAGGTTACATACGTAAGATAAGGTCATGAGTTGAATAGTATCTTTCGTTAATGATACATATCGATGATTGATAGCTGCTTACTATTGTTTGACTATATGTTCTGGAACATTTGCATCTGGGACCTAAAGCAAAGAAAAATTTTTTTTTTATCATAAGTGTTTAAAAATAAAACAATCTGAAATCATTACATCGCAATCTGTATAGTAGTCAAGTGGTAAAGTGCACTCTATCCTTCTACGTACCTTTTTAGTAAATTTATTACCTATATTTGATTAAATTGATATATACCTATATTACTAAATTTAATATATTTTTATTATATTATTACAATTTTTATTAAAATACATTTTATAATTTTTGTGTGTTACAATACCGAAGCCCAATATTTTGGTGTTTTTCGAAGACATTACTTTTCTTTGATTTTGGGAAAGGGATTCTTGTCTACAGACGTACAGTCTTTGTTTTACATTCTTGTGTATAATTTTTATTTGAAATTGTCGGTTTATGAAATTACCTACATGGGTATTTCAGGTGAATTTTTGAATTTTGATATTGAGTATCGATTAAAGTAATTTTTTTTTCTAAATATTCGCGGTAAATAACAAAACTGATGCAACGTCCTCAGTCGCGAATGAACTTTAATTTGGTGTTGAAGCCTCGTTATAATCTACCTTAACTAGCTGTAATTGAATTTATAGCGGAGTTAAGCGGCTGAAACAAAAACCCAAAAATAAAAGTCAGTTCATTTTAAATCGTTTGTTTTTCGTTTTTTTTTTTTTTAAAGATAATAATTTAATAAATACGTGAAGAATATTATTCGAATATTTCTTTGTGTCGCGTACAGAGGGAAGATGAAAATCTTACACCCTCGAAATTGTATAACAGTTATAACATTCCATTTTTCATTCTAATACGAACTACAACTAGGTAACTGTTGATATTCTTTTTCGGTAGTCGGTCCGTTGAGTTAAGAAAACTTTTATTTTCTTTCTTTCGAAATAATAATTAAAAGATCAATTGAATTGGTTTAAGATTATTTGTGTTCTATGATACAGAAAGGTGTAGATTCATGGTGCAGTAGTTTTCTTTCTTTGATGACAATTTATCTTAAAGATTTTTAGTCTGTCCGAATATTGTTCATATCATTTATCTTTAGTATAGTTTTGAAAACTAGTAGAATAGTTGTGAATAATTATTTCATTAATTAAATTATATTGAGATTTAGGTAACTTTTGTTAGATTTTAAGATTTATATGAAATAAATTTGTATAAGATTTTGAGTATACGAATTTTCATGAGTTATAATTTCTTGGAACATCCTTCAAGGATACTCTTGAGCAATATTCAATGGGAAGTTTTTTTTTTGAGTTTTTCGAAACAAGTTTTAGGTAATATGGAGTCGTAAAGCCCAAGGATACGGGTCGTGGCTGGTGTCACTAAAGAGACGCCAGATTAATCTTTCATCAGCCGAGACAACAACCACTGCAAGCATAACAACAACTTTCGAGTCATTTTTCTTGGAATGATATTTTTATATAACATGTTTTAAGACCGGGTCACATGAATTTCACTGGCTTCAGCGGGATGTATTCATACAAATTTAACGTCGCGAATACGTCAATAGGGAAGTGATAGGAAGGGACTAGCCTCTCTTGTTATTACTTTTGGTCGGGTAGTTAGACGTCAGGGGGAAACAAATACACCAGTTTCTCCCGTTTTCAAAAGGGTTCCTACAATATTATACGGATAAAAAAGGAACATAAGGTTGGGTTATGGGTTTAGAAATCCGAATGGATAGCCAACATCTTCTTCCATTATTATGAAGTCCACTTGTCTTCTTTAACAACATTTATTCATTTTCGACTTCTTCTGCTAAAAATATGTGCTCTCGACAGGCCCTTTGCTTTCAGCACTAGCATCTGAGAACTATTCGAGTCAACCGTTACCTAGACTCCAGGTCTACTAATTTGTAGCACCGATTACTTGTTCCTGCAGCATGACCCACTTCCTTGGACCGTTGAGCTGGCCAAAGCGAATTTATTCAGACCTGAAGCGGCAGTCGAACAGTAATCACCCTGTTGGTCCCGGCTTGGACGTGCCTAGAGATAGGTACCATATGTCGTAGAGATTAGCAGGTATAGGATCTTTTTATTTTTCTTTTTGTAGTATCTGATCAGGAACCTTAGTGAAGATAGTGATACCTAACAGTTCGTCATAGGTAGAAGAATTAAGTCCTCTTCGAAGTATATCACAAACTCTAAATCTTTGATTCTTGCATCAGAAAGTTCATCACAAAAACAATAAAGTCATTATTCTTGTCGAGTAGTACAAGTTTGATGATCCTTGGTGTGATAGAGATTACGTATATAATACCTACATACGTAGAGTTCTTTTGATGTGGTGAATTGAAGATGAGATCGACCCGTTGAAGGTTAGTGGCCTTCGACATGAAGGGCTGTTTTCATCATTCTTTTCTCCAGATCAACCGAACTCATTTTTTATGTCTGGATCCTATATAGGAGTAACCCGTTACATGAAAATTATTAGATTGACAGCGAGGAATTAAAAGCTTTATTTCTTTTTCGTTGAGAGTGTATGACCCGTCTAAGAGCTCTGGTTTTCCTTTTCTTTTCTTCTGTGTCTGCACTAATCCGATATGACGAAAACTCAACATCTTTTTCTCTTCGTCTTGGCTGTGATATATATTTATATATATATTTTTATTTAATTTAATTTTTATGTAGCGGGGGGAAAAATCCAAAAACCATCCCACTCCCGTCCGTTACATAGGTATTAACGAAAATTTTCTTTTTACAAAATTCTTAAAACAATATTATTGCTCAGAAATGTTGTGAAAGTAAGACATAGCATCCTGTTGTGCTATTTTTTATTTTTTCTTCGAGAAGCACGGTTCTCGAAAGGGGATCTTACCTTT
Organism: Baccha elongata; assembly: GCA_951217065.1. Classification (NCBI taxonomy): domain Eukaryota; kingdom Metazoa; phylum Arthropoda; class Insecta; order Diptera; family Syrphidae; genus Baccha; species Baccha elongata. Next base: position 62,214,762 of record OX578272.1, on the reverse strand, counting down.
TTTTAGTGTCTGTTTTAATAAAAGTCGTTTATTTTGTTATTTTGTTTCTTTTAGTAATTAACTTAAATTTTCTTATACACTTTTATACACTTATATAAATATTCAATTATTCAAAAGAGTTCGATCTTAGTATAGTACGAAATAGCAAAGAAATAGTAGCGAACCGTCCGACGTCAGAAACCAGAGTGTCTCATGTCTTCTCCTCGTCAACCGACTCGAAAAAACGAAAAGGAAAATCTTGCTACATCAGCAAAAGTGTGCCAGTGTGTAGATAATTGGGATCAATGCACGTTTAATGGATTTGGTAAAGGGAGTGCATTGATTGGAAAAATGAAAATGATGATTTTGGAATTTGGGTTTTATTTCAATGGGCAATGAAATTGAAGAAGTTTAATTTAAATGAAGCGATCGTTGAATGGAATTTGTATAGGTAATTAAAAGGAAATGATGATGTGGGAATATTAAATGGTTTTGGGTTGAATGAAAGGAAATTAAGTGATAGGGTAATGGACGCAGGAGGTTGTAGAGTGCGTTTTTTACAACAATCCTCGGAAGCATCATTTAGATGCTTACAATGGAAACTTTCTAATTAACGTTTAATTTTGTATGTAGTAAATCAAATATTGTATCAGAATAAGTTTCTTATATCAGGTGTTTTTATTATAAACGGATTTCTTATAAAACGTAAATTTAACACGTATCTTTATGGGAATGTGCATGGTCTTTTAGAATGTCTGTTTTATAATCGTGTTCTTATATGAGACTTTCTTATATCCGTCATCTACTGTATATAAAAAAAAACAAAAAAAAAATGCCAATCACTAGTTACTTTTTACTAAATTTTTTGTTTGTATTATAATCTATTTACTATTTGTTCAAGCCAATAATCTTATTACTTTTTTTGTTATTGTAAAATGTTATCTTTATAATTGAATGTCTTATCTGGCAGACGACAGAATTGTTATGTCCGCAGTCATTAAAAAAACAGGTCTGCTTATTATGTTGTTGACAAAAAACAAATAGATGTGTGCTCCTGTAATTAAAACTTGAAAATCGTTGTACATTGCTCATTCAACATCAGTCCAAATGCCTATACATTTTTTCCAATCTATTCTGCAAAATATAATAAGCACATTTGAGACCAAATATGACTTCTCCGGTAGTAGATATGGTAAGAAAGGGTCAGGTAGTACCAGAAATTTTCAATAATAACACAATCTCTAAATTCCCCCCGCACATATACGTCATCAGATTGGAATTGTTAGATATATCAGTGATCAAATATCCAATTGAAGAGCAAAATAGGTATAGAGGTACATTGCTTCGTTCATCCAATTAGCTGAGTTTCGAAATTGCCGAATATATCAACTATTTTTCTCCTGACAGTATTATCATTAGACAAGGAAAAAATTATCTCAAAAATAGACAAAAATAAAAGAGCAAACAAAATAAAAATTAATGCTGAATCCATTTGCACAATCTCTTTGCAAATTTTGAACAGGAACATTAGACACGTTCGTTAATTTTTGGTCCAAGGATCACATACGAGAACTTACAAAAAAAAAAGAAGTTTCAAATTTTATTATTCTAATTTCAAAACAAGACCCAAAAAGTTCTTTACCACTCAAATCCACTTCAGTCGCAAAACTAAAATGTATTTATATTCTCTACGTAGCGAAAAATCTCTGCAATTATAAAACACTCAACAATTACTTGCAGAAAATCCTCCTCTCAACGTTCGTCGTCGCCAAAAAAAAAAAAAATGAAAATAATAATAATAAAAGGAAACTACTATACCGATCCAACGCCCCAGCACTGTGGATCATTTGTCATTATTATTACGATTATTGTTATTACTATTACCATCTACCTACCCAGACAACGACGACTGAACGCGTTATTTCAATCCCGGAATTCTCTATATGCATTTGAGTGTCCTTTCTATCTATAGACTTGGTTTGGTATTCTATTCCACCGTTCTGCCTCTTCATTGCAGTATCTATCTACTTACCAACATTTTTAATAGAAGAAAAACTTGTACACGAAAAGTTACTTCAGATACAGGAACGACAACGACGACTCTATGGTTGGGGTGGTGGTAGGTAATACCTCCGTCTCCTATATCTTTATAAATATTTAAGATTTTCCCGAGAGGCAAAAAACATTTTTTTTTTCGTCAAAAATACAACAATGCTAGGTATAACAGTAATTTAAACGATGTGCATCTATATCAGAGAAGAAATATTTGAACGACAGATCCACAGACTTTATTCATCGTTGTTTTGTCTGCTCCTTTTTTCTGTTGATATTTTTTTTTTAGTTTGAAAAGTTTGCTTGGTGGCTTCTAGGATTCAGATGAAGAACAGAGCGTACTGTAGCATGGAATGACATTTCATAAAAACACTCACCGTCTGACTTACGGATGAAGGAAGAATATAAAAAAACATCTTAGAACTGTAAGTCTTCTTGTGGAGAAAGAAACAAGCAATATTATTTTCATCCGACTCTATACAGAGGGATACAGATATCCTTCCTTAACATTTCTTCTTCGTGCTTGACTTGCTTTCAATATAGTTTCAATGTTGTGATGCATTGGGATGCTGCTACTCTTGCAACAACGTCAGTAAGGATTCCCGGAATCCTTTTTTCAATGAAGTAGAATTCTTATTTGTATAGATGTGGGTGTGTATTTGGTGTGTTTTAAGATGCGTTTTTTTTTTCTAGTGTGTATGTTACTGCTATCGTTGTGGCAATTTCCCGTTTAGTTAGAGAAAAAACTATTCTTTTTTTTTTTTGTAAAAGATGTCAAAGAAAAAATTCCTTCAGTGTTACCAGAGAAATGTTGAGTGTGTGTTATGTGCACTGAAACTCTTGTGCCCAATAAAACTCTTTATTATTAAGTAACTAGAAAACTGTATTCAATTTCATCACAACTCTAGTCACTGAGAGCTTATGTTAAGTTAATTTTGTATTAAAATCCATTAAGCGATAATGTTAAAACACATTTATTTAAATAAATAATATAGTTTTGAAACAAAAAGAAATGTTATTAAAGATGGTTTTCCAAAACATATATTATGCAATGTTTGTATGATTGTATGAACTTTATTATTATCTTAAACATTTGAAATTGTTTAACATGTTTGTTAAACAATTTTAGCTTTGAGGATGAGCTAAAGAGGGGAGGGGGGGTAGGAGTGGAACTTTCTGTGGCTGGGTCTTTAGTAGGCGTAGTGGGGGGTGGACATTTGTTGGAGGGCTGTAGATGAAATTTATACGTGGGGTGAAATGGGTGGGGGTTCTTAGTAGGAGTGGAGGCCTTTGTTTCACATCAACTCAGCGGCACACCGTTCAGCGGCTTAGCGACTCGTTCAGATCCCGATGTTAGCGATCAGAACCAAAAACTTACTTTTTTGAGTTTAAAATTAACGTTCGTAACCCGAGACTCATGCAATCGGAAACAAATATGTACGTTTTTTCGTTTAAAATGTACATTTGTTTGCGTTTCAAATTCACGTTCGGAAAACAAAATTTGAGTTTTATGTGTTTCGAAATTCAAGTTTGGAACCCGAACATAGTGTTTGGAACCAAAAATTTGCGTTCGGTCGAAAAATGCACGTGTTTTGCGTTTAAAAATTTACATTCGGAACCCGAAATTTAGGTTTTTGCGTTTAAAATTCAAAATCCAAACGCAAATTTCGGCTTCCGAACGCGAATTTCAAATGCGAGAAACGCATTTTTATAAGAATTTTTGGGATAGCTCCGCTTTACGTGAATATTTCGGTAGTTGCTGTGACGTTGTGTGACGTGCCCACGATTGGTTACGAAATCTCGCAAATAAAAATCCCACATTTGAAATATCGCATTTATTACAATTTCAAAACCCGTAAACTAAAATCTCGAAAATTTAAACCTCACACTTAAAAAAGTAGTTATGGTAATGCATGATGCGCCTCTGCAAACCCCCTGCTTCACTGTAGAATTTGTAGTGACTATAGTGAGTGCGAGTTTTGGTATATCCAGTTTTTTTTTTGGATTTAGTATCTATTTATTATGTGGGATTTTAGTTTGCGGGATCGGTTGAAACGTTCAAGATATGAATGCGAGATTGTTAAAAGCGGGATTTAAAACTTGCGATATTTCGTTTTTCCAGATTAAAAAAAAGCGAGATTTCGTTATTTGAGATTTTCATTTCCAAGATATCGTAACGCACCTGTGCAACCAAGCCATCCACTCTTACATACGAGAACCATAGCCCCCACATATACCAATCCATATATAAGTACATAGAACACCCAAAAAATTGCACCCGCATCATGCCTCCTAAGGCCCCACCCACAAAAAGCACCACCCCCTAAAGCTCCATTCCAAAAGCTCCACTCCAACCACTCCCCCAAAAAAATTTCTGCCTTAACTTTTTTTATTTTTCCCTACGTCTTTTCCTCTTCTTAGCTTTAGCTCTTTATAACCTTCCTCAGGCATTTTGATTAATTTTAACACCTTTTGTATATTACTTAATAGTTTTTCTACTATGTCATATTTTTCGTAACCCCATGTTTGAGCTACATACAATAGGCATTACTCATCCAGCCATTGCTACAATAACTTTGTAATTAATGCTATTATAGATTGCTGGGGTTTTCAACACCATCTGATTAAATGCCATTATTCGTTTTCTTCCTGTTCAAAGATATTAGATTAGATTCCGAAGGCTTTAAATTTGTGTAATATTCATGTACATATATAGTTTACATATATCTACTCAAATTACAAAAATAAAATAAAAATGTATGGCAATAAAGGTTAAATATGATGATACATAATTTCATGAATCAAAATTTTTTTGTTCCCATAGTTTGCAACAAGAGCAACTTCGTGCGACCCAGTCATTTTTTTTTTTTTTTTTTTTTCTTTCGGTAGGTGGAAATCTTCAAAAGACACTTGATAATAGTCGGTATCAAGTAGTGTGGGACTTCTACCGCACTAAAACCACCTAGAATCATGACCAATCTATAAAAGATCGACAAATGATTTTAGTTTCTCAATTCACATTTTGGGAAGTTTGATGATTTAATACTTTCCCATCGCTTTTAGACCATCAGCTCATGAGGCTTGGTTCTTCTTAGTCTCCGAACATTGGTACGTACATTTAAGACTGTCTCCATTTCGGAGTTAGTGTGACTAAGCAGTCGCTGATTGTGTGATACAGCGTGTTTTCTAATTACTTCTGTAACCATTTCTACTTGAAGGTCACGATGTAAATCGCTGTTTCTTATATACCAAGGGGCGTTTACTATCCCACGAAGGACTTTGTTTTGGAATGTTTGGATGGTTTCCGCATTTGTTTTCTTTGTACAACCCCAAAGTTGGATGCCATACGTCCAAACAGGTTTTAATACCTGCTTATACAACATTAATTTGTTTTCAATTGATAGGGCAGAGGTTTTTCCCAGTAACCAGTACATTTTTCTATATTTTAAGTTAAGTTCTTCCCTTTTTTTCTTGATGTGCTCTTTCCATTTTAGCTTTGCATCCAAAGTCATCCCAAGGTATTTGGCCGTATTGGAGTAAGGTACTACTTTACTATTAATAAAAAGTGGAACATTATTAATCTTTTTATTAGTAAAGTTTATATGCGTTGATTTTGTTTCATTGAGTCTGATACGCCACTGTTGCGTCCATTCTCTTATCTTGTCGAGTGCATATTGCAGTTTTTCTGTTGCCTTTACAACGCATTTATCTGACACTAATATCGCAGTATCATCTGCAAAAGTGGCCATGATCGCATTGTTGTCCACTGGAATATCCCTTGTATACAACAAATATAGGGTTGGTCCTAAGACACTTCCTTGTGGTACGCCGGCTTCGATTTTCTTAAGTTCCGAATACTCTTGCTCGTACCGTACTCTAAAAAGTCGGTCGGTAATATATGATTTGAGTATTTCATAGAACTGCCTGGGAAGGTCCCTGTGCAGTTTGTACTCGAGCCCCAAATGCCAAACCTTGTCAAAGGCTTGAGCAACATCTAGAAATAGAGCGGAACATACTTGTTTTTCTTCAAGTGCTTTTTCAACAACATCCGTAATTCGATGTACTTGGTCTATCGTGGAATGTTTGTTTCTAAATCCAAACTGATGATTTGGTATTAGTTTTCGTTCTTCTATTATTTTGCTTAGTCTATTTAAAAGCAGTTTTTCGAAAACTTTTGCCATAATTGGTATAATCGATATTGGTCTGTAAGATGTAACTTCGGTTGGTGGCTTACCTTGCTTTGGTATAACAATGACTTCTGCAATTTTCCAATGTTGTGGAACATAACGGAGCTTAAGGCATGCATTTATTATGTATTGGAATTTTTTGAAGGCTATTGTTGGCATTTCTTTCAAGACCTGAGCCGTAATTAGATCATACCCGGGTGATTTTTTATTTGATAACTTGTGATGGCACATGCTTTTTACTTCTTTGAGCCTTAATAAGGGAATTTCTAAGTCATCATTTTTATTAACAAATTGTAAGTTATTTGCCCCTGCACTTTGTGGAAACGGCTTAAAGACATTCGAGAGATGATCTGCGAAGAGGTCAGCTTTTTGTTTCGGATTTGCAGTCCATTTTCCGTCTTGTGCTTTGATGGGCGGATTTTGTTGTTGCGGTCTATTCAGACGTTTGGTAGCTTTCCACAGTGAGTAATCAGTAGAAGCATCCGTCGTCAAACTTTCAAGAAAACTGCTAAGTGAATCATTTTTGAATTCATAGATTCTTTTTTTCAATTCGTTATTTACTCGATTAAATACTCTCTTATCGCCCGGAAATCTCGAAGTTTGCCATTTTCTACGAGCCCTTCTTTTTTCCAATATTAACTCTGTTATTTCTACAGGGTATTTTATTTCTGTTTCTCTTCTGTTCAAAATAGTTGGCGTGCTTTCTTCTGCAGCCTGTTGCACATCAGCAATAAATTGTTCAACTTCGTGGTCAATTTTTTCACTAGTTTCCATTGGGGATCTAAGGTCAATAAAACTTTCCAGTTTTACTTTAAATTCCTCCCAATTTGTTCTTTTATTCACGAGCTTTGGATTACTTTTTTCTTTTATTTCTACTTCACTCAGTGATAAAATAGCTGGAGTATGATCTGATGAAAGATCGTAACTACCTACAACACTTACATGATTTCGCTTTATACCTTTGGCCACGAAAAAGTCTATAAGGTCTGGTATTTTGTTAGGATCAGATGGCCAGTAAGTTGGCGTTCCAGAGGAAAAGAATTCACATTTGTGTTTGCGACCTGCTAGATAAAGTCGTTTACCTTTTGTATTTATGAGCCTAGATCCCCATTGGGTATGTTTAGCATTGAAGTCACCACCAACAATAAAGTTATTTCCAAGCGAATTAAGGAGTTCTTTATATTCTTCTTCTGTTGGAGAGCGCCTCGGTGGACAGTATATTGCAGCTATTTTAAACTCTTTCTTTTTCATGCCTATACTGATTGTTGCCACTTGCATATTTTCATTTATTAACCCGGCTTCCTCATGATGTACCAAGCACTTTTTTATTAGTATTGCCGATCCTCCTCTAGCTTTGTCAGCTGGAGCGTGATAGCACGTATAGTTTGGCATTTTGTTCTCAAAACTTTGTCCAGTGGCAAAGTGTGTTTCAGACACGAGACAAATGTCTACATTCTCTACGTCTAAAATGATGTTTAATTCGGATGCATGTTGCAAAAGGCCGTTTGCATTCCAAGTAGCAATTTTAAGTGTTCTGTCCATCATTGTTTTTTAAGAGCGACTTCTTCGCTTAGCTGTTTGATGGTTAAATCCTGTTGGTCGATCCTTTTGAGAATAAGTTGCAGCATTTCTTTTACGGAAGTTTCTTCATTTTTCCGTGCATTTTTTACTATAGTCGAGTATGTTTTTTCAACAGTTCTGCTTTGGGTAACTTCCTTAGAGGGCTCTCTCTTAGTTTTATTTTCCACAGCTATTTTTACTTTTTCTGCGTTCCTAAGTTTTTTTTCCAGCAGACGTGTTTTTTCTTAAATTACTGCCTTTATATTCTTGGAATTTTTTAGCAACAGGACATCCTCTATAACTAGCAGGGTGATTACCTTGGCAGTTCACACATTTTGCTTTAACTTCTTTGCTCACTGTACAGCTTTTCGTTGCATGTTTTCCTCCACACTTTACACAAGCAAACTCATGGTTGCAGTATTTTTGAGTGTGACCAAACGCCTGGCAACGTTTGCATTGTGGAACAATCTTCGGCTTTCGCAAAGGTTCAATTTTAACAATTATGCCCATAATCGATCTAATATTATAGATCTTTTCGAGACTTTCTTTGTTGTCAAAAGTGAGCATGAATAAAGGAAGAGATCTTTTTCTTGTCTTGGTTTCCCCAGAGGAGTCTTTCGTTGTTTCATTCTTAAAAAGATTGACTGCATCAACTGCTTGAAAGCCTTTTTGAACAAGGTCCTCAACTATTTCTTCAGCACAGCATGAAGAATGGAGGCCTCTGGCCACTACTTTTACGACTCTTGTAGCTTTGTTCTCGTACGAGTGCCACTGAAATTCGTGCTTGCTTAGTTCTTCAGTGACAGATCTATACTCATCGGCGTCTTCAACGGTGACTTTCCAATTGTTTTTATTGTAAGATGTGTATTTACACTCTTTTTTTGTTACATTCTCAATTATTTTCTTCAAATTTCCAAATATTGGCAATCCAGAGATCATAATTGGAGGTGGCAATGCTTTTCTATTACCTCTAGAGTTAGATTCTGCTCGCACATTAGCTGGCACATCTTTTACTTTTTGTTTAAATGTACTCAATTGTTTTTTATTTTCGGTTGGAGAACTTTTGTGATTAATGGGATCAATCTCAGGGCTACCTTCCGCTTTTCTTATTTTAGCATTACGCCTCTTTCTTTTACTTTCGGTTTCAATCAAAAGTTCTTCTTCATCAGTTTGATATACAGTTGCAGATTTGTTTGCATTTGTCTGTATTGTAGACTCCGACTTTTCCTCGTCTAGCATGGAAATTTTCTCTTCGAGTTTTTTGACCTGTTGTTGAAGATTCTGAACTAAAACTTCAAGTTTTTTTCTAGCTTTTATTTCTATTTGCCATTCATCAAAGTAGTGTTTGGATTCAACTTGGCACTTTTCTCTAGAACTCTCTTGATCTATATCGTCGATTTTGTCGATCTTTTCATAGTCATTGGTTCCATTTTCGTTAATGATTATTACATCATTTGTAGTTGTCTGAGTTAAAGGTGAATTAACCCTTAGCGTTTTTAGCGGAGTTTTCGGTGTTCTTGTACTCCTATCAAATTTTATATGCAATAATTGGTCCTCCCCAGAATCCGTAGGACCGATCTCATTAGAGAGTGGATTTTCCAGTTTTGCTGGAGTGCCACCTGGGGTATTTAATCTGTTTGTTTTGTTCATTGCCATAAATACATGTTTAACTTTGCTTTTTGCTATAAATAGTTCAGTTAATTCTATTCACAGTTTTATATTCAGCCGTCCCTCTGGGATCAGACGCTGACCAGTGTGCCGCACAATTTGTGTCAGACGCTCTTGGATTTAATGTTGAGCTGGTACATTCAGAGTGATATTTTTCTCCTAGTTCCTGAAAAGGTAACTCAGGTGACACAGCTCTGGATCCAGTGGATCCACGACCCAGTCATGCATTTTATTTTTTTCTGTGAAATATGCTTAATGGAAAAACCATTAGAGCAAAAAGCGCAAAATGCTAGTGTAGAAGTGCAATGTTGTCTAAAAACAGATTTTGTAACAATTTAACACTTTTTTCTCGAAATTGAAAGGGTTAAGGCAAAAGCTACAATTTTTACCTAAACATTTTTTTGCAAAAAGTTCATAGATTCCGAGAAATTTGCAAAATATCCAGCTTTTTTTGTTTTTTAAGACACATCAAACATAAGCTCACAACCAAATTTTTCTCTTTTAATTTACGAGATCTCTTTATTTATGAGATCGATGTCTGTGATAGGAAGCTATCTATTTTTCTGGTGATAAGTTTGGATTCAGTTTCTATCGACAATCTATCCTTTTTTTCCTGTTCATAGTTTATTGAATGTTTTTGAACAACAACAACAACTTAGCATTGAAGGAAGTTGTAGTTTTCTCAATTCTTCCAGTATCAGATCTATTTTAATTTAACTGTTAATGGCATATGATTATGAGAACGCGAAGTTCAACACTTCAAAACCAGCAATAATAGACATCCATTGCATTTTTGGCAGACAAAAGTGGACAACCGAACTGAACAACCTTTGCTGCTCCACAAAAGTACATTAATTCTCCTTTATTTTATCAAGAACCACTAAAATCATGAAAAATATATATTTTATAGGATATTATCTTTCGTTATCTATGTAAACTTCTTCAGCACTTTTTTTTTGCAACGTTCGAAGCCAAGATTTATTTACTCGAAGATCACATCACTTAGTACCCTCTAGCAATACTAGGGCTTGTAACTTAAAATCTTTTTAATCTTGTATGATATTAAACATGTTTTATTGTAAGAATTTTAGTTTAATCAACCAATAAGAACATCTAACATAACTAAAAACAAAAACTTTTTTTTTCATTGTCTAAAATCCTGTTGGAAAACAAATCATAATATAAACACAATGGCCCTATGGCTTACTTATAAATTTTAAGTTCTTTTTACATACTTTGGCAACCCTCTTCATATCCACTTCATTACAATGTACAATCTTAAAACTTCATAATAGCTTGCCATTGTCGGGAAGCTCTTACTTAAAGTCTGGCAATTAGCTTTGGTGGGTGTGGAACTAAATTGATACTCTTTCTTCTTGTCCTAGTCGGTCGTATATTTTCTTTGTCTGCTTCTGCTGTCATAATATGAATTGAAACAGAACTCTCCTTCGCAACTATCTTAATTATCGTCGTTTTGACGACTTAATGACTTTCACTCCGCCCGACCATTTCTAGTGTCATTCAGCTTCTTCTTCTCTTAAAAGGACGAGGCGAGGACGTTTTTCTCCACGCACGATATATAAAACCCAACGCTACGTCCTCGTTACTTGCAGGCAAATTGCAACAAAACAAATATCATCATATCTTACCCCGCTGCCACACATCCTTTTTGCACAAGAAAAACCTTTTATGACCAATGCGGGACTGCTTCTATAGCTAGAAGCTAGAGAGTGGTTACTTAATGCTTGGGGAGTATTTCACTCATTTAAGAAGCTTGCTGCTCGCTCATGCCCTGCTATAGCTTATATAGCTTTTATGTTTAACTTCAAATGCGGAAGAGGAAATATAATAAAAATTGTATCTTTTTGAATTTGCTTCAACGGGGTAAAGTAAATTTTATTTTCATGAGAACGTGTAAGTGTCACGAAGGGAGAAAAAAAAAAAACACCAACAAAAGTACAAAAAAAGAGACGAACAAAATATAACACATACAAGACTTCCAGAAATAAGTAGGCTAATGGGGTAAATGTTGATCATCATCTCATGATGATGATTATTATGATTATGATGATGATGATTATAATAATAATGGTAGAAGCATCACATATGAGAAGACTGCCAGGACGTGTGGGGAGTCTTATAGACACACATCGCATCGTGGAGGCACTCGTATTCATTCACATAATTTTACTACGTGCACCTTCTTCGTCCTTACGGTTCACTTAATATTCAGAAGAAGAAAAATCCTTCTTTATGGTCGGAATGCAATTTTGAAATGTTCATCGTTATTTTCTTGTTATTTTCCCACGTTGCACATTTGTATAGAGGAGAAATTGTAGTAATTCCGCTTGAGAAAAGACGACGAGCAGAGGAATAACAAAAATTATTAAGGCTGCTGGCTTGGTTGCAAAGTAATTATGAAATAATGAATTATTTGACTTTGAAGGTTGTTGCAATAATAGAAATTCAACGAAAAACAGACTTTTCTGTGTCGAATTTAATGCTTGGTTATGAGAATGGCTTTTATAAGTATAAATGAACAAAAAAGAAAAACGAAACAGTCATTGCTTTTTATTTTTTAGAAGGAATATAGATAAATCTTATATTTATATGAATGTATATATTTCACAAGGACATACCTTTTATATTAATAGTTGTAGGTATCCTCATTTTTAATTTTCAGGACACTTCATATGATCATTGACCTTAATTAATTAGTTTAGTTAAGATTATTTATTTTGAAAATAATAAGACAACAAAAATTATAAAAATCGATTGATACTTCTTAGAATATGTATTTATGAATAGGTTATGTATCTATGTACGCATGCAGAATCGGACTTAGCTCTATCATAGCATAGGGGCGAGATTTTTCCTATGCTCTGCTATCTGCTACCCAAACCAATGCTGGAAAAATCAGCGGAAACATAAAATAAATAACATAATGAGGTGCTGCTCGACTTTTCCAAAGCTTTTGACACAGTCAACCATCAAAACCTATGTAGAAAGCTTATGCAAAAATTTGGTTTTACAGCATCTGCAACCAATTTTATTTATTCCTATTTAGAACACAGAAGACAAGCGATGCAAGTTGGTAACAAGTTATCGAATTTTCTATCAAATTTCTCTGGAGTAGCTCAAGGGACCATATTCTTTTGTTCTCTATTTATGTTAATGAACTCCTAACTGTAATCAAAAACTGTTCTTCTCAAATCTACGCAGACGACAACGTTTAATTGTACTTCAAAAGCCCTTTTGGCCTTATTTAGCATGGTTCTTGGTATTAATAATGAAGACTTGGAAAAATTGAACGTTGGTTTCGCTTAAATGGACTTATTTTGAATCCGAAAAAGTCAAAATGCTTAAACATATCAAGGAATAAATTAGACCTTTCATATTTTCCTGCGATTAAGTTGAATAACGCATTCATCTAATTTGTGACCTGTAATCGCTCTCTGTTGGATAAAACTATGGTGTACTGCGTACCTTTTTTTTGTGGGTAACTAAGCCATTCACACCGATAAACACGAGTATAGTTACCGACCTTGGTCTACGGGTGTGAAATACATATATTGAAACTGCAACTTAACAAAAAAAGAAAGCTAAATGTTGCTTTTAACAGAATAAAGAACGCTACGTCTAGTTTAAGAAGTTATGACAGATTGTCTGTGTTACTATATTCTGTGGTTAGGCATGTCCAGTGGAGGACTAAGTCTGTTTGAGGCCCGGGGCGGCAAAGATAAATGGTGCCCCTACTAGGAGGATATTTTCTAGTTTTAATATTTCAAAAACAAATGATATATGTAATAGCCCCCTATCACAAAATAAATTAGAGTAAGGGCGGCAAATATGGGCCAACATCCATATTTTTGCAAATAATGGCAATTTATTTTAAAACTAAGACTGCTTAGTATTTATTAATTCCTTAACCCAAAAACATGAGTCCAATATAAAATTATAAATACAAAAATATAAAAATAAAATACTAGAATAACTCAAAAATTTAAAAGTGGAGGGTAATGTCACCCTTTATTTAAAAAATATACTTGAACAGCTGAGAAGGGTAATTTGGACCTCAGTCCATTTTACCCGACATGACATTTTCAATAAAAATTACCTTAACCAAATGGTCCATATAAGTCTCATCACATGGTTTTGAAGAAATTTTATTTTTCAAGAACATCAAACGTCAACAAATTCTTTTAACTGCAAAAAACATTTTAAACATTTGGTATTGGTGTTTAAAAAATCATTTACCGGAAAGAAAAACAAAGGTAAATTTGGATGGTTGATAAATGGATGGTTGATAAATAAAATAATAAGGAACATTAAGTTTAATAAATTATACACAACTGAAATATAACTGATTTCAGTTTTATAAGTGCGAGGATACATGTAAGCACTTTTCAGTGCGATTTTATATATTATTTGTAAATTATTCGTTTACAAGTTTTTTTTTCCTTAAAAAAAAAAACTGTTGTAAACGAGTGATTTGTGAAAATTACATTTAAAACAAAAAATATATTCATCAATTGAATCTCGATTGTTTTTTCGGGATTCGTATAGCATACTTTCGATTACGATGGAATTTTCGATAGGGCTTAGTGTCAGCCAGTACAACGAAAATGCTAAAATTATTTGTAGGTATTGACTTCTTTTATCTCAATCGATAGTTGATAGTTAATTAAAAATTAAATTTTAAAGTTTAAACAAATGTTAAAAAATGGTCATAAAAAATGAACTGTAAGCAATGGTGAATTGTAAATTAGAGATCTTTCTTGGTGATATTTGCTCTTTTCCCCCTCTTTTCATTTACATGAAAGATCAATTATAAGCCTTGTTTGAATAAAAAAAAATTAATTCTGATTTACCCGTGTTTTTTTTTCTTGATGTTCAACTTCATATTTTTCTTTATATGATCTACATAATTTTTTCAGGTCTGGCACTTTCAAAAATTTCGTCAAGTTCTTCAGGTTCTTGTTCTTCTTCAGCATCCTTTATGATTTTTCTGAACAGATCAAATATATATCGGATCGGAGCATATTTTAATGAGTTTCATCAGTTACAAAGAAGATGGCCAGCAAAGTCCATCAGTTCCTTCCTCTTCTTAAATTGAACCCACATTTTGATTTTTTTTCCTGCCATAAAAGGGGATAGGTGATGTCACATCTACAGTAACCTCTAAAGAAACACTTCAAACCCACTCGGAACTTGAACCTCTCCTTGCCGGTAACGAACTGGTGGGTATACTGAATAGACACCGCCTCACCTTTCCGCGTCCACGTCTCTGAAAGTACAAGCTATGGATTGGATAGTAGAGTAGTATCATTGAGTTTATACACATAGAGAACTCATGTGGAAGTATACAAATATTTACTTCAAAGAGTCTTTGTTTTGTTTTACAAAAATCCATTTTTACCTTCTTTTTTTTTTTTAGGTTGTTTGTGAACTTTAAGTCTCACCACACTTCGTTTTATACTATCTTTAATGAAATTGAATTGAATACACTACAACTTTTTTGCACTTTTAGAGGAAAATTTGTTTTTTTTAAATACTTTGAGTCAAACTAAAGAAAAACTTAAAATTCTAAACTTTCGGAGAAAATATGGAAAGTCTTTTTACAAATCTGCAGTTTTTCGCTTGGTGCAATATTCAGTTTTTCGAAGTTTCAAATTTGGATTGGAAATATTCTTACTTACTGACATACAACAATTTCAGCATTTTTCAATGCCAATTGGTGCCCCCATTAATTTTGTGCCCGGGGAACGCCCCTCTCCCGCCCCTCCCTTAGTCCACCAGTGGGAATGCCACTTGGAAATTATCTTTGACTTCGCAGTCTGACAATGTTAACACTCCAACCACAATACTGTTTCGATAGAATTACAACTGCTGCTTCGAATATATATTTCGTCAACTGATTCATCCTTGTAGCTCATTTTCGACATCTGAGCGTTAATTTTTCGTTAATACCGTCCGCCCGTGGAATTCCTTACCAGATTACCCCGACCACGCTTCATAAAAAATACAATAAAAAAAATCACTGATAGAATATTTTTCAGAAAAATTTTAAATTAAACAATTGGAATACTTAATTGTAAAATTAATTATAATTTTTATTTGATTTTTCTCATTTCTTGAACTATTCTTTAATATTGTATCCTTATATTGAATCCTCTTCAAGATGATGTCGCCATGTTTTTTTTTAAATTCAGCTTTACTTTAAAATTAAATAAAAAACGGATACTTTAATAACTGTCAGTTCAATGTGTTTTCGATTTTTTTGAAAACGATCGACATGTATGTACATAAATGATGAAAAATCAATTTTTAAATTGAAAATCGGTTTTCAATTAGATTTCATAGAAATGTAGATTGCTAAGGATATTATGTAAATCAATGTAAACGTATTTCATTTTAGAACATCCTCACCTAATCATCGCAGTCGCACTTGCTTGCGCGGAGTATTTCTAAGCGGCAGAGCAACGCCGCTCAGCTTTAGAATCTGTTCTACTATTTTAGTCCATTGCTGAGCGGCGAGGAATCGTCATGCCAAAAATTAATATCGCGTTTCGCTCGGTGCTAAAACGGGACCCTGTAACTCTAAAAATTTATAGGTTAACCAAATACAGGCCATATGTATTTTTAGTCCTCATGTAATATTCCTTCAGAAATTATGAAAACATCGAGCTGGATTCTTCAATTTGAATTTATATTTTTTTTTGAAACATTGTCAATTTCTATGGTCATATAGCTTCTGTATGACAACATTTTAGATGTCATCCAAGTCATTATGAGAATTGTTCTTAGTACAAAATTGTCCGCACAATTTGATTTGAAACTACAAAACACACATTCCTCTTCATCTAATTAAATTGCAAAATATCAGTGTTGCGATCCCTCATATCCGTTACTAACCAGGAGCGTAATTTAATGACCTGATATTTAACCACTACCATCAACTAACCGCTGCCAAAGGTCCTTTAGCATCATGAGCATGCAATGTGTGATGGGTACTAGAAATTCAGTATCAACACTACTCTGTGTGTGTTCTACTGCTGCAGTGAAGCCGTCATCGTTATTCTAACCACGCATTTGCAATGGTGACCACACCGCGTTAGCGTATACGACTGTTCATAGCGTTTTAAAAGCGCCACGCGATATCCAGGAAGCTATCCATATTTAACACACTTCCAACTGCCCAACCCGACATAGAGACACTGCACTCTCATCGTGGTCATCATCGAAGCCAATGGGACACATTTTCTGCATCCGTTGGTTTGCACATACAAAACCGCACTCATTGCCATTTTTGCCCATATAAAGCTTGACTGCACCTCGCTTGATGATGATGATGATGGTGCTAGTGCTCTTGCCTGCTGCACGTGAAAGGCGCATAGTGTAATAATCGATGCAAATTGAAAATTTCTAATGCCACTTTGTGAATCGAGAAGAACGCTTATATCTACATATATGTAGGTATATCCATACATATGACCAAAAGTTTGCGTTGCTGTCAAAAACTTACTACCTATGCTATTGCCACTAATGCTGTCATATCCATTGTCATCACCCTCGACCACCCACCGAGGAACGCTTCTATCTCCATGTTCTGTCTTAATTTTTGGCCATTTTGGTTGCAAGGAGCTCAAACAAATGGAATAGTCAATGTGAATTGCATTTGTCAAGGCTTAGAATGCAATTTAACTACTTCATGCGATGCAATCCAGTACAATGTTACGATGGTAACTGCTATATCCTGGTGTTGTGACCGTGATGACATTATTTTGGCTACGTTGGAAGTGCTTTTATAGATGTGCTTCCGTATATCCATTGTGGCTAAAATGGGGAACGTTTTATTAATCTTGCAGGTACTGGAATAAAAACGACGTATATTGAACTTCAATATCAATGAACATTTGTGAAGTTTGTGAAGCAAAAGGAAATATAGAATGGGGAAATTGTGAACTCACTATGTTTCTAAAAGCAGTATAGCCAATCAGCCTGTGTCTTTTTTAGTACATTGTTTCGTGAAGAATATGTTTTAAAATAGTTTTCACACCTTTTTCTCTGTGAAAGAGTCTGCGCGAGCTTATGTTATCCTGATTTAGGATGTGTCATGGCTTCCGTTGGTAACTGTTAGTAGCTAAGTCATCTACAAGTTAGCTTTTTCAATGAGGAGTTCAAAACTTTGTGTAAGATGTTGCAATTTTTTAACTTTATGGGTGTTCATATGGGTAGATACATATATTCCCCCCCATTCCAATCACATTGCCTGATCTCTTTGTGTAGGTAAAAGAGATCCGGTTGTACATAATATCTTTCTTTTGCTTGTTCGAGTATTTATAAAGTGCATACTACCTTCTCAAAGACCATAACTTCAAATGTTTTATTGATTGAATCATAAAGTATGTTGTTCACTTAGTAGCTTACATCAACTGTTCCAGAATGGGTACTCCGGTAGGGTGCTTCTTCGTTTGTGTTAGTTTAGAATCCTGCTAAAAGGATCTGCCCCAGTTTCAAGTTAAAGTTCTACGTGACACTGAGAGTGCTTGCCCGCTTGAAAACCCACTATGTTAGCTTGCCTTTTCATATTCTACTAGCTTCATTTGGAGAGGATGGAAAGCTGCATTTTGTTCAAAACGTTTCTAAATCCAATTATCCGCAATCTTCCGCAATCTTCTTTCCCATCCACCAAACGAGCGATTGTGTTTACATCCCAACTTTTTAATGTCATGGAAACTTTATTTTACTATCAGCTTTAAAATAAGATCGCACTACGCGACAGTTTACTGCAGCGACACTACGCGGTATAGTTGATCAGATTACCAACTACTTTGTCGCGAAGTGTTGCTGAATCACAGTTCCACTGCTGCTTAGTGCGGGTTACGTCATACAACCTCATACAAAGAATTTGGTGCCGCGCAGTGTAGCTGAAGTAAACTGTCGCGTAGTGCGGTCTCACTTTAAGACTATCTTGATCTTGAAGAACAAAAGATTTTTAATGATTGTCAGAAGGAGTTTTTGTAGCAATAGAAATCGCAGTGGTTTAAAAGCTCAAAGAGTGAAAGGACAGCGATAGGTATGCTTCCGGTTTCTTACATGTTCGAAAACGCGAACGTCTAACATAGACTGGCATAACTACCGCGATTATTCTTTTTCTGACCACGTCTGTCTTAATTTCTCACCAATCTCAAACCAGCATCATTTACATGTACCTATAGAAAACCAAGGGAAATCATTAAACTTGTTAGTATAAAAAATTTCCCCCAACTTATCGACATTGCTTGACAAGTGTTCAGCGAAGAGAGAATGAGAAAAATTGCGGACAACAAGAAGATAAAAAATAAATTTTTAGTTAAATATTATTTGAAATTTATGTTTATTATTTGCTTTTTCTAAACGTGCACTGGTAAGCGACAATATTCAATTCACTTGTTCCAAAATAGCTGTATAGTTTGACAAGTTTTTCTTGACACTTGTCACGTTCTTTTACACGGTGTCTCCACGATCTAGATTTCATAGAATGAAAGATAGCATTCTATTAAAATTGCCTATGGAGAACGCAAATAGTATTCTATGAAAAATTTCTTGCAATATATTGCTCAGCTCATAGATTGCTCTAGAGGTGATATTCTATGAGCTGACATTTTCATATTGACTTTTTGTAATTGGACTGAAATTGTTAAAATGAAGCTGTAGAAGTGATGTACAGAAGTGATGTTCAAAGGTCATACCATTGGGTAAAAATATCTATAGGTATCTATAAAGCCACAAATCCGAAACAGAATCCTTTTGAGATGAAAGTGAGAATATATATTGTCAGAATAGATATCGAGGTAGTTCTGAGGATCTGGAGAGATTATTTTTCTAAACTGCTAAACAGGGAACGTAGCTGGCAGTCTCTTATTAAACTACGAATATATAGTTACCCAAATTTTCCACCGAGCTAACAGGAAGTACAATTAGCTGTTATCAAACTTAAATTTACAGAACTTCGGGCAAACTGAATTTCTAAAACCTGATGTACATTATTTTAAAAGTTCGATAACTACTCTTGCTTATGAATACGACCTGTGGCTGGTGCATTTTCCATTACCTATGGAATCGGAGTCGGCAAAAATGGAATTGGCAATTGAAAAAAGACGAAGTATATGTGTTAATTGAAAAGAGATCCTTAACAACGTCGACGTTGATCATATTACAGTTAATAGAAACATTTCCGGAGTAGTCGATGACTTTGTCTACCTAGGCTCTACTATAAGGTATTTCAGAAAATTGACATAAGTGCAGATCTTAGATACTAACGTTCTCTCTAAGAGCACCAAGCAGACTATACAAACCCTAATCATCTCGGTCCTGCTGTAAGGGACAGAATCATGTATATTAGAAAGAATAAATAAAAATTCGCTTGGGTGGTTTGAGAGAAAGATTCTATACGTTTGATCTTTGGTCGGATGTTTATCGCAGAAGTATATGGTGGAGAAAAATCAACGGCGAGCTTCATGGGCTATACCGACGATGTTAACTATTTTAAAAAGGGCTGGGGCACTTGAAGCCTATGGACAACAACACAGCAGCACTATGAGTCTTCAAATCTACATCTAACGGTGGACATATCAGAAAAACAACCCACCTTACATGACGCCTACAAGCAGAGAACGACCTCAAGCAACTTGGTGATGATAACTGAAGACTTGAAACCGAGTTGGTTTATACAGGGTGATTGGTTTAAGGTGCACCAAAAAGCTTGAGCATGTAGGTGGAGACAAGAAAAAAATCGTATGGGAGGGGGGGGGTCTATTTTCCCCCGTTTAGGAGGGAGGGGTAATTTTCTAAAAAATTGACTTAAATCAGAAAAAAAATTATTTAAAAACAACGGTGAATAATACCAAGCCTTGTTATATCTTTTTGGAAAGCCAGAAAACTACTCCTTTATTTTATTTCCAGGCAGCGTATAACAACAAGATTAGAGATGAGCTATATGAAGAATGTCCAGTTTTGACAACTTTACAAAGCTCGTTTGTTTATGCAGGATGACGATGGAGAATTCACGCAGCACCATCAAGGTCAGAAAATACCTACACTGACACCGACCTTGTAACAAAAATAACAAAACAACCATTAAGGTAACTGTGTCACATAAAGATACCGATTGGACAACAATGCTCCAGGCCGAGAGGTCTTTGAATCCGATCCCGTGGAACGGCGAGTATAGGAGGACAGCTTATTATAGGTGACGAAGGTAAGTGGAAGAGGAATTCAACAAACTTGGTGTACGAACTGGACACAGACATAGCTATAAGTAACCAAGCCTGCTGAAAAAAGCTTGTTGGTTGTAACCCTGGTTCACCCCGGATAGTAGAGCCATCTTTATAGTAAGTAACTAAGTTAACATTTAGTTTGCTCAGGTTTGTTTTCGGCGACTGAACAAAATAAGAGCAATGCATATGTGAACATCCACAATATTTTGTGTGCCCTTAACTCTATCTAGTTCAGAATGAAATGACAATAAATGAAACTGATTCGCATTGAGGGAGTATTCGGTGCTACACATCAGTCGTAGCCGAAAAACAGATCAAATCTCATGAGAGCAGGGGCCGAATCATGGCATCAGTTAGTATGTGAGTAACTTTCATACGTTATCGAGCTATCGAATAAACACATTGGTATGATGTCTTACGAAACATCACGTATCGAATGCAGCATTTATTGTACTAGAATTATTCTAGCACATATCTATGAAGTGTCAATTCGTGGTTCGTCATTGGTCTATTTGTCACAGCTGTTTGTGTTTATGTTATTTAGTTTTTGCATTTTAGAAATAAATTTGAAATTCTTTCAATTTTTTTAGATGTTTTGCTTTTTATTGGGTATTTTAAATAAAAGGAAATTGAAATATACTAAAATATATTCAAGAAAACCCTTCTGCATTTTTATTAATTTGTTGACAAATATTAAAGAAGCACCCTTCGGCATTTTGTATTAATCTTGTGTTGTTTACGCAGTTTATGCAAAAATATTTGTTACCAAAAAGCATAAAATCATCCTCGAAAACTTTTAATTAATATTTACAAAACATTAGTGAAAAAGCCAAGTACCTAAACACTTTTAATGCAAAGATTGTATCTAACGTATGAAAAATCATACGTTCACTGACAAAGAAATGCCACAAATTGAATTCGATACTCAATACCCTGCTCGATATCGTAAGAAGTAATGCCAATCGCATATATTTCAGTGACGTAATGCCAGATCTCATGCAGGTATTCTCTCTTTAAAAACGGATTTGGCGCTAGTAAGGATTGGGTCTCAGTTCAATTTTTAAAATGAATGTTTCATAGAAATCTGAAAACGGCACTTAATAATTCTGCAGCTCCAAAACCATTTATCCTGGCACCGATCCATTCACTATTCATTGAAGAATATTATTCAAGGACTGAATTACATCGATTATCTTTTGTTCTTTATAAATTCTAGTTCATTTTAAACAGGATTAACCCACCCAGTAAACCTCTTCTCACTAAAATCCTTTGAACCATTTAACAAAAACAACTGACTTAATTAAAAACACTCCTGCCATATCAAGTTCGCGCTAATATGAGTTCCATTTCAAACAAAAACGAATACAATACCATTGTTTAATCTTCACACACATGGCTTTCCAATTATTATGCATCCACAATTTGTCCAAATAAAAATTATAAAGGTTGAAAAATTAAATCCTTCGACAATAGACCAAATAAACGCGTCTGAAAAATAACCCCAAAAAAGCCAGCTTGACAACAAAAATATATACCTACAACACAGATTCCCCAAAAAGTTAAATCCTTTAAATAGTTGCAAATGCTCTTTGTCCTTATTATTCTCTCTTGATGGGCCATAGGATTATTCTCTTTCGTCCTGTATTTAAAATTTATATTTACAGACAGACCAACAAGTGGGCACACAGCACAGCACAAGCTCCAAATGCGATATAACAGGTGTGGAAGAATCGAAACTTTCAAGTAGGCAGGCAGGTATTTCGATATTAAAAAATCCAATGCTCCAGGCTATGATTCAGCAAAAATCCCATAACAAACGGAAGGCGGATTAAATATGTATAAAGGAAACATTAAATATGTGGAGCTATACTGTCACCTATGATGTGAAATATACATACATGTATGGAATTCTTTTTTTATTGATCACTTAATAGGTAAACAATGTTTATTCTATTGAAGGACATTGATTGATTGATGGTGATTTGTGTATTGTATTTGCAGGCGTTTAAGTCTTGTGTCCTTGGACTCTATTATATGTGAACCATTAATCCATTTAATTGAGTGTGTGCATTGTGCACACAGCCAGGCATTTTTTTTCTCGTTTGGCTTGTGCGTTTATTGAATTCGAAAAGTTATTAAGGACATTTTTAATGATAGCGCAAAATAAGTGGGCTGATACAAATTACAACATTTATTAGCCAAGGTTTGAATATATGTTATTAATTAAGTACGTATAACTACACAACCATGAATTATGACAATGACATAGGATTACAAGTTAATATTTGCAGGTCATTTCGAGGGTCATTTTCGCGTTTTATTGCTTCAAGAGGTTTAAGCTGGCGCATTAATTAATCGATGGGATTTATTATGCATCAGTGATGAAGTAAGCTTTTTGATCGGATGTTTGATGCTAATCCGGGTGGTATGCAAAAAGCTTTAGCCCGGACTTAGATCTCATTTTTTGCAGCATTTGCTCAGGTTCGTATATATTCAAAATGAAATTGAGATACATCTCAGAGATTAATTTATCGATTAACTTCTTTGCACGCTTTTCGTGTTTGAATCTAGTCATTTGTACTTTAAAAATAGCTTTTCATAATGCAGGCATTTTTAATTTTAATACCGCGCTTTTTTATTTCAGTTTCTTTCTCACTATACGGGGGGTTACGTCCAGGTTAGCAACCCCAGACAAAACGGGTGTCGTATTATTAACAAATACGAATCTTCCATCGTCAACAGTAACGTCAACACGAGCCACCAATTTCACAATCGATTGGTCGCAATAGCAATTCCAAGAAGCACTACGAAATACGCTGACGATATGATTAATGTTCAACTGCCTGAGACAACCTTCAACAATAATTAGTATTATAAGTTCAGTCTAAATTATAACCGCGAAATGTAACGTTCAAACTTAAAATTCTATTATTTTATAAATAAAGTTTTTTTTTAACTTAAATATTTTTTATTTCTACTTAAGTGGTGCGCTTGATGAACTCATATCTTTACAATCAAAAGAATGATGTTTTTGTTGGTTATGTCTTCATGTTGTAGCTACCTATTTGAAAAAGAACAAACAATTATTTTTAAATAAAAATATCAAGTTGTTATTTATTTGATTATTTTTAAAATTAATAATTTTTACAACACTGATAATATTTTATTTAAGCTACATCGGATTTGAATACTTGGTTTTGCTTTTTTTTGCGGGGTTCAAAATTATTTTGAGAAAGAAAGTTTCATTAACTTCCGATATTTTTTTTATCTGAAACTACCTCACCTGTCTGAGTACAAACTTATTCACAGGAATCTTCCCAGTTAAAATACCTATATGAATTAATTTGAATTTGTATTAATTGTAACTCACTCACGCCAATACTGCTAAAGAGCATGGAATGACTTTTTAGCGATTTATAGGGTTGACTACGAAAACCTAAATTAGAAAATCCCGAAATATTTTTGGTTTAAAAAATCAATTGATTGATATTCATATAAAAAATTGGAAGATACTATACGTTTTTTTATTTTTTACCATATTCTGATATATTTTTTCTCTAGGGATTTTAATTCTCTTTCTGTAGTCAGTCCCACTCACGTCAGGACTTTAAGTGTGTTGACTAATTGAACAATATTCCGAAAGAATGGATTAGGTCCCTGCTCAAGCACTCTACACTCCCTTATAAGCTAATTATTGACTGGACTATTTGCTACAACAACGTTATTTAAAAATAAAACAAAAGAGGAGATTTCTGGCTTTTTAAAAAGGCATATAACAAGGCATTGAAAATTTTGCCGTTATTTTTTAATTTTTTTTTTCTGTTTTAAGTCAATGTTTACAAAATTGCCACTCCCGGCTAAACGGGGGTGATAGATCCCCCTTCCAAAACAATTTTTTTCTTATCTTGACTCAACCTACCCGTTCCAGCAATTTTTTTTTTTATTTTATGTGAATCACTTTTTATAGGTGATTTTTAAGTCGATTTAAATAAGATATTTCGAGGCTGAATATCTCCTCAGCCAATCGACTTAGGACTTTGGTGTGGGATCATGACGAAATCTAGAATGCCAAAAGTCTCGAATGCCGAAAATCTCGAAAGTAAAAAAAAATTATCTAGAACGCAAAAATCTCGAATCCACAAAAATCCAGAATTAACAAAAATCTCGAAAGACTCTATCTAGAAAAAAATTTCGAAAAAAAAATAAAAATTCGAGATTTTTTTTTTTGTATTTTTAACAGTTAAAACTCAATAAAACACAAATACATCAGTTTACCCAATATTTTATTTTATGAGCAAGAAAAATAGTTGCAAACAATAAGAAAATCAAAACAATAAACAAAAAAAGAAAACAAAAACAAATTAAATACGTATTTTAAACAAAACAAAAAAAAAATATATATAAAAGTCCTTAAGTAAATTTCTGATTTATAAATTTATCTAAGTAAAAACTTTCATATTTATAGAGGTAATTTCAAGCTCACGTTAGACTAATTGTAATAATACTGAATTTACTGTGGATGTTCTTACAGTTTCATTGACAATGTGTTTAGATGGGTAACTGGGGATCATGACGAAATCTAGAATGCCAAAAATCTCGAATGCCGAAAATCTCGAAAATAAAAAAAATTATCTAGAACGCAAAAATCTCGAATCCACAAAAATCCAGAATTAACAAAAATCTCAAAAGACTCTATCTAGAAAAAAATCTCGAAAAAAAATAAAAATTCGAGATTTTTTTTTTTTATTTTTAACAGTTAAAACTCAATAAAACACAAATACATCAGTTTACACAATATTTTATTTTCTGAGCAAGAAAAATAGTTGCAAACAATAAGAAAATCAAAACAATAAACAAAAAAAGAAAACAAAAACAAATTAAATATGTATTTAATTTACTTGTCAACTTTAATAATACTGAATTTATTGTGGATGTTCTTACAGTTTCATTGACAATGTGTTTGATGGGTAACTGTTCTCACAGGTGCATGAGTAGCAATGTGCAATTGTATGATTGATAACTTTACTTGTCAACTTTAAGTTTGTTAAGGAGAAGTAAGTTATCCAGAATGTATGTTTGAATTTTTGAGACAATGTTTAAAATTCGCGCGAATTTTAAACATTGCCTCAAAAATTCAAACATACATTCTGGATTTTTGCATTCGAGATTTTTTTTTTCTAGATTTTGGCATTTCGAGATTTTATTTTCTAGATTTTTGTTTTCGAGATTTTTTCCATTCCAGATTTTTGTTTTCGAGATTTTCATATTCGAGATTTTTACTTTCTAGATAATTAATTTCTAGATATCGTGGTAGACCCCTTTGGTGTAGTAATATAAAATGTTCATTTTAGTACGGTCTATCATAATATCGATAATATTTTGGTGGCCGGCTAAAATATAATTAGCTTAAATTGGCGGATGTCGACCAAAGTCCAAGTTTACTTATTCCTCTAATATTTTGAACGACTCATATAACGGATGAAATTCGTTGAGACTCCTATATTATATTGTTAGGCTTGTAGAACAGTGCTTTTCTATTCGCTATGTGCAAAGAGACAAAGAAAGGAGATTTTCTTAGTCAGTACCTACACACAAAAATGTCAAAAAAATCACAACAAATTCTTCTATTATTTACTAGATAGTGTAAGTTTTTATGTGTTTATACGGAAATTTGTTGTTATTTGTTCACAATAAATTTTTTTTTTAAGCACTGATAACGCTGGTTGGAGTATGTATGTACAGAGAAGCAATGTGCACATAGCTTTGAAATCAACAGAAAAAGCGTACATTTTTTTTATTTTGGCTTTTCATTTTACATTTTGAAAGTGACTGAATTATAAAAATGATACCGATAGTAGAATAACTTTAGCGAAAACCCATTTTAAATTCACTTAGTTTATTTTCCTCTCGCACCCAGGTTTAAGTCTATCGAATAATATTGAGGTAAATATATGATAATACAATGTTGCTAAAAATTCAAGTAAAATAATCAAAGAAGGAGAATTTTTCGCCTTCGGGATTTTGTAGTTCGGGATTTTGTAGTTCGGGATTTTGTAATATTTGATTTTTGAATTTTTCCGTTAGGGATTTTATAATTTGGGATTCTATAGCTTTTCCCTTTTTATAAATTTTAACAATTTTACCGAATCTATATCCAAATTTAAACTCATTGTAGAAAACTGGATTTGTCCTTTCGGATCAACTGATTGATACTCAAACTCATCATCATATAATTTATAGAATCAAGTTTTACGTCAATTAATCGAGAATAAACAGTCTACCTTGTTAAATATTACCCTTTATTCATCATATCCGTAGTAAGAAATCCTATTTTGATCCCACAACTGAAAAATCAATATTTGCTTTTAAAATCATATACTTGCCTACCTACATGAGTTAAATCTGTTGGGTTTTTTTTCCTTTTCATTAAAGCAATTACAAACACACAGATAAATCATTTGCTTAACTTTTGGCTGACAACAAAAATCGAATTCTGGATTTAACGATAAATTAAATTTATTTTTCAGAACAAATTGTTTGCAAGGATAAAACTACTCTTGACGGTGCTCTTGCAAGCAACACAACATGTGCGTATGTATAATCCGCACAACACGCAGGTGGGTCTTTCTTTACTTTAATAAAAGAAAGACGTAAAAATTAATCTATACATTCTATGTCACTTGATTTGGGCCGTTTTTATTAAACTTTTTTTCTGATGATAAATCTATACGTAATGGGTTCCTTCTGGAATTTTATGACTTGTTTCGGTACAGCTGTTTCGAACCAAGTTGTATAATCGCAACTTGCTTTGAAGTTCCTGACAGTGATCGCTATTAAAAAGTTTTTAATCGAAAGTTTAAGAAAACTCTCTATACTTGAAAACTAACAGTTGAAAACTGTCTTATCAATAGAACGTAAAAATGAGTTAAAAAAAAGAACTTTGATCAGGGTTTTGCATTAAAAAAAATTCAAGTTATGGAAATGCCATGGAATCCTATTACGATTGTCAATTATTGATAACTGATATTTGACAAATAAGTGATTAAAAAACTGAGCAACTTTAAAGGCTAATATCTCAAAGCATGATGTATTTCTACATCGTTGGTATGTTGTATTTGTGTATGCACTATCTTTGAAGAGTCATAGCTTGTTTCCTATTGCATTTACAGAGCTACAGTTTGTCTTGATTTGTTGCAAATTTAATCAGCTAGTAAACAAATTAAAAAAAAACTTTTCGAACCGGAAAGCCATTATAAAACTTTAATGACAAAAATTAGGTGGAGCTGATCAAATGACTTATTCATAAGACATTTGCAAAATAAAAGTTCAACAATTGTCCACAGGGGTTGGGACAAATATATCCCAACAGGTTTCTTGGAAGGGCTATATATGATCAAATATGTTCAAGTTTGCTTTCAATGCCACTAAAATCAAAATCTTAGTCATCCGATAAAATAATTTAATTGGGCGCATTTCTCCTTGCAATTCTTATAAATGTTATTGACAATTAAGAAATCACGTGAATTAGAAAACGAGCAACAAAATGCCAGACTTGAATAATTATCAAAAAACATGTAATATCGAACAAATCTTCATTTACATTATTTTATATATCAATGTACAAAAACACAAAATAACTTTTTATACTTTGTATGCTGGTAAAACACTTAGAAATGAACAATTTAAGTTTATTTTGCAAAAATTCAGAAAAACCGCAAAGCACTGCAACTGAAAAAAAACCCTTAGAAAAGGTTAAACTACAAACTGGGACACATTTCACCCAAGTCAGTAGTGTATTTCATATTTTAGGCTTGTTTGAACATTGAGTGTGACATATGTATCCGAACAGGTACGAAAGGTTTAAAAAACTTTATGACATAGCGAAAAGTGGAAATAGTCCTAAGACTTCGCTGGTTTTCACTTTGTGCGTAGTAAGCATACGTTCTTCGAAGTTGCAAATTTGAATTAAGACTATCCTATCTGGTACATACAACATACCCAAAATTAAGAACTACATCATGCTTTGCGATTATAATGTCGATTTCTACTGGGCCAAATTACGCCTGAGTGCTAGCTTGTGGGCTCCTAGATATACATTTCCAGCAAAAATCACCTTGTCATAACGCAATTTTTAGGTTTTTTTAGCTCAGCTTGCATAACTTTTTTTTGACAAAAAGGCAGTGTGAACTATAATACACCAGCAAGATCACTATAATACACCCACAAGCTAGCACCTGGGTGAAACGCTATTTTTCTTGGACTAAGTGTCGCTGAACACTTTATTTTTGAATATAACAGTAATCAAGGTCCTTAAAAATAAAGTCACATACAGGTAGTAAAAAATATGTCTCTAATCATGTGTATCGGAGTGTATAAAATGAAAATCTATACATAAGCATGTATTTTTATACAATTGTATATTTGCATTCAATTTGTAAATATGACACAAACAGACAAAGAAGTCCTGATTCTTGAGTCCTGAAAGGCAGACAGTAAAAATATAATTGGATGCATTATTATTAAATCCAGCACGAATTAACTTCAAAATTAATCGAAAAGAAGAATAAGTTTTTGTAGGAAATTCGTTATAAGTAAAGAAAATAATCAATTTAAATCGAGAAGATTGACTTATGGATATGCTTCACTAGAAAATCTCATTTAATGATCATCATCATCATCATCGGCTCGACAACCGGGGTCCGGTCCTGGCCTCCTTCAACAAGTCTCTCCACCTATCCCGGTCTCGAGCCGACGCCATCCAGTTTCGCACCCCAAGGCTCCGGGCGTCCTGGTCTACGCCATCTCTCCAGCGCAAGCATGGTCTACCACGCTATCGTCTGCCATAGAATGTACCACAAAGAACTATCCGAGCAGGTTCCTCTTCGCTCATGCGAGCTAACGGGTGATTTTTTAGCTGGTTTGGTTTTGGCAACACTGGTTTTGACAGCTGACGTGTGTTTAGTACCTTGTGTCACTATCAAACAGCTTCAGTTTGGTTTGCAATTTAACCATGGATCGTCTTACAAATGAACAACGCTTGCAAATTATTGAATTTTACTATCAAAATTCGTGCTCGGTTCGAAATGTTCATCGCGTGCTGCTTCCATTTTATGATCGGCATTCTCGACCTTCTGAGCAGTCTATTCGGAAGATTGTGACCAAATTTCACACCAAATTTACTTTGTTGGACATTAAACCACCAACACGTTTACGTACTGTGCGTAGTGAAGAAAATATTGCGGCCGTATCAGCTAGTGAAGGATTTGGGCGTAAAGCCTTTTATGATACAGCTGGTGCAAGAACTAAAGCCAGCCGACCTACCACAACGCCGAATTTTTGGTGAATGGGCTCTTGGAAAGCTGGCCGAGGATCCGCTTTTTATCGAAAAATTGTTTTCAGCGATGAGGCTCATTTTTGGTTGAATGGGTACGTAAATAAGCAAAATTGCCGCATTTGGAGTGAAGATCAGCCAGAAGCATTGCAACAGCTACCAATGGATCCCGAAAAAGCCACTGTTTGGTGCGGTTTATGGGCCGGCGGCATTATTGGGCCATATTTCTTCAAAGATGATGCGAATCGCAGCGTTACTGTCAATGGTGAACGCTACCGAGCGATGATAACA
Organism: Baccha elongata; assembly: GCA_951217065.1. Taxonomy (NCBI): domain Eukaryota; kingdom Metazoa; phylum Arthropoda; class Insecta; order Diptera; family Syrphidae; genus Baccha; species Baccha elongata. The sequence continues at coordinate 62,184,433 of OX578272.1, read as the reverse complement.
AACTTTTTTTTGCCCAAAATGGAAGTTCTTGACTTGCATGATATGTGGTTTCAACAAGACGGTGCCACATGCCACACAGCACGCGAAACAATGGCGCAATTGCGAGGCGAGTTTGGTGAACAGTTAATTTCACGTTTCGGGCCGGTCAATTGGCCGCCTAGATCGTGCGATTTGACACCATTAGACTATTTTTTGTGGGGGTATGTCAAGGCTAATGTCTATAGGGACAAGCCCGCTTCGATTGACGCACTGGAAGCCAACATCCATGCATTCATTCGTGAGATACCGGCCGATATGTGTGAAAGAGTATGCCAAAATTGGACTCAGCGGATGGGCTACCTGAGACGCAGCCGCGGTCAACATTTGCATGAAATTATCTTTAAACATTAAATTGCAAGGTTCAAACTATCGATTCAAATAAATATTTCATTCATTTTTTCGAATTTTTTGTGTTTTTTTTTTTAAAAAAAGTTCTAAACCTCTTAAAAAATCACCCGTTAGGTGCCCTGCCCACCGGAGTCTACCGAGCCTAATTTTTGTCACGATATCTGATTCAAGGTAGATTGCGTACAATTCATGATTGTACCGTCTCATGAATCGTCCTTCCTCACATATGGGGCCAACAATTCTCCTTAAGACTTTTCTCTCGAACGCGGCTAAGAGGTCAGAGTGCCTTTTGCTAAGCAACCAAGTCTCGGATCCATATGTGAGTACTGGCAGGACCCATGGTCCTGTACAGCAGCGGTTTTGAAGTTATGGTGAGATTTCTGGATTTGAAGAGCTTTGATAGACTGTAGTAGGCTCTGTTGGATTTGAGAAGTCGCCCGCGTATTTAATGATACAAATAAAAAATCCACGAATAAATCTTATGAAAACTATGAAAATTTGTGTACCAAAGGGGCTTCAGCCCCTCAAGCCCCCCCTCGGCTACGTGGCTGTTTTGGGATGTGTATATTTATGGTCGATAATTTCTATTAGTTTCAGGATCAGTACAATAAATAGCCAGTGCGATACCGACAGCACGGTAGTGTCGGTTTTTTGTGGGGTTTTGTGGAGCGCACACGGTAGACCTAAAAAAACGTTGCAAACATTCCGGCCTTGGATTGTTCTATGTCTGAGATCAAGTGTGAAGGCTAGTGTCGTTATATTATTTTCATTCACCATATACGCTTACGCTATATAGTGTTGTTGTCATCACTAAACGCTCTGCCATTGCGACCACAGATCCAACTTTCCCGTTCAAATAAATGTCCGGATTTCCTTGATTGGATATCGAAATGGGATAAATTAAAAGATGAGAATCGAGAATATTCTAATACCGATTTTTCACCATATTCTTACAAACTCATAGAGTAACCGCCTAGCCAATTTACGATTATCTTTTCTTTTTTTTTAACATTTTTCACCTTATGATGTCGGGGACTGTTTTTGCAGGAGATGCAGCTCCTGTGAAGTCTATGCTGAATAACTAGCGATTATAAATGGAACGCCCAGAATCTGCTTCGTTAGTAGCAATCTACTACTGATTTGTATAATTAAGTGTATGGATCAAGACAGTCTCAACGTATACCTTTTGGTCAAACACTCTTTCCTTGTGTTGGAACTTTTTGTTTTGTTTTTATTTGTTAATCGTAGGCTGCTTTTCCCATAAAAAATAATGGTAAGATATGTTTATAATGTTTTTAATTAATATTTTATGTATTTATTTTGGTTTTATTAATATAAAAGAAAAAACTGAAAGGTGTCATCTGCCGGTTTCTAGGTGCGTAACTACTCTGCTAATCTACTCACGCTTGAGAGTATGTGTAGAAAGATGGTAGTACTAGATTACTACTCGTGAGTAGTTCGCCACCTTAAAAGAACAGAGCTAATACTGTTTATTTTCTCTTATGTAACAAGATCGAGTTTCCTGCCTTTGTTATTTCTTCCATTCAAATCGTGATAGTCTGATTCTATTGATGTTTTATCCGGACCCTTTTCTGTGTTTTAACAGTTATCGATGGTGGCTATATGATATGTTCAAGAAACAGTCAAGAAACTTTTGTAGATTACATGAGAACCTCCAAACACTTATATGTTCCTGGGAGGATTTACTGCTGCAAAATGTTCTAACAGAAGAAATAAAGAAATCCATTATCAGAGACTTTAAACTCGAATTCTGATTCACATTTACATCCTTATGATCACAGCTAACTCCAGATCTCGAGTTCTTGACATTGTAAAATCTCTTTATAGACATTTGTTTGGCCATGCTTCGAATCTTTTTCACTCTAAACATAACTTGATCTTATTTCTGTTTGACATTATCGTCTGGTATTCTATAGCAAATCCACTTTAAAAAATGCATTTCTATAGACTTATCCATCTCTTAGTACGTCATATACACTCTTCAGACAATTATTCACGGTGATTAGCTTAGAAATAGGAAACTTATCTCCCATATTTATATCAATTAGGTATGTTTTATTTTAAAAATTTTAATTAAGTTCCTGAACTAACTAAAGTTGAAAAGTTCATCTAATTATGTATTGTTGTTTAAGTCACAAAAGATAATATTTCTATTAGCCGCTGGAATTATTATCCAAATGTACCTAACTATCAATACAATACTGGTTGGTACCATTGAATAAAATATGGGCAATTGTTCAGAAAGTTTCTTACTGCATTACTTTTATCCTGAATTTTATATATGAACCAGAACAAACTTATTCTTGTACTCTATCTGGCTTTTATAACGAGGCAAACGTACTTTTGCTTTAAGAAGATAACACAACTAACTCCAGGAACTTGTTCTTTTACAATAAATAGCACAAAGTCCCGCATGTCATTCGTATAAATTACATTACCATCCTGCATATAATAGTATGAAGTCGTTCCTTGGCAATCCAAAAATCTGACAATGACTTGAGTAAACTTTTTGAACAAAACCGAATCCAGCCAGAGCCAACGTGTCACATAGTATTTCCGCGTATTTGTTTTGCTAACCATATACACAGATATGTATACACAGCTTCTCTTGTTCGCTCTGACAATACAAAACAGTCGTCCTTTTGCTTTTTGTGGTAACCTGACAAAGAATACTGGCAATGGCAAGCCAAAAGGACAAACTTCTTAGCATTTCGCTTTTCAAAAACCACACTCACTACGCAAATCCATGAATTTACCTTTGAGCTATTCGCCTACCCAATATAGAAAAGAGATGTGTAATACGGAACACCTATGCCCAACTCTATATACTAACACCATACAAATGTATGTCCTTTATACCCCTAGAGAAATTTCTCTAACAAACCTTCAACCAATTGACTAACAACACACCACACATGGTTGTTACACGAGCATTCTGCTCCTGTGGTTTCTCTCGTTAGTGTAGGACTTTTTAGGTTTCTTAATTTTTTCGACTTACCTATATGTATGAATACTTTATAGGGTAAATTTACATATTTTGGCCAAAAAAGTTATCTTTAATATTGTGAAGTTTTTTTAAAACGGAAAAAGTTTTAGAACTTGTTTCAATCAAATTTACCTCAAGAAAGGGTTTTATCATCCTCTTCTCTTTTCAAAGAAAAACGAATTCAATAAAGAATTTATAGTGTTCCAAGTCCTCCTTATTAGTGGTGCTGAACGTAGTACATACGCACTTCGAAGACATAGCAAATCTGATATGCGTGGTTTCGAATCCTATGGTATGATGCATCATGCATGTAGAAAGTTCTTTATAATAAAATTGGATTAAAGCTGAGCACCACTAATAAGGAGACTGATGATAGGATTTGGCACCCCTTGAAATAGCTATATCTCCAGCCAAAAAAAAAATCGAATTATAAAATTCGAAAGCAATTGATGGTATAACCTTTAAGTTGTAGTTTTGTTCAAAAATTCATACTCATTTCATACTACTTAGAAAGATTTGCCATCGGCTTTTGCGTAACATAACAATTCCGAGAAATTAAAGCGTGAAGAAAAATTCCCTCATAGAGCTCACGCTGAATGGTGGTCTAATTAGATAAAATTGCGGTTTCACAAAACGACTGTTCCGAAGAAACCCAATTAGCGCCAAAAAGCGCCGTTTTGATGCCATAACTCGTTTGACCTTATCTTGTGTGATATATGGTAGTGACTTTATGGTCCTATATTCTCCGTGTGATTTATGGTCCTATCTGCGTAAATGGGGAATGGAGAAGAAGATTTAACAACGAACTGTACGGGCTGTACAGTGTACAGCGACACTGACCTGTCACAAAAGTGAAAAGCCGAAGACTAAGGTGGATCGGTCACATAGGGCGGATGGACACCAATGCTCCGGCCCGGATGGCCTTTAAATCCAACTCCTTGGGACGGCGCAGTATAGGTGGGAAGCGTAGCAGGTGGCGCACGCAAGTGGAAGAGGACCACAACCAACTTTGAGTGCGAAACTGGAGGCAGCTAGCTAGAAACCGTGCCGCCTGTAAAAGCTTGTTGGTTGAGGCCTTGTCCACCCGGACTGTAGCGCCACCTTAAGTAAGTAAGTAAGTATATAAAGAGCAAGGCAAGAAGTCGTCTTGGTTTCATCATTAGATTCTCAAAAGAATTTAATGATCCTCACATTATGAAAATTTTGTATTGTGCACTTGTTCGTGCTATTTTAAAGAATTACATTTGTGTGTGGTGTCCTAGCTATGAAATAGCAATTAATAAAATCTTTGTATAATCTTTCTTGGTATCCTCGCCAACATCTTTCCCCTTACGAAAACCGTTCAAAGCTTCTTGGACTTTTATCGCTCAGATGGTGATAAATAATGTGCTATTGGTTTTTCAACTTTTATCAGGACAAATCTATTCAACTGAAATTGTTAGTATGCTGTCGAACATCAACTCGCAACCCCTGATTTTTAGTTGCGATTATAGGTACTATAATGCAAGTTATGCATTCGTGCAAAAAATAAATTTTGTCAAACATGACATTACGATAGTAGAAGTCAAGAAAAGTGGGTCTGGAAATTCTGTATGTCTGTCTGTATGTATCAGCACCTACAGCCTAAATGGCTGTACCGATTTACTTCAAATTTGGTATGTAGGGTTCGTAGACCATTCCTTAAAGGAGAAATAGAATTTTTATTTTTAGCTAAAAAAATAACGGTAATTTCCATATAACGGATTTGGAAAAGCTTAATTTTCTCGAAAACCGCTCCAACTTATATCTTCAAAAAAAAAAATTACAGATGGTTTTTATCCAGTTGTCTTTTGTTAATTTGCAAAAAAAATTCAAGCTTATTAACTTATAATATGGGAGATACCATATAACCGTTATTTTCTTCTTGAGCTATCTCGTGAGTCAATCGATTTTAATTTAATTATTTTTTTTAGAAAGAACTATATGATTTGATAAAACTTCGATACCATTATTTCGGAAAATTCTTAGTTTTAGTTTTAATTTATTTTTTTGTAAATTCAATATTTGGAAAACGGCTTCACCGAAAAAAAATTATTTTTTGTGCATTAAATGCTAACTAATTAACACTTTAAATTGGCGTTTTTTAAATTCGTAAAAAAATTATTTTATAAAAATTTTTAAGTAAACATCGATTTATTTAAAAACCGCTCTAAGGATTTTGTAATTATTTTTTTGATAAACTTGCATTCAGGCAACAAAATTTTCTGCATACTTTGGAAAAGTATCTTTCTAAAAAGTAGTTTTAGCACTTTTAAAAACAATTTATATGATTTTATTCGTATTTTTCATTTTTATTAACAAAAAAAATTTTAAATTTATTTTTATTACATTAAATTTTATTTTCGTGGAAACCTGCCTCAAGAACAAGTTCGTGCGACCCAGTCGTGCATTTTATTTCATACAGCTTCCTCCAGAGTCAATTACGAATTAAATGAATCTATATCAAATCAATGTGTATCGATTATAACCGTTCCTATCAGTACTTATATTAATTTTAATATTTATCAACAAATTGTAATTTTCAAACAACTTGGACTAAATGTCTGCACTTGTAATTAAATAAACAAATAAACACGACTCGTTTTGTAAGACAAATTTCGCGTTTTGGGAACATAAATTGACCATCACTTTCGTGTGATTTTCGACAAAAGCAAAAGACCGTGAGTATATCCAGTGCCCATAATCCACAAACTCTTGTATGATGTCGAAAAATCGACTAAAATTGCTTTGTCAGAATACAATTTTGCAAGACCTCCCATGTTTTTATGACGGAAATCATATGTTGAATTTTATATTCTTAAAGTGCGACATTATCCAATTTAAAAGCAATAAGCATGAAAACTTACACAAAGTGTATAAAACAAAGCAGTTTGTAGGCAATTTCTGTAACTAAAAATAAGGTACCACACCATTTTAATTCTCAAATATCCTCGCATATCTTCCTTGTGTGATCTGCTTCTCTGCTGCGTTTCCGCTCAGAGAATTTTTGGAGGAATTTGGCTCCCATACAGTTAAGTCGGCCAATGCACTTTGAAACGGGAAACCTAATGCACCGTCATGCATATGAAGTCTCTGTTTAGTTAGTAAACACTCATAGAAACTCATCCTCGTTCACATATAACTATACGAACTTGAAGAGGTCCTTTGGCTGATTTTAAGTTTCTAGCAGCAGGAATAAACAAATATAAAACTTATTTTACGAGCATCTCTAACAAGAAAGTACAAAAGAGAGGAAGAAGCCCTCCATTTGGCTCGTCGCATAAAATAATCTTCTTTCTCCGCTGCTGTACATTGCTCGTACCATAAACTACATCTTGCAAATGTAATACGTACGGTAATTATAATTAGGAAGGTGGTAAAGGCCCGGGAGCAAAAGGAAGGGGCACCAGCTTTGATGAAAGTTTTGCTTGTCAGAATATGCAAGGAATGGAGAGCGTGTGTTTTTTGCTGTTGGCTGACCATCACTGGATTGCCACTATATTTGTGATGGGGCTTTTCTGTTCAAGATCCTTTTTGATGGTATTTTTGTGCCAACAGCAGGATAGTGATGTTTATGATGATGGTGCTTGTGCATTTATCCCGCCTATATCACCGCCCGCCTCGTATGGGGTTAAATTGCTTATTTAGTACTCGGGACGAACCAAAAATGTCTTTAGACGCACACACGCAAGCCGCTAAGGTTTGTCCTTTTGTGCGGTCGGTTTGCATGAATGAGAACCAAGACTCAAGGGTTGGAGTTAGTACAATCGAGACGACGACAACTTGGACGAGAAGGATAGGGACAGGAGCATTTGTATGATGCCCTGCTTCTGGTGGTGATGATGATAAAAGAGATTTTTGTAATTACAATCACGGTTTTGTTAGAAATATTAGAGGCAAAGGGACTCTTTGAACGAACAGACTTTGGTGGGGGTGACTGGCATTTTAATTATTCTTGATTGTGTTGGTTTTATTTGATTACATACAACACGAAGCTAAAGAGATATTATAGCTGGGGACTTTGGGAAAACGCGTTTAGTTTTGTGTTCTGTAATCTTTTCGTAACATTTATTGTCGTACCATGGGTAATTTTTTTGTTGGAGCTCCTTAGACTTTTTCTTATGATGGTTAACGATGACAATGGAGTGTGCTTTTGGCAGCCATAAGAAGAGACGAAGAAAAAGTTTGCCTTAAGTCTTCTTCTTATTCTTATTCAAACATTTATGTTAGAAGAAAATAAATAAGGACACTCTGATGATGAATCTGCACAAGACAGGTCGGCCATTTCCATTTTGACTGATAGTGGATTTTATTATACTAGGTATAGGAGAATTCGTTAAGATTGTATTGGGTGCGGATCATATTCTGCATAATAGGATGAAAGACATCTCAAGAATGTCTATGAAGTATTTAATGTTCACACATACATAAGAACTTCTCGCTGTCAGAAATCTGATGGAAAACAATCAGACATTAGGATCTAGAGTGCGAATTTTATGTTACCTTTTTGTACCTATTCACAATAAACTTTTATGAAAACCAACAAATAAGAAGAAATTAAAGCACCAAAGGATCGTGTAAACGTCGTGTCGTCAAGATGAAAATTCGTTTCGTTGCGTAATATGTTTCTTCCTTTTATTTGGTTATCCTCTCCTTCTTCGCGAATCTCTGTACTTATAAGTATAATATGTTATGCATCTTTTACACCTTTTGTATTTATATAATGACCGTATAGATTCTAGTTAAATCTATGATACATTTGGATGAGAATAGCATCTTTTCATCTTCTTGCGGATAAGGGAGAATTATGCGATCACACGAGATAGAAAAAATTTTAAAAGACTTTCTTCGTCCATACAAACGATGATTGGGAATTATTTAGTGTCTTCTTCGAAGCATCCAACTTTACGTCTGATTTGTTTAAAATATAATTAGAACCAGAGTTCGGGTTTTGAGGCATTTAAACACCTGAAAAAGAGCAAATAAAAGCCTCGAAAAAGGCAAATCAAAACTTTGGAAAAGCCAGAAAAGGCATTTTAAAATTAATTTTATATAAGGTAGGTATAAAAAAATAAGAAATTTGTTTTTATTGTTATCAGTGGCGGACTAGGTCTGTTGGAGGCCCGGGCGGCAAAGATAAATGGTGCCCCCACTAGAGGGATCCTAAGTTGATGCTTTCTAGTTTTAATATTTTCAAAAGCAAATGATATAAACGTAATAGACCTCTATCGCAAAATCAGTTAGAGTAAGGGCGGCGCTAATATCTACCACCAACTATATGCTAAGACTGCATAGTTTTTATTCATTCCTTAACACAAAATAATGAAACCAAAATAAATTCAAAGATGTAAACAAAAAAATACCAGAATAACTCAAAAATTTAAAAGTGCGGGGGGTAATATGGACCTAAATGGAAAAAATATACTTCAATAGCTGAGAAGTGTTATTTGGACCACCAGTCCATATTAGCCTAATCACATGGTTTCGAAGAAATTTAATTTTTTAGAACATAGCGTCAACAAATTCTTTCACCTGCAAATAACATTTTCAACATTTGGTGTTGGTGTTTAAAAAATCATTTACCCAAAAGAAAAACAAAAATATTTGAATGGTTGATAAATAATAGGCAACATTAATTTTAATAAATTGGACACACTCATAAACCTCTCATATACGACTGAAATATAATTGAGTTCAGTTCTATAAGTGCGCGGATACATGTAAGGACTTTTTATTCCGATTGTATCTGATTTTTGTAAATTATTCGTTTGAATTTTAAGTAATACAATTTTTTTTCCTTAAAAAAACTGTCGTAAACGAGTGATTTGTGCAAACTAACTTGAAACAATAAATTAATTCAATTCCAATTCATCAATCGAATCTCGATTGTTACTTCGAGATTCGTATAGCATACTTTCGATTACGATGGAATATTTGATAGGGCTTAATATCAGCCAGTACAACAAAAATGCTATAAATTATGTGTAGGTACTCACTTCTTTTATCTCAATCGATAGTTGAAGGTTTAAACAAATGTTGGGTCATAAAAAATGAACTGTAAGCAATGGTGAATTGTAAATAAGGGCATCTTTTTTGGTGAGATTTGCTCTTTTTCCCCTCTTTTCATATAAATGAAAGATCAATTATAAGCTTTGTTGGGATAAACAAAAATTAATTCTGATTTACACCCGTGTTTTTTTTCTTGATGTTCAACTTCATATTTTTCTTTATATGATTTACATGATTTTTTTAGGACTGGCACTTTCAAAAAGTTCGTCGAGTTCTTCAAGTTCTTGTTCTTCTTCAGCATCCTTTATGATTTTTCTGAACAGATCAAATATATATCGGATCGGAGCATATTCTCATGTCATGAGTTTCATCAGTTACAAAGAAGATGGCCAGCAAAGTCCATCAGTTCCTTCCTCTTCCAAAATTGAGCCCACAATTTGATTTTTTTCCTGCCATAAAAGGGCATAGGTGGTGTCACATCTAGTAACCGCTGAAGAAACAGTTCAAACCCACTGGGCACTTGAACCTCTCCTTGCCGGTAACGAACTGGTGGGTATACTGAATAGACACCGCCTCACCTCTCCACGTCCACGTTTCTGAAAGTACAAGCTATGGATTGGAAAGTAGAGTAGTACCATTGAGTTTATTCAATTAGAGAAATCATGTGGAAGTTCCAAATCCTGCTCGTAGGATGTCGTAGGGAATTATTGCAATAATAATTATTACTCGATATACTCATTTAGCAACATCTACTTCGGTGAGTTTGAAACCATCTTGATTCCTCTATGTGTATAAACTCAATGGTAGTACCCAAAGAAGATAATAAGAAGGCTCACTTCCTCTCCAAACAAAAAAGGTTAAAATTTTAAAGTTTTAACCTGCATGTTAATAATTATTCATCCTTTTTACATGATTGAATTCCTTTAATTTGCACACAAATATTTACATCAAAAAGTCTTTGTTTTAATTTTACAAAAATCCATTTTTACCTTCTTTTTTTTCAATATTGTTTATGAACTTTAAGTCTCACCAGACTTCGTTTTTTATCGGCATACGCAATTGCATGAGTTAGACTACTTATAAGATCGCTAGTGTAAATGTTAAAAAGAATCGGCGAGTTAACCGCTCCCTGCTGCAGACCATTTTTTATTTCAAATATTTTCCTGTGTCCTGTCTTAAAGCCGAACTGTTTATCAGGAATAATATTTTTGTCCTCAGCCAATTTGAACAAAGCCCTATTGAGAACTTTTTCGAATACCTTACTGATACTCGGAAGGAGACTTATCGATCGTAGATTTGCCGGATTGGAGTTATCCTTCTCCTTTTTAGATAGAGGATGTACCACTGCTGTCTTCCAATGCAATGGATAATATGCATTATTCAGTGCGTTGTTAAACAATGTGGTGTAAATGTCGACTGCATCCTGAGGTAGATGTCGTAGTACAATATTGGATATACCATCTACTCCTGCCGACTTCTTTTTCTTCAATGAATCGAAAATGATCTGAAGTTCTAGCTTCGAAATTAACAGGGAATCAGACCCGTTTCGCTCGGCGATGATGGCGTTTGCCAAGTGTTCTTCATGGAACCCCAAAAAAGAGCGGTTCTCGGATCGCCATTGCGTTATATCATTTCGAAGGTCGGAGTGGTGAAGCAGGGCTCTGCTTTCCAGTTCATGATTTGGGCGAATACTGGTATTCACCTTATACACTTGCTGAAAAGCAGCCCCCACAGCCTCCACTTTTTCCTCAGGATCCTCGATAATGAAGAAATCATCATTAAAAACGGCATCCCCTGGATCTATGCCTGCGTTCAAAAGTAAGTTTTCGTTTTCAATCGTTTTCTGAAGCTTGAGACACGGAAGGTCATTTTGATCTTTCCGTCTGAAAATTTTATTAATTTTAGGAAACATACTTGGGTCACTAGAGTTAATAGCCCGAATTCTATTATTCCAATAGGAATTAATAGTCAACCTATAATTCTGCTTTATTAATTGATTGATGTTTTTAATCGAAGACTTCAGAGTCCCAATCTCCGAATTATGTCTATCAGTGAACCGTCTGTACAAAAGTTTTAGTCTTGTAAGCAGTCCACTTTTTTGTCTGTGTAGTGCGTCAATTGTCGTGTTTCGGTACTTGGCAGTTGCGTCTTGTTGTTTGTAACGTGGAATAGTCGTACTCATTGTTTGTTTTATGGCCTCGTCCATTTGTAGTAGGTATCCGTCGATCTCTTCGTTTGTTAAATTTCTGTCATTAGTTCTCGTAGTTCTCTTGTCAAGGTGTTGGAAAAGCGTGACCATCGCATTTTACTGTAGTTGTAAGTATGCTCAGGCACATACTCCAGCCATCCAGACTTAAACACAAATTCCCCATAGTATGAGTTCATTCCCTCAATCAGTCAATCACCGTTTTAAACATTGTAATAAAATGATTGTTTTTTAAACTTTGAAGTTTCAGCTATAACGAAATGAATATTAGGTTATCCACACTGGTTCCAAAATCTGTTGTGTAAAATTTGTCTCAAAACAAGGATGAATATTTTCTCAACAATATTTTTCAAATTCTAAGTGAGATTGTAGGCCGTTCATGACCATGAGATAAGGATACTATAGGGAACAAAAATTCAAAGGCCAACGGGTATTTGCGGTCATTTAATCGTAAAACATTTACACATATCTATGCAGAAATTTGCGATTATTTGGTCGTATTTCGATGGGTCTCTTCTTATGTACCTACATGAGTTTGTAGCGCTGTTTTTTGTTATACTTATATTATATTTTTCCAGATGTTTTATACATGTGGTTGTTGGCATTTCAATTTTGAATAAGTATAATGTATCACATCCGGCCATTTATTTCATAAGAATTTAAACAATTATAACAACACTTACCTTTTGTACCTTTAATTTTGAAAGTCACAATAGTTCTCTCTCAATATCACAATACTTTATATTTCTTTGTATTATTTTACCAAAAGGAAGAAAAACAAAAAAAAAAAAAAAAACAAACCGGAAGTCATCATTGTTCTCGGAAGTAGGTTCACATTCGCTCGAACTGTTATGTATACTTGGTTATAATGAATTTACTTTTCACTCCTTGCAGACCGGAGGTGCTTTCTGTTCACTGAGGCAAACCACTTCAACATTTTAACAAGCGGCCAGGCACACTATAAGCAGAAGCAGACTTCCCATACGCAGGAAGTTTACCAAAGGAATGAAAAAAAAAAACATCTTCTTTAAAAAAAATCACAGTTCTCTTCCTCCTTTCACCTAAATATTTGCACACCAACTACTGAACTGCCATGTAATTATTTTTTCATTATCCTTGGGGAAAATTCTCTGATTTGGAATATTACAACATTGCATACAAAAAAAAAAGTACATTGTCGACCGTTATAATTGCTAATATTACTTCCTTTGCAGATTCCCTTTTTTCTGTTCTTGTTTAATATTAAAGCTTCTTAATTGTTGGGTAAAAATTTGAATTTTCAAATTGCAAGGACATCCTACAATTGAAAAACAAAACAACAAGAAAAATAGTTTATTTAGAACAGGACATAAAAATGTATATAAACGTTTGTATGTATGCTTATGAGAAATGTTGGTCTATACATAAATAGGCAGTGTATATATGTATGTACAATTTTCAGGATATAGGACATCCTCAACTGTACTTACATACTTCATGGTAGTTATGTATGTATAATTGTAGGTATGTATATTGTCGGGTGCATTTGAAAGGAATTTTAATTGGAATAATTCCCCGAAGGAGGTGGTTTGCAGGACAGCTGCTCCCACTGCACATACCTAAGCAGGTAATTAAAAGTTGTCTACACGGAAGGGGTGCATGAGAGACAATATAGAAAATGGTAGGGCTTGATATTTTCTTGTTGTTGTTGTTGCTTAAGTAGATAGATGTGCTTTTGTTTAGAATGAAGAACTGGATTATTTTCAAGGTAGCCAAAGAATGAAAGGGCGAAATAATGGATACACCAAGTCTTTCAATTTCAGATGTTTAAAGACATTTTTGTAATAAAACCATCAGTAGGTAGGAGTAGAAAAAATTAAAGTATTCTACGGAAGGTCTGTTGCACGTGCGGCAATTTATGTTCCTCTATATTTTAAGTATAGTTCAATGTTCTGTGCTCATTTCAAATCTCTACCAACATTTTGTCAATAAACGGTTTGCTTTATTCATCGACGATAGGCAAATACAAATATTTCGCATTGTATGTAAACATTACTTTGGATTTTCAGGGTCCCAGAGAGAACGTTATCTATTCTCCTTGATTAAACCATATCCATAATAGAAGGAGCCACAAACAAAACAAAGGCTAACAACTAGGATGAAGATATTATGGAGACACTACTGAAGCCTTTGAATTACGACCATGCTGCAAAAATGATCATGCTGCAGAAACTACCAGACATGGCGTTTACTAGATTACTTTTAACGCAGGTCAACTGAAACAGCTTTTCGCAAGATAGTGAGAACAGTTGAAAATACATTGCACTATAAAGAACACACTCTGGCTAGATTTTTAAACGTAGGAAGAACCCTTAAGGGTGGGTCTTCCTCGTAAATGTAGGGTACTACGTGCACAAAACTTAATATATCTCCTACATTTGAAAAGATATTTTGATGAAATAAAATTTATTATTTAGTCCATAAACATATCTTAAAACATATGTCCTCAATTTTATGTTTTACAAAAGTTTGTGCTTTTTAGGGAAGGAATTACACATTTTGTCCCCTTTATTTTGGCTGATTTATGCATTCCCTCAAGGGGCTCTCGTGTGATTTGTTTTTTTATTTTGTTGTTAATGTTTTTCAACTGTCAATGAATGTATGCTTTTCATAGGATAAAAAAAAAAAAAAAAAAAAAAAAATTATTTGAGCTACAAAATGGACGTAAGTTCACACTAATTTAAAGCTCGTTTATTGGCGCAATTTCTTAAATTTTCAACGGAGCCAAACAATATTTTTTTTTATAACAGAAAGTAGATACTTTATTTGAAACAAAACAAAAAATTATTTTTTTCCACTTTATACGTCTGAAAAACTTATATATACACAAACAATACTACTTTTTTCTTTTCCCCGTTGGGGCTGGCATGTTTTATTCTTAATATTTTTTGTTTTTAATTTATTCGAATCTCTTATTATTTTTGTAAATCCTGCTGTAAATTTTTTTGCAATTTTATATTGTTTAGACGTAAAAATTTACAATTCAAAGTATCTATACACATGGTAGTTTTCCCAGGTTGAAATGCCATGTACAACTTTATTATTATTTTTGTATTTTATTTCAATATTTTTTGCTAAAGTTCCAAGTGAAGAAAACAATATCACACGCATAAACAATTTTATATTTAATTTTGAAAAAAGCATCTTTTTAACGATTTTGTTAATCAAAATACGCACACAACGATATTTAGTTCACGAAACTTCCGTCGAAAGAGAATATTATATTCTCGTTCGCACTCTCTTTAGAATCAACTTTTTTTTTTGTGGTGATACACAAAACACAAATGGTATGGTGAATGGTGTACATCAGCGTTGCCGCCGAGAAAAGAAAATGCCGTGTCACATTTTAAAAACTGCTTGCCATGAAAAAACTATAAATCTTCTGTTAAAAAAATAAAACTTTATTTCTGTAATTTATTATATAATTTTCCATCAATATTAAAGTAAGATATAGGCAATGATAAAGTGTGCGATATTGAAATGTTTCGTGCCACTGTGCCACAAGAAAAAATTGTCGTGTCAAAAAAGCACGATTGGTTAACTTCGGCAACGCTGGTGTACGTACGATTCGTAGGTATCGTCGTCGTCGCTGTCGTCCAAGTAGGTATATGATATTTTTGTTTTTTTTTCTACTTGGTTTTGGAAGGAAACTTATGGATGTGGGAATAATGCTGAAAAAGATTTTATTCGTTAATTATATAGAAATAGAGTCTCAGGGAATCGTCTATAAAATGAGTTAATCTTATCGAATCTTCAAGGTTGAGGTGTCAAAAGGAAGAAGAAATTGAGATCTATGTTTCTGTATCAGAATAATTGACGTAGGCACTTGGGCTTGGGCACTTCAATTTTTGTTTGCGATTAAACCTAAATTGGAGATACCTCCTCTTCTGTTATCCTACAACGGAAAGAAACAAAAATATTGAAGATGACCTCCTTTTTGGTGGTGTGGTTGGACACGATTAGTAAATTGTGAGATAGTGGGAAGAGGGCATGTGTATATTGCAATTGTATATCTATGTTCCTATTTTTATTTAGAAGCGATTTTTTTTTTCATTTCGCGTGTTGACGGACATGGAGTGGTAGGTAATTGCAAATAAGAATGTGTGTGACTGAAATGTCTTTGCGTGGCCTTTGGCATGTGCCGAGGGAAAGGGTATCATGATGACGATCTACGTAGGTACCTAGCCTGCAATGAAAATACTCATTTTTCTTCACTGGCACCTAAATAAAAGCATTAGGTAAAAATAAATCAGAAATGAAAACTATCAGATTTTACCCATTATTTTCCAAATTATTTGGGGTTGATTTTGTTGAAAAAATAAATGGAAAATAATTAAAAAAAATGCAATTTGAATGATTGAATTGTTGTTTGCCAAATAACTAATATACTTCAATCAAAATCTTTGAATGTTAAAAAGTAACTTGTTCACAAAGAGCCTCAGAAAAAAAATTTACAGGAAAATAACTGTGACCGCCGGCGGGTCAGATGCCATGTAACGGTTTTGTCAGGTGCTATGTGACCCATATGACATATTTTTTTTCGAAACAAAACTTTGGAACAATTTAGAAGAGTCCTAGCACAATCTAGCACTGGTTTTTAAATTTGAAAATTCGAAAAAGGGAGCTCCCAGGAAGGCAAAATTGCTAAATTAGTGCAAAAGTTTTCGCTGTCTAAAACCTACAATTTTTAAGTAAAAAAAAAAAAAAAAAAGATCAACACAAACCAGCACAAATGTAGCACAACCTGGTTCATTTGTCAAAAATTCCAATTTGAAAAAAGGGAGGCTAACTTCACACTTTCGGGAACATGTTTTTTGAGCTTTTTATCCACAGTTTCGATTTTTTTTTTTAAATAAAAAGAGAAAAAACTTCGTAATAGGGTACCACAACCTTGTAGAGTTTTTAAAAAATTTAAATTTGGAAAAATGGGGGGAAGCACCTAATTTCTGAAAATCACATTTTTGGATCTAGTTTTCGCAATTTTAAAAGTTTTCAAAATTCACCCCTTTGCAATAAACCCTAAAGTAATTTTCAAACAGGTCAAATAGTTATATTGACCTACTTTACACTTATCTTACATAAAGCTTCCTAAAAAAAACTATTTCAATGTACCTACCTACCTACATGTGTAACGTAAAAATAAAAATAAATGTTTTTCTTAGAAAAAGGTGGTTTTGGTTTTTTTTTTTATTTCTTGAGAACGACATAAAATTTTTGCATCCGGTTTTCTTATTTAGACTTAAAATTAATAACAGCATTGAATTTTGAAATTAAAATTAGCACTTAATTACGTAAAATTTTGAAAAAAATGAATTTGAAATTTTTTTTTCAATTTTTTTTTTCAAAATTTTGACTGAAAATTAATATTTCAAAAACTATTTCTTAGAATAGATTTATTTAAACACAGAATGAAAGAAAAAGTTATTGGCTTTTCAAAAACGTATCGCACAGCATTGTAAATGAAGCCGTTGATTTTAAATAATTTTTTTCCCATTTTAAGTCAGTTTTTTCGAAAATTGCCCCTCCCGGCTAAACGGAGGGGAATAGACCCCCCCTCCCATACGATTTTTTTCTTGTCTCAACGCAACCTACACGCCCTAGCATTTTGTCGCATTGCTCATGACTCACCCTGTATAAAACTAGCTGTTTTGGTGAACTTCTTTCCGCAATTTTGGGTTTTTAAGATTTTTTCAATTTTCCAAAATTTAAAACTTTCGGCTCCATTGTGTGAACCTGGTTCAATAAAAATCCAACAAAGAACTCCCAAGCAAGTCGGATAGTTATTCAGCCGAGTTATCCGCGTACAAACAGACACCAATTAATTTGTATTTATATAGGTACCTATCTACATAGGTATATAGATTAGGTTATATTACACCTAGAGGTAGGTACCTACATCCAAGATGATACAAGTTCTAAAAACTCAGAGTTGGGCGATTTCGCATGTTTATTAACATACCTATGCCTCCCTGATTCCAAACATCAAAAAATGATCATAGGGCATACCTATATACATAGCTAGGAATGTAAATGCTGCACGACTTTTCTGTTTGGTCATTTTTATTTTTATTCTGAAAACAAAATGTACATAGGTATATAGGTAGGTTTTCCCACGTGACAATGAAGTGACAATGTTTCAATTGCAAAACAAAAATATACAGTGTTGTGCTGTTGTTTGAAATCTGACAACAACAAAAATCGAAAGGAAATCTCAAATTTCGCACATTACAAATGAACAAGTTACCTTATTCTTCCAACATCCTTACTTGTAAACTCCAAAATTCACCACTTTGCAATAAACCCTAAAGTAATTTTCAAACAGGTCAAATAGTTATATTGACCTACCTCACACTTATCTTACATAAAGCTTCCTAAAAAAAAACTATTTCAATGTACCTACCTACCTACATGTGTAACGTATATTTATGCATGTTCATTTGATGTGTCCTGACCTTCATCAAGATCTCGTTCGAATTACAAACGAGTTCACATTTTTTTGTTACTGTTTTTCCAGTTCCAGCAACAGCAAGTGAAATTGAAGAAAAAACAACTATACGAAAAGAGAAAAAAAATGACTCACATTTTAGCTATACCTACTCATGTGTTTTGAAAACAAAATTGAAAAATATCCCTTCACCCTTCCATAAACAGAAAGCATAGAACTCATCATTCCCATTCAAATCGAAAGGATGACAAAACAACAAACCCATTTTGAAAAGAGAACAAGAGTAGTTGAGCGTATCAAAAACAATAATGAAGAGAAAAGAATATCGCACTACCACATTGAAATACGTTTACATGAATTTTAAATTCTATTGTCATGAAGACCCACCCTTAATAACGTACTAACCAAATCTATTCTATACTCCCTCTTACCTCATCGACTTTGGAGTGTGATTTTTTTTTTGTACAAGGCCGAAGTAAGCTCGTCGGTGTCCAGGGACGATTCCATAGAAGGCAAGAAGAACTAATACGTTTTGAAAGTTCAAATTCCTATCTGTTACCAGTTCGGTACTTTATTAAATAACTATCGAGTTATTGTCACAAATGAAATCGCCTGACCACTTTTATATGCAATCATTTAAAATATCGTGTAATTTGAAAGAAAAATATATTTTTATTTTTCGATTTAAAATGATTTCTTGCAATCTTGAAAAATAGTTTAAATAATTTTTTTTTAATTGCAATCTTGCAATCGAAAATTGCAATATTGCAAAATCGCTCGAAATAATTTGCATTTGAAATAAGTAAATTTATTTTAAACTAAATGCAATCACAAAATTTTTAAATCAATTTAAAAACTGCTTGAAATCACGTAAAATGATCCGAAGTCCTTTGCAATATTGCAATCATGGAACCACTAAACTGGCTTATGACAAACACCCCGATTATTATAAATAAATATTAGCTTTTTACAAAATCATAACACGTTACTTCATGTAAGTTGATAATTATTTCATCCTATACAAATATGTATGTATATAAAATTAAGAGACAAAATACCGACTACCAAAATCCTAACTGGACAAAATCCCAACTGCCAAAATCCCGACTGAGTTAAATATGATTTAGATTTCTTAATATTTTTATCAAAATTATACAAAAATTGCAAATACCCAAACTCGCACCCACCCCAAATCCCAGGCAGGGGTTTTGCTGGGGGGGGGGGGTCAGCATGTCCTCCTTTACTTACCTAACTTCTTTTCTCAGTCGGGATTTTGTCCAGCCGGGATTTTGTCTAGTCGGGATTTCGTACCCAACTCATTAACAAAATTACGAAAATAAGGTTTTTTTTGAATGTTCTTTTTTTTATAAAAAAAATAAAATTTGTTTAATGAAAAAAGTAAGTACGGTAAGTAAGTACAAAAAAAAGGAAATTGTGATTTCATACTTTGGATTTACAGTTAAGTAGTCATGGCCGTTTTACTGTGGCAACCCACTTTTTGAAATTGTTAAAAAATTAAATATTTTTTTCTGTTATTTGCAGTGCAGTTAAAATTCTGTAAAAATGTTCATGTATGCCTAGATTCTATAGAAAGATTATATTGAAAAATCAGATTTTCAAAACCTTAATTGTTTATACTATGATTTTTAATTATGTATTTAATATATTGATTTTTGTTTATTTTTGTTTTTATTTTGCAGTTTTATCTACTTAAACGTTCGTTGATACGGATCAAACGAAGCAAGAGAAATAAACGGTGGGTAAACGGAGATCTCAGATGAGGAACGAAAGCGGATACATCCCCAGAAACAAGCGATATGCAGCTGACAGCTTACGCGAATTGGGTGCGGCCATAGTAAGAAGCGGTGGGTTGTCCCTGTCTTCAACAAATTAGAGAATGAAGCGGTGATGTGGAAATCATTCCTTCCTGCCTCATAAAACCAGAGGACGAACCTGTAATTAAGTTTTGTTGGCAACTTAAGCGACTCTAGCAAGAAGCATTGGGACGAAATTTCCATACATTCACTAGTATCATGGCTGACTTTATTGTTATAATATGGTTGCTGAATCCAGTAATTTGAATTGGCATTCGGACGTATATCGAAAAACTATGCGATCCTCTGTAGTAACCATGTTTTCAGCTTTGCAGGCGGATTATGTGACTCTATGGAAGTCACATCTTTATCTTAATTGCATGATCTCATGGGCAGACCAGACTTTTCGAAGCAGTCCAGCAACCTGAATAGTTGGGCATAAAGTACCTACGACTGACAACTGACAACTTGTATAATGTGAGGTATCTAAAGATCTTTTGTTTTCCTACGAAGGATTGGGGGTAAAGGTTCGCACAAAAAAATGTAATACGTCACTAGGATATGACATGTGTTTTGGTATCAAATATTCATGCAAGGGAACTTCATTCGAAGTCCCATAACTCAGTAATGCCACATTAATATCATCTGGTTCCCTTGCATGTTAGAAATCTGTTGCGGGCTCTTAGACTACCTATATTTTAACCACTGCCAATATCACAAAAAAACAAATTGTAACAAACAAATCTAACAAGAAACAGTTCCTAATTTTATTAAAAGTAGACAAATGAAAGATATTAATCAATTAGAAATACGTTTTATTATTTGCAAACTAATTTACTTTTAAAATCTTTTGTATACATATATTCTAGAAATATTAATATCTATTCCAGATTTATCTATGTCTATACATATCCTTTTATCAAATCTTTACGTTCTACTTCTTCTTTGACACGTTTGCCTTTCACTATATAAAATTCTCTGTAAATCAGATAAAAATATCCTTTAAGCTTCTTCATGGATGCGTGTATATCTGATCTATAGATTGTTGCCAACACATATAAATTGCTTTCATGTTATTTCACCTGTTATATATCCTTCAAGCCGATGTAATATATATATTCAATTACTTCACATCAATTTATTTGAAAGCCTTACTTGTCTATGTTTTTCTTTATCAACCCCTCCATCGTTTGCCACTCCATCACCAATTACTCACCAAAAAACCTGTACCTAGTAACCATATGGGAGGGAGGATGGAATTGGTAATAATGATTTTCATTTCAATTTAATTACAATATCTAACCACTTATGTCCGCTTACCTGCAAACAAAACGGATCATGATAGCAGTTTGCTCGAAAAACTTGGATGATTCTGAAGTGTCTGTCCATTCGTTTGCGTCGTTGTCGTCGTCGTTTTTACCTCATTGAATTCCCATGTTGCATTTATCTAATAGCCATCCAAGTCATTGGCAGAAGCTGAAGTCAACCATCCTCTACAAAAGAACATTGGACCAACGAATTGGCATGTGGAGCTAGTGGTCATGAATGCTGGATGCATATACACTACTCGTATAGAGAGCAAACCAAGTGGGCCGAGTATTAAGATTGAAACTCGTTGCCACTTTCGACAGAAATTAATTCTTTGACTTATGAGGTGGAAGCAAGTTATTTCCAAGTGACTTAACTTTCATCCAACAAAGTGCTCCCGACCGGCAACACATAAAGAACAAAAGGAATACCCGCACCACCCGCAGTCGAACAAACCAAGCCAATACCGAAAAACAATCACCCACCAACCTGTTTCCCGACATCAACCCTTAGATAAAGGAATGGGCATCTTTTTGATTTCGAATGGTAAGGCTTTGATTTGGAATTGGGATAGTGGATTGCTGGATGAGAATGCCTGCAGGGAGTACAACAAAATTCATGTGTTTTAACGACGAAAACGTTCGTTACATTTTGGGTTTACAGTACCTAACCGTATGGATTCTAGAGGCATCCATTCTATATATATCTATACATTGGTAGTACATCATATAGATATTATGTGGTCAGATAGAAAGCAAGTCTTTTATATATGGTGATGTGAGTTTTGTATGTGCGTTTTGTTAGAAGATTGTGCGTAAGTCATCAGTTTTTGGGAAGATAAGAACGGATAGATATATTTTGAATGCTAAAATCAATTACGTAAAAGGCGTGTTGAACATACAAATTGGGTTTCCTTAGGGGCAAATAAAAGGGTATATGAGAAAGTAGTTGATTTAATGGATACATGGACTTTCATGAGCCATATAAATTTGTATAATAAAACCGTTCGTTTGTAGATTAGGGGAATGGTCAAGAATCGGATAACGAAGATGAATTCTCTCTAAAAATTGGTTCTTTTGATTAGACAGATTGTGCTACGGATAATTTGTGGGAGAACAAAAATAACGCAGGAAATAATGAGGTTTTACCGTAAATGATGCCTTTGGTTAAAGTAGAAATTTTAAAAAGAAAATTGTGTAGGCTTAAAATCAATAAGGATAGTAAAGGCTCTGGCTATCATGAAATGATATATTTTATAGCATAATGGCATACAGTCCAACACTTTATAGCATCAATAGGGTGGATCAGGCTGGGAGGGTTTTGATTCTATTTAAGATCATAACTTCGACGGAAAAGAAGAAGAAGAAGAAGAAGAAGACGAAGAAGAAGAAGAAGAAGAAGAAGAAGAAGAAGAAGAAGAAGAAGAAGAAGAAGAAGAAGAAGAAGAAGAAGAAGAAGAAGAAGAAGAAGAAGAAGAAGAAGAAGAAGAAGAAGAAGAAGAAGAAGAAGAAGAAGAAGAAGAAGAAGAAGAAGAAGAAGAAGAAGAAGAAGAAGAAGAAGAAGAAGAAGAAGAAGAAGAAGAAGAAGAAGAAGAAGAAGAAGAAGAAGAAGAAGAAGAAGAAGAAGAAGAAGAAGAAAAAGAAGAAAAAGAAGACAGTCTGGTGGAATAACATCCAAAAAGCCCTCACTTTGTTCACTCTGGAAAACTGGCTGGAAGCTTTCGCTAGTCCATTGTTTTATGACATCAGTCTTGTCGTATTGACGACAGGATACTGACATCTGATTTACAGAGTAAATTTCAAAGTAATTGGTATGGTATAGTGTCATCCCTGCGGTGGCTAAGATAAGCGCTAAAATAATATTGGAACGAATCCAAGAATATCTGCATTCTAGATAAAGAGCAAGATGTATTCCGAGCAAGCCAATAACAATATTGTTGTGAAGCAACGAAAGTTGCATATAAAGTTGGATATAGAAATGTATCGTTTCGGCTTTTTACATGACCCCCGAATTTTTTTTTGTATATAAATGCCATATTGCGAAGCGGGGTGACTAAAACATCAATATTCCGTAATTAAACGAAGGGTAGAGGAAACTTGATATCTTCTGTTCTGTTGTTCGTCCAGTGTTCACAAGCGGTTTACAATCTTGGAAAATGTGTGAAAGCATTATAGTATAGTATAGTATATAGGAACAGCTGAGATAAATATACTTCGCACGAGAAAAGGAATGACAAAGCTTTATTAAAATTTAAGAATCACCTGAACAATCCAAGACCGGGAGGAATTTCAACTTGTTCCTTGTTCAACGCGGTTGCCTTCCTTTTCCGTGCAACGATGAGGCATTCACTAAAATGTGGACAGCATCTATTTTGGTTTCATCTTTTTTGGAAATTTCACGTCTATGAACATTTTTGTATGTGAAATAGGTAAGAAATCTATAATGTATCTAGGGAAATTATTAACAGAAAAAAAATTCTAGAGGAATCTAAAAGGAATAAAAATCAAGCCACATGTTGGGCGCCATTTGGTTCACGGCAAAAAACGGACACTGGAAAGGTGAATGTAAAAAGACGAAGTAGGGATTTAAAAAGATTGAGTCGGTAGGCAATAATATTGAGATCTTCACGCGCTTTTGAAGCGCAACTCTTCTCACCGTAATTGGGGGATATTACCACTGAAACCATGAAACCAGACATCATCAGCAACAACACATTTTTTAGATTATTCAAAAAAATTGACATCGCCAGCATACGCAATGCCTTCAGAATGATGGAGTCTATCTAATATATGTTTTCTTTTAAATGTTTGGACTGATTTATGTGTTTTTTTTGGTGAGTTCTGATGTACTGAAATCCTTAAATATTATTGGATCCATCATAATAATAATTCGTGTTGGTAGAAATCTCTTAAATGTATAAAGTAGCTCCATAAAATTGTGACTTTTTTCATGTGAAAAACGAACGATCGTTATAATATATACTAGCGTACCCTCGCCCGCTTCGCTGGTCGTTAAATAAAAACACAAAAATTATCTTCAAAATGTTCTAGCTGACCCGCCGGATGTTGTTTTGTCCTTCCTATTTTTATTATGAAAGTAGTTTATTTTTTCACGTACACGAACAAAGCGGTAGCCTTGGTTATACATGACCACGCAACATACTATTGAAGATTTGAGAAACATTAGCATCTAACCATTGTCCTTGCGATTCACATACTATGATTAGTGGATGTTCAGTCAAGAAAACAATTACTTTTTAAACAAAATAAATAAAGTAGTAAGCTAATACCAAAAAAAAAGAATAATAAAATAATACATATAGCCAAAATCATATTTATACATATAATGTAAAATTGAGTTTGATGTACATCCCTTTTATACCAAGATTTTGGCATCACCGAATTTTATATGTAAAAAAACAAACAATACCTTTTTGAACATTAAGCAGATGAACTTAATTTTTCGAGACAGTTATGAATATACATATGTATGTATATGTTAAAACAATCAGATTTAAATCAGGCTTAAAATAAAAACCAAGGAAATTGGTTGAAAAACGACATGAGTAAACGCACACATTAATACTCACACTCCTATTATGGTTGTTAATTAGTGAATTACCACTTGATAATTTGTAAATCAATTAGAAATCTATATTTTGTTTTCTCAATTATGAAATGTTCGTTGATAATAAATCTGACTTTTGTGAATTGAAAATACAGAAAATATTTTTATTTTTTAACTGATCAATTAAATTTCCCAGTCGTTAACACGAAAGTAACTTCCCAAAAGAGCAAGTTTGTGCGACAAAGTCATGCTTTTTTTTTTTTATTTTTCGTGAAGTTTTATACAATGCATTTTTTTTGCATTGTTTAGACTGCAAAAGTACATTTTTTTTTCGCCCTATGTCCTTCTCATTGTTTTTCTGAACAGTTTAAAAGAAAAGCCAGTGAAATTGGTTGATAACTACATGAGTTTTAAGTAAATGCACAAAATATCAGCTTCATTTTTATATATTAGATATATAAAGAAAATTATAAACAGGAAAAATTAAATTCTAGAGAAATCTGATTCAAATAAAAATGAGTCTTTACGTTGGGCGCCATTTGATGTATGGCAAAAAGAGGATGATGGAAAGGTGATTGTAAAAAGACGAAAGAGATAGGAGTGCCTACTATTGGGAACTTCATTTGCATTATTAGCGCAGCTTTCGCACAGTTATGCAGGGACCTTACCTCTGAAACCAGACCACACTAGCAACACATCTATCAGATCGATCATTCCAGGTATTGATATAACCAACTACAATCATAACGCCATCTCATTAGGGATGGATTCTATCTATTAACGTTTGTTTTTTTACTTAAATATTTGGTCTGATTGTGGTGAGCCCTAGTATTTGGAACAAAATCTATCTCATTCTCGCGGTTTGAGGTGCGATAGGAAATTAGGTAACGGTCTCTGTAATAGATATTGCTAACCTTATTCCAAGCTTATCCATTTCAAGTTCCTTTCTCATATTTTTACCTCCCCTCTCCAACGTCCTCTAATCCAGAATTAAAAAGTTACGTAATGTTGTGTGTAACGAGTGATAATTTCCCTAACATCTACACCCCACAATCTATGAAAAATCAATAGAAACACTACCATCCTCCGAAATATCCCTCCGCACAGAAAATTTAACCGGACTTCGAAATCTCATTATGTTAATTTTCATACAAAAATGTTTCTCCACACACGCGAGAATATAATATCCTTTATCGGCTGAAAATAAACATCTCTGTTGTTTTTTGGTAACCCAAAACAACATGAACGGTCATGTGTAACTGCATTGCGACTAAAGTAGTAAATTAAATTCATTAGGTTACTCCTGTGCCAACCCACTACCACCCACTTATGCACACTTAAATTTGCTTAATCTCTCACTTAAAATTCCCAAAACTAACTCGTACAAACCTCCTGTATGTATGTATGTATATTTGTGTTTGCTACTGCCTGATGATGGTGTCCTGATTGCTTGACACTGTTCTGTTGCTACTATAATGCTGCTGTTGCTTCTGCTTTCAAACCATACGTGTATGTCGTCTGCTGTATAAGGATCAATAAACAAACTTAAATTAGCTGCTGACATCAATGCCATCTAATTAACGGTTATTGCAAATAGCAGTGTGCGCCAATGTGGTTTAGAAGCTGATTAAAATCTCCGAGCCATTCGAAAACAACATCATCGTCATCCTTAACTGGCGCGGCGGCGGCGGAGGCAGTGACGGTAGCATGGTGGTGTTGCTTTTTTCAGTACAACAACCTTCCTTCCTCCTAAATGTATAAAGAGCATCAAGCGAACGCTAATAAAGTAAACCATTTTAACGACATATTGACTTTGTAAGCTAATATCGCTCGTCGTACGTTTGCCTTGAATGGAGTTCGAAGTCTACAGTCTATACACTGTCACAGCACCAGGTAGCTTGGTATTAGCATCACAACCTACCACCATTTTAAGGACGAAATTTTGGTCGTCTAATTTGATTTTAATAACCCTCCACTGTATCAGTACATAATACACTGATGCAGGTACTTTAATTCGTCTAGCTGTACCGCATTTTGAACTTCTCCTCTAAACACCGAGCACCCCACTCTGTTTTTGTGGTATTCCCAGAAAATTGTTGTAATTCTTGTTATCCCTGCGTGGGCTGAAGATATCCTTTAAATGATCACCATCAGTATAGTTACTTCTGGTGGGTGATTAGGGTGAATCGTTTTCTAGGTGATATTCGAAAGTATTTCATTGCTTTGTTTTAGATGTAGCGGTGGGAATGGTGGTTCTTTTTTTTGTTTTGGTTCAACTTAGTGTTTGTTGAATAGGTAAATGCGAGATACAAGGAATCCATTAACGAAGCAATTTAGGTTTCAACACATTAAATACCGAAAATGGGTACTTTGCCTTATTGTCTATCCTCAAGGAAGTAAACTCTTTCCATTGTTAGAAACAACAAACACTTCTTGTTATCATTGTTTAGAGATAATTGTTATTTTATTTTGATTATAGCATTGTTTTGGTTAAAAAGTAGAACTGCTTGAGTATGGAATTGTTTGAAATTGTATTGAGGTAGTTTTCAAATTTTTAATGGGACAATTCTATAGGGACTGCTTAAGTTTTTGAAATAGGGTATTATAAGAGGACATTGATATGGTTTCTAAAGAATATTTGTGGTAATATATTGTTGCGAAATAGTTTTTTTTTTTCATTATATATTTTATAATTGAGCAGAACAACGTACCATCTGCAGTTTTTCACTCGAATCATAGTTGTCTGTACCATCAGTACAAAAACCATAATAAATAGTTTAGTTTTGACATTTCTAAATGCTGCTTTTTCATTAAGTTAATTTCTGTTTCCCAATGTCCTTCTGATTTTTTTTCTGAATAGTTAAAAAGAAAAGCCAGGGAAATTGGTTGATGAGTTTTAAGTAAATGCACAAAATATCAGCTTCATTTTTATATATTAGATATATAAAGAAAATTATAAACAGGAAAAATTAAATTCTAGAGAAATCTGATTCAAATAAAAATGAGTCTTTACGTTGGGCGCCATTTGATATATGGCAAAAAGAGGATGATGGAAAGGTGATTGTAAAAAGACGAAAGAGATAGGATGTTGAACGTTTCTCACAGAATTTATTATTGTTATCTCTTCAAAACTACGAGACCAGTTTCAAACAAAAATATTCAAACAATAACAAAAATTATATTCTTACAGCATTAATATTATTGCCTTAATAGAAAAGACCGACGACCAAATACATAAAAACTTCTGCGTTTGTTCTTAAGCATACCAAAGTCTGGTCAACTACGACTTTCATCGGGATATCAGGGAAGGAGCTCCTTATAAGAAGGAGCCAACATAAGCGCCAATAGCTTCAGTCAGGAGGACTTATTGAATGAGCGTATGCACAGCCAGTACGAAAACATATATACGTATATTCAGGGTTTGACTTTTAAGTACCTTACCAAGTTTGAACTGTGCGAAGATGTAGCGTTCACTCCGAAATAAAGGCTGATTGACTTTGCGGTGAGTAAACATATTTTCTAACAAGCTCGCGATATCCGAAGTCCATCAGGGCAAATGCCATTCACGATCGATTGACCACGATCAATGTAGACACTGTCACTCGAACCGAATTCTATGCATGTTCAAACATTCCGAAAACCAAAACTCGACCATTAAAACATCATTTCAACAATTTTCGAGTGGTGAATTACAAATATCTACATGAAATTTGTGGATCTGAAACAAAAGTCGTATAGAGCAAGATAGCTACAAATTATTCGCATTTTATTTTTTCGCAGCATAATTACGTATCTGCCGTTTTGTGTGAGAGTCTACAATTAATGAACAACGTGATCAGTCCTCACGAGTGATTTTATACGATCATAGTGTACCATTACGTCAGACACTGGAAAAGACCCAAGAACATATACTACAGGTCTATTCATATCGGTATTTCTAGAGAAGAGCTTAAGAAAACAATGTTAAAATTTGGCTTTTGGAAAGAAATTGTTAAAATGATATTTTGTGAGTTTACTTATAACTCATTTAGTTTACAACCAATTTCCTTGGGTTTTCTTTGAAACTATTCAGAAAAACAATTAGAAGGACATAGACCGTTTTTCCAGAAAAAGACATTTACTATTTTATTCAAAACAATGAAAAACATTGCATTTTACAAAACTTAATAAAAAAAATTTGAAATACATGGTAGTAACACAAAATCGTTGAGCGAATGGCAGCCAAGCAAAACATGGAGATTTCGTCAGTTGTATACGATTGTCAATTGATAGTAAAGTAAGGGCGGCGTACATGGACCACTCGGGTAATTTGGACCACAACCTTTTCTCGGTTGATACAAATACAATCGATATGAAAAGTGCTTAAATTTATCCGCGCACTCAGTTAAATTTCATTAGTATCTGAGAACGCGTTTATAAGTTGTGTTAAATGTATTAAAATTTATGTTGCCTATTATTTATCAACCATCAAAGGTTTCCTTTGTTTTGTTAATGTAATGCAATTATTTTGGGTCAATTAATTTGTAAACACCCACACCAAATGTTATATTAAATATGTTATTTGTAGGTAAAAGAATTTATTCGCTAGCATAGTTTTCTAGAAAAATATTTTTCTCCAAAACCATGTGATGACGCTAATATATGGACCACTCGTATTGAAAATTTCACGTCGGGTAATACGGACTGGTGGCATTGTATATAAATTTCTATAGTACAACCATGAGCAGCGCCATCTAAAGAAAGTTGTGAACCGCACATTTGGAGGTTCTTACATTTACTAAGTGTCTATTCTGTTACCCTAACAAAAGTCAACAAAACAAATTAATAATATATGTATAATGTATTTTATTGGCTCTAAAATCCATATTTCCTTGACAAGAGTGGTAAGCAAAACAAAAATCATATATGTTCAAGACTATTATCAGGATTACAGGATAGACAACTAGTAAATGCACGAACCTAAAAAGTGTTATTCACAAGTTTCTTAAGATGGCCAGGCGGTGATTATTCAGCATGAAAATACTATAGAAATGTATATACAACTAGCTGACCCGGTGAACTTCGTATCACCTAGGTTGTTACTTACAACTTTTAATTTGTGATTACTGGTAGCACTATCTACGTTTAAGATGTTTCGTTATTTACTCAAATTTATTCATAACTAAAAAAAAAATTGGAAAACAGTCGACTTGACGGGCCGTCCCTGCAACTTCCCACTATTTTTGGACATTAAGTGCAATTTTGTGAATTTTAGTGCTTCTGACTTTGCAAAGCTTTTAATTAAAAAAAACATTATTTTTTTAAATTTTAAATGAAAATAAGCTGACTCGGCAAACATTTGTTTCGTCATTTATATTATTCCTAGGAAACATTTTTTTAGTTCAATAAAAATAACTATCTACTATAAGTGTGTGAGGATGTACTTATAATCGAAAGCGTTATAAGCAATTAAAGTATGCTTTATTTAGGTTAATGAATTAATATTTATTAAAATAACGACTATATTTTGAATTATAATTTCTGATAGCTATCTAAACATCAAAAATAATTATTTACATTGTTACTATCAATTATGGCAGTTGAAAAAAAAATTAATCTCTCAGTGAAATAGAGTGTACAATATTGTTGGTTAGTCCGTCTTTAGCCAACACAAACAAACTGGATGGTTTCCCCACGCGAGAACATGCCACATATAGTTGTCCGTGGGAAAAGCATGGTGTTCCCAAATCTAAGCCACATACACAGGACAAACTTTTTTCATAAACGCACAAAAAATTAAGAGCGAAGACCTAATTTTAATTAAAACAATTGTAGTTCTTTTTACATTATTTTCATAGTAAGCTAACATAGTACCTACTGATTTAAGGCAAAATAAGGAGTCACCCTGGAAACTCGTATACAGCTTCATATTGGCGTACTAAAAGTTGTGTGCAAAGGATAATGGCACTGACGGCTCCGAAGAACCACGGCCTAGTGACATACACCCAATCCTTTTGTGTGCGTTGTTAGTTCTACAAAGATTGAAGGGGAAGTACAATATTTCGTCGAAACGAACGACTAAGATGAGATGCACTTTTCATGACAATTATAGTTTTGGAAAATTTGTCACTTCCTCGCAAGAGGCCGGAGCAGGACCCCTGAAAAAACGTTAAATGTACTCAGGGCTCGGACCCAGAACTACGAAAAGTTAGTTATTCAATGTCAAAATGAACAACAACCGCGTGTTTCGCAATTATCTCGGTTTCTTTCAAATAAGTGATGCTGACAACTATTATCAAAATTGTAGAGCATACAATTTGCGACAAATTTCGTAAAAAGTATTTTTTTTCATGCCCTCAACTGTTTTGAGATAGAGGGCGGAAACCGTATCGCGCCACTCAGCTATACATACTCTAATGAAAGGTCGTGAGTTAGAAAAAAGTTGTTCCTTCGAAATATTGTCCAGGCTGCTGAAGGAGTTAACATACTAAAAGTCCCGACGTCTAGAAGGTGAGCCGTGAAAAGTGAAGGGTCATAAGGGCCCTTTTTTTTATCTTTCGCTTATAGCTTATATTAAATTAAACATTTTGTTATTTGATTTTTTTTTTATGAGGTCTCAACCGTTTGCGAGCTATGCATCGCTTAAGAGAAAATTCTTACTCAGTGTTTATTTGCATGAGATCAATTAATTAACTGAGAGTTAAAACTATTTTTTGTCAGATTAATAAATTGTAGATAAATAATTATTGCACTGGAATTTAATGATAAATTTACGATGATAGTAAAATTAACATCAGAGTTGCACAGAAAAATTAAAATAATACGTATAACAGTTACTGCTACGATAGATACACAAATAAAACCAAAAGAAATGTCTGAAAATGTATAGTGAGTGAGAGAGTAGACCGACTTCGTCCTCATCCCTACTCCGTGATGTTTGCTGAATGAGTGGTGACACCTGACGGTGATAACTGATCGATTGATAATTGATCAGTTGTCGACCGGTGAGGGCGGGAGATCAAATTAAATTGGGTTGATCAGAGTAATATGAATTTTTTCGTTCTAAGTCATGACAAAATAAAAAAAAAATCCTTGCAAAATAAATTAAAGTTTTTAATTGACAAATAAAAAATAGGGGTAGATCGTAGAGGGGTGAAAATTAAGGGTTGTATGTATTTTTGTATGCTGTATCATAAAAAAATAAAAAAAAAAATTTAGGTTAGGACAGCAACTATTTTTCATCCCCCTAAATGTTAAGGGTGGTCCCCTTAACATTTAGGGGGATGAAAAATAGTTGCTGTCCGATTCTCCACCCTGGCCGATAAGCATGCTTCGGATGACGAAAATCGGTCGAGCCGTTTCGGAGGAGATAGATTACAAACACCGTGACAGGAGAATTTTATATATAAGATGTTATTGGTCAAAAGTACCCTCCTCAGCTAATCAAGTACATTTTTCTAATGGTCCATATTACCAATTAATGTAAATTTTTGTGACCTTATTAATCGATAAGAAATATTTATTTATTGTGGGCTATAGGTCAAATTGAAGAAAAAGATGTTCTTTTTATTTATTTAGTGCAACGTTCCAAGCATGTTTATTCTCTTTATCAGACTTTTATTGAATACATAAAACAAAAACTAAAAATATTACATACATATATTATTATTGACAATGGCGCAAACTATAGTGAAACTACAATTTAAGGTGAAACTTGGTTAAAAATACGTTTTTCCGTATTATAAACGGCATAAAGCTTACATTTTCTTAATGAAGTTATCTAACTTTAAAAAAAAGCAAACCTTTGCATTATATTTTTAATGCAACACACTAAAATCTCTGAGAGAATGACAGCTCACTCTCTTGAAATCGCTTTTGTGGAATGTAACTACACACAAACACTGCATAAATTCATCAACAACCCCTTTCAGTGGAATAAATAACTGGAAGTTAAAAAAGTGTTCAGTAAAAGTTAGACAACTGTTCTAAAGTTGAAATAATGTTAAGTGGTGTCACGTTAATTCCTTAAGTATAGGTTGAATATAATTTTGCGCCAATGACGTTAAATTAACTTACAGCAAATATTCAAAGTTTTTAATTTTTTAAAAAAGATTGTTTATTTCTAACACATTTTATAGGTAGGTAGGTATAGTTAACAAGCACTAAAAGAAATTTAAAAAATAGTAGATACATAAATATGTAAAGTAACGATTTTTAATTTTAAATTTACTTAAATATGCCGGAAAGTGACATATTCATTACACAACAATGTCACCTATACTTTATCCTACTATTTGTTGTTGGCCTATTTATGTATAACTAATCGGCTATATGCACTGCTTAGATTCTCGCGATCCGATCTTCTGTTTACAGTGTTGTTGTTGCTGATTATATGTAGCATCTCCAGCAACATTCTCTTTGCTCTGTTTGCAAGATTTCCACATTCTCCAAATCTGGTTTATGTTTTTCTTGCAGACAATGGAGAACTAATGCAGTTTTTTGTGCAGCTCCGCTATTCAAATCTGATCTATGACCAGCTATGCGACTTTTTAATTTTAGCTTGGAGGTTCCTATATATAATGATGAACAATTTGTCTCGCTTCCACTTAAGCAATTGATCTTGTAAATGATGTCAGCTTTTTCCATCGCTTCAATAGCTTCACTCTCAAAGAGTTTGCAGATTTAAAAGCTGTCCTCGTCTTAGACTTATCTCTTATCGGTGCGGCGCTGATTCGGTTGGAGAAGTAGGGGATAAAAAGTACACTGTTGTAAACAATTCCTTCTGATGCATCAAGTTTATTATTTATTTCAGGCTGTTGGTAATTTCTGATGAGTTTGTTGACAATTGTGGCGGGAAAGGAGTTGAATTTTTGTGTGAAATGAAATATCGCTTGTGTCAAGAACACGGTTGACAAAGTTTTGTGCAGTGTTAATTATAACCTGCATAGGTTGTTTCGAATGGAAATTAATGAGGCGACCTGAAGCAGTTGGTTTTTTGTACCAATCGAAAATAAGAGTGTCGTTTTTCCTCGCAACATTTACATCTAAATATGGTAACTCTCCATTTTTCTCCATCTCGACCGTTAATTGAATAGGTGATATAATTTCAAGGAACAGGTCATCTACATACCTACTTCGTTTTAACCTTAGGTTTATAATCGAGTTTGCTCAGAACCTCTTCTAATAGATTTTCCATCACTAAATCCGCTAATATTGGAGATGCTGATATGCTCCCTAAAGGAACACCTAGCTTTTGTTGGTAGATGGTACAATCGAACTCCAAATAGTTATTATCAATAACACAGAACCTGAGAATTTACATAAATTTCCCCTTTTTGATACTTGTATGTTCTTTGATCTTGTTCCAATTCATCTTTAAGATGTCCAAAACCAAGGTATGTTGTAAACAACGAGACGACATCAAATGAAAAAAGTACTTCTCCATCTTCCAATCTCAAAGAAGACACTTTCTCAATGAAGGCTTTTGCATTTTTAACATTAAACTTGGAATCATGTGTCAGGTTTTGAAGCATTTTAACGATGAACTTCGAAAGCTATTAACACGGTAAGTTTGTGGAGGCACAAATTGGTCTTAAAGGGATATTGTCCTTATGGAAAGAAAGTTAATTTAACGTTATTGTCAATAATAATGTATGTATGTACTATTTTTTGTTTTGTTTTATGTATTCAATAAAGGCCTGATGAAGAGCATAAACATGCTTGAAACGTTGCACTATGTTGATTTTCGAGCACTTAACAAGGTCACAATCAAGCAGAAGT
Organism: Baccha elongata; assembly: GCA_951217065.1. Lineage (NCBI taxonomy): Eukaryota > Metazoa > Arthropoda > Insecta > Diptera > Syrphidae > Baccha > Baccha elongata. The sequence goes on along the minus strand of OX578272.1, from coordinate 62,149,874 downwards.
TTCCAATGCTAGTTATGGATGAAGTACTGACCTCTCTCTCTAAGCGGGAACGTTTTTTTTTTACTGTACTAGATTTGGCATATGGTTATCACCAAATTCGAATAGTGGAGCAAAGTAAGAAATTTACAGCTTTTTCGACAGACAGTGGGAGCTAATTCAATCGGATGCCATTCGGCCTTGTGAATGCTCCGGCTCATTTTCAAGCTTGTATATGCACCAAGTAAAATCAAGGCTGCGTAAAAGTGATGCGGAGGTGTATCTAGACGACACTATTTTTGCTAGCAAGACAGTTGAAGAAGGACTTGATAAACTCCAGAGATTTCTGCAAGCATCAAAAGAGTTTGGGCTAACTCTTAATGTGAGTAAATGTACTTTCTTCAAAATTAATATCGATTTTCTTGGGTATCAGGTGAACGAAAGAGGGGTTAGACCAAGCGAACGAAAGACGGCAGCTATAAAAGAATTCCCTACGCCTCGCAATATCCATGAAGTTCGGCAGTTCTTGGGGCTAACAGGGTTTTTCCGAAAATTCGTTGAGCACTATTCGATGGTGGCAGTTATCCTTACCGATCTTATGAAGGCTGACCAGGCGTTGAAATTGTGCAAAAAGAAGGAGGAAGCATTCAACAAGTTCAAATTAGTCGTCTGCAACCCTCCGGTGGAGGATGAAAAGGTTATGGAAGAAGCTTCTTTGTATGTGCTTAATCTACACATTACCGATGACGACTGGCTGGCGACAATGCAATGGCAGGACAAAAAACTACGCAGTATAATCAACGAGCTGAGTTTGCCTGAGTCAACAAGTCGAAAGAAACAGTTACAGAAAGAGTACAAAATGAGAGGTATACGATTTTTTCGATTGGTGGGGGGCGATGCGAGGTGGGTAGTTTATCATGCAATACGGTGGAGAATCCTGAAACTGTGCCGTGACGATGCGGGTCATTTAGCCGAGGTAAGGACATTGACCAGAGCACGTGAAACATTTTGGTTTCCCAGGATTCGAGCATTCACTCGCGAGCATGTGTTGAATGCGCCTATTGCCACCCAAGCTTGAGGGCGAACTTCATAGCGCCGAACGAGTGGCTATACCTTTCGATACCCTACACGTCGATCACCTTGGGAACTTCACCAGGGGAAAGGGAGGATCCCGCTATGTTCTAGCATTCGTAGATAACTTCACGAAGTATGCAGCTTTGCGCGCCGTTAAGACAACCAATACAAAAAGTGTGTTCAACGCACTGATTAATATATCTATATAATTTTGTGAGGAAAATGGAATACAGCACGTCAAAACAGCAGTAAGGACACCCAAGGCGAATGGCCAAGCCGAACGCTGTAACCGGACCATTCTTGCAGCATTAAAGTGTGCACACTCTGGAGAACAGGACTGGGCCGATCATTTTCGAACGATTCAATGGAGTCTAAATACCTTAAGAAACTTTACAACAAAGGCTAGTCCTCTTGAGCTGCTTTTCTCATATACCCCACGAGATATCCACGGAAATAAGCTGCTGTTGGAATTTCAGGAGAACGAAACGATTCCAGAAGAGGAGATGGCTAAGAAAAGAGAACTTGCACTGTGAACCATCAAGAAAAACCAACAAAAGCGGAGATACGATTTACGACATCGTAAACCATCGTAAACCATCGAAGTTGTTGGTGGAAAATGAAGCAGCCGCAACAGGAGAATCGAGTAAGTTGGAACCACCCTATAGAGGACCATACATCATTAGTGGGGTACTACCGAACGACCATTATGCCATTGAAGAAATACTGGAAATGCAACGGAACCAGCGTAAGTTTAGTACGCTGTTAAAATGAAGTGACGGTGCGAGCTACCTGGTAATGGAGTTGTTGGAGCTGGTGATTATGATTCGAGTTCTGGAGACGAAGAAAGTGTCAATGCTGTTGCCTTGGGTGAATCAGTTGTTCCTGGTGGCGAGGACACCACCACTTAAGGATGGCCGAATGTAAGGTATAAAAGCTTGGCATTTTATATGAAGGGGTTAGTCTGTGAATTATGAATTGAGAGAAAGAATAAAGTTGCTAAACGATAAACGGTCTCCTTTTATGTTGTTTTTATTGAGTTTTCTTTCAGTTTTGCACAAGTTTTCAAGAGAATGGACATCACCCGTGAAAAAATGTTGTGCTTATTCAGTTGAAGCGCGGTGTATCTGACCACTTCAAAATTGTAGCTGACTATGATGACGTTTTGTCCGAGACATCGGTGTTGGGATATGAATGAGATTGTTGGTTTCAAGCCTGAAACCATAGATTTAGCCCGGATTTATGGCCAGCAAAAAAATGCATAGTAATTAACGCACGAATATTTTTCGGTTCCTCTATCATCTTCGTTCTGTAAGTAATGAACATTCAAATTTTTTTTTACGAAACCAGTATATTCCCTTTAGTCAAAGTAAGCTAAATCATTACAACGCTTACACAGAATGCTGTTTAACAATATATATGAGTAGTGAGTACGTATATATTTCTGCATTTATAACAACATCTTTCATAGAGTAGTCGTCTGTAGTCTCTCCAAGGGCTAGCTGGATGGTCTATTTTTGCAGCAAAAATACATGAAAACAGCGACAGCACGAACAATGATCGTAAAGTTAAAAATTATAAAATACCTTCTACCCACGAAGAAAAACCCAACAACAATGCGCTTGTGATAAATCGCGCAAAGGGACGGAAAATGAAGCTCTTCGTTTTTCGTATCTCTGTCTCTTATAATCGCTATACTATTCCCTATATACAAAATGCATTCAGCAAGGTTTTTCAAGGAGCTAACTGTATTCAGAAGTAGCAGCATCGGTTACATTGAGTGTTTAAGAGGAACCATAATGTGGATGGGTGAGAAGGTGGTAGAAATTGTGAATTGAATGCACAACTTCGTATTTCGTTTATTCCGCAGAGATTTAAAAGAGCAAATTCGAAAAAGCAAAAGTTATAGAAACGAACGCTTTTCTGAAATAAAATGAATGAAGAGGTGGGCTCCCTCCTTGCCATATAGAATAGTAACAAACCTCCCATAGAAAACTCTTCTTTGGAAAATTACTATATTGTCTGGGGTTTGAGATTGTTAAGTTCTGAACAATGCACATTCTCATACTGATAATATAAATGAAAGTCAGAAGCACACAAACACACTTGGAATCTGACTTGCATTAGTTGATATTTGGTACATTGTACATAAATTACATGCAGGTTTTGGTATCCCGAGAGGAAAAATGGGTTACTTCATTCGAAACGAAATAAATATGGTTGGAATTTTATGTTTCAGCTCAGATGTTTCTTTCTTTTTATTTTTTAAAAACTCTAGAGGATATTGAGAACATGCATTTAGAAATGTGTTATGTTTAATATGCAAAAGATAGCAATTCCTTATACATGGTAAAATAAAGAACTTCGTAGTGGAAAATCGAATTGCAACAATCAAAGTAGTTTCACGATCAGTTTCTTGAAACTTACATATATAGAAAACATATAGAAAACAAAAGAAGCATAAGCAATCGCTCCACATACGCAAAGGATGTGTTCCAAAAACAATTTTCAGTGAAGGAAAACATGCAACGAAAAACTGTAGGTACAGTCAGCTTAGAACTCAAGACAAAATGTGTGAACTTATTAAAAATTCCTTGGCACATCATGAGGAAGCCAAGCTAACAAAAGAAAATATGCAAGTGGCAACAATCAATCAGTATAGTCATGAAAAAGAAAGAGTTTAAAATATCAGCTATATACTGCCCCCCGAGGCGCACTCCAATAGAAGAAGACCATACAGAACTACTTGATTCGCTTGGAAATAACTTCATTGTTGGTGGTGACTTCACCAGTTAAACTGGATAGTTTTATTGACCTAAGGTCCGCAATGGAAACTTGTGAACAAATTGATCATGAAGTTGAACAATTTATTGCTGATGTGCAACAGGCTGCAAAAGAAAGTACTCCAACATTTCAAACAAAAGAGAATGTGAAATAAAATATCCTGTAGAAGTAACAGAATTGAATTTGGAAAAAAGATGTCGCAAACTCCCGGGCAATAAGACAGTATTTAATCGACTAAATAATGAATCAAAAAAAAAAAGAATCTATGAATTCAAAAATGATTCACTTAGTAGATTTCTTGCAAGTTTGATGACGGATGCTTCTACAGATTACTCATTGTGGAAAACAGCAAAACGTTTGAATAGACCGCAACAACAAAATGCGCCCATCACAGCCCAAGACGGAAAATGGATTATAAATCCGAAGGAAGCTGACCTTCTTTCAGCCGTGCAGTGGCAAATAACTTGAAATTTTTTGATAGAAATAACTTAGAAATTCCCTTTTTGAGGCTCAAAGAAGTAAAAAACATGTGCCAACACAAGTTATCAAACAAAAAATCAACCGGGTATGACCTAGTTACTGAACAGGTAGAAGTGAATAGAAAACACGCTGTATCACACAATCAGCGATGTCTTAGTCACACCAACTCCGAAATGAAGACCGTCTTAAATGTACGTCGCAATGTTCGGAGACTAAGAAGAACCAAGTCTCATACCAGGTGGTTTTAGCGCGGTTAACGTCCCACACTACCTAAAACCGAACATTATCAAGTGTCTTTTGAAAATTCCCACCTGCAGAAAGAAAAAACAAACAAAAATCTGAGAATATTATGTGATACATTCAGTTCTATTTTCACTAACACATCTATTTGATTGAATCAGTCATTTGATCGTGTTAGTCTATATTCTAGTCTGATCAACTATGATCATGGGTTATTTCAGTTGGTAACCATAGATTCTGTCTTTTTAACTTAAATCTGAACAAGATAATCTATGGTTACAATAAATTATGTACGTCAACCAGCTGAATTTCAATGGTTAGTGTCATTGTTCCAATCGGTTAATAGCGATTTGGTCTTTCTAGCAAAATTTTAATCAGAGAATCTATGGTTAACAGAGATTTCATTTACCAGTCAATTTTGCTTGGTTAACCATAGAAACTCTCTGGTTATCGAATATATTTTTCGACATTTGTTTCAAATCATATATAATTGATTAACAAAAGTGATGATCAACTAATCATCTGTCGTTTATGGATATAGGTATTTACTTACCCGAGTTTCCAGTACCTACCTAATAATTTTGAAATATTCGATGCGTTTGTCAACGGCAAAAATCTATTCTGCAGCAACCAGCTCACATGTCACATCCTATAAAGTCCACTAATTATAATCCTTTAAATTGATGGTGTATATTTGTAACGTTTTGGGAAAATAATTGTTTTTCATTTTGTTTGACGTTATTAAATATTTTTTATTGTTGACTAATGATAGATCGAGGGAAAAAAACAAAACAAAAAATATCAACAAACTTAAATATTTTTTATTGATGACTAATGACAGATCGAGGAAAAAAAAAAAAATATCAACAAACTTAACCAGAGATTCGTTAGGCATCTGAAAAAAAACTGGAAAATTGGAACAATATCTGGTTTGATAACCAAAGTAGACAAAATGCTGAAAAGACGAATTGTAGCTAATCGAGTTTGAAAACAAGTGGTTAGGATAATTTCCTGGTGACCAAACCACCGATTAAGCAAGAGTTTAAAAGATCGGGCATTAGTGTAATAAGCACTTAGTAGGGAAAAAAATCACCCCGCCATACCATACCTCTCACAACCTATACTCCTACCACCCGCACAGAAGCTTTATCCATACCACAAACAACCCCTTTAGAACTTTACTCATACCGCGGTCACAAAGATTTCGGAAAGCACGAACCTAATAACACCACTCTTAAGGACCAAGTTCTCTCCTCTAAGATACAAATACTAACGATTGTCTTCAAGTAACTTTTAACTTTTGGTAAAGTTTTATATTTTATTTTATTGAACAGTTTTCAAGACGATACTTTCCAATAGTCACACCAAACTACGAAGACGTGCAGTAGAAGTTAAACAGGCCATCGCGGCGGTGAAAAACTTCGAAAATGGAAAAGCGATTGAGCTTTCAGAAGAAATACCTAGCTTCTGAGTTCTGGAAAAAGATGCGAGACATCGGAGTTAGATGGCTCACGGTTCTTTTCTCCAAACTTATAGCCGAATGCGAAATCAGTGGAAGGAAAGTTGCCTTCTCCCAATTTACTAAACTGAAATAATTACCGTTCAGTCAAGCTGATGTCACAGACCATAAAGATTGTTGAGCTATGGTATTAGATGGCAGGTTGCGACATTAAGAATATTTAAATGCGGTTTTGTTTCGTGTAAATCAACCACAGAGTGTAAGAAGCAGAATGGAAAAACACAGTGATTCCTCAAGCATACCACGCTGTGTTTGTAAATTTTGAAAAAGCGTTCGATCGACAACTAGGTACCCAGATCTGATATGGTAGCTTTTAGGCAACGAGGAGTCTCAGAAAACTGCGTTGTGGATAATCATGGATATATACGAGTAACTCAAAACAAAGGGTATATGTACTGCAGGAGTCATCTAAAGTTATCTCAATTGAACTGAATGTGAACCAGTGTCAAGCTATAACTATTCGCGTGTCAAGCTATTATTCCAATGCCTATTATTGGGAAATTTTTGTTTGGAGATATCTGTCGGGAAAATCTTGAACCTCCATCCCTATGAAAACCGCCTTATGCTTATTGACATGCAATCATTTGACAAACATCTAATAAATAATATATTCTTATTCTAGCCAGAAAGATCAATTGCAATGTGCTACTCCATAAAATCTCTTCCAGAGCAGTAGTTATACGGTTGAACACATAGGTACAAGGCGTTGGCCAATTTTTGTTCAGAAGTTGAAGCTGTTAAAGCTACTATTGCATGTGAATAAGCAAGTGCTCAAAAATTCTTCATTCATTTATGTTGGTATGTCCAGCAAACACAGTCGATAAAAAAATCCTTAATATACACGATAAAATTTCATGCAAAATATAAAAACCCCCTTCAATTTAATTTGATTCCCTTTATGATTCCCATTGTCTAGTAATGAATTCCTATAGAAACTTCTATTCCTCCGAGTATTATAATTCCAACAGTCATGGCCAGAGCTATCAGAAAACACGTCCAATTCATTACAATTCATAATCGACAAATTGTCTGGCGGTGGCATCAATCGGATATAGCCATTATACTATAGAGACCGCACCCACACAAGAGAAGGTATATGTATAGGTTTACAATGCTGTATAAATTATGATGCCTCCTATTAACGAAAATGATATACAGTTAACATACGGTGGCGTAGTCGAATAAACGTTGGTATATATCCATCCAACAGCCAACAGTTAATTTCACGATTTCGATCACGTACTAAATTTATCCCAATGGATTTCTTCGTTCTCGGCATTTTCACTCTATTTATTGACATCTTAAATCTGCCACGTGTCATCATCCTTTATTCTCTGATGGTAGGTCTTTCTTAAAAGATCCATCGCGTACCTATATATGAACATAATACAACGTCTCCTCTTAGAAATAAAAATATCCTTGTATGCATGATTTTGCTGGTTCCATGAGACTTCCGTGTCAAATATTTTTTCTCACACAACCCACCGTCCCTCCACAAACATATTTTGTATCTGTTCGCTCTAGGATGCACTTCATATCCACATGAGTAACATTTCCAGTAATGGCAAATATAAACCATGTTCCTGACAATTTACTAACAAATGCATATAAACGCGAGTTCTTGTTAGGATGTGTTTGAGGTTTCCATTTTTGTATATTTTTCTATGTTACGAAGCAAAGGATCCTGAATCCTGATCGATATGTCGAAGCTGACATCACAGTCCTTTAGCGATGCATATACATAGTTATAAGGAAGCGCTCGAGGCAGCAATACGTTCATTATGTGGTATCATGGCTCGAAGCAGTTGACATCCGAATCCTCCCGCCAACATTTCGACAAGGCATCTTTCGGATACCGAAGAAGCAACAACACAACAACACAGAGAGCATAGGTATCTTTCAGAGAAATAAATTGCAAATAACCGATAACCATCTTGGGAATGCTGGTGTGACTGGGAATTGTATATCTGGTGCTGAAGTGTGTCGCTCGGTGGAGGTGTTTTGGGTGTCATACTCTTGGTATATATTTGCATTTTGTATCCAATCCAATAAGATACCTACTACATCTAAAAATTGCTTCGTTCTTTTCGGTTTTATTTGCTCGATATAGTTATTGGTTCATTAATCATCATGGTGCAAAAAAAAAAAAAAAAAGAAACAGAAACGAGATTCTGGCAATTACACATGTAGTCCACCGAATGGTCCCAATGCGACGGTCACACTGAGCGTTATATATTGTGAGTGGCATAGAATGTGACAACAGCAACAACAGATCAACCTCGAGGATGCGATGGTTAGGACGATTCTGGTTGATTTGATGCTCCGGGCATATAAATTAGGGAATTTCATGTGGGAGAAGTCACAAGAATCTATAACGTGTCCTTTCAGCAGTGAATATTCATTGGATTGGATATTTTATCTAAGAGGAATAAAATCTTTTTTTTTTTGTTAATTAATAAAACAAAGAATAAAGAAGAGTAGGTGTAGCTTGAGAATGAAAAATATTGACAAATGTGTTTTGAATAAAATTAACTTAGAACTTTAGCTGTGTAATATATGAGATATTTATGTATATGGACTTGAATTTGTGACGTTCTTAGAAGTTCGAAGAAATAATAATTGCTTAATTTCTTGGTAGTTTTTATGAAATATAATATTATAAATTTTTGAGAACACCTACGATATGTGCCCGAAGTACGACGTCAAAATAATTCTGGGTGACTTCAATGTCAGATTCGGAAAGAAGGGCAAATTTGGTTCAATCATCGGAGAACACAGTCTGCACGACGACGACACGTCCGTCGCGGGTACAGGATGGTAGATTTCGCGGCGGGGAGAAATGTAATCATATCGAGTATCCACTTCCCGCACCTTGATATACACAAAGGTACTTGTCGGAGGAGAGATCAAAAGACCGTCAACCAAATCGATCACATCGCGATTGATGCCAGACATGCTTCCAGTATCCTGGATGTTCGAGCATTCCGTGGGGCAAACATAGACTCTGACCACTACTTGGTAGTATCTCGAGTACGAATGCGGATATACATGGCGCCACAACACCAAACTGATGCTGTGAGGAGGTTTGATATCGCGAAGCTACAATCGCAAGAGACCGCATGGAATTTAGCTGACCACGTTTCTGCCAATCTTTCAACAAGTCCATCGCCAGCAGCAAGTACAGATGACCAGTGGAGACATTGTCAACAAGCCTTTAGAAGTGCCGCCTCTGATGTGCTGGGTTTCACTAGGCGTCCTCAACGAAACTCCTGGTTTGATGAAGAATGCTGGTTGGCGCATGCAGCGAAGAGCGAGGCCTACCAGGCAATGCTGCAAACTAGAACCAGAGCTACTGAGAGAGCAGCCCGGAAGCTCTACGTGCAAAAAGAAGGGAGGAACGTCGACTTCTTAGGAAGAAAAAGAGAGAGAGCACGAGAAGCGAGCGGTCGAGTCTATCGAGGGTTGTACCGGCAGGACTGATGTAATAAAATTCTACTAAAGGGTAAAACGATCTACTCAAGGCTTCAAGGCCAGAACAGAAGCCTGCCGACATGAAAGGGGGAATACACAGTCAGTGCTGAAGATCTATAAAGACCATTTTTCTAGACTGCTAAACAGCGAAGATAGCCAAAATTCCGCTGCAAAGCGACTAATTCCATCTAATGTGGACGATGATGGACAGAATTTTCATCCACCCGACCTGAATAAAGTGCGGCTAGCGATTGCCAAACTCAAATCAAATAAAGCTGCTGGTGCAGACGGCTTACCAGCTGAATTGTTTAAAGCAGCAGAGATGTTTTGGTAGGGAGCATGCACCAACTCATCTGGCAAGTCTACCCTCGATCAATCATATCTTGGCATCCCTGCCAAACTCGTCCACCCGTGCAGGATGACGATGGAGAAATCTCGCTGCTCTTTTAAAGTCAGTAAGAACACCACCGAACCGTTTGATGTTGAGAAAGGTCTAAGACAAGGCGACGCGCTATCATGCAAACTTGTTCTAATTAATAAAGAATCAAACATTAACTCCTACTCCTATATGTTGCTTGGAAGTCTAACATCCAAAAGCTGTAATCACAAAAATCTGAATTTTTTAAAACAGAAATAAAATTTTTTTGGTCGTTGAAACGCATAAATTTTTTTTACAGTATGTCTAATAATTAATTGATGACAATGGCCGTTTTCGAAAACACCATATGCATTTTTTTAGGAAGTGCAATTTTGGTGTCGTTTTTTAGCCAAACCGTGGACATCTGTCCAGAAATATAGTCTCCTCGACCTAGTTTGACATTTACTCTATCCAACAGCAAATGAGCCTTGAAAATCGGTCAAGTGATTGCTGAAACACAGACGGATTAAGATTGGTCGTTAAAATCATTGAAAAAGGCAAATTTTGCCGTAAAAAAATTATTTTACTATAAATAATTATTTTTTGCCCTATTATTTCCAGTTCCGGAAGTATAACTTTGGTGTCTTTTCTTGGCCAAACCATGGAAATCTGTATAAAAATATACCTAGTCCCCATGACCAAATTTGACATTTCCTCTATCCAAGAGCATATTTACCTTGTAAATCGGTCCAGTGATTACTGCAACACTGACGGATTAAAATTGGTCGTTAAAATCATTAAAAAAGGTTTAATTTGCGATATTAGATATTTAACGATACTTAAGTATCTTAGATTACTTTTCTCGTGTGCACTTGAACGCGCCCAATTTCAACTTTTGACATCCACGAGAATGCAGTTTCAAAAATGGAAAAATAGTTCGCGGAACAATAATGCAGCTCATTCATCGGATTTAATAATAGAATTTTATGCGAATGTGGATCCAACCGACTACCAAGGAGTGAAATTTTGCGAATTCACTAATAGGCATGCATTGCATATGTGATGCGTGCGGTCAAACTAATTTGTTACTCCTTATTTTAGCTTTTGGTTTAGGAATCCAAAAGGGCCAATTAGAATAATGACACCTGCTTTGTATAGCAAAATTAAATGGTTTAAGAAAAATTCTTGAGCTGCTCTAAAACCGCGAGAACGTAAAAATCATGTTCAATGGTTGCTCTTCAAACCTCTGGTATGAAAAAAATATGGCTTTTTAATTTTTCGATGGTGCAGTATCAAATAAAAGAAAGAAAAGGTTTGCACCTTAGAAACTGAGGGAATAGAAATTTCTTCGAAACAAATAAATGTAGACGCCGCTAAAATCCAGCAAAAAGCTTTGGAGCATCCGCTCAAATACCTGTTCTCCAATATTACATAATTTTCGTTGATGTTCTTGACTGATGATGTGGTTGTGTGATCCAAGGAAAGTACAAGATCTGCAATGAAGTAAAAAATGTAGTAGATACCTAACCTATACGGAAAATGAAAGCGTTTCAATAAGATCGCTGAGCGAGGATAGTTAATCTTATCGATAATTTCAACAATCTGACCGCACCAACAATAATGAACTCAAGTATCTTCTTTTATAAGTAGTTAAAGAATATAGAAAGATATATCCTGTTTACTTAAAAGTATCTTTTTTATTTGTTTCACCAATTCAAATACTGATTATTCTGCGTCTTATGTACAAAAAAATCTCTGTTTCTCTATATTTTGAATGTGGCATTAATCATTAAATTTTAGCAAAACGGTTCCAGTCGGTCGGTGGCGTCATGATGTCGCCAACAATCTACTTCTTCGCAATAACCCATCAACAAAAAAAAAAGCCCTCAATTAATGCAAACGAATGGAAGTTTTATTTTTAACCGTTATTTTGCCATTGAAAAGAAAAAAACTTTTTTTTTTCTTCAAATCGATGGACAGTTAAATTATTATCAGGCCCCCATAACGGTTAAAGAATACCGTTCAATCGAAATTTTATGTAAATTCTTTTTGGCATGTCTCTGAACTGAGCTCACATTTTAAGGGTGGCATGACTGTCATCTCTCCATTCAAGCATTATTCCTTGACCCTTTTTTTATTGATGCTGTCAGCGAAAAGGGATAAAAGGAAGTAACATTTTGGAATTAGGGCTAATGACTACGATGACAATGTTTCATTTTGGGGAAAGTTTCTCTTTTTTACTGGTCCTAGTTCTGGAATACTTTACGCGCAGAGTTCTGATGATGAAAGATAATAATTAAAAAAGTTTTAGTTGTGTCAAACAGAATGAGTGGGAGAAGGGTTGTATTTCATCTTTCAGGGTGGAAGTATCTACTTCCTCTGTTAGTCATTAAATGTTTTATATTAGCAAAGTGTTTCTGTTGATGGCATTAGAATTATTTTGTGGTCGATTTTTTTTGTTTTTAATGGAATATTAAGTGTTAAATTTTAATTGATGTTTTAAAAATTCGGAAACCAATAGGTTTAATAAAAAAATCAAATTGAAAATATTATTTATAGATTCATTTAAAAATTACTAATGAGAATATGACCTTTAAAATAATGGACAGTTATGCGATTTTTGTTTAATGTAATGTTATTTTATTACAGTGTATTAGTAGTGCCTCATGGCTATGTGGCTAGTATGTCGGACTATTACACCAGATGTTTGGGTTCGAATCTTGAGTACACACCTAAACTTAATGTTAGATCAAGGGCACTGCCTCTTGCGAGGAAGAGATAAATCTTCCAAGAGTATCATTGCCATGAAAAGTGATCTCAACTTATAGTTGTTCAAATTCGCGAAAAAATTGTAGGTCCTCTCCAATCTTCTAGAACTAACAACGCACACAAAAGGTTTTTTTGAGAGTGTAAATCACTAGGCCTTTCTTTATCGGAGCAGCCGGTGCCACTGATTTTGTTTTATTACGGTGCAACGTTTAGGAAAAAAAAATAACAGATTCCAGAATAAGAAACTTAACATTGAAGCTTACCTGAATTAGTAACATAAAAATGTCCTGCTAAACTATCAAATATTGAGACTATAATAGTCTTAATATGTCTGCTATCAAATATTGAGACTATAAAAGTCTTAATATGTCTGCTATCACTGTACCGATTTTAATGGTGCACAGCACATACGTTGTCGAATTTAAAAAATTCAAATTAACGTGGTGACTATGTTTCTGGTCAGATGTCTACAGTTTGTTTCAAATATGACACCATTTTCAATTCCGGAACATAACGAGGAAACTGAAAGCAACGTTATCGAATAAATGAGATTCGAACCAAAAAAAAATATAGCCCTGTACAGCATTCCACATTCGTGTAGTGCGGCTAAAAAAAGAATCCATGTACTTAACAGTACGTCCGAAACGGACTCAAGGGCGAATTGATGGGCATTTCTTGCAGTACAAGTATTGCAGTTGAATTTTCGTTTTTTAATTGCTTTGAAATAAACATTTTTATGCAATTCATTATTAAAGGCGTATTTTTTTCATTATACAGGGTGATTGGTTTAAGCTTGAGCGTGTAGGTGGGGTTAAGGCAAGAAAAAAATCATGCAGGAGGGGGGGTCTATTTAGCCCCGTTTAGGCGGGAGGGGCAATTTTCTATAAAATTGACTTAAATCAGAAAAAAAATTATTTAAAAACAACGGTGAATGATAAAAAGCCTCGTTATATCTTTTTGGAAAGCCAGAAAACTATTATTTTTATTTTATTTTTAAATTTAGTTGTTTAAGTAATCAGTTTAAAAATAAAAAAAATTTCAAACTCAAAATTTAAAAAAAAAAAAATTTTTTAAAAATTTTAAACTAATTTTTTCAAAGTTTTATGTAATTAACTATTATTTTTGTTTTCAAAATTCAATGCTCTTATTAATTTTTAGTCAAAAACAGAAAACCGGATGCCAAAGTGTATCTTAGTTTTTGAGTAATTAAAAAAAATAAAAGTAAAACTAGTAAGTAAAGTAAAAGGTTAATTATTAATAATTATTAATTTTAATTATTTGATTAAAATCGGATGGTATGTAATAAAAAATAAAAAAGGGATAATCCCCTAATGAATAATTGACCTGAGCAGGTCAAACTTGGGAAAACCAAAAAAAAAGTGTTTTTCTTGGAAAAAAGTACTTTTAGTTTTTCTTAATTTCTCAAAAACAAAGATACATTTTGGCATCTGATTTTCTGTTTTTGACTTAAAATTAATAAGAGCATTGAATTTTGTAAATAAAAATAATAATTAATCACACAAAATTAAAAAAAAAAAATTGTTTTAAAATTTTTTTTTTAAATTTTTTTTTTTTAAATTTTGAGTTTGAAAATTATTTTTTTTAAAACTGTTCACTTAAACAACTTAATTTAAAAATAAAATAAAAGTGTAGTTTTCTGGCTTTCCAAAAAGATATAACATTTCTGGCTTTGTATCATTGAGAACTCCACCTGCACGCTCAAGCTTTTTGGTGCACCTTAAACCAATCACCCTGTATAGATATAAGCCTACTTAGTAAAACTTAATAAAATGCTTTTCTTTTTTTTTCAAATGATACGCAAGTATGTTTTAAGTATCAAAATCTCAGTTCCTTGGATCTCGCAGTCCGCTGGCAGTTTTATCATTGTATATACATGCATTTCTATAGTATTTTTATGCTGAATAATCACCGCCTGGCCATCTTAAGAAACTTGTGAATAACACATTTTTAGGTTCGTGCATTTACTAGTTGTCTGTTCTGTAACCCTGACAACAGTCGTAAACATATATGATTTTTGTTTTGTTTACGACTCTTGTCAAGGAAATATGGATTTTAGAGCCAATAATATACATTATATACTATTAATTTGTTTCGTAGACGACTATTGTTAGGGTAACAGTATAGACACTTAGTAAATTTAAGAACCTCCAAATGTGTTGTTAACAACTTTCTTTAGATGGCGCTGCTCCATGATTGTACTATAGAAATTTATATACAATGGTTTTATGAAAAAAGGGACTGACATTCTATCCAGAGGCCTGAGAAATTTTCAGAAGATTCTGCATTTTGCCGAGAGTTTTGCTATGCAATCTTAAATCGATGATTATAAATAACTTTTTAACGGCGATATTAAAGCTATAAAAGTCTATTTGGGAAGCACTTTCAGAGTCAATTAAGTACAAGGTAATGTTATCTTATCACAATATCATGCTAATATCGTTTAGTTGTTTATGCCATAGCTATTTAAATAATAAGTCATATTTTGACTTGAATAAGTGATAACTTCTAAGATATTAATGTTGTTTATCAGTCCCCTGGTAAAAAAATCTCAGTTCCCTCATGACAACCTTTTTTCAGAAAATTTCCATAAAATTGTCATTTTTTTTGACTGGCCACTGTCAATAATGTTAGAGAACATTCTAACATATCACTAGAACTTATTTGTACGATTTAAAGCTTCCAAACAAATTTTGCCGAAATTATGACCTCAAATATTCATACTAAATCAAAGACAGGTGCAAAGTGGACTTTATTATTGCAGCACCAGTTTCAAAGTAATGAAACGCTTACAGATCGTAGCTCGTAGTATGGTTCATATACTTACTACGTTACAACACGCCATTATAAGGTTTTGACTAATATTTTGCATTACTTATTTCGCCTTAGTGTTTTTTGTTTAAATGTGTTTTGTCACTTAGAGCCACTTGAACGAAAACAAATGATACATAAGGAAAATCAAAGATAACTAACCAGGATTAAATAGATTAGTTTGTAATTTTCAATTTGACGTTTCACGAATGGAAACACAGCTAATCAGAGATAAAAAAAACTCTACAAAACAATAAAAACATTTGTTGCACACATAAAAGGCGAACTTCAATGAAACCAACTTCTTTTCAAATAGGGAATTTTACCATCTTGTCAAAAAATATGACAGCTCACACTATACAGATGACAGATTGAAATATGTATCGCGCTTTTTTTAAACTGTCAAACTCAAGATCTTACAGAAAGCAATTTGGAAATAATTTTTAAATGCGGTATTCTTTTTTGTGTGAAATTTGTGATTTCCGTGGCTAAAAAATTTATTTTAATTAGCAAAACCAACAAATACATCTGTATATACATATAAAAGTGGACGAAATAGTGACAAAAACATTATTAACATTCAGATTCTACATTTCCACTCTCCGTAATGATGATCCAGGCCTCCAAAGGTTTTTCATTTAGGCGCTGGGAATGCAAAACCTGAGTAGATACAAAAAAAACTGATAAACGCAATTTCACTATTTATTTATAGAAAACTTAAGTACCTTCCCCAACACAATGTACACATTGGCTCCTGTGACGAAAGTTCCAGCCATTTCCTTCAGCCATCCTGCGTCGAAGAGTCCTTCAGCTTTGCAAACACTGTTGCTGTTTTTGTTCTCCTTTCCCGTGCAGTTTGACTTATCTGAAAGTAAATACCTGTGGGTACTATAAGGTGTTACATTTTTTGGAAATATCTTACTTTCATACAAAAACAGGTATGGATCTCTTCCAATATTTTCATTTTTCGATAAATATCGAATTTTGCTACATGGATCTAAGGATCTTGCATATTGGGAGAGTTCCATACTGTTTTTTATCTTTTTCCAATTTAATACTCTCCTTGAAGTAATCGGCTCCTGTTTCCAACAATTGATAATTTAGTTTTATTCCTTTAGTTTTTTCTTCCAATGTAAGTGGAAAGACAAATTCTCTCAATGTTTATATTTATTTCTTAAAATTACTACAAAATTTTCACAATTTTCGCGCACAAATCTTTAAAATTCCCGCTTTTGTTTTCAATCAATTTGTCAACAATGATAAAAAAAAAATTCATACTGTATACTGCTGTTTTTGACAATTCTGTGAGAACGAGAAAGAGATATATCGTTGTTACCTAAAAAGCTATATTCTATTTGACAGATGTAAAAATTTATCTATATATTATTATATTTATATTTTTTTGTTTTGTACCTTGAAGGTGCAACACGGTGGTCTCTGGACCACCGATAATGTAAGTTAAAAATGTAAGTTTCAGCGTGGCTTGTTTCCAGGAAGTCGGGCTGCCAATAAAAGCAACAAATAGCTTGTTGTTGGACGACAACAACACAGTAATTCTAATGTTATAAAAAAAAACATTTATACGGAGCTAGGAACCAACATTTTGGATTGATGTTCAACAGCGCTCCTATAGCAACAGCAATGGTCAGGACTGTGACTTAACGTCAATGTTAGTTAACAGTTTAAGGAAAGCCAGGAAGCAACATTTTTTGAGAGATGTATAATAGCGCTCCATATAGCAACAGCTATACCATGGACGAAGACTTCCCGCCCAGCTAATATTTTACTGCAGGTACCCAAGGTACAACGTGCATCGACAACAACAGTAAATTTTATAACATGACAACAACAGTTATCGCCTAGGAATAGGGCCTAGTTCAAGAGCAAGACAACTATCCAAGATAAAATAAAAATGACAAAACGTCATCAGCTACCGAAAGCACATGCTCCTGAGCAAGAGCATCCCACAAACACAATTGTTAGTCATGAGACAAACATAAAAGAAACAGACAGTGTAGGCAATACTTTAACAGCCGCAGATTTCACTTAAATGTCAAACTTCAAAATATAGAATGTTATATAATCACATGTAAAATTTCCTAAAAAATCTCAATAAAATTCAATTCAATTCTGAGTGAATACAAATTTAGCAGATTTATCTATGGATTATGGATAGAGCGCTAAATGTAGTGGTTCAACGTTGTTTATATTTGTATGTAGGTATAGAGATAGTGACAATATTAATGAATAAATCAGTGGTTTCTACTGTCAAAAAAGTTTCGTGCAAGGGACCTTAGTTAGGTAACTCTTAAGAAAAGCGGGAAGTTCTATAGAGATATTGTGACGCGTCATTTTACACAACCGAATAAAAAATAACATCATATCAAATGATGCCTTATAAATTGAGGATTTCCCAAATAAGCACCATTAAATCTCCAAAACAATATAATACATATAATCTAAAATAATGGCATTTCTGTAAATTTCTAAATTATAATGATCTGAACTTTATATTTGTATTACCTAAATATTTCTATGCATGACGATGTTCACATTGGACGTTCTCATCCGATGCATTTTGACGTACGTCCAGTCCGCCGTGTTCAGACACCAAAGTAGTGTAAACACAATGGATGCACGAAACTACACGAAACAAATGAGCCTCTAGATGTTTACAATTTTCTTTATATTCTCATGTTAAATTGAAATTTCCAATCAAAAGTGTCCGAATTTTGTGAAAACTTTCAAAATATTGGTGCAAAAAGCGAAAACATAATAAATAACAAATGTCAGAATAGCAAATGTCAAAATGCATTCATGAGAATTTAAAAAAAAATCTAAAATTCTATACGCAAAACCCTGTCTCTTTCTTACAACGAAGTAGGAAGGAAACATAACATATAGACGTCAAAATGCGTCGGGTGAGTACGTCCAATGTGAACATCGTCCATAATTTCCATAAATGCTGTCAAGTTAATGAAGTTAATGATTATATTCTTTTTTTTTACTGAAAACCATCACCATCAACTTCATAAAACTATTCAATAAAAACTCTTAAATCAAGACACAATAAACTTCTTCGAATATTCATGACTTCGTTTAAATATTTTGCGCAAATTTAATTTAATTTTCAAAATATTTTATCCTTTCAACTTTGCTGCATCAAATCAACTGCAACACATATTTCAGTTTTCTTCACTATAATTTTTTTTTTTGTATCTTTACATAGCCTTGGCATAATTTCTCCATGAATATGCAAGTAAGAATTTAAATTAAACAACGGAGCTTATCTCATAATGATGACGCCAACGACGACGTTTGTCCTTGCTTTGTCACCTTATACTCTGCTTTTTTCTAACTTTATATACATGGATATCAGATTTTTGATAAGATTTTCCTTTTTCATAAATATAACAATAAAGGAGGCAAGGTGGTGGCTTCATAATGCAGCCAGCTAGTGTGAGGATTATTTGTCTAAGGAGGATAAACTTTTAGTCTTAATTTTTGGCTCTGTTGACATTTGGCACTCGTATGCCTAAAAAACCTCCCGCTTTCACATATTTAATCTGTTGAGGATCCGAGAACTTATCGCAGGATTGTTTTAGCGTTTTGAATCTTTTTTTTCAGTTTCGGTCAGCTATATGAACACAAACAAATTATTCTGCTCTGGAAATGAGAGATGGGAATAATAATAATTTAAATATAAAATTTTCGAAACTTTTGACTTTGGCACATGCAGATTGCAGAGTATACAAAAATATGTATCTTTAACTGGGTCAGATCAAAGACAGGGTGCACAAAAGTGATATTGCTTTTTTATTGTATCTCTCAGTTTGTGGATTAGGAACGGAATTAGTGCGGATTTTTTTTTTAATTGAAAAGCTTTTCTCCTTAGGACCGCAAAAAAGTTTTAACTTGATGCCGAAAACTTGACATTCGGCCTTTTGAAATTTTTTCAAGTATCCCCAAAAACTTTTGCGCACACAGCTCAAAGATGCAATCGAGATGATAAATATTTTATATGCTTTTGGTCCTTAATGCAGATACAGCTATTTTATATATGGATGATGCTCGAGATTCATCCTCATCCTCTTGTGTTCCCTCTATATATTCTTGTGATGACAATAAGAAGTGAGGCAAACAAGGATACTTCTGTGCAACCGCTGCTGCCGCCAAGCCGTGGCAGAAAGATTCGACCTCCTTAAATCGCCGGAAGAAAAGTGTGTTCGTTTTGTTAAGAAATGGGTTGGCAATGTAGGTCGCTCGAGGCAGAAAGGAACTCTTTATATCTCCTCCGCATCCCTTCGAGGACACTGAGTGAGATGCTTGTTACAATTGATTTAGTGGTTGGGAGCTCAGAGCAGTTGTATACTCGTATATGCTCCATAGTCCGCCTGGAGAAAAGTAGTTTGCATCTTTGGTACGGAGGAGCAAAAGTTTTTTGCCACATGGAACCCATGTTATTCTGTTTTGTACAAACTCCCATCTATACGAGGTATGTGGTTTGTTCTAGATTTCAAAGCTGTGACTAGTGTAAAATGGAGAACATGCCAGAAAATTTATTTTTGTCCCTCTTACAAAGTTGGTGGCTGTTGGAGGGACAAGAAGGGTAATGTTGGTTGTTTTATTTTATTATTGTAGTAACACGACTTTCAGCTGTTTTTGGAATTTGTTTATGTTTGGTTAATGCGTGTATTGGTTGTTTTGGGTGAAAGTATATTTATATTTACAATATATTTTAAGCAGCTGTTTGTTCTTAGTCTTGAAATTGTGGGGTATTTTTAAGACTAAATCGATAATTATTTCTGTTATATTTGTACTTCAACTGAGAAACTTATAAGCGAGAATAATGAACATCAGAAAAATATCAACACGCCATTCGAAGAATGGTAAACATTGTTTGTCAACCATTTTGAAAACCGCCAATTGCGAATAAATAAGCTATTATTCCAACTGCTGATGCAAAACAGTGGTGGAATACTAAAAGGTAATAGTGATAGTTGACAATCAAAATTATAACTTTTGCTTCTTGTAAGTTGATTATCAAAACGACAATCTTATTTAGATAATTTTAACCAACAGCTAGTGAGATGAACCATTTTTCGCAATTGTCTTACATAAATCCAAAACGACTATCAACAAAATCACAGTCAATATCCTTATAGCCGATTCCACCTCAGGCTAGTCAAGAACTGCAACATGCCAACATTATCAAATCTGCAACTATTTTTTAAATTGACGTTTATTCACCAAACATAAACAATGCTCAAGGCCAAGTTTTTGTGGATGACGACAAAATTCTGCAGTTGGGACAGTATTGTGATGGAGTTTCCAAGAGCCGCACCAAGCAGCGAAAAAGTGTCGCACATCATTTTCGGAGAAGTCAGTATACGGTGGTGAAAATGAAAAAAAAAAATCCGAATTTAGAAGCGGTTGTCGTTTGAAACTACAAAATCAAGTACATATTTCAAGGGCCATGCCAGACAAGACATGACAAGAGATGACATGGTTAAGAAGTACAACTTCGAAAAACATTATCGTTTGGCCGATTTTCATGATTCTTTCTTTGTTTTGTTCGGATTTCTGTATATAAGGTTTATATAGAAAAAAAAAATCGAAAAATCGACCATCAGATAGGTGCATTTATTATAACTTCTTAACCGCTGGGCAGATTTTAATGTTTCTTTGTGTGTTTTGTTCGTATTTCTGTATTTAAAATTTAAAGGCCCAAAAACTTTGACCGAGGTCAACGAAATACATCAAAGATGCTAAACTGAAGAAGAACGCGAAAAGTGCACTGATCAACACGACTGGAATTTTGGTATAAACCAAAAAAAACTACGTTGGTGAGCTCATGCAATTACAATATTAGACAGATGACTATAATATTGTGTTTTAATATTTCAACATTTTCACAGCCGATCTATGAAAGCTTTATAAATATTGTTCTGAAAAAAAAAAATATATAAAACAAATATTTAATAGCAACAAACATATTTAAGTAGATTGTTAAATTAGTAAAATATTAATTCTTCAATATTATTTGGACTATGGAGCATATGAACGAAAATAAAACATATATGAAACATGGTTTTTATTTAAGAATTAAATTGAATAATTCACGATAATTCATCAAAATTAATATATACCTACCTTTTACAAAAATTATATATTTTATTTATCAATTTTAATTTTAAACCCTCAGAAATATTTGAGATATATATTTTTAATTTCTTCTTTATCAGCTTCGTTTAGTGTTTACTTTTTTGCTGTTTCGGCACGAGTACGATAATTTTGGTCTAAGAATTGATAACGGTTTTTTGTAGAACAGTTCAATACAAGCATTTTTTACTATGGGTGGGGGGGTCTATCTTCCTCCGTTTGGGCGAAAGGGGCAATTTTATAAAAACAGTGCTAAAAATTTAAAACAAATATTAAAAAATAACGGTAATACTTACAACTAAGTTTTATATCTTTTTTTAAAGCCAATACTTTTTTCTATTAGATGTTTTTTTAAATCAAGTGAAACCTATGCATAGTCTTTGAAAAAAATGGACTTTAAACTCAAAAATTGCGAAAAAAAAGGTAAAATAAAACTTTGAAGTGTGATTTTTCAAAACTGTAAAACAAAATACTACTTTTTTTCATAAAATTCGTTGCTTATATTAATTTTAAATCATAAACTGAAAACAAAATGATTTTATGTGTTCTGGTTTTTATAAAATTGCCCCTCCCGCCCAAACGGAGGGAGATAGACCCCCCACCCATAGTAAAAAATGCTTGTATTAAACTGTTCTACAAAAAACCGTTATCAATTCTTGGCGCCAAAGTTATCGTACTCTCCCCGCTGTTTCTATTTAAAACAAAAAAAAAAAATTTAAATAAATTGTATTACAGTTACAAACCATTACTTTATAACCTAACAAGTTAAGACTTTATAATTATAAACTTTTCACGAATCTGTCATACAATACAAATCTGAGCAAAATGTAAGTATAGAAAAAACAAATTTTACCTACATATATCAATTCCTGTGGTGTGAGGAAGTCAGCTATATGTAAATATGTTAAAAAGCTCTATTGATAATTAGCAAGGACAATTGTTAGATGCTTATGTTTCTCATATCCTCAATAGAATCTTGCGTTTTCAAGTAATGGGTGTCCCAAAATTAACGCATGATTTGAATTTGCCGCCATTTGTGCAGTGAAGTGTTGGCAACCCTGAAAAAAAAAGCAATTTGACAGCTAACAGTAGGGTTATTAAAAATGGAGCGTTACACGAGAGAACAACGTGTCTTCATTATTAAAGAATATTTCAAAAATAGTGAAAGCTTGGCGGCTGCAGTTCGAAAATTTCATACAAAATATGGTCGGAATAGTGTTTTAACTTCGTCAACTGTGAAGAGATTAATTGAAAAATTCATGGAGACTGGATCCGTTGGAGACGCCAAACACACTGGTCGTCCAAAAACAAGCCGTTCAAATGTGAATGTCGAAGCAGTGCGTGAGAGTGTTGCTGACAATCCAGGAACCTCAATTCGACGTCGTGGACAAGAATTGCAAATTTCAAGAACCTCTCTACAGCGTATACTCACCAAAGATCTGTGTCTTCATGCTTACAAAATTCAATTAACACAACAACTGAAGCCTAATGACCATGGACAGAGAAGAGAGTTCGTTGAATGTATTATTGAACATCAACAAATGGACCCTGATTTTTCGAGCAAAATCATCCTAAGCGATGAAGCACATTTTCATCTTGATGGCTTTGTCAATCGCCAAAATTGCCGCATTTGGGGTTCGGAGAACCCACATGTGATTGTCGAAAAACAAATGCATCCACAACGCGTGACTGTATGGTGTGGATTTTGGGCTGGAGGCATAATTGGGCCATATTTTTTTGAAAATGATGCTGGTCAAGCAGTGACTGTTACTGGTGCTCGATATCGCGACATGATTACACAGTTCTTTCTGCCAAAATTGGATGATATTGATGTGTCCAATATGTGGTTTCAACAAGACGGTGCCACATGTCATACAGCCCGTGAAACAATTCAATTACTGCATGAGACATTTCCAGGTCGTGTACTCTCTCGTTTCGGTGATCAAAATTGGCCTCCTAGATCGTGTGATTTAACACCATTAGACTTCTTTTTATGGGGTTATTTGAAATCACAAGTCTATGTCAACAAGCCCACAACCACCCGTGCATTAAAGGAGGAGATTCAACGCTGCATCAACGAAATTCAGCCACATTTATGCAGAATGGTCATGGAAAATTTCAAAAAAAGAGTGCGCATGTGCATGCAAAGCCGTGGAGGCCATTTGTCCGATGTGTTATTCCATACATAACCCTATCCTATGTACTTTACGAGTCAATAAAATATAACTATCAAAAGACTAAAAACGGCGTTTTCTATTTAATTCAAATCTTGCGTAAATTTTGGGACACCCTTTATAAGCAAACCTACCGCTTATTACGTGTACGTGAAAAAATATAAATTATGTACCTACATATATAATAAAAATAGAAAGAGACAGAACAACGTTTGCCGGGTCAGCTAGTTTTATAATAATTTTCATTCACTAAACTATGTAAAATAGCTACTTGCAATAATAAGTAGATATGTTAAATTTACAAATTGTAAATAATATGCTTACACACTTTAATGCACTTTCGAAATAATTTTCCTTTATATCATATTAGGTAGACATTTTCTTTATATTCTTTTCCTACATTTTATTTGACTAAGCAAGGAAAATGTAAATTACATAATATTAAATAGAGTAGATAAAATTTATTAAAAAAAAGAAAAATTGCATAATGCCTGAAATCTAATTACAAAATATCATCAGAAATATAGGTAAACACAAAGTCAGGATTTTGTGTGTATCGTTAAAGTAACTGAAGCGAATGAAGTAACAGCTTAGCTAGATGATGAACCTGTGTTACAAAAATACTACAGACATGGAATGAGTAATGAAAGTCGTTTTCAATAGTGAGTAAAAATGCATTTAATTAATTTTCTCTGCTGGATTTTACTTCTGCATATACCTATACCTTCAAGTGGATATGCACTGAAAAATGAAGTCAAAGAAATATCTAGATAAAGCATTTTTCTTTTATAAATTATGTTTTGAAGGTACGTACAATGTACATAAGTACACACTCCATTGCTTAAAATTATATATAAATTTATTCAATAGTATGATTTTTATTTCTAATTAAATTTTTAATGAAATTTTCTTTATAGAAGTAAATATTTCTTAACTGAAAGTAAATGTACGAATGGTTAGCATGAAGAATGGTTAACTAATAGGGATTTAAATTATAAAAATTTAGAAGAAACTATGCAGTGAAGAGATTATTACATAAAAAACTTATTATATTTTTATTGAACACTATATATATGTGGGATTGAAAGTCAACTTTTTATAAGAACTTAATGATTTATTTAGAAAATTGTTAAAATTAAAATAAAAATAAAATGTAGCAAGTACAAACAATTATGATGATTGTGATCTCGGATGAACAACCACATACGATGAGCCGTGTAGCCAAGAAAAGAGAGCGAGCTCTAGAGTGTGGCTCCCTTTATAAGGTGGTTGACAGATGAAGGTGGCAAGGTAGTGCCGGTGCCACATGTCGAATAGTGTTCGTAGACGATTAGTGATGCCAAATTGGTCCAGTTTGGTCCTACATATATAGTTGGTATCCGACGCGTTGCTGCCACAGGAAAAATGATTGCTGAAATAGTAATAATGTTATAGTTTTGTATGGACGTTCTGGCCAATAATGCCAAGTGGAATAAGTTCTTTCTTTTTAATTGTTAACATGTTTTTTTTCTATTATACGATTAGAATTTGTTAAAAAAAATTGTCTGAAATCATTAATGGAAATAAAAAATAATTTTGTCTTAGTTTAATTTATTTATTTTTTATTTATTAATGGAATTGTTAAAACGGAACCGACAACGAACACGGTTCAAACTTTTTTCGTTTAAATTTTTTGAATTTCAATTTACAAATCTTTCTGATTGGATGTCGAATAATGTTTGAATTTGTCGCAAATGACAACTTCCATGCGTCCGTTAATGTTATTTTCCAGTGTTGGTCATTTTCGAAAAAAATAAAGTTCTTGGCAAGAATCTCTGTATAATTCTACAAAAAACAAAAATGTCCATAAACAACGAAATTGTTTTTTAATTGGGGCTTGAGTCAATGTTTTATCCGTGGAAAATTGTGTGATACAGGGATGAATAGTGAAAAAAATTGATTGAGGCCACTTTTTTTGCAAACAGTTTTTTTTGGGAAACCATCAAAATTGAGGCTTGACTCGAAAAATTCATAGAAACTTACCAATTTTAGTTTAGGAACTGTAAAAAAAGAAAAGGGTACGTAAGTAAATAGTTGAATAGTTGAAATACAAAAATTAAGTTCGTGATTTTTTTGTAAACAGCATCAGTTTCAAATATTTAAGATAGAGTATGAAGCCAAGCCACATATTTTTCACAATTTTGATAACAATTTGGGTCGAAAAAGACATTGATGGTGGCAGGAAAAGTCGATGTAGATAGTTTCAAGGGAATAAAATTTTTAGGGCGGAGAAAAAGCAAGGAAACTAAAAAAAAGTATTACCTTTGCACAACAACAACTTTAACACTTGTGTTAAGTTAACCTAAATAAAGGTATGACACACCTTAAGAATTAAGAGACCGTTTTGGTGCTGGATAACAATTCGTAACGTAATAGAAAATCAACTCGACCTATGTTTAATTAACCTAGCATTTTGTAGAAGAATGCGAGATTGCCTATATGTCATTTTACCTTAAACTAATTCAAACTTAGGTAATTTTACCAAAAATCTAACGCAAATAAAACTTATTCAACATGTTATATATCAGGGAAGTATGAAATCAACTTGCCAATTTCTGTTGCCAAATTATTTTTTAATTTAAATAATTATGTTTATTTTAAAAAAAGTTAATTTTTTAGCGCGAATAAAAAGATTTAGGAAATTTAAAATAAATTTTTTTAAAATTTTTTTTTATTGCAATATTTCTATATATTAGTAAGTATCAATGCTTAACAATCTGTTGAGTCGTTTCAGTTAAATTTTGTTCGTCTTCCACCATAAAAGTTGAGTTAAGTAGGCACCTATGTATGTTCTGTTCCTATCGCATCAATATAATTCATAGAAAAACGATGAAAATTGAAACGAAACTCATTTTATCGCTTCAATGGGGTTCTGTAACTTTGGCAATCAATAATTGATTGGACAATATTTGAATTAAAATACTGGATAAAACTATGTTCTGTATGATTAAAACGTGATAAAGTATTCCATTTCAAACGTCAAATTGTATTACCGGGGAGTAGGTAATACAATTTGACGGAATCAGGCAGAAAGAATGATTTCTAAACCAAAAAGGAGAAAATAGAACAAAACTTTCCATAAATTGTATAATACAATCGAGATTTCAAAAGTCTCCAGAGTGAAATACTGATAAATATTGTTGTATATTTTAATACGAAATAGACATTAGTTTTAAGTCTAATTTCCGAGTTAACTTATGGATTAAACAATTTTTAAACTCAACGTAAAGACAATTATTTTGATTTGAAAACATTCGTAATCCACCAATTATTTTCTTGAAAATAAGACTTAAAATTACAATTTATTTTTATTAATAAGACATTGCGTGATTAACGTATTTTTGTTGATTCATTCTTATATTCTTCATTATAAAATTTCCTTTTAAGCTAAGACTCAATTAGTTTTCCAAACTTGTAATCTTTTTTTTTGTGTTTAATGTATTTTGAAAAAAATATTAAAAATAAAATAAACATTTTTAGCTCCGGAAGTCTGACTTTGGTGTAGGTTTTAAGCCAAACTGTGGGTATTTGTCCAGAAATATAGTACCCACGGCCTAGTTTGACATTTCCTTAATTCAACAGCATGTGAACCAATGTAAATCGGTTAAGGTTTTTTTGTTTTAAATTTAGAGTTGGTTCAGATTTCCAGTAAATTTAATATTTAGCAGTTAATTTGATACTTGTCTCTAAAAAGCATTTGATACTTGTCTCTAAAAAGCATATTTAGTTCCCTTGCATATTTTAACATGGTCTCATCTTTAGTTTCTTATAATGGCCTCATCTTTAGTTTTTAAACAATTCAAGTTTAATCTGCGTATATGAGGTAGAATTTCTTACCAAAAATGCAGTACTTAAGCAAAACGTATATGGAAACTAGTAATTGAAACAAATGTCTGTTATATGTATATACAAATATGTATACAAGGTCATGTGTAAATTATAATGTATTCATCCAAACACTTCCCGCATTATTCACGAATTGTCCTTTATACCATTCGTTGGAAAACTTCAAAAACAAACCTTTAATTGAAAACAAACACTGACATGTAATTAATTTCCACTCAAACCAAAATGCTCAAACTTTAAATTAATTTTGCCTCCCCTAAAAGACAACCAACCATCCGACGTCGTCGTTGTACTCATGGTCCAATGTTATATAGGGGCTTCAATATCATTTATTCTAAATAGAAGAAATTCCAGCCTTGATTTAGCCGTGACTCATCAAAAAGGACTCTTTTCAATAACCCCTCTGTACAAGCGCCCACCATTTAGAGCTTTTGGGTAAAAATGTTCATTCTTTCGAAACTATATGCCTTTTGCTATTTTATATACTATAGCAGAGTGACTTTTCGTTTTAATTACAGAAGAGCCCCTACTATATCCTCTGAGCATCCCTCCGTCCTCATTCAAACAAAATTGGTAAAAGTGAAATTTTGAATGACTTTCATTTTCATTTACTGCCTATTTTTCTCATTTTGAAAGATTCATCGACAGATTGAAGCATAGACATCGAATCAAAAAAAAAAGAAGCAAGTAGCAGCTTTAGTAATCGATTGGAATTAGGTATAGACGAGGGAAAATCGTTCGTCTTACCCCGTTGACATGAGCATTTTGGAAATCTCGACAAACTTGTGTGAGGATGGAATCTGCAATTTAAAATTGAAATTGAATTTGTAGTGAGGTTTTCTTTTCAAGATAAAAAAAAATATCACAGCTTTGTAAAGGGCATTAAAGTACTTTGCTGAATTTTTATTTTTATTGAGATATGCTATACAAAGAGGTCATTCAACAGTTAAAAGTTTGGAAGGTTTTCTTTTAAAAATCTTCTTATTTATAAAAGTGGGTGATTATTATTTGCTTATTTTTAACTGTTTTACACGACTAATAAAAAATGTCAAATATAATGTTTGAATTATATCATATAAAAAAAATAGAATATCACCTTAAGCAGACTCCAACATTTTCCTTTTTCTGCTAAAAACAAACAAACTACAAATAAAATAGTTTTTTCTTAGAAGATGTGATTTTCGTTATTTAAAATTTTTTCAAAAAGTACAATACATTTAATCATCCGGTTGTCTGTTTTTGACTAAAATTTAATTACCTACAGCACTTAATTTTGAAAACAAAATAGTACTAAATAACTATTAAATTTAAAAAAAAAATAGTTTAAATAATTTATTTGTATTTAAAAAACAAAAAAAAAATCGAGATTGGAAACTAATTTTGTAAAAAACGCCCACTTAAACTAATTTATTTAGTAATGAAATAAAAGACGAGAATTCTGGCTTTTCAAAAAGGTTTACCAAGACACTGCATATATGTTTTTGCCATAATACAAATTCTATATAGCTAGCTATTAATACCTTACCTATAATGAAAAAAATAATAAATGAAATAATAAATAAAAATAATTTCAATTAAGTAGAAGACTTAAAATTAATTTTGTGGACTTGTTGAATTATTGATTCAAATAAGATTTTTATATCCTTTAGTCCATTAAAAAATGGCGTTTCGAGCGGATGCTCACTCATCAGTTGACGACGAGTGAGCACCTTGTCAATACGCAAATTTCCGCTTGTTTCAGTTCAACTTACATAACTTTTTGACAAAATTTTATTATTTATAATATATCTTAATTTTTTTCTCTGTTTTAAGTCAATTTCTAGAACTTTGATTCTCCCGGCTAAACGGGGGGAGATAGACTCAACCTCATATATTTTTTTTTGTTTGCATTTCATGTGAATAACCTTGTATAATAATAATATAATAATATAATAATATAATAATAAGTGAAGGATACCTACAAGTGGATTTGTGAGATACTTTGCGAGTGAATATCTCCTCATCCAAATGACTTATACCTTTGCCTCAAATCTCTTAAAAAATATGGCGGGGGTATGGTTTACCAACTTTTTATCAAGACTTGTTTTTTAAAACAGAAAAGCATCTGCTTTTATTTTATCTCATTTTTAACAAAACAAAATTTGCCATGAACAATTTTTAATTAATTTAAAATATTTTTTTTTGCATTGGTGAATGAATGACTATCGCAACACCTGAGACATATATTATGGTTGTTGCGAAAATGTTTTACAAACTCTTCGTATCAGTAAAATAAGTGTATTTGTATTAGAAAAATAGCAACTACAATCAATTTATTTGCTGATATGCACCCATGACATTTTCAAGTATTTCTTCGATTAAATCAATTTTTTATTCACTTCAAATTGCATTTAATTATTGAACCGAATTCCTTCAAAAACTAACGAAAATAGTAGCTAGGTAATTATTCCTAAAAGAAAATATCCAACAGTGTTGTGTAACTGAGACAGGGCCCAGATTATGTATGAAAAAACTATCAAACGTTCAGAGCGAACTGTTCAGCAAATCGTTCGCTTAGACGAAAATGTTTGATCGTTATTTCGTACAGAATTTCCCCCCAGTCTTCTCGCAACCCTGAAGCAGATTGCGATTACAACAACAATTCATTTGCAGTTCTGGTGTCTCTGATTTTGTTTCAGTGGCAATCTCTTAAGTCGTTTAGGTGAAAATACGAAATGCACAAACTTACCTATATAGCTATAGAAGTCGATTTGACTAGAAGAAGCTTGTTGGTTGAGGATTTGGTCCACCCTGCCCAGATTGTAGCGCCACCTAAAGTAAAATAATTCAATCAATTAATCGATTATTTTGAGCGAAGTAAATCATAAAATTCATATTTCAAATAAAGTATTTTCCTAATTAGATTTGTCTGATATTTAAAAGATTTATACCCAGTTTCACCAAAATACACCAAAAAGCACTTTAGTTAACGGAGTAATAAAATTTATTGGCATTTTAGCTTAAAATGGTTTGCACCAATATAAGGAGGTGAATTTTTAAAAATGAGGAAACTTGATGCAAACCCCGAATTTTTATTCACCACACATGGGTCTCTTTCATTAGAGCAAGCAAGAGGAGAGCATATCAATCGAAAAATGTTAACGTTCTCTTTGTCATGCATTTTTAAGATACTTTTAAAATTTATTTGGAACAAAATAGGACATTAGTTTATTGGCCCTTTTAAAAATGAAAGTGGTTGGTGAAATTGAAAAATGTCATTTTAAGATTTAACAACCCAATAAATATTTAAAAGTGTTTCGAGAAACTGGCCATTAATCCAAGAAAAAAATCACATACATAAATATCCCTATTAAATCTCTTCACTTCTATTTCTGAAATAACAAATAAGTTTCTTCTTTCAGCACATCAGCATCAGAAGAAGCTACATTATCCTGATTGATTTAATTTTCTTTAAAATAATAGCCTTTCTTAATCCAATTCCTTTCACACCAGTGTCATTGTCTACGAACGAAGAACAAAAGACACTTTCTCAACACATCTTAAATTATCACCTCAAAAACCTTTGAAAAGAATATCATATTTCATCCTCAAAAAATCACACAACTTTTTTGTGTCCTTTATCAGTACAAAGAGGAATCTCCTCAGGTACCTTCATTATTCGTCCTTCTCTGCGTTTCCCCATTCCATATTCTTTTTTTTTTCAACAAGCATTGTCATACATCACAAGGAGACATGTCGAAAGTCTATTATCAAAATCAAATAATTGGCCGGAGGACAGAATGTTCCATTTGTCTATCGTGCTCGGCAGACTTTGTTGTGTTGTCGTTGTCGCTGTCGTCGTCAACGTCATTGTCATCACGAAGTTATTTCAACACTATCCCCATCTGCAGTGACTCTAAACTCTTAAAGCAATATGCATCACCACTTCCCTCGTCGGCCGTCCAAGTCCAAGTGAAGACTTTAAAAGCATCCATCTCAGCAGTATAATATCTCTTAGCCATTTGACGGTTCAAATAGGCAGCGGGTGCTGTCCGCTAGGTCTTTTCCATTATGCTGCCTATGGTAGAAAACCATTAAGGCACACACAAAGTGTCAATAGGTGACACACTGGCTCATCAAGGAGGCCAACATGGAAACAACCTTTGCAAATATGTATGTTGTTCCATTTTCCATTCTCTTGTTTCGAGAAAAAGGAACTTGTAAAATTGCTTTCGGTTTGGTGCATTGATGGGTAATGGAATGTAAGAGGCTTCTAGAATACATCCACATAGTGCGGCTCTGAGATTGAAAATCCCTTGTGTGTGCACAAAGCTTTTAAATCACATTAACATCTAACACCAATCTGATGTGTGAGTGCACATAGATTCATCCATTAGGTGTCATGTTTCTTTTATTATATCCGCTCCGTGAAATTTTTGATAGTTTCAGGATATACAGAGGTGAATTTCGGGGCAAGGTGCTTA
This sequence comes from Baccha elongata, assembly GCA_951217065.1. Classification (NCBI taxonomy): domain Eukaryota; kingdom Metazoa; phylum Arthropoda; class Insecta; order Diptera; family Syrphidae; genus Baccha; species Baccha elongata. Next base: position 62,117,693 of record OX578272.1, on the reverse strand, counting down.
GGAAGGCTGTGTAGTGTGTATGTCACAAAAAAGTGCAAGATTGTTTCTTTATTAAAAGTAGTTCAAACAAATGGCAACATTCTCCAGTTTACAAAGAAGTAAACTTTTTTTGTTCGAAACCTATAGAATACAATAGAGAAGAATGTTCGGCACAAATTATTATAAAACAAGGCAAATTGGCTTTTGACATAAAAGCCAAAAGCCAAAAGGCCATGGTTTATTCTTTATTTTGTGGGTGTTTTTCACTGAACGAAAGGTGCAGGGGATCACTGTCAATAAGAGAAGAAAACAAATACTGAGAGAGAGATTTCAATAAATATAGAAAAAAAAAATATTGAAAAAAAAAACCAAAACAATCGAATCTTCGTATAATATTAAAATCTCATATGGTTTTTAAGATTCTTTGACAATGGCTCTTCTCATCAATGACCTGCGAGTTTTAAGTTCGTCCGCTGCCTCAAAAGATAGAGTTGTGCATTAAAGTTGCGTGTGAGTCTCCAGTTCATCCACTGGCTTAACACGGTTAAACGACAGTCTGCTTTGTTATACTCTGCGGTCTGAGCTACTCTCAGAGAACAACGGACTGAAAAATTATGGATAAAAAATAAGAATGGTTGGATATAGCAGAAAACAGATAATGAGAGTAAACCATGACCAAAACAATTAAAGGATTGAAGGTCGCTCTAATAAATAAATACACTAATTTTACTCCTAACAAAGTTATCTCGACGCTTTGGAATCTGATAGTATCTGGCGAATTTGTATTGCTTCCTGACTTCAAATATTACAAATCCTCTATAGTCACCACTTCACCACATCACCCCTTGGCTATAAAGATACGCATTTGAAAATCGTTTTTCCATATAAAGTCAGTCAATTCCCCAACCACACAAAAGTATTTTGAAATATTTATTCGATAAGCTAAATCTGCCTTTCGCTAACTTTTATCCATTTTCCAAAAGGTTATGTTAAAAAAAATATTCCTTAAAAATCAAAGTTTCAAACGTGTAACCACTTTATATTTTTTTTAGCAGTTCATTCAACGCATATCCATAGCAGCAAGCAGCCCTATTCCTTTTGGGGCTTATTTATTTTTGTCTTTCCTTATATTTTCATGTTGTTGCATTTTGTTGTGACTCTTGTTGTTGTTTGCGTGCCATATTCCATGTAAACATACACAAAAGTTCGACGTGCCCTTGGGGCCTTATGGGGAGGAGTTCATGGGAGAAATTAAATTCTCGAAATGTTTTCAAAAGTCAACAAAAATATTCCACGGATCCGGCCCGACCTTTCCCACATTTTTTTTATAACGCACACGGCAGTATGACACACACATTCTCTGTTGCGATGTTCTCTTTTGTCGGCCTTTATAAATCCCTTTTGCCCTAAAGGATTACACGCGATGAGTACAAAACCAACATATAACTTGCATAAAGGAACCGCTTACAATTTTTTTCCTCCCATGGTCTTGATACCTACACTCAAAACCTACGCCTTTTGCCATTTGGAAACTTTTTTTTTCCGTCTACATTTTATATCAAAGCCTGTCCGATGATCCCCTTGTGGGAGAAACAACGTAAATTTGAAAGTTCGTCAAAATCCGATCAACTGATGTCTAACAAAGTTGATTTTAGGTGGTCTATTGCGGTGTTATTACCTTTTATCGCACAAGAGTGTATAGAGTTGGGGCTAAACCTTTATTTTGGGAAACTAGATAAATTCCAAAAACATGCAACGTGATTTACTGTGCAAAATAAATTTTTACTTTTTTCTACGCTCTCGCTGGTATCCTGAATTCCATTGTAACTTATCTTGTATTGGGTATTTTTTTTTTTGTGCAGTTTCAGCCGATCGTGAATTTCATTATGAAAATTGTAGCCTTCAGCTCTTCAATACAAACAATGGAAGTGAGGCATTGAAAATTGATTTCGTAAAAGGATTTTCGTTTTTTTTTTGTGTTCATTTTGTTTACCATGGGTGTTTGTTTAGTTTATGTGTTTTTTAATACATCGCTGCAATTTTGTTCGTAGGTATACCTATAATGTTGCTAAAATTATGTTGTTTGTGATTTTTTTTTAACTTTTGCATCTTTTTTTTGAGAAATAATCCATTCAAACAAAAAAGAAAAAAAAAAGAAGAAACACGCACACATAAAGTGAATTGACTTGGAAAAATTATAACTAACATAATGTATCTTGTATATACAGGGTGATTCGCTTAAGGTGTGTCATAAAGAGATCAAAAAGGTTGGGTTAAAACCAGAAAAAAATCGTATGGACATGAAAAATAAAATGCACGACTGGGTCGCACGATTTTGCTCTTGTAGCAAACTATGTAAACTAATTTTCTGAATAATGTTGAACGGCGGAAAATTGACCTAAATGTGAGATCATGTTGTATGGTAGCTAGCAATAAATGACTGTTAATGCAAAAACTTTAAACGCCATCTTGTTTTGAATATTTAGATTAAAAACATACCAAATTTAAAAGAAATCGGTTTAGTCATTAATACCTAATCTCCGTTATGTGCATTTTCAGCCAAAAACCTAAAAAGCAGTTTTATTAGGACAAAAGTACACCAAGTTTCATCAAAATCGTTAGAGCCGTGTTCGAGAAAATTTGGAAAAATTAAAACTGTTATATTAGGGGTACCCGTTATAGCCGGGCTAAAATAAAAATTCAAATTTCTACTCTAGGGAATCACCAAAAAGTACTCCACACGAAGTTTGGAGAAAATCCGATCAACCGTTCAGGCTGTAGATCGGGGCACAGGCAACCACACATCCGCACATACGCACATCCGCACATCCGCAGATCCACGCACATACGGTTAGGAAAATTAAAGGGTTAGACAAATTTAACGCGACCACAAACATATTAAAGTTAAATCTTTTTTCGACCTTTTGTTCTGGAAAACAAGTCCATAGTGTAACAAAAGTGTTGAAAAAACTTTAATTTTATTATATGAACACCTTATTTCTTTGTTAATTTTTTATTTAAAACAAAAAAAAGGTGTTGAAACATTTTTTTTTATTTAATTTTTTAATGGATCGCGATCGGATATTTTTTGGGCGATCCGATTTTTTTCCATGGTTAATTCGCAATCGAATCTATTTTTTCAGATCACTGATAATTAAATCCGACCGGCGAACACAAATTTTATTTTTATGGAACTTACAAATTAAATTCGCGATCGAATAGAAATAAAAATTCACGGAAAAACTTTCACGCGAGAACGAATGAATTTTTTTCGTCAAATCCAGATACATAATGAGACATTACATCACTGCCCTTCACAGCTCCTAATGGAATCTAACTGCTCGGCAAGTGAGCTGTGATGGGCTGATCCTTGCCTGGCAAACTCATCAGCTCGATCATTTCCCTCAATACCACTGTGAGCAGGGACCCATAATAAGATTACACTTAGGTTAGCATTAAGGCTCATGAGCTCATAGCTATATATAAATATAGCAGTATTTCGGTTTTGATTTTGATCTTGCTTTAGTATATTCCATGCTTCTCTGATTGCCAACCTACAACCTACTTGAAAGACTTTGACATGTTAAGTGTTTTGGAAACAACTTCCGCTCCAACACTACACTCTTATTTGAACCGCCAGTGAAAATAAAAGTGTTGACATTATTTGTCACGTCGTCGTCCTCCCACTCCTTTCGGGTAGGGAATGCAACTTTGAAACTTTTCTACAGATTCAGAGAAGGAGTGCGATTCAGAGTACAATAAAGTGTTTCTGTTTCTAAAAGATAACTAGAAATCTTCTCCATTCCACTCTCTATTTCCATCAGGGCTTTGGTAATACGTCGTGTGGTATTACTTATTTGATAATCGGGAGTGTAACGATACCTCGCAATTTAAAATCTCGAATAACGAAATCTCACAAGTTGAAAACTCGCAAAAACCGTTTTAGTTAAATCAAAAATTTCGAAATTTTTAACCAAAATCCCGCAAACTAAAACCCCACTTAATAAATACTGAATCCAAAAGAATCTGGATACACCCGAACTCGGGCCCCATACCAATCTCACTGTTTTTCGTAAACTGACATTTCTTTTTTGCGGGTTTTTGTAATTGCGAGATTCTAAGATACAGGATTTTGTAATTGCGAGATAATGTATTTGAAAGATTTCGTAATGGGAGATTTCGTAACCAACGCATTGTTTTGAATGTTTAAGTTTCTTACAAGGTATACCCGGGACGAGACATTAACACAGTATTCAATTCCTTTGAAACTGCAGCCACGCACAACACATCGTTATTACCATTTCAAGTGAATCTTTTGGACCAGTAATTGAACAAAGCCCATCTTAATTGGCACTTTTCACTTGCGTCCACGGCACCATGAACGCAGTTAATTCCAATTTGCCACAGTATGTGTGCCAACGTTTCTGTTTCTGAATCCAGAAACAGGTACATATGCCAACTGTATAACAACCAGAGCTTGCATTAAAATGGGGTGCCCAACTTTTCATGTTTATCAATTTTTATTTGCCATTTCTCTCTTGTTGCACTGTGCCCTTTTGTTTGTTTCGTATGTTAAAGGCTGTTAACTGCACACAGATCATGTAACTGTAGTCAGTTCCTGTGACTTCCTTGCCTTTGTTGAGTATGCCTCCCGTTTGGATTCGGTTGAACTCCGATGTAGACCGTAAATTTCGTAAAAGATATCAGATATCCCTTTGAAGAGAGATGTTACTCATTGGGGTTTGAGGAAAAGTGCAGGGAAATTTGTGTTTTTCTATACGTATCCACTACCTACAATGTATTTTTGAAATCCAACTATACGAACAAGAATATACAGACACATACCAGGCAAGCCTACAGCTATGATCACTGAGTGTAAACGGCTGTATAACTGGGGAAAATTAAATTCAGTGCAAATTGGAAACACAGTCCTTTGAAAATGGATCAAAAACAACTTATAAAATAAAAAGAACGAAAATGAGAGGAAAAAGTCTACACAGCGTAAATTCAGAAAAGGTTTGGAAAAATGGGGTTGGCGGTCGGGTTTTGGGTTACGGAGATTAACTGACAGTTTATGGACTTTTGGCAAAGCCTTTCAGTGAAATGCAGTGGCAGAAGCAATGCCCGATGCCGAAGCTGATGCAAGAGCCAAACACAAGTTGGTTGTTTTATAGTGAGTTAAACTCTCTGCTGAATGGCAATTTACGCCGACTGAATCTGAGAAGAGATAAGAGGGTTTTAACAGTTTTATTTTTTCGTTTGCCTTTTTTCACAAAAAAAAAAAGGGGTGAGATTACTCGGCTTTGGATTTATCTTATTATTTTTTTTTTTTTATTTTTCTTTGCAATCATTTTTGTGGAAAAAAATTTGCCATCACTTTCGATGCTTATATAGCTATTAAGTATAAAAGAGCCCAAGATTTAAGTAATTTCCATTTAAAGTGTGTGTTTCACGAACTCTTGAATATTTTGAATGAATTCCAAAAAGTGCTCAAGGGCTTCTTGAAAACTTTTAAGGTCTGTTTGTACTAAGAAATTGTTAGCTTATTTAATTCAACAAAAAGTTGAAAGCAAAAAAGGCAATACCTAAGTCTGAACACCACCACTGCCACCGAACAACTTTTAACTGGAGTAGCTATTTATCAAAAAAGTTAACTCCAAAGTCTAAATTTAAAGGCAGTTAAATTTTCTTAAAGCATGATGGTATATGCCTCAATATGTACCCTAGATATTATATTAACATATTTGTATATTAATGTATTCTACTTTTTAAATGTGGAGTTGATTCCCACTCGTACTGTGAGATGGTGTTTGTTTTACACATAAAATTATAAGGTATTTTTTTGCACTTCATTTAAGAAAAAATTTATTATAAAAACCAAAACAAATAAAATGCAAGTCTGATGGGTCGCACGAACGTGCACTTGTAGCAAACTATTGGACTACAAAAAAGTTACTATTGAAAAATTAACTGTATCATTCACACTTTACTTTTAAATATTCATATTCAGTTTTCATATAATTTAATATTGATTTTTGTACTCAAATAAATTTTCATTCTTGTTTTAGATTTCAATAAAATAAGTTTTGTTATAAAAATAATTTTCTATTTTGTTTGCGAAAATAAAGATTCGGTCCAATTAATTTCTACAGATTATGAGACTTATTCTGGAACAAAATAGGAATTAAAAAGAATTTTTGTTGAAAATATTTTGAAGATCACATAAGACGGGGAAACGAAGCAGAAAATTTGCAAAACTTAATAATTCCAACTATGCAAATTGGAAATTTAAAATGTGATCGTTAAAAAGCGACCAGCTGAAAAGAAGGGACAAGATGGTATCACGGTCACTAATTAAAGGATATTGATGAATTGGATCAATTGGATGATGAGGCCAGAGGAACAATAGGTTTGTCCGTGGAAGACAATCAACTAGCGCTAATTCGTACAAAGAAGACAGCTAAGGAATCATGGGATGCCTTAAATGAGTATCATGAGAAAAATACTTATACAAATAGGGTATATTTAATGCGTGCAATTTGTTTATTGAAAATGGAAGAAGGAGGTGATGTTAGACTTCACATAAATAAAATGCAAGATATGTTTACGAAATTACATGATATTGGTGAAGAGGCACTCTCGGATAAATGGAGTGCAGCAATGCTTTCAAGTAGTTTACCCGATAGTTATGACACTTTAATCACAACGTTTGATTCTCGAAATAAAGACGACATCACATTTGCATTCGTTCAACAGCGAGTGATTGCTGAGTACGAGCGACATTTGCATAGCATAAGGAAAGTGGTACAAACAATTCAGTACTGAAAGTCATGGAGAAAACAATAGTTTGTTTTTTCTGCAAGAAAGCAAATCATTTTAAAAAAGATTGTCCAAAATATAAAGAATGGCTGGCGAAAAACAATAAGAACAAAGGCAATAAGAAGATTTCAACTTATAAAGTGAATACGATGGAAGAGAAATCATCATACAGTACATCAAATTCTAGCAATGAACAAGATTTTTTGTTCACCTTAGGCACCTCTCAAAAAGATGGATGGATAGTTGACTCAGGAGCGACCAGACATGCAGTTAACGACAAACGATTTTTCACCAATATGGACGAGTCATACAAAAGTACGATCAAATTGGCAAATGGTGAATTATCAAAAGTGGAAGGAATCGGAACAGGATTTTTGCAATTTTCAAATGAGAATGGGGATATCCACAGAGCAAAGGTAACAGAAGTTTTATTTTCTTCAAGTTTGGTGGGGAATATCCTATCTGTGAAACGTCTGGCTAGCAATGGAATGCGTGTTGAATTTGATAATCGAATTGGAGAAATTAAATTCAATGGCAAACAAATAGGAGTTGCAGACGTTGTTGGTGATATGTATATATTGCGTCAGCATGATACAGTACACGCGTTTCATCACAACGAAAAATGTATTCATACGTGGCACCGAAAGATGGGACATCGTGATCCAAAAGCAATTCGTACTATGGAGTCAAAAGGTTCAATTGATGGCTTACAGATCGTCGATTGTGGAATTAAGGAGACATGTGACACTTGCATGAAAGGAAAATTGACAAAAATTTCATTTCCAAAGAAGTCAGAAAGTAAGTCTGTAGAACTCTTAGATCTGATTCATACAGATGTTTGTGGACCAATGCAAACAATGACACCAAGTGGCAAGCAATATATTGTTTTTTTTTTTTTATTTTTTATTTGACATTTATTGACGATTTTTCGAGTTTCACGATTATATGTTTGTTGGCACGTAAGTCAGAAGTCAATCAGAAGCTAAAAGAGTTTGTTGCATATTGTGAAACAAAATTTGGACGAAAGCCGAAAATTATTCGTTCAGATAGAGGGGCGAATATACGGGAAAAGAAATAACTGATTTCCTAAAAGCAAATGTAATACAAATTCAGCTAACAGCAGCCTACAGCCCACAGCAAAATGGGAAGGCTGAAAGGAAAAATCGTACGTTGATTGAAATGGCGCGTTGTATGCTTATAGATGCAAACCTTCCGTACAGTTTTTGGGGTGAAGCGGTTACAACGGCAAATTTCATACAAAATCGTACAATAACAAGAGCTACAAACAGGAAACCATACGAGCGATGGAATGGATCAAAACCAAGTACAAACGTTTTTCAAGTGTTTGGTTCTAAATGTTTTGTACATGTTCCCGCCGAAAAGAGACAAAAATTAGATAATTCAGGCATTGAAATGTTTTTCTTGGGCTATGATGATCAGTCTAAAGCATACGGATGTTACAACCCAGAAACAAAGAAAATCATAATTAGTCGAGATGTGAAATTTTGTTCATCAAACATAACTGATTTTGGCAGCGAAAATGATGTTTCAATAGATTTGAGTTCAAGTCGAAAGATGTTAATCAGTGACAAACAGAGTATGAAGAAATTTGAACAAGAAGAACAAGAAATTCAAATTGGCTGCGAAAATGATGTTTCAATAGATTTGAGTTCAAGACGAAAGAAGTTAATCAGTGACAAACAGAGTATGAAGAAATTTGTACAAGAAGAACAAGAAATTAATTTCTACAGTTACATACTTGAAATAAAAAAAAAAAATTAACCAAACGTGAGATCAAGTTGTATGGAAGCTAAACGTTTGTTTATCCAAAAGGCTTGAACGACATTTTGTCTTAAATGTTCAATTTAAGAACCAGGCAAAGTTTGAGTGAAATCGGTTAAATCATTATTAATTAATGGCCAAATTAGTAAAAAAAGCAATATGCAGCTATATTAAGAGCACTCCAAATATAACGTTCATAAAGTAGTATCAAAAAAATTCGAAAAAATTTGGAAAAACTAAAACCTTTAACTAAAACCCGGGAGCTCTACGGGCAAAAATGAAGAAAAGGGGAGAGCACGAGAAGCAAGCGGTCGAGTCTTTCGAGGGTTGTACCGGCAGGTGTGATGTTTGGAAGTTCTACCAGGGTGAAAAGATCTACCCAAGGCTTTAAGGACAGAACGGAAACCTGTTGAGGTGAGAGGGGGAATATCGTAGTAGATACACAGTTAGTGCTGAGGATATGGAAATAACATTTTTCATAGTCTACTAAACGGCGAAGAAAAACAACTATGAATATGCTCCATTGATTAAACTAAGTCTAAGAAAAATTCGAGTTTGAAAGCATCTATAAGTTAAGTATGCCCAATAAATTAAAGGGTTTTCCAATAAGAGGTGTTATTTTGATATTCAAAGAAAAATGGAATTTTTTGAGATAAATAATCGGATGTTTATTTCATTATAAAGAGGAAGGTATGCCGTTAATAATGGAACACATTATCAGCCAAATGGCCGCCACGACCACGCTTGCAGGACCATATCCTTTTCATGAAATTTTCCATAACCAAATCGCAAAGTGGCTGCCCTATGCCCTCGATAGCCTCACGAATTCCATCTTTGAGGTCTTGAATCGACGCTGGGCTGTTGGCGTAGACCTTATCTTTCACGTGGCCCCAAAGGAAGAAGTCGCAAGGTGTTAAATCACAAGATCTCGGTGGCCAATTGTGATCACCTCTTCGGAGATAACACGGTCCGGAAACTTTTCCCGTAAAAGATCGATGGTTTCATTGCTTGTGTGGCACGTAGCCCCGTCTTATTGAAAGTAAACGTTGTCCGATGCGTTGTTGAAGCGTGTATCGTTCCATTTTTATTAATGGCGTAGTTTCTACTTGTCAAATGTCAAAAAATGACAGCTTCAAAAGTGACAGCTACCGATATAGCGGGCTATTCAGAATAACACCTCTTATTGGAAGACAATTATAATTCTAAATTACCTTATGTCCGAGTCCGACCCTAAAATGTTGCTCTTTGCTCAGTTCAAGATTTGAAATCAGTTTAAAGTTTCTAATTAGTTAGGAAAGCAGTTTTTAGTTTTTGAGTTCAAGATTTTAAATTTGCGAGCATAAGGTAAGATAGCATTAAAGAATCGCAGAATTTTTTAATATATATTCCAAACACAACACCTACTCTGAAATCTTATAACTAATTTAAAATTTTGACCGCCAGGGTAGTAGCAAGATTTGTTGATTTTCTTAAAACCATGACTTTCAGCTCTTGAATCAAAATAACATATTAGTATATTCATTTTAGGGTTTAACTTAGAAATTAGAGATAATAAGCTGGAAACTCGTATACACCTTCATATTGGTGTTCTAAAAGTTGTCTAGAAACTCAACAAAAAATGTCGTGTCTGCAACATAAGTTATTCAAGGTCAAATGTCAAGAAAATCAGTTTTTTGGGTATATCTCAGTTTCTATGGCTCCAATGATGTTCGCATCCAATCCATTACAAAATTATAGAGCATAAAAATTCCAATATATGTTGCCACAAACATTTTTTCATACGATCAACTGTTTTTGAGATAGGGGGCGTAGAGTTCCCCGCGCTCAGCAATACATACTAGACTAGGCTAGGCGCTAGCCCATGTCAAGTGTGCCGTTATATGTCCACTCAGTTTCGTCATACAGCTTTGTTAAACATCCATTGGGGTATAAATCAGCATAGGTCACATGGTCATATATGGGCGTGTGGCCGCCATTTTGAAAAATTGCCGCTTAATTGATCAAATTTTGTTTGACGGTATTTCCCTACTTAGTGATCCGATTTTAATTTTGTAAAATTTTTTGTACTACCTAATTGTTTAATGACAAACAATTTTAATTCATTTTAATTTAATTTATCTTAATATTAGTAGTAATTTTAAAGTTTTTGGAAATTTTAAAATGTGAGTCAATAAAATTTGAAAATAAAGAATTGTAAACAAATAAACCTTTTAGTTGAATCTATGGTTACCAAATGCCTTAAAATTGTTATAGGGTAAACATGAGATTACATATCCAGAGTCGGATAAAGGGGCGACGAGTCGGGCAGCTGCCCGGGGGCTCGGCCTCGAGCACTTTGATACGGCAATGCAACACCTATGAGGCATTGATTTGATAGTTATCGGGAAAAACGGTTTTCAATTATCAATGGTAACGGCCATCGCGGCGGCGGCGAGAGAAATAGAGGAGAAAAGTGATATTGAGGGAGATTTTAAAGTCGCAAGACGTAGTTGTAAAATAACAATAACTTCTATTATGAAGGAAATGGTGGGCAGCAATGCTACAATGGATGCAGTGTTTGCTTGTTAACCCAGAGGTTGCAAGTTCGATTTTCACTCGGGTACAAAATATTTTTTTCTTTTCAGCATACCTCCCAGCTTATGCTGGACGTCCCCCATGATGTATGCAATTAAAAATAAAAATCAACTAGCTCTCTATCCATTGTACCAAAACAATTCTTTCCTTATATGATTTTCGAATAGAGCAGCATCAATGCATTCCAAAGAAATCCACATATCCTTGACTGTTTCGGCTCCAGCTGTTCATCGAGTTGTTGATAAGTTTTTCATTTGCAATAGATTTTTTCGCACATGATTTTACAACGTTTTGTGCTGCCATAAAAGGACACATACAAATACAATGCTTTCAAAACATTGAAAAAGTGTTTTCTTTTGCACGCAGTTTTTACTGTTTTTAATAACTTTAAGGTGCCAATTATATAGCTATCATTAAAACTCATTGAACATTTTCTTCTTACAATTTTAAGGCGAATTATCAAACAAAGCTTAATTCACGAAAGATTAACACTTTAGTTATTTGATCATTGAATCGATTTTTATCATTGAAATCAAAGTGTAAATATTACGTTACGCGAATTAAGTTTTATTTAAGTTATTTTTTTAAATATTTTTTTTATAATTCATTACCTTGATTTTATTACTAAATAACACAAATTTTGTTTAATAATTATTTGCCTTAAAATTGAAAAAGAAAATTTTCAATGATTAGTTTGAATGATAGATATAACTAACATCTAACAGCAACAGCAGACTAACAGCTCTGAAAAACCACGTGGCTTACACTCTCAACCAATCATTTTTCGTGGGTTGTTAGTTCTACAGGATTGTAGGAGACCTAAAATTTTTTTGTCGAATCCGAACGACTAAGATGAGATGCACTTATCATGACAATGGTACTCTTGGAGATTTTGTTACTTTGTCGCAAGAGGCAGTATCCCTGAAAAAAATATTAGGTGTACTCAGAGTTTAAACCTAGAAATCTGACGTGATAGTCCGACACACTCATTACTACCCCACGGGACACTACGGCTGTAACTTATTCCTAAAAAAATCCGATTTCCTTGCTTTTATAAGTAAAAAAAACTGCAAAATTACCGACTTTCACGTTTAAAATAAAAAGCTTTGAAAATTCCGACTTTCCTGGTTAAATAAATTTTAAAATTATAAGAAATTATTACTGTCTGGCTTTAAGTTTAAAAACCTTCGCATAATGCCGACTGGTACACTTAAGTTTAAAAACCATCTCAAATATTGACTTCCTCCCTTTTATAAGTTTAAAAATCTATAAGAATGCCAACTTGCACAACTTTAGTTAAAAAATCTTCAAAACTGCCGACTTCTAAAGATTTTTAAATTTTCAAAAATTCCGTTTGATTCAACAAATTAATGTTTAACTTGACTAATAGGGCAATATTTTTCATAACACACGAATAAAAAGAACAGAAATCCATTTTATAATAATAATAAGCCCAAAAAACACGAACAAAAAAGAAAAGTAAGAATTTGGAGAGCAATTAATTTCCCGGTCAATTAAATTGCGTTCGAAAAGGAAGTGGGAGTAGTGGAGACCTGAACCGGTTTCACCTATATTCTGTCGCGGAGCTGCGTACCACAACCACAAAACGGAAAATTTTGTTTATGATTTCATTATGACATTTTTGTATGGGATTTTTCATTTCACATCAGCTGCGTACTAGGCTTAAAGGATATAATACGATACGAAAATAATTTTGTGTGGATATCTATTCCTAAGAACAAGTTGCGAAAAGTCGTTGTCTGACAGAATCAGTTTGGAATTTCTCTAAATTTATATCTTAGTTTCAAATACATAAACATGCTTGCGATATTAATAAATTTGATTACTTTCTATTCGTAATCTAAGCCGGCACATCTTCATTGAAAGCCCCTTTTTCAAACATCATCCGATAACTTCAACTCCATCCAAGTTTTAAGAAAAGAATCCTTTCAAAGTCGTAAGTTTAAGATTTCTTGAACACACAGTGAAAACAAAAGAACAGAACCAAAACAAAAAACATAAACTTTAACAAGACTTTTATAAGAGGCCATATCACTGATGCTTGCGAATACCCTCATCAAAATATGCCGTAAGTTATATTTCACTTTAAAACTTTACTCTGTGTATTATGATGTAGGTACAATAATGAAGGTAGATATAAGTCTTCTTACCTTTACAGAAAAGTTTCTTCAAGCACCAACAACCAACCATTCATCCATCCATCCTGTCCCATGCTTCACTTTTCCTTACCTTAGTAATATCTTTGGAAGAAATCATTTCAGCGGAAACTTCTCAAATTTCCTTATCACAATCACAACAAGGATCCAATTTGTGTCTACGAACTTGAACTTTAAATTAAGAAGTCAAAAAGTTAACGAGACAACTGAGTAAATTATGTTTTTATGCTTTAAATGGCATTCACAGGGAAACACAAGCCAAGGCCAGTCGCACTTTTAAAATACTTACACCTGTTTTAGATTTAGAAATTATATGACAAAACCACAGCAGGGATTAAACTTTTTGTTGGAAAAAGTTCTTTTTTATTTACTTGTTTTTTCTTTTTTTTTTATAAGATTGCTGTCTGTAAAGTAAACAAAGATATGTTTTAAATTATAAATGAATTGCGTTTGTCAATTGTTTCAAGTTAAAGTTGTGTCTGCTAAGGTATGAGGTGACGAAAAACAAAGTCAAGTTTTAAGTAGAACAGCCCTTGAAATCGTTTGTTTTGAGAGATGTGAGAAGAAAAAGATTGCTAGAGTGATTTTATATAATTGAGGTTGTCTTGAAGATTAAAGAAAACGTTTTTTGGGAAGTTTACATCAATTAGAAAAATGTAGTACTTATAATCAATCTTGTGTTGTGGTGGTCATTAGCTCCAAATAAGGAGGAAATAGAACATTCAACCTTATCTTAAACCCACACATATAATAGCCATTAAAAAGAAGCCATTATAAGACTAGACAAAAGTGAAAGATAACATGCGAAATTAAAACGTTACTAATTACTAAGTTTGAATTACCCAGTCTACATTTAAACAAGTTTCACACGCCTGCAGAAGGCAATACACATTCAAAAATTTAAGGAAATATCATTTGTCCAGCAAAAATGTTTTAATGTCATATAATAACAACATTGATAGATAGATAGATATATTTTATTGTAGCTCCAATTACTTACATTATTTTTTTCTTAAAACTATATTGCACAATTTACATAGATCTGCTATATCTCAACCTTACTATTCAAAAAAATATAATATTTTTATGGAATTTGTCACAGTTTATAATCAAGAATATGATAAAGGAAAAGCTACAAGAAAAACCTTCTTTAATTTAACAATTATTTGTATCCGGATGGAGAGAAGGGGGTGTTAAAATACCGATAAGTACTCAACTCAAATCATTGTTTTACATTGTTCATTAAATATTATAAACACAAAATTATATACATACTTAACTAAAATAATCAAAAAATATAAATAATACAAATACTTATGCCTCTGTTATCACAGTAATGATATTAATAACTAATAAATTAATTATTAATAAACAAATAAATAGGTAAGACTATACAAATTAATAAATTAACAGAAAAAAAACCATACATAAATATATATACATAAACAATTGACTATATAAATAGACATGATTAAATAAATAAATAAAAAGTAAATAAATACTAAATAACTAAACAAATAAATAAATAAATTAATAAGCAAATAAATAAATATATAAATAAATAAATAAACAAATGCATAAATGAAACAGTAATAAATAAATAAATAAATTAACATAATTGATTTGATTAGATAATTTTTTTTTGTTGCTTTAGTATGTTTTTTTTTATACATTTAGATTTGAGATTAAATAGTTATCAGATAAACCACACAACATACTATATCTTTCAAATAATTTGTCCATTCTAAACTTAACTTTTTCAATGTTAGTTATCTCATGAAGTTCATCCGTAGAATAATGCCAGGGCAGATTAAGCATCATTTTAAGTATTTTATAACAACATTGTATTCCTTATTTTTATTTATTATCGATGAAGTTAATGAACTCTACTGCAACCAACACTCTTCCATTTAACTACAGTTTTACGGTTTTACCTTAGAAATACTGTGCGATTAAGTTATTAACTTAAATTTTTTTTTATAAAGTTGCATGCCGTTTGTGCTGCACCATTCAAAATCTTTATCAAGATCATGTTGTTAGAACGAGTGTCCGTCCGGTTACATATACATATTTAGTAATAAAAAAGTTCTGGCACAGCAGCGAAGTCGTTATTCAGTGGCTTAGCGGCTCAGTGGCACATTTACGTTAGAAACACGAAATTCGGGTGTTTTTTTAACGTCTTCAGCCCCCTGGCTACGTGGCTGCATACATACCCTTCTTTTTATTATAAAATGACTTGGCTCAATTTTCAAAAAATTAAACAAAACATTTTTGACATTACTTCGTTTACCCACGAAGAAATAAAGCCAAATTGGCGTTTTTGAAGACGAAATAAGGCCAACATTTAAATTTTACCTATTAATGTATCTACCTATAGATTATTTTAACTAACAAAGCAAAAAAACAAATATTTCTAAGCAAAGCAAAAAAAAGAACTATCGAAAGAAATTTGTCGTTTATCCGCGATGTTGAAACGTCAACCTCTCTTTCATCAATGAAACGTCAAGACATGAATTGGCCAGCAAAGAAAAAAGAAAATGCTCTGATGTAGATATTAGAGATCTAGTTAGCGATACAGATATCAAGTGGAGTCGGCGTGTTATGATTGCGAAAATGATCATATATTTTCAATTCCACGTATTCAATTCATGTAGAGATCTTCTTATGTAGTTGTTCGGTTTATAGCCTCAAAATATTTCGGCAAGTCTCCCGTCTTCGAGTGTTTTTTAGTATTAACCGAATTCTCATTGTATTGGTTTGTTTTTAAAGTTCGTGTGTTGACATCTGAATGCGTTTAAAGAAATCATACCAAAAGTATGATACTCTTTTAGTCAAAGGCTGCGAGCTTTTATGATTGAGAATCTGAAAGCAACCAACAAGCAATGTCCATCTTTCCTAAAACCTATCAATTTAAGGAAGAAAACCATTGTTTATGCTCTTTGACCATTAAAATAGATATTGCTCTTTGAATATTAAAACAGTTTTAATTTTCATTTCGTCATTAATGTTTCATTACCCATAGTAAAATTTCCATCCAATTCTAATGGGATGTTTTATGTGAACTTTTTCTATATCGCCAAAGGTTTTGATTTACAATTTTTAGAACAACAATACTGTATAGGATTTCTCGAATGCATTATGTACCGACCCGACATACATTTAAGCTTCACTAGAGGACAGAAATCAACGCCAATAGTTTATGACCGCCAAATAAAGTCACTAGCTCCATGGAATATGTATGACTTTTGGTTGCAGATCCATTCCACTTCCCTTTTCGGTAAAAACTCTTTTGTTTTATTGCGCCCGGTTCTGTCATTGTGCATTTTGTTCTATATTCACCGCAATCCAATGCCCAGACACAACCGGACTTACATACCTATACCCTTCACGTACTTGTATAGTCAGTATTTTTTTTTTTGTCGAATTTACCGCCAGGAATATAATTCCTTTTTATAGTTGGCCATTTTTGGATTTCCGTTTTTACGACTGCTGTTTTTCGAAAAGTATAGAGAAAAAAAAAAGAAATGGCGAGACAGTGCATGAAATGAAATGGATTGTGAATGTAATTGTTTTATTGCAAATAACTGGCAAATTTTTCTAAAATAATTGAAAAATAAATAACAGAGAATCAACAAAAATAATTAAAAATATTTATGTTTAAAATAAAGGGAATCAAATTAATTCGCTTATTATTTCACTGACGTCGAAGGTAATTTTTGATTTGGGAGTTCAAAATATATGTATCTACCTATAGTTTTTTATTACTTATACTGTTACTAACGGGTGATTTTTTAAGAGGTTTAGAACTTAAAAAAAAAAAAAAAAACACAAAAAATTCGAAAAAATTAATGAAATATTTATTTGAATCGATAGTTTCAATCTTGCAATTTAATGTTTAAAGATAATTTCATGCAAATGTTGACCGCGGCTGCGTCTCAGGTAGCCCATCCGCTGAGTCCAATTTTGGCATACTCTTTCACACATATCGGCCGGTATCTCACGAATGAATGCATGGATGTTGGCTTCCAGTGCGTCAATCGAAGCGGGCTTGTCCCTATAGACATTAACCTTGACATACCCCCACAAAAAATAGTCTAATGGTGTCAAATCGCACGATCTAGGCGGCCAATTGACCGGCCCGAAACGTGAAATTAACTGTTCATCAAACTCGCCTCGCAATTGCGCCATTGTTTCGCGTGCTGTGTGGCATGTGGCGCCATCTTGTTGAAACCACATGTTATCATCGCTCGGTAGCGTTCACCATTGACAGTAACGCTGCGATTCGCATCATCTTTGAAGAAATATGGCCCAATAATGCCGCCGGCCCATAAACCGCACCAAACAGTGGCTTTTTCGGGATGCATTGGTAGCTGTTGCAATGCTTCTGGCTGATCTTCACTTCAAATGCGGCAATTTTGCTTATTTACGTACCCATTCAACCAAAAATGAGCCTCATCGCTGAACACAATTTTTCGATAAAAAAGCATTTCGAACATTTCGAACCGAGCACGAATTTTGATAGTAAAATTCAATAATTTGCAAGCGTTGTTCATTTGTAAGACGATCCATGGTTAAATTGCAAACCAAACTGAAGCTGTTTGACAGTGACACAAGGTACTAAACACACGTCAGCTGTCAAAACCAGTGTTGCCAAAACCAAACCAGCTAAAAAATCACCCGTTACATATTAGCCAAACATCTACACTGAAAATTATTTTGCTGTAGACTATTTTGTTTTGTTGATTCTTAAAAAAAATTTTTGTTATATAAATTTTGTTAATAACAACAAATGTTTAAGTTGATGCAACAAAATATTTATAATAGTGAGAGTGACTCAAGTTGGGCTACAAAAAGGCAAGTTATGCATGCGCACAAAAAAATTGTTTGAGATAACAACCAAACATGACATTACGATGAGAGCAAAGTCTACAGGCGTCTGCCTGTATGTCAGTGTGTCAGTATCAGCCCCTTCAGCTTAAAATGGAAAGCTTTTCGGTTTCTTCTATACAAAGGCCACTCATAGATAATGGCATAAGGGGTATGTTACGCTTTAACGACAAAAGACAAAATTGAGTTTTTTAAGCTGAAGGTGCTGCCGTCAGCGAAACAATTTAGTGGATTAGAAGTTTTAGACAAAAGATCATTAATAAAAATCAAGAAGAGAGTCGGAGACAAAACGGAGCTCTGGGGCACACCAGCATTTATATTAAAGATTTCAGACTTGAAACTTTTCGGTGAGATAAGCCATCAGATCACCAGTGGACCTATTGCTACAAAAGCAATAAAACTTAGTTGTAAGTATTACCGTTATTTTTTAATATTTGTTTTAAATTTTTGGCACTGTTTTTATAAAATTGCCCCTCCCACCCAAACGGAGGGAGATAGACCCCCCCACCCGTATTAAAAAATGCTTGTATTGATCTGTTCTACAAAAAACAGTTATCAATTCTTGGCGCCAAAGTTATCGTACTCGTGCCATGTTTTTGAATACTGGACATGGATAAGTAGAGCGAAGAGACAAGCATCGAAATGAGCTTTAAAATTATCGATTTAAAATTACCGATCAAAACCGGTAAAAAATTACGCAGCAAACAAAAACGGCTATGTTCACTTTTAACTCATTTTTAGTTTTGAAAATGATTATGTATAGATGGCGTTGCTAATGGTTAAAAGAAAAATAAGCTTATCAGGAACAAGCACCAAAACAAATTAAATTTACTGAAAATCCCTACCGGAAGGGTTAAATTTAAAATAAAAAAACTCAGCGGAAGTTAAACATTTTCAAATTTTCTAATACTTCGTCAAGACTGAGGTTGGTATATCAAATGCTCTTGTTACCAATATGGGAATTCCTCAGGGCTCAGTTTTGGGTCCATTTTGTTGTTTTCCCTATTTCCGTATCACTGTATATCTCTCGTGCAATTGGATTGATGGAGGACTTTATAGTGTGAAAACTTAAATAATTTTTTTATTTGGTCACAAGAAAATGGTATGAAACTTAATCCTACGAAATTAGTTGCCATGTTGTGCTCTAGACAAGAGGTTAATCCATTAGATTTTCCGACTGTTATACTTGATAACGAAGTCATTGTGTACGTGAGTAATGTTAAATACCTAGGATACTTCTTTAACAGTAAACTTAGCTGCTGTAGTGCCATCAATGATGTAATTCGTAAAATATACTACGGACTTCTTGCTTTAAGATCGTCTTCAGACCTGCTCTTACCTTGTATGAAAAAACACCTTATTAGAACTTTAATAATACCGTATTTTACTTTCAATAGTTCCGCTGGAATTGCAACAAACCACCGCAACCGCAATTTTTAAGAGTAAACTTTTTATATACTACTCACTTTTAAAAAGTGTAGTCGTGTATTGGTGCAGCCCTTGCAATTATTATTTAAGCTTTCGTTAAAGTCTGGGAAATTTCCATCATTCTGGAAGAAATCATTTCTCACTCCTGTTTTTAAAAAAGGCGACAAATTTGACATCAAAAACTATATACCTATTTCTAAATTGTCCTGTATCCCTAAGCTTTTTGAACAGGTTGTATGTGAAAGTCTTTTATTCTTTGGTAAGAACATTATATGTAAACAGCAACACGGTATCGTGCAGAAACGGTCTACTGTTACAAACCTTCTTACATTTTTACATAATTGTTCAAATGCAGTAGAAAGTGGTTCTGAAGTAGATTGTATATACACAAATTTTTCTAAAGCATTTGACCAACTCAGCCATAATATTATTGTTTTTAAACTGCAATCATACGGTTTCCCTACTCTTTTTATATCTTGGATCAAATCATTACCTAGAAAATAGAACTTACCAGGTTAAATTTAGAAATTCCCTTTCTAATACTTTCGTTGCCCATTCAGGCGTACCCCAGGGAAGCCATTCTTGCTATAAATGATGTTTCTTCTTTTATACGCTTTAGTGAGATTCTCATATTTGCAGATGATATGAAAATTTATAAATCAATCAAATCTCCCAATGATCATACTCTTTTGTAGGCTGATGATCTTGTTAACTCTTAATCCTATAAAATGCCAAACTATTACTTTCTCAAAGAAAAAAGTTCCAAGTGACTTTGAATATTGTATAACACAAAATAAAATTAATCGTGTTTTTAATTTTAAGGACTTAAGGAGTTAATTTTAGTGCTAATCTGGATTTTTCTGAACATGTTAACTTTATTGTAAAAAAGGCGAACTCTATGCTTGGATTCATAAAACGGTGGGCAAAGGAATTTAACGATCCATACGTTACCCTCTCTTTGTATAACTGTTATGTTAGGCCGCATCTTGAGTATGCCTCACAAGTATGGACCCCTTTCTATGAAATCCATAAGAAACGCATTGAATCAGTCCAGCATTATTTTATTCGCTTTGCTCTTAAAGGCTGATCCTTATAACCTGCCACCATAATGAGCATCGGATAAGGCTTTTGCAGATGCAATCTTTATATCAACGTAGAGTAAACAATGACTTAATTTTTCTACATCAACTTATCTCTGGACAAATTGATTCGTCGGACCTGTTAGCCTTTATTGGTTTTAACTACCGCGGACGGTCGTACCATCTTCGAAGTTCTGAGCTTTTTAATATTGAACATCACAGAACCAATTATGGCATGCATGAGCCTCTCACGCGGATGAGTAAGTTATATGACTTGAATGGGGGTGTGTTGGATTTTAATTTAAATAAAAGTAATTTAAAAACTATTTTCAGAACCAGTGCTCCACGATCCTAAATGTTTCTGTGTCATTTTGTTTTAATTTTGACTTTATATGTTTTCATGTTTTTATGTGCATGTGTTTTTGTTTTTGTTGGATTGTGCTTACTAACAACTAACACCTGCACTAAGTGATGAGCCAGTGGGACACATTATATGTGTTGGCAAATCTTCTTTTATCTGCTGATGCTTGCTTTAAGCTCCATTTGAATAAGATCTGATAGTGTAAAAAAAAAACTCAAATTTAGATATTGTGCTTCTTTTTTTCTTATAAATTTCAAAATTAAATTGTTGTTTTTTGTTTAATTGTAAACAATTGACATTTTACTTTTAATATTACGAATTTAATAATTATACTTTTTGCTTTATCTATTAATGATTTTCATTATAATTTTTCTTTTATTAAAATTTATGGTAATTCACGCCTCTTAATACTATAAAAGATTTAAATCTTGTTGTATAATGTTAATCATACTTACGAAATAAATAAATGAGATGAAAATGAAAACTCGGGTTAATAAACCATTTATTAGGACTTTTCAATTTTTTTTTTTTTATTTTAAAGCTGTAACATTTCAAAGTTTAAAGCTTTACTGCAAATTGATACTATACTCAAATTAGTAAACATTTATTTGGTATTTCGAATTCATATTATTTTTATTTTAAAGCTTTAACGGCAAGTTGATATTTTAGGATATTTTAAGTACATAGGTACCTACCCCTTTTTTATCTTGCAAGTATAAAATGGAGTTTATAACTACCGTATATTTCAAATCATGGCCATGTCAAGATTCCTCTCTTTAACAGGAATAAAAAAATTACTTAAATTTAAACCCCTTATGCTCAGTTTCACCAAAATACACCTAAAAGCATGTTAGTTAACGGAGTAATAAAATTTACGGACATTTTAACTTAAAATGTTGTGCACCAACATTAGGAGGTGAATTTTTAAAAATGAGGAATCTTGATGCCAACCCCATTCACCACACATGGGTCTCTTTCATTAGAGCAAGCGAGAGGAGAGCATATCAATCGTTTTCTTTATCTTGTATTTTAAAATGCCTTTAAAATTTATTTGGAACAAAATGGGGCTTTAGTTGATTGGCCATTTTAAAACTGAAAGTAGTTATTGCAAATGAAAAAAACTATTAATTTTAAGATTTAACAAACCAGTAAGTATTTAAAAATGCTTGGAGAAACTGGTCATTAGAATCTTTACCAAAAATAGTTTATTTCCGCACCGTCGTTTTCGACAGATTTTCAGCTAGTTATTAATAATTTATTTATTTGCGATTTTTGGACTATTTTTTTTTTACAACAAAGAAAGGTTGGTATGCTATTAAGTTTTTTTTTTTAATTTTCTTATGTAACACTTGTAAGAGTTTTCTCGACCACACTTTCAAGTACATGCGTCAGCGATGGGATGCAGATCGGCACTGGTTACTGAATAATCGTAAAATAATCGTAAAAGTAGCAAACAAAATCCTTTTTTTTTTCAAATGCTGTCAGAAAAAATTAAGAGCACGACTGAGTAGCACGAACTTGCTCCAGCAAGTTGCCACACAAATAAAATTTAATTTAATAAAACTAATTTCAATAAATTTTTAAATATAAATGAGAAATACGAACAAAATCATAAGAATTGTTTTTAAAAATGCTAAAACTATACTTTTAAGACAGATTAAAGGAAAAATCAAAGTATGCGGAAATTTTTTCCGAAAAAAAAACGTTAGAGCGGTTGTTTACACCTGTTGACACCTTGGTTTGATTAAAAGTTTTAACATTTCGTGTTTAGTATTCTACGTTGATTTTTGGCTCAGTGTATTACTTTCCAGTGCTGAGCAAATCATTTTCGTATATAGTTTTCATAAAACGGGGGCGCTGCACAAAGTATACACTTAAACTATTAAACCCTTATATGTACAAGAATTGCTTAAGTAAAGTATAGAATAAGAGCTTGTAAAATTTCTCATTTACAAAACAAAAGTAAAAAAAAACGATTGAATAGCTGACCCAAAACATGACAGGTAGTATCTTATCAATAAAGTATTGATCATTAAAACATCGGATTTATAAATAATATTAACACAGTAAAGTTTTTATTTGTTCTTTGTAAAGGGTTATCCAATAAGGGGTGTTATTTTGAATAGCCCGCTATATCGGTAGCTGTCACTTTTGAAGCTGTCATTTTTTGACATTTGAAAAGTAGAAACTACGCCATTAATAAAAATAGAACGATGCACGCTTCAACAACGCATTGAAATTCACTATAAAAATGGTGAAAATTTGGCAGAGACGGTTCGTAAAAGTAAAACATTTTTGGGTCGTCGTGAAGCACCTTGTCGGACCGCAATACAGAAATTGGTGGACAAATTCGAGTTGTTGGGACAAGTTAGTGATGTGAAGAATAAAACCCGTGCACGTCGCTCAAGAACAACTGAGAATATTGCTGTTGTAGCCCAAAGTTTTGAAGAAAACCCAGGTTTGTCCATTCCTCGTCGTTCTTTGGAATAAGGCATTCCACAAACGTCATTACACCGTATTTTGTATAAAGACTTGGGTCTTAAGGCTTATAAAGTTCATTTAACACAAGAACTCAAGCCGGCTGATCATAAACAACGTCGTGTCTTTGCTGATTGGGTCCTTGAATATCAAAATAACACATCTTATTGAAAAACCCTTTATTTCATTTCTTCATCAAATACCTTACCTTTAAAACTCATTTATTCTAAAAGAAGTTCTTTGAAGCTCACCAGTCACCATCATCAGGCAGCACAATGGTATCATATAAAAATATCAATTAAACGAAAGGCGTCTTTTTAAGTTCGATGTTTTGTTTTTGACGTTACAAAAGGTCGCGTCCCGTCACGTGACAGCTCACATTTCGTTACTGCTTTCGCAACACCACATATTGTGTGCTCTCATATACATAGACATACATAAATGGAAAACATTCCTTCCTTATGTTTTTAAATTTTCTTTTCAAAAAAATTAAAAATCCATTAAGTAGATTATTTATTTTTTAATATCGGGAAAGTTTCGCTTTAAGAAATACAACATTTTAAATGCAAATTAATTTAAATTCAGCATTTCTTTTTCGCTCTGGTTGTGGTATCAGTCTGTGGTTTTCCTAATTACTATACAATTCTTATTTCGACGCACAAATTGAAAGTGTCGTTGTGAAATGAAATTCGCGGATGATGGCTCATTCAACCGCAATTAGCTTTATTGGGTTTTCGAATTAACGGATGGCAGAGTAAATGAGTAGAGACAAGTGATAAAATCAGGCGTGCTGTTTCTCTTTTTATTTATATAACCAACAATGTATATACATATGTACATAATTTTATAATTTATTTATTTTTATCACATACTCGTAAAGGTGTATGCACCATAGCAAAGCCTTTTCTCTCTCAATTGGTTTTAACGTTTTCAGCTTTCAAAAGTTGTAGATTTAACGTCAGTTCAGGGAATTTTAATTTTTAGTCGTTGGACAAAATTTTAATGTCGACTATATGGAAATTTACTGCTGGAAAATTGCGTTCTTTAATGAGCATTTAATTATTTTATGTCAAGCTTACTTTTGGGAAATTTAATGTGAAAAGTATATTATACCTGCAGCAGTTTCCTGCATGAAGGTTTTAAAAAATAAATAAAATAATTTCTATAGGGAAAACCTACTTATGCAGTCGATGTTAACAGATCCGTTTTATATATTCATAAAAAGATGTTAAACAAAATGAATAAAGACAAAAAAACTTTTACTGTAATACATCTTTTTATTGAAAATTTAGCTTATGCTGTAGACAATAACAGTTGTGGTACTTACCCCCAGTTTCACAGTCAGAGTTTAATCTAAAATTTTGGCTTAAACTGCAGAATTTATAGGCACTAAACTACAGTTTAAGGTTAAACGATCACTGTGAAACGTGGGGTTAGGATTTTAGGCTTGTCGATCATACAAATGTTTAGAAAACTCCACATGATTTATATCTCAAAAATTAGTTGCAAATTAGATGCACTTGAATGCGAAAACATAATTTTTTTAGCAATTTTTTTAATGGCGACTTAATATTGGTTGATCTACGTAGTGAGTCGAAATTTATTTCAGCCCAATCGGACATCCCTGAATTTAAGAGAGCAGAGTGTTAATAGCTACCCATAAATTTTGCTCACTTTGACTATAATTGTTCAAATGGGTCCCCAATTAAAGATTTTTCTAGCTCAGCTTATTTAACTTTTTTGACAAAAAGCTAATGTGAACTATACCAGCAAGATCACGGTTGCAATCATTTTCAACTGGGGGTGGTGTTTTTGTTTTG
Source organism: Baccha elongata (assembly GCA_951217065.1). Lineage (NCBI taxonomy): Eukaryota > Metazoa > Arthropoda > Insecta > Diptera > Syrphidae > Baccha > Baccha elongata. The sequence goes on along the minus strand of OX578272.1, from coordinate 62,092,309 downwards.
CCTCGTGGCCAAGGCTAAGATATAACAAAGAAGTAAAATAAATAATGATACAAATTCTATATACTAATATGAAAATTAATTTAAAAAGTTTATTTTTTATATTAAGAATATTCAACCAAGTAGAAGACTTAGCATCAGTTTATTTTAAGTGGACTTTTCTGAATTATCATTCAAAATTAAAGCGTTTAGTGGCCAATAGTCCAAGAAAACTTTGTGGGCTCGTCAGATGACGTCCAGCAAAAATCACCTTGTTCAGAAATAAATTCTGATTTAAAACCAATTTTGTACAACCCGTAGGTATAGTTAGTTGATAGTTAATTTGTCCGTATCCAAGACATGTTGTTGCTTTGCAACTAAATTTTTTTTACGTGAACGAGAAGGCACCCTCACGGATCAGACCCTTAGTATATAACTCCAAAGGAATCGGATCAACATATCCTTATAGGCCTGAGCTCCGAATATGTCGTAATACTCCATATAAGGTGTTAGTTAAGGTTCAACCTGACTGGAACAATTGACGACCACGCCACCACCGTATAGACTACTACTCAGGAGTTCTTTCGCTGCTGTCTTGATGAAAGAAGAAGTTCTTTAGTGTCAACGCTCTCACCTCTCTCGTTAGCTGCCCCAAAGAACCTTCAAAACGGACTGGTTACCCAGATCTCATGGTAAGGTACTATATAGGCACCCAATGTCCACCACGGGAAGGTGATAACAGAAGTTGGTAGTCAGAGGTGGGGTTTGAAAAAAAAACTATGTGGTGACGGATGTATCCTCTTGAATACACGTACTAACCTTTAAACATCAGACATATCCAGAGATGTCTGCAATCAAGAAATCCTCTTGTAGGTATCTAGGCTTACAAGGCAAAGGAAAACAACATCAAATCGTCGACAGTTAACTTTATAAGCAAATACTTTCGTAAATTGTACCCGACACGTCTATTGTGAAATAAAGTTCCTTAAGAAAAAATAAGTTATCCTTGTGTAAAAGCATAATTCTTCAAAGAAGAACATGTAGATATTCAAAAGCTTCAAAGGAAATTTTAAACGAACGAATTTTAAGTTTACTTAATATAAATTAATATTTAAATTTTAATTTCCAATAAATATTCTTTGAAAGCATTGAAAATATTTTCAAAGCAAATATTATAATTTTCATCCTCTGGGCATAAATGACGAGAGTAATTTATTTGAAACGATGAAAAAGCATATTGATGTTTTTTTTCCACTTCGATGAGAAAAATTGAATAATTAAATTAATATTTTAATATTTTTATTGTTTAAAAAAAAAAAGAACAAATATTATAATCCATTTACCACATTTCAATATTATCTTGCCATTCGTGCAGTAAATTGTTTTTAGGGCATGCATGTCAAACAATATGATTTATTTTAATATGCATACACGTATATTTAAAAAAAATATAATATTGTTTTTCTAAATGAAACCTTGTTTGAAAAAAAAAATATTTATATATAAGTAAAAAACATTAAAGTATGAAATTCATAAATATTCGCTTATGTTTTATTTTTAAGTTAATAACAAAAATTTATTTTTAAAATGATAATAAACATAGCAGTAAATATGTTGCACTGACAAACCGAAACATATTATTGAATTAAAACTGGGAATTAATTCCTTGGGGTGTACTTATTAATGTTAAATAAGCTGGCATCAGATATAATTGATTAATATATTTTAATTAGCATAATGCAGTTCTTAAATGTCTAAAAAAAATTCTTTTGTTAGTGTTTGTGAATGGTTGTTTATTTTAATATGGTTATTTACATTAATATTTATTAATTTCGTTTGTACTTTGAAATATTTGTTCAACAGAATTCACACAGGCTCTTTAACCTATAGAGTTCTTATTTGAGATTTCATTCATGGGTTTTATGTTTTAAAATTTAATTTAATTATGCATGTGTTTCATATATTCTAGAGCGTCCAGAAATCTCTACGTAGAGCTAAGGAAGGACGAAAAACGCCTAGTTAGGAGAAAGAAAAAAGAACACCAACAACGTGAAGTCGAGGAGATGCAGAGATGTTTTTGCAGGAAAGGGGTGAGAAACTTCTATATAGAAGAGTGAAGCAATCAACATCAGGTTTCATAAGTCGCCCCGGCCCCTGCAAAGATGAGGATGGAAACATCATAGTAGAAACACAGGCGATGTTAGCCATTTGGAGAGACTACTTTAACCAGTTGTTAAATGGCGATGACAGACAAGATCCCGCCCAGAACCAACTTGTACTTGTTAATCTGGATGACAACCATGAGATAGACAGACTCAAAAGGAGAAAAACAGCTGGATCCGATGGTCTACAAGCGGAACTTTTTAAATTCGCTGGAGATGACCATGGTCAGGAGCATACACCAACTCATCTGCAAAATATGGTCGGAGGAAAGTATGCCCGATGAGTGGAATCTCAGTACCATCAGCCCGATCCACAAAAAAGGAAACCGCCTACTCTAAGCCTTTTAAACATCGCTTATAAGATCCTGTCCAGCGTTTTGTGTGAACGTCTGAAGCCGTTTGCTGATGATCTAATAGGTCCTTACCAATGCGGTTTCAGACCTGGCAAATCTACGACCGACCAAATCTTCACTCTACGCCAGATCCGGGAGAAAACCCAAGGATTCAACATCGATACTCACCACCTGTTCGTCGATTTTAAGGCAGCCTACGACAGCGTTGACAGAGCTGAACTTTATCGTGCCATGTTCAACTTTAGAATTCCTGCCAAACTGATACGACTAATCAGGATGACGTTAGAAAATGCTCGCTGCTCCGTCAAAATTGGTAGGGACTCTACTGAAACCTTCGACACCACCAGAGGGTTAAGACAAGGAGATGCACTGTCATGCAGCTGTTTTAATATTGTGCTCGAAAATGTAATACGGAATACCCAGGCCAGTACATCGGGCACCATCTTTAATAAATCGACACAACTACTTGGGTTTGCGGACGACATTGACGTGATAGGACGAACAAAAAGAGCATTAACCGGCGCTTTCACGTCTATGGAGTCAGCAGCAAACGGAATGGGACTGAAAATAAACGAGAACAACACGAAGTATATGCTCTCATCAACGAAAGTCCAATCCCACCACCGACTTTGTCAAAATGTAACCATTGATAGGCATAACTTCGAGGTAGTTAGTGAATTTGTCTACCTGGGCACTGCTGTAAACTCAGGCAATAACATCAGCACTGAAATCAAACGTAGAATAACTCTTGCTAATCGCTGTTTTTTTGGCCTGAATAAGCAATTGAGGAATAAAGCCCTATCGAGAAAAACCAAGGAGACACTATACAGAATACTCATCATCCCGGTCCTGCTGTATGGTGCAGAAGCATGGACCCTCTCCCAATCGGATGAAAAGTCACTTGGAGTTTTCGAGAGAAAAGTCCTGCGTACGATTTATGGTCCTGTCCGCGTAAACAGAGAAAGCAACGTTTGGCGAAGAAGATACAACGACGAACTATACGGGCTGTACAGCGACATAAGCCTAGCCAGAAAGATTCGTCAACAACGACTAAGATGGCTCATCCATGTAGAGCGAATGGACATCAACGCTCCAGCACGTAAAGTCTTCAACGCCAAACCAGAGGGAGTCAGAAGTCAAGGTAGACCTCATCTTCGATGGAGCGACCAGGTAGAGGGAGATCTCCGACTACTTGGAGTGCAAAATTGGAGACGACAGGCTAGAGATCGAGCCGGCTGGAGGGGCATATTAAAGGAGGCCTAGGAGGACAACACTCTAGTTGAGCCAGCATAAGTAAGTAAAAAGTAAGTAAGTTTCATATATGGCTAAAGGTTTAAATATTTATATTAACTTTGCAATATATGATACACATCTCAATTAAAAACTTTTTTAAAAAAATAATAAATATATATATATATATATATATATATATTATACATAAAACTAAGTCGTTTTAGTTACAACAGTTATAACTCAAGAAAGGCTGAACCGATTTTAATGATTTCTTATTTGTTGGATTTGTCTCCGCCCCGAGCAGCAGAATAACTATTAAAATATCAAAAAAGCAGATGGTTATATAATGCATTTTTCTGCATTCATGAACCATTTATCCGATTGTTATGAAACTGTTGTGAGTTGTGGGATACATTAATGTAATATATTTTAAGGTGCTTTCGGTTGAATCAGATGGTTAAAAATTGCATATTTTGGCATGATATATAAAAATTCGCAGTTTTAATTAATAAACTATGCTTGACAAATTAGGAGTGGTTGATTAAAATCCGATCGTTGGAAAAATATCGAAAAATCGTCTGATAATATGTATATTCCATTTTTCTGCATTTCTGACCCATCATCTGATTGTAATGAAACTTTTGTGAGTTGGGCGATACATTACAGTAATGGGTTTTGAAATTGGTTTGATTGAAATCATATTGTAAGAAATTGCATTTGTATGCATTACCTATATGAATTCGTGATCGACATGAATTAAATCAATCAGTTCATAAGATTATACCCCTTTTGAAACACCCACAGAAGGAAGTAAACGACGCAAAGGCAATAATTATTGATGATGGAAAAGGTGGATTTTTTTTCCTGGATGCCCATTGTGGAATCGGGAAGAGATTCCTTACGCTTATATCATTGATTTTGGCAGCACTGTTCATGCAAGAAATTACATTGCGGGGGTAATTGCTTCTTCTGGAATAGCGGCCACATTGTTAGAAGGATGCCGTACGGCTCATTCAGAGTTGAAATTGCCGTTAAATCTTCAAACTACTGAATGGCATTGGTAGCACTTGACCGAAAATTGAGAACTGCGTAATGACTCGAGATGTTTTAAAGGAGGAATGATTTTACTGTCTTGGGATTTCCGCCAAACACTGCGCTGGCAGTCATCCTAAGATCAACACGCGCTGAAGAAACTTCAGCTGAAAACAAACATTAGAGTTGTATTGCTGAATGATCTATGTGCTGAAGATTTTTCTAAGCAATTGCTGACTATAATAGGTAATGGCCGTATTCCGGTCCACGAATAGAGCGGATTGATTTAATTTCCTCAGAAGTTTTGCAATATACTCTCATCGAAGGATGAACTCATTAAGTTATTCCCGAACATCATTACTAATCACAAAAATAACAAGTGGTTATTCGAGCAGTTTTGGCCGCTAAGAACAAAGATGTAAGTAGATGATATAAACTTCATAATTCAGAATCAAATCAGTAGTTCTCTGTTCTCTGCATTTATTGAAATATATTGACTGTGTAACAAAGGAAGACAAATAAACAGAATTTTTAAACTCATTGGATGTGCCTGTGTTACCAGAGCACAATTTACAACTCAAAGTTGGATCTGTAGCCATCATGCTTCGAAATCTTAACCAAACAAAGCTGTGAAATTGAACGCGTTTGGTGATAAAATTCACGCGACAATACTCTAAGGAAAATTCAAAATTGAAGAAGTTCTCATGGATTTCAATGATTCCAACAGATATGCTTTTCACTTTGCCATGACGAACAAAGTCGATCCTTGAATGTTTGTGGTTTCGTTGACTGTTAGTCGGTACGAAGTTCGCCGGGTCCGCTAGTTATTCATATAGTGAAAGAAAAGTTTCTATACCTTCGGAGAACTTAATTAATATTTTTACACATTTTCTTAAAATCAACCAGCCGGAGTAATTTTTACTTTATTTTATATATTTTTCATTTATGAAAAACTTGTCTCCCCTATCATGTTGCACGTTGTAGTTGCTCTTTGTGGTTTCTCTGTATTGTTGAGTCCAGGGAATATGTTGTTTTTTTTTAAAAGTTAAACTGAAAAGTTACATGGGTAATCGTTGTGAAAGATAAATGAAAACAAAGGTAAAAGAGTGTGTGTTGAAAAAGGCTTAATAGAGGAATGGTTTAACTTTGAGGGTAAGCAAGTTGATCGTACTTTTATAATTTAGCTACGTTGAACTTCCAAGGAAAAAGAATTTCATTTGCTGCTATATAGGTTGAAAGTTAAGTGAGAGGAAAAGTTTTATATTCATCAGGTAGCATGTTAACTCAGATAAACATTTGCGCTATAAAATAGCATTTAAGGGTGATTGTTTTCATAAATACTCTCTTTTTTTTTTGTTAACTGACTGAAATAAAATTAGAAAATTTAATTTAAATACTTACCTATTTAAAAATACAGAAGAATGATTTTTCCGCACGTCTAATGATAACCAATAAATAGACAATAAGAAATAAGTTGTTAGAGGGTCTGAAAATTCTGTTTGTTGTAAATATACATGTTGAATATATACTTCTCAGAAATACATTGTTTTTAACGTAATAAATTTTCATAAAGTTATATTAAATAGTGTCACTTTACCAATAGCCTAGGTATTATCCTACTACTATATAAAAGAGTAGTTTTGTTAGTTTATTTGTTATATTGTTACTGTGGTAATCACATATAACAACAAACTATTCTTTTCTAAAATTTATTGTAAAAATTACTTTTAACTGTTCGTCAGGTTTTAGGATATTAAAAATAACAAAATACACTTTAAAACTGGGTTAATTTTTAAAAAAAACTTTTGCCCGGCGAACAATTAAAGTAATTTTTCTTACCATTTCGACGTTTCACGTTTCCAATTTTTTCTAACAACTGTCATCAGTGAATATTAAAGAGAGCTCACAAAATATTTCACGGGCATTTCGCCCAACTGTCATACCTACCATTTTGTTAAACTTATTGAGGATTGGTAAAGTTGATATGCGCAGCGAGTAGTCAAAATTAGTAAAACGTTATCGTTGGTCTTTAGTACAAACTTGACTACTACTACGCTACACGTATATGATGAAGTGAAAAAGCACTACTACGTAGTCACCATAAGTATCGAATTGAGGAGATGCGAAATTCGGTCATAAATTCTTAATATTTTCTGTTTTTTAGCGATCATGTTGGATAAGTACAAACTTGACTACTGCTGCGCTACACGTATATGATAAAGTTGAAATGCGCAACAAGTAGTCAAAATAAGAACTAAGTTATCTTTGCTCTTTATTACAAACCTGATTACTGCAGCGCCAAAACATGAATTTGACGTTTGACGTAAAATGATTTGACAAATTACTTTTTACTGTCAGATACAACAGCGATGGCATTTGAATCCGTCACCCCTATAGTCAAAGCTGTCAAATTATTGCATTCATTTTTTGCGCCAAACCTATACCAGATAATTTCCAATGCCTCCAAACAGTTCGCCAACAAACGTCAAATGCATCACTTTGACTTTTCACGTAAAAACAGCGAAATATTCAATTCATTTTTTATTTGACAAATAACTTTCACAAATGTCTATTTGAATCTGTCACGTTGACGTTGACGTTTCTATATTTTGTTCCATTCCCAATCAGTCAAAGTAAAGCATTTGACGTTTGTTGGCGAACTATTTGGAGGCATTGGGAATTGTCTGGTATAGGTTTGGCGCAAACAATGATTTCAATAATTTGACAGCTTTGACTATAGGGGTGACAAATTCAAATGCCATCGCTGTTTTATCTGACAGTAAAAAGTAATTTGTCAAATCCAACGCGTCATCGTTTTACGTCAAACGTCAAGTTCATGTTTTGGCGCTGCAGTAATCAGGTTTGTACTAAAGAGCAAAGATTCCTTAGTTCTTATTTTGACTACCTGCTTCTCCTCAGTTACGATATTAATATCATATATAATAATCTATACTGTATAGGGGACTCCTTTTCCGTTTTGAAAATGATGATGTACAGATGGCGTTGCTAATAGGTTAGAGAAAAATATGCATATCGTAGACAAGCACCAAAACAAATTGATTAAAATTAAATATACCGTAAATCTGAACCAGAAAGGTTATATAAAAAAATTAAAAAAAAAAACTAAAAAATCACCGGAAGTTAAACTATTTTATGGACCGAATTTAATCCGTCTGTATTTCAGCCATCAATGTCAGAAAAAGAAAAAATGGAAATTTCGAACTGCTTCGTTAAATTTCGATGATGACTTCCCTGAAGAGAAAGATGAGAAGTTTGACAATGATTGTACTTCCCTTGAAATTTTGAATTTAGATAAAATATAATATAAAATAAAAATAAATAAATAAAAAAAAAAATGAGTTCAAATGTATTTTTGTTTTTTTATTAAAACAAGGATTAGGAATATAGACATCGTTCTAGGCTGAGTGCACCGAGTGCCCGGGCAACGCCGGGTACTTTCTGCTAGTTTTATATAATATAATATAATACGAGTTTTTTTTATTTTAAATTGCCTTTTAATTCATTTAATAAAATTTAACTTATTTTAAGTTATTAATAAAAAAATATATTTTTTGACAATTAAAATTGCTGATTTTATTTAAAAACTAAATGACACTTTTTCAAACATTTTTTTTAATAAGATAAGATGCAAAATGACTAATTAGTCAATTTTTTTAAACGTTTTTTGTTGAAACTTTGCTATGTCAATTGAAAGAAGAAAAAAAAAAATTATACTATTTTACTTTACAACTTTTTGGTATTCATATTGGAATTAAAAACTAAAATGAGCTTTTAAAGTAATGAAAAACTTAAAATAGCATTTCAGAAAATTTATGAATTTAGACATTATGTCAATTTCGATTTCAGGCGACGATATGTTAAACAAATTTTAATATTGCGTATACAAAAATAGCGTACTGAGAGAAAACCTTTCTCATACGAAGATCCTTTTAAGGGAAACTAATAAATTCAATCAATATAAGAGTGGAGTAATAAATCATAATGAAAATAAGTAAGGTAAATGTTTAATAATAAATAATAATGTAAAGTGCCATATGAAATCATTTAGTGCCTCAGCCCACAGTGCCATTTGTATGAAAACGGGCCATAATGGCACAATCGTGCCACATCGGCGACGCTGGATAAAATGATTTGCTCAACGTAGCTCGGTGGGTTTTCGTTTGAGTTAGTCTCGATAGAACCATTCATATTCATAAAGAGAGTCACAGCGCCGAGTTGTTCCGAAAGCAAGTCGTAACTCCTCTTGATAGGTATATATATAGTTTTTGAATCTCTTTTCATAAAATGATTAGGCAACAAAATGCGATCTTGTTAATATGTTTCTCAAGCGATTTTCGTCTTTTTCTAAAATGCATAAAAATGCAAGTCCAATGGATTAATTATATTAATAATATTTCTCACTTTTATTAATTGTAACCAAAATACAATCAACAACTATTTGTGTAAACTTTACGGAAAATCGATAAACCTTAAAAAAGAAAAACCGTACAAAACTTTTAGTATAACTTTCATGACAAAAAAAGGACTCAAAATATAAAATATTGATAGATGTTAACCCAAAAATTAAAATGAAAAACTAATTAACATTCTTGTTTAATCATAAAATAAAAAAAAATTGTACATTAAAGCTTATTTAAATTTGTTTTAAATCAGTATTAGGAAATTGGTTTTTATCGGCTGCATATAGCAAAATGACAGAAATATGGGAGTGTTATTTCAAACTGACACTTAGAATAGTGCGCCCAAAAATGTATTTATTTTATAATACATGTGTGAATTTTTTAATGCGATTGTTAGTTTCACAACACAACTAAGGAAGTTGTAGACTAGGGTTCAACTAAATCCATCTTACAGATACATAGATAGGAAATCCGTATATCTGCAAGAAAATAATATCACTATGAACATTATTATGCCATTAAATTTTTGATTAAGGACTTAAAAACCAATTACTTCTCACCATACGATGTACGTTGAGATTGCTCATCCATATAGCAGTTTAATATATAATTAATTCATTTCTACTTCATATGTATATGCATGTATTTTACTATAAAATAAATCCTATCAAAACTAAATGTCTATTATCCTTTAATCTGGTATTAAATTTTCCATCTCTTTCAAGTTGCATCTCTGTATATTACGTGTATAGTAATAGCAGCAATCGGGTTGCATCGAGATGCATCATTTGTAATCCGAAACCATTAGTTATGGGTTGGTCCATGATGTTTTTATGTATTAAACTGCGCACTATCTACGTATCTGCAGCTCTTCCAAATAACAACTAGATATTTGTGTATAGCTAGATGCTTTTCCATTGAATTGAAGTCATTTTGTTCCAGTAGACTAACCATAACCAACAGCACCACCATTGCCACTAACCCACAACAACCTCACAATATTACGAAACACGTTCATATCCATCGTCCTTTCACCCACAATGGTCACATTTCTCATTAATTTACTTTTCTTCTTTCGTTTCCCAGGTGAAACAACACGGAAATAAATCCGTATCCTGGATTCGAGTTCGTGCGATGGCCATAGTCATATACTCAGTGTTGACAGGTAATTATGTGTGTACAAAATGTTGTTGCTATTATTGTCTGTATCCCAGAGATGGATCTCTCTCTAGCTTGGTTATTAGATAAAGATAATACTCAAACATCATCATGTCCTTGTATGTTGGCACGATTCCATTAATTGAGAATCACCCCTAAATTCTGATAATATAGGTTTACCTTTAAACAAAACCCGTTTGAATACTCGCTTCAAGCTAAACAATAGTTAGTACACATCCTGCGGATGGTTTCTGTTCCAGAAACCATCATGACATCTCGATATCGTTTTGAAAAACAGTCGCAATAGACAGGTGCAGACACATCCTTGTAGCAGTATTCAAATTCAAAATGACATCATGTCACTGCCAAACATCCGCAGGGGATTGAATAGATGGATATATCTACATTCTACACATATATAGCTTTTCACCAACAATCCGATTAAGTAGACAAATCGACTTAATACACCAAAGTCATATCCTTAATGCCAAATCGACACCCCCCACATCCTGATGCAGGAATACACATGATCCAATTGAGTACAAGAGTACAATCATTTGACCAGGAGCGGATATCTGTTTTTGAACACACCTTGTTTTGTGTTCTTGGCTTTGCCTTTAGACATCATTTAGAAATTTACAAGAAAAAGGATTCTCTAAGTCCTTATCTTTCTTTATCAACCAATAACGATGAATCGATTTATATAGAAATTTGAAATTTTCCTCTTAAAATTCAATGAAAATTATTTAATATAAACAATAGCTTGCAAATTAAGACAGAACAGTATATATTGTGTCACGAAATCCTTTTTTAGGTCCTTGCTATACACCCGTAATTGTATCTTAAAAGGAATTTTGTATTTGTTTTCCCGATTCGATTCAAATACAATAACATCATCCCACACAGAAAAGAAGAGTATCTGATACTTTGGCCTAAGGAAGTGGGGTTTTATTGAATTTTTCAAGTGCATCGCCCTGGAAAGGACATTAAATAAGAAGATTTTGTGTTTAAATATTGAGGACACGTATTTTTGTGGTTGAATGTGCTTTAAACTAAGAGAAAGACGACCAACCAACCGACAACTGAACATTTCATTCCCAAAGGAAAGGATTTCTATTGTATTTAGGATTTTGTATTTCTGGGAAATCAGTTGCAATTTTTTTTTTTTTGTAGGTAGTCTTTCTACTTTTGAAGATATTTTGGTATTATTTGTTTGTGCCTCGAAGGATATAAAGGTAAAGCAATCATTTTATTTATTTAGATGGAATATTGTTGTGTGCTTTGTAGGTTTTTTTTGTTTATTTTGCAAAGATAAGTCTGTTATTTTGTGTGCGATTTGAACAATCTCTTATGTCCTGACAATATTTTTTTTAATAATTGATTTATATGTATATTTGGTAACGCGTACTTTCCAAAAACTATTTGTTATTAGTTTTCAGAATACATTACAGTCAGGGTAATGTGAAATAATAACATATTCAGACTTTTTAACTTTGTTTTGCAAACCTCGTTTAAACTGTGTATTTCTGTCTATCAAGGAGATGCAAGTTGTGGTGACACATCAAGTGAAATGCTCGAACTCCGGCGGGAAAAAGGCTGCTGATGGCTCTTTGTTTCTTTTTTTGTTTGTGAAATTTTTCGGGTTATTTATTTTTGAATAAAGCTAACATAAGGGATAGTGGGCTTACTTACGCGGGCTTAAATTCGAATTTTGTAAATATTGATTCTATCGGTTTCCCAGAGAAACACAAGCAGATACTGTTGATTAAGGAGGCTGCGGACGTGTTGTGTGTTATAACACGTTATCTCTTGAGTCACGGATCTTTTCGAACGCAACTGATCCTTGATCAAGTACTTTTATTTACAAAACTGTTGACTATTTTTATTCTATACTTCTTCTTTTCTAATAACCTACTTCTACTTTTAGGTTGTAATTTTGACATCATGGGAACCGAACTTTCCCAATAAAACGCTTTATCTATATAAGAACCTGCTTGTGGTATTCACCGGGTTGACCTCAGAAAAAGTCAGCAAGCCTCTAAGTTTTGATTTGTTCCATATCTGAAGCCAACTAAATGCCGGTGGGATTTCATTTGTTTTTTCCAGGTGATGTTAAGCTTTCCTCACATCCGCAGTAGGGTTTCACGCCAGCTTATTATTCAAACTGTCAATGGTTCATGTTTTACAGACACCACTGTAAATAAAATATTCTTGCCACATATATAAGATACCTTCATAATAGAATTGAATTTCCTTGACATATTTTTCAATCTGCATGTTTTCAATTCCCACTTGGCGCTTTTTGCATGGTTACCAATACCTGAACTTAATAGGGTAGATACATTAAAACGTGTAATTTCAATTGAAAGTAAATTAATATTCCTTACATTATCACTGTTTTTCTATATTGCTTACCATACACAGGGATAAATTTATACGCCAGTACAAATTGTATAGCATATGGGGAGGATGTTTTTGCTTTGTTTTTCTATCCTGTATTGTTTTATTTTTTTGTACTTGACTGTAAAACCGCAAAGGACGATACAAATATATTTCTGCAATTAAATTGTAACCTCCAGAAAATCGATATAAAGAGAAATTATACATCCCATATCAATGTCACTAACATATTTAGTTTAGCTATGTCTAAAGCTTTTCAATTCATGCATGGAACTTTTTGTTTCATAAAGTAAATTAATAAAAGTGTGAGCATCAATAAATTAAAGAATTCAATTAAAAAAACACATATATGATATACGTGCATATGCAATTTATCAAACAATAAAAAGGGGGTGAACTATAGACAACAAAAACCTGTGGACACCAACATTTTTTTGCAGGAGTTATAGCTATTTCATGGCCGCCAATCATCAAAATCTTTCTTGTTAATTAGTGTCGCACGTCATGTTTATTCGAAAAACACGTTATTGATTTTTTTCCGGCACCAGGAATTGAACTGAAACAGAATTCAACCGAATTGGTAGGCCCTTTTTTCCTAAAAAAAAAGATTACTTAAATGTCGCAAAAACAAAAACTAAAAGTCAATTTCTAAAATTATCCTTCCTTTTCCTGTTCGTCTGGCACGAAAATTAAACTTTAGTTTACTTTACCTTCCGCAACACTTATTATATTTGCTAATATGCGCTGTCGTCATCGATTTTCAATGGCCCTGATTACTTCCATCCAAGGCCGTAACCAAGGGGGGGTTCACAGGGGTTCAACTTGATTCCTCTTTTTGATGACTTTTTAAGTCAGCTTAAAATAAGATTTGAAAATCATAAGTCCATACTTTCCTCTTTGTGCATTTTAATTCCATCGATCCTTGGCAAATATGAACAAAATTACAACGAAGAAAACTTCAAATTTTATAGATCTTTTTTGGATTGGGACACTTTAGAAGCTGAGTTTACGTTATGGAAGACAAAATGCCATAGACAAAAAGATACAGAGCGTTCAAAGAGAGCAATAACAGCTATTGGGGAATGCAATAAGGATCTGTTTCCTAACATCCACAAGCTTCTCAAAATTTTGGCGAAACTACCGGGTTCAACGTGTACACCGGAAAGAACATTTTCGACAATGAAACGTCTTAAAACTTACCTTAGAAATTCTACCGGCGAAGAAAGACTAACAGGATTGGCATTAATGTCAATTCATCGACAAATTGAGATTGACACTGAGGAAGTTTTAGACATATTTGCAGCACAGAAGGCCAGAAGATTAAATTTAATTTTATAAAAATGATATACTTACATGTTATTTAATACTTTTTTTATAATAAAATATTAAAGAGTGATGATAAATGTACCTACCTAATAAATAATAACTTAAAATTATTTTTAAAAAATATTGGAAAAATCTTTTAGTTTTTCAAATTTGTTTGAGAGTTTTCTTGAAAAACTAAGTATGCAATTGTATTTTATTAGCAGTACTCTACCTAGGAAAAAATATTGAAAATCGTTAAAGCAGTTTTTTTTTAAACCGTTTTCTTTTTTAATTTTTGAAAAATATTTTGCAATTTTTTGAGTATTTCAATACATCGAAATCTGTAGTTCATCTGGAAAAAAATCTGAAAAAAATCAATATTCGTGTTTCCAACATATTCAAAAAATCTAAAAAGTTATGTATATGAATTTGATCATAAAAACCTTCCTAAATTTTAAATTTAATTGAAATCGGTTTTGTTGTTAGCGAGAAATTCTGATTTTAAAAAATCGGTTCTATGTGAGGTACTGTTTTAAGATAAATCTTGACTGTTTTATCAAAATCGTTGAGGCCATTTTTAGAAAAGTTAAGTTTTAACAAACTGTTATATGACATTTACCATTGTTTTAGAGCTAAAATTCCAATTTCAACAGCGCCTAGTGCGAGACTACTAAATAAACACTCTGAACCAAGTTTGCAAATCAGCCTATTTATTTAGGCTGCAGATCTGCAAACAGGCAGTCGGACGAACAGAATTTTTCAACACACTTTTGTCTACTTCCCTATCATCGCAAAATCATGTTTATTTGTTATCTCAATTTTTTTTTTGACGAATCCATAACTTGCCTTATACATAGAATAGTATCATTATCGCAATTAAAAGTCGTGTTTGGTGGATTTTGGGTTGATGGGATGTACTAATTTTATTTATTACATCTACAGAAAGGTACAGATTGATTGGTGTATGGTATAAGTATAACCCCCCCCCCCGAAATAATTGTATGGCTACGGCCTTGCTTCCATCTAAAACCGAAGCTACTGATGCGTATCATCATCGAATTCACCGGTCACTGATCTTTTTCCACTGAAAAGCTATTCGATGAATGCATTCAGCCCATTTACCCACATTTTTGTGAAAAAAAAAATTATTGAATTAGCTCAAAAATTTAATTTTGACTTAAAATCATTTTTCCCATCAAAACTAATACAAACTAAGAAAAACAAATAATTCAAGGCAGACAAAATAAAATAAACTACGAATAAGTCGCACGAACTTGCTCTTATAGCAAACTATAGGAGTATGTGGGACTACAAACATTTTAAATTATTAAATTCTGAAGAAAGAATGAAAAATATCAAAAAATTAACTAAACTTGAGATTAATTTTTTTAGCAGTTATCATTAAATGGTTGTTTAGCAAGTTGTACACCAAATCTTATCAAAATCGTTAGAGCAGTTTTCGAGAACATTTTGAAATACCAAAACCGTTATATGGCAGGTACTCGTTATAGCCGGGTTAAATTAAAAATTCGATTTTCACCAAAAAGTTCTATATAAGGAATTTGAACTTAATCCGTCAGACTATTTAGGCTGTAGGTCGGTGAACAGACAACCGAACATACCCACATCCCTACATCCGCACATCTGCAATGACAGACCGACAGACGGCATGACGAAACCTTCTTTTTTAGGCTTCTCTATTATCGTAATGTCAGTTTGTAACAACAGATTTGTATATCCACCAAACACCAATCAACATTACGTCAATAATCAACATAACATAGTTTTATACTTGCGAGTATTATAAGGCCAGTTATGCATTCGTGCAAAAATTTTTTTTTGAGAAATCGATCAAACATGACATTATGATGATGGCGAAGACGAAAAATGTGGGTCTATGAATTCAGTCTGTCTGTCTGTCTGTTTGTCAGTATGTTTATGTATCAGCACCTTAAGCCTAAACGGCTCAACTGATTTACTTCAAATTTGGTATGTAGGGTTTGTAGACCATTCCTTAGAGGAAAAATTGAAAAAACAATTTTAGCTCAAAAAATAACGCTACCTGCCATAAAACAGTTTTGGAAAAGCTCAATTTTTTCCATAACGGCTCCAACGATTTTCTTGAAAAAATTTACAGGTGGTTTTTGTTTAATTTCCTTTTGTTCGAAAAAAAAAATTTTGGCAAGCCTATATTAAGGGTACCTGCCATAGAACCCTTATTTTTTACTTGAGCTATCTCATGTTAATCGATTTTAAACCAATTTTTTTTTTTAGAAAGGTTTAGGTGATTTGAAAAAAATTTAATACCAACATTTTGCAAAAAAGCTTTATTTTAGTTTTAATTAATTTTTTAATTAATTTTTTTGTAAATTCAATATTTGGAAAATGACTTGACAATTTTTTTTTATTTTTTGTGCTTAGGAATTAAGTTTCTTAAATTAAATTGCCTGAGGAAGAGCGCATTCATGCTCGAAACGTTGCAAACCATTTAACACCTAGTTTTATTGACGTGAAGCCTGCTTAAACACAATATTATTTGTAAAACTTATATTGAGGCAACAAAATTTTCTGCAAACTTTGATTTTAGCTTGAATCTTTGTAAAAAATAGTTTTAGCACTTTTTGGTAAAATTCATATGATTTTTTTTCCTTTGGCTAAGTATATTTAAAAAAAAAATTATTAAATTTAATTTTATTTTTGTGGCAACTTGCCACAAGAACAAGTACGTGCGACCTTGTCGTGCACCACAAGAGCAGGTTCGTGCGACCCAGTCGTGCATATTATTTTAAATTACTTTCATTCTGCCTTTGACTATATAATCATTGAGTTTATACACATAGAGAAATCATGTGTAAGTTTCAAATACTGCTTGTAGGATGTCGCTACTATCGTCTGTTTTTTATAATATTGCAGCAATTATTCTTGAGTTAAGGCAAGAGAGATAAAAAAAACAAATACAAGTGTATGCAGAAGAATTTTGTTTTGTTCGGATTGAGTGATTTTCTTATGACCAGTTTCTCCAAACACTTTTAAATATTTATTGGGTTGTTAAATCTTAAAATGGCATTTTTCAATTTCACCAAACCCACTTTCATTTTTAAAAGGGCCAATAAACTAAAGTCGCATTTTGTTTCAAATAAATTTTAAAGGCGTCTTAAAAATGCCAGACAAAGAGAACGTTGAAATTTTTCGATTGATATGCTCTCCTCTCGCTTGCTCTAATGAAAGAGAGCCATGAGTGGTGAATAAAAATCCGGGGTTGGCATCAAGTTTCCTCATTTTTAAAAATTCACCTCATTATATTGGTGAAAACCATTTTAAGCTAAAATGCCAATAAATTTTATAACTCCGTTAACTAAAATGCTTTTAGGTGTATTTTGGTGAAACTGTGCATTAAAGCAATATAAAATAATTACTCGATATGCTCATTTAGCGACATCTACTTCGGTGAGTTTGAACCAGCTTGATTCTTTTATGTGTATAAACTCAATGCTATAATAGCCGTGTTTTATTATCGGAGATAAACCGTATGGATCATCAGTTTACCTACAAACACAACATCACAACAAGATCCTGTGTTCTATCGGGTTCAAATATCGTGATCCAAAATTTAGTTTCAATTCTCACCGTGAGAGCATTGATTTCAACCATTTTCATTTTTCAATGTTTCTGTTTCTGTCTCTTCAAGTACGATGTTGCCATACATTTGGAAATTACTAGGAATTTTTTTTTATTTGATTTCGTTTTGCTCTGATTAGGTACTTTTAACTCTTGAACTAGAACAAAATGTTTTTCTATATTTATTTATTTTATCAAGTCAGAATGTTAAAACAACAGTTCATTTTAGAATTTGATTTTAGTATTATTGCATGAAACTGAGGAAAAACCAATTAATGCATTGAAGTGACAGCGCTCGAAGTACTCTGCTCAGAGCCTGCCCAACATGCCTCAGCCTCAACTCAAAGTTAAAAATAAACGCCTCCCAAACGTATACAAAGAAAAATCTGGAAAGACCGTACATGTGATTGGAGTAACATACACTACTACGGTGACATATTGAAGTAAATACACTAAATATATGTCAAAATATATTTTGTTTTTAATCTGTCAAGATTTAAATTGTTAAAATCTATTGAAAAATAGTTTGGAATTCAATAGATCAAAAAAGATTCGTAAATTTTCAACTTTTTGTTTTCTTTTGGAAAAAAGTTGATTTTCGTGCGAAAGTATAATTGTTTTTAAAGTTTACTGTTTACTTTTCTTTTTGATGAAATTGCTCCCAATGTCGTTTTTTCCTCCAATCCCACTTTTTCGCAAACAAAATATTTGGGAGCGGGTCGAAATGCTGCCTTCTAAAATTCTGTATGGTCAAAATTCTGTATGATACTGTATGATACTGTATAATTAATATTCTGAATTTCAATATACTGCATCTGAAAATGCTGTATGGCCATAATACTGTATGGTTAATATTCTGTATCTCATAATATTGTATATCAAAATTCTTTATCTTAAAATGGTGTGTGAGCAAAATTAATTTTTTTTTTATTGGACTTCACATCGATATATTAGTTTTAAAACAAAAAAGCACTTAAAACTTAAATTTGCACAATCTTTTAAACACCAACGAAATGCTTGAACACGAGGAAGTTTTTACAGATCAATTAGTTTGGTGCAATTGTATCTACAATTCTGAATTATGATCAAAACAATTCATGTAAAAATGTGAGAGAGATAAAAACAATTAAGAAGAAGAAAATGAGAGAGAGAGAAAATAAGAACAGGACACGATTAATTTTGTTTTTGTTTCGAAGACTTATGAATTATCAAAGGTTAACATGTTACTGTTCAAGGGATGTGCACGAAAAGAAGGATGAACCAACAAAGGACGTGTTCTATGACCTCGTTGAGAATGCGTACAATGTGTGCCCGAAGTACGAAGCCAAAATTATTCTGGGTGACTTCAATGCCAGATTCGGAAAGGAGGGCACCTTTGGTTCAAATGTCGAGGGACACAGCCTGCATGATGACACTTCAGTCAACGGATAGAGGATGATAAAATTCGCGGTGGGGCGTAATGTCATCATATGGAGCACCAATTTCCGCACCTTGATATACACGAAGGTACTTGACGGAGCAGTGATTAAAAGACCGTCAACCAAATCGATCACATCACGATTAATGCCGGACATGCTTCCAGTATCCTGGATGTTCGAGCATTCCGTGGGGCAAACATAAACTCTGACCACTTCTTGGTAGTATCTCGAGTTCTAATACGGATATCCATGGCGCCGCAGCGCCGATCTAATGTTGTGAGAAGGTTTGATATCGAGAAGCTAAAATCGCAAGAGACCGCAAGAACCTTTGCTGACCACGTTTCAATCTCTTAAGGAGCCCGCCACTAGCAGCAAGTGCAGATGATCAGGGGAGACATTGTCAACAAGCCATCAGAAGTGCACCCTCTGATGTGCTGGGTTTCACTAGGCGTCCACAACGAAACTCCTGGTTTGATGAAGAATGCTGGTTGGCGCATGCAGCGAAAAACGAGGCCTACCAGGCAATGCTGCAGACTAGAATCAGAGCCTCTGAGAGAGCAGCGCGAGAGCTCTAAGGGCAAAATAGAAGGGAGGAACGCTGCCTTCACAGGAACGGAACGAAAAGAGAGAGCACGAGAAGCGAGTGGTTGAGTCTATCGAGGGTTGTGCCGGCAGGAGTGATGTTAGAAAGTTCTATCAAAGGGAAAAAGATCCACCCAAGGCTTTAAGGCCAGAACAGAAGCCTGCCGAGATGAAAGGGGGAATATGGTAGTGGATACACAGTCAGTGCTGAGGATCTGGAAAGACCATTTTTCTACACTGCTAAACGGTGAAGAAAGCCAAAATTCCGCTGCAAGGCGACTAATTTCATCTAATGTGGACGATGATGGACAACATTTTCGTCTACCCGATCTGAAACTCAAATCAAAAAAGCTGCTGGTTCAGACGGCTTACCAGCTGAATTGTTTAAAGCAGCAAGAGATGTATTGGTAGGGAGCATACACCAACTCATCTGTAAAATTTGGTCCGATGAAAGTATGAATGGAACCTTGGCTTAGTGTGCGCCCAATCCACAAAAAAGGAGACGCTCTGACATGCACCAACTACAGAAGAATTAGCCTCCTAAACGTCGCTTATAAAATCTTGTCGGCTATTCTGTGTGACCGCTTAAAACCCCACATAAGCGAACTGATTGGCCCATATCAGTGTGGATTTAGGCCAGGCAAGTCTACCGTCGATTAAATGTTCACACTCCGACAGATTTTGGAAAAAAAACAGGATTTCCAGATCGATACACGCCACCTCCTTATCGATTTTAAAGTCGCGTATGATAGCGTTGATCGAGACCAACTGTACAGAGCCATGTCGTATCTCGACATCCCTGCCAAACTCGTCCGCCCGTGCAGGATGACGATGAAAAAATCTCGCTGTTCTGTCAAAGTCGGTTAAAACACCATCTAACCGTTTGATGTTGAGAATGGTCTAAGACAAGGCGACGCGCTATCATGCAACCTATTTAACATCGTTCTTGAAGCTATTGTACGAAAATCGCAAGTCAACACCACTGGTACAATTTATCAAAAGTCCGTTCAACTACTCGCGAATGCAAATGACATAGACATAATCAGCCGGAAATACGCGAGCTGTGATTGGTGCATTTGCCAGTATTGAATCAGAGGCGGCAAAAATGGGATTAGCTGTTAATGAAGACAAAACGAAATATATGCTATCAACGAGAAAGGAATCTCAACATTGTCGACTCGGGCAAAACATTACGATGGATAGATATAATTTTAAAGTGGTCAAAGACTTTGTCTACCTGGGATCCACTATAACGATTCACAACGACATCAGTGCAGAGATCAAACGAAGAATTACTCTTGATAATCGCTGAATTGTCGGGCTGAGAAAGCATTTAAGTAGAAAGGCCTTCTCTCATTGATCCAAGGAGACGTTATATAACCTTGACCTTGATCATCCCAGTCTTGCTGTATGGGGCGGAAGCATGGGCATTAAAAGACTCGTATGAGAAGTTACTTGGGTGCTTTGAGAGAAAGATTCTTCTAATGATTTTTAGTCCGAATGAGTATGGAGTAGAAGATTCAATGACGAGCTATTAGGGCTATACAGCGATATTCACCTGGTCAAGAAGCTTAAAATACAGCGGCTGAGATGTCTGGGTCACGTCTAGCGTATGAACACAAACGCACCAGCCCGACGAGTCTTTGATTCCATTCCTGATGGTGTACGCAGGGTTGGAAGACCCCCCAATAGATGGTGCACTCAAGTGAAAAACGGCCTAAGCCAACGGTACAAAATTTTAAGCTGCTAGCTAGGAACAGAGCTGGCTGGAGAGACATGTTGATTGAATCCATAGTCCATCCTGGACTATAAGCGCCATCTTAAGTAGACCTTAGTTATTCAGAAAACATATGTTCAGGATATTAAATGAACCGATGTTTTCTCATTGCCTGACAGTCCTATATATTCATTATTATGTACTATTCTTATGCTTAAAAGCAATATATTATATATTGCTTTTAAGCATAAGAATAGTACATAATAATTTAATCAATGACTTCGGGAGTATCTTTACCTTCGTCCGATTTGCTCGTCTATGGCTTCTTTATTATTTTCCTGATCCGTTTGGCCTAAACGATTTTTAATCTATAGAGTTCTTGACTGCCTGAATATTTGTTTTCCATGACGGGGAAGTCTCTTTTCAATTATCCATAGAGCTATACTGATTGCATCAAAAAAATTTGGGATTTCCGGATTTCATTAGATGTGTACCCCGCAAATAAAACTTTTTGTTTTCATTTGTTGTTTGAGCTTAATAACTGGGATTTGTTTTCCTTTCTAATAATTACAATTAACATTATGCATCATGTATAATATAAAGAAATGCAAATTTTAATTAGAATTATTTCCATCCGGTGTTTATGTTCCTCAATTCCTTAAAGTCCACACAGCACAACCGGAAGTCAATATGTTAAATTGGTGTGTTTGTGAACGAAAACGCCCGAATAGCGCCCTCTAGCATCACCATGCCATTATCTATATCCATCCCTCTGCTCAATATATTAACAACGACTAACGTCGTCGTCACATATTTACCCAATTGATTGATGCCAAACGGAAATAGGCGACGCAGTGACAATATTCATTGCCTCCTCCTTTGATCCTTTTAAGCGCGCATTTTACGACAAACTATAATACGAACATTGAGAGAAGGGAACGCTTTGACTCCATGTTATCTGAAATCTCGGGAAATAGATGGATGATAGATAAATATGACAAAAGCAGTGTGTGTGGTGGCTGCCAGAGATATATTGATTGAAGGCAAGATATTTGCACTTTCATGATGGAGGACATTTAAAGCGAACAAATGAATCCCTTTACTCCTCCAATGACAACGACGAGTAATAATGATTTGTGATAGATGTATCTATGTTTGTGTTTGAAAATGTTCAGAAGGATGTTGACTTGGATATTTTCTCTGCTATAGATGAATACACAAATTGACACACTACTTTACCTCGAGCCTGACAAGTTTGCTCCCATAAATGGGAGGCATGTGGAATTTATTAGTTTTCAAGTTGATTGACATCTTCCTTTTTTATTTTTTTTTTTCTCCTCTACTTCTTCTCTTATCATCCTATAACTTTTAGAAGGAGAAAGACTCCTCTCGTCTCTCTATCAGAATCAATCTACATATGGACCAACATTGAAGTTGTCTTTCCATTTTAAATTATGCATTCTCATGCGAAGTAGTGAAGGTTTTGGCAAGGATATTCCCAATTTTGACACAATGCCAGCTAAAAGAGCTTTTTTCATCCTTTCAACCAAGGATAAGTGTTTCCTTGAAGTTTTCTCTGAGAGATTAACTATGTGTATATGGATGAAGGGCAGTGGATGATGTGAAAGACATTATCTTTATTTTTTTCTTATTTGAACTTAAAAATATATCTAACAATGGTTGAAGTCCATTAATCAAAAACTACACAAGCTCTTTTGGTGTGATCTTATGACAGTAGTTTGTGGTGATGCTCATGCTGATGGTGAAGGTTATTCAAAAAAAAAAAATAGACTAATGGGGATTACCACACAAGTCCGGGCAAAGCACATCCTCAAATTGATGCAATAAAAACTGCACTCCAGCAAATGACGAAACTCAGGTGATATTTCTATGATGATGGTGAACAAAAGTTCATCCAGCAATGAGTTCATATACAGAGCCGGGTAGAAAAAGTTTCAAGAAGAAAGGCATTAGGGGGTGGTGGATGTCGTTTGTTGTTGCTTTGGAGAGTAATCTGCAGAGATCATCGCCATTAGTCTGTCTATCTCTATGGAATGCCTCAACGATGTCAAAATAAACTTTTTATTGTTTTTTAATTTTTTTTCTATAGTATCGTTTTGGTTATGTCGCAGACGATAAAAATGTTGAATGGGTTAATGGTGCTACAAGAATTTATTGTCTACTATATCCATTGTGTGGATGAAGTAATCCATTAGAATGGAATGCTTAGTTACATTGCAGTTTTATAGTGTGAATTTATTGTTGAAGTGGAGAAGTATTAGAAAAAGTTTGCAAAATGAGTTTGTAAAAAATATTGAAAAATTAAGTAAAATGGAATGAATGTTTAAAAAAGAATTTAAGTTTTTTATGTGTGTAGTGTATTAGTTATTTAGATCTTCGCTTGAATGTTTCTATAGAGATTAAAAAGCTTAGGTTTTTTTTTCTATTATTTGAGTTTGCTAAACAACCGATCTAAAATGCTAACCTAAAGCATAAATTAATATTACATATTGAGCTCGTTTACTTTCACTTTCAGAATCGATTTCGATTAATTTTATGAATAACGTCAGCCTAGAAAGCTTCATAGACCGTTAAACAAATAAAAACTTCTAAATTATTTGAATAGATTTAAAATTGATACTTATATAGGTGTATTGTTTTGTATATATCGGCACAACTTTTCAGAAAAGTCCGCTTAAATGTGTTGAGAAAAAAATATAACAGTGTGAGCTTTTTTTTCGTAATTTTTTTTTTATTTGTTACATATTTTTATATGAGTGATCTAGAAACATACTCGAGACATCAAATTATTACTTTTTTTATTTGTCCTTAAATAACAATACAATCCTTAAATACATACAGCTTTTGCAGATTAAATCTTAAATTTACGAAGGGTAAATAATGATTTAATTTTTCTTCATCAACTTATCATCGGACAAATTGGCTTAAACTACCGCGGAGGGTTTTACCACCTACGAAGATCTGAACTTTTGAATATTGAACTCCACAGAACTAATTATGGGATGCATGAGCCTCTCACACGGATGAGTATGTTTTATAACTTGAATGAGAGCCTTATAGACTTTAATTTAAATAAAAATAATTTAAAAACTCTCTTTAGAACCAGTACTCCACGATCATAATTGT
Organism: Baccha elongata; assembly: GCA_951217065.1. Taxonomy (NCBI): domain Eukaryota; kingdom Metazoa; phylum Arthropoda; class Insecta; order Diptera; family Syrphidae; genus Baccha; species Baccha elongata. The sequence continues at coordinate 62,067,787 of OX578272.1, read as the reverse complement.
TTCTGTGTTGTATTGTAATAATGTATTTATGTTGTATTTATGTGCATGTGTTTTTGCTTTTGTACCTTTGTGCTTACTAACAACTAACACCTGCACTAAAGTGATGAGCTAGTGGGACACATTATATGTGTTGGCAAATCTTTCTTTCATATGTTGATGCATAAATCTAATATTTAATAAGTTCGCAAAAAAAGCTTTTTAAGAAATTATTTCTTCAGAAAACCCGTTTTTTAGAATTACAAACAAAATTGAAAACAACAAAATTGAAGATACTATTAAGAATATTTTTTTTAGAAACCCCTTTTTAAATTAAATTACGCAAAATAAAGTATATGTAAGTCTAAAATTGTTACTTAAAAATAATTTGTTTTAAAAATATTAAAAAATTAAAATTGTTGCTTATTTTTTTTTTGTTCAATGTTGATAGATGGTATATTTTTAGCTGTAATCAGCTAGTAGGTTATGATTAACAAGGGCACGGTTTAGTAGTGTAGGTATAGTGGTTATATCAGAAAAAAATATAGGTTCATCGTACAATCGTCCATGTATGTAAACTTTTTAATGTTGTTTAGCAGGTGGGCAGTTGGGAAGTACGAAGTAGCAGCTGCATAGGACATTGGTTAAATATTAAAAAGTAATTAAAGTTGGCAATGATGAAATAAATATACGCACTAAGTTGTCTAGTCTATTAGATATATACCTTAGACCTAATAAAGACATACATAGTTAATAGTTATGTATATGTAGGTGTTTATATACTTATGGTTAAAACTAAATAAAAAAAAGAGCCCAGAAGTCAAAATATTGTTAGAATTGTTGAATCAAATAGGCTTTGTGTTGTCATCATCATCATTTCATTTCATTTAGTTGGATAATTTATGATGACATTATTATTTGGAATTCATGATAACCGACTTCAATAATTATATCTGGTTAAGTTTAGTTTAAGTATACGATAAATGTTTATAATGTATAATTTATAAAAGATTTTACATTTTAATTAATTATTCAATATATTCTCATTTTCGTTCATATGTTTGCTCCCGACATATGTTCACTTTATGGCTCGAGGTGACCAAAATTAAATTATTGACTAGAACTACTTACAAACTAAAACTTATATAGGAAATATATAAGAGAAGAATCTTAATAAAAGGATTCCATGAGTTAATAAGCATCAACAGATTAAAACCATCTACTTAGTTAAATATATAATACTATTATATACATATACTATTATATACATATAGTAGAATACATAAAGAAGAATGCTTTATTACCAACAAGCTGAGCTATCGATTACATCTGGTTAGATACAAAAGTCTATGTTGTTTAATGTTTGTGTGCATACACTAGGCAATAAGGTAGATACTTGGTATTTTTTTTTTTAATAAACCACATTTAAAATAATTATCCTCTAAGTACAGGCAGAGAAGCTTTCTTGTCTTAGTCCTTTTTTTTTTTGTTTATTTATTTCATTAAATACTAACGGTACATAAGTACATTTTCTTAAAATTAAAATTACAATTATATATTATATTCTTACAAAATAAAAGAAAAACTTACATCTAGTTCATATTATAAATTGTTTTCAATGAAAAATATTTTTCTTAAGTTAAGTGATTTAACATTAAAATTTGGTGGAATTAATTATATTTGAATTTTTACTGTAGATAGTTATTAAAAGATTTAAAGGACTATTAGCACCATAGTTTGATCTACTGAAAATGTTACTAATTGGCAACTGCCTTCTCAAACTATATTGACTAGCAGTGAAATTCAAACGACTGAGGATCAATGGAGCTGAAATTGATCCATTGATTATTCCAACAATAAAACAAAATTGTATATACGCTCTGTGACTTGTTAGAGATGGGAGATTTATTAATTGAATATACGTTGAGCGTAAGGTGGCAAGTTAAATCGATTCGACCATGGTAATAATCCTAAACAAAATTTCATAAATCTTCTTTGAACGGACTCCAATCTGTTTATATGAACCGCATAATAAGGTGCCCATACAACACAACCATACTCTAAGATGGATCTTACAAAATAGACATAAAGAGTTTTTAAAACATAAAGATCACGAAATTCAAGAGAAAACCTTTTAATAAAACCGAGAGTCATGTTAGCTTTTTTAATAATATAGTCAAAATGGTCAATAAAAGTAAGTTTAGAGTCCAACACTATCCCAAGGTCAGTAAAACTAGACAGATATTACACAATGGTGACAAATTAATAGCGTAATTATACACAATCACATTTTTCTTCCGTGTAAAACACATTGTTTTACACTTGTCAATATTTAAAACTAAACAATTAATATTGCACCATTCCCAGAAACTTTGAAGGTCTTTTTGTAAAATATCACAGTCTTCTACAGAGTTAATTGTACTAAAAATTTTTACATCATCGGCATATATAAGAGACATTGAATTAACTAGGACTGACGGAAGATCATTAATAAATAGTACAAATAATAACGGACCAAGATGGCTACCCTGGGGAACACCGGAGTTAACTGTAAAACATTTAGAACGTTCACTCTTAAAAACAACACTATATAACCTATCTTTGAGATATGAAGATATCCATAACACAAAACTGTCGCTAAGACCTATATTTTGAAGTTTTCTTAACAGTACATGATGGTTAAGTTTGTCAAATGCTGTGCTAAAGTCAGTAAAAATACAATCAACTTGTTGTTTTTTTTCAAACGCGTCAATACAAAATGAAGTAAACTGTAATAAATTAGTTACAGTGGATTTCTTTTTAACAAAGCCATGTTGATTGTCACATAAAACGGAGGTACAATGAAAAGACAAACTATAACAAATAATAGATTCAAACATTTTAGGAATAGCAGATAGTTTAGCTATTGGTCTGTAATTTAAAACTAAGTTTTTTTTACCTTTCTTGAAAGTAGGGATAAGGAATGCATTTTTCCAAAGGGTCGGAAATTTGCAGTTTTTTATAGATTGATTAAAAAGTATATATAACGGGTATGACATATATATTGCACATTTTTTTAACATAAAAGCGGGAAAACCATTAGGACCGGGACTTAAACAATCATCTATTTTCTTAATGTGCTCTAAGATAGTTACCTCAGAAATAGAAAAATCAATCGAATTAAGACGTAAAAACTCATCAACAGTGGAAGTTTTATAAGTATCGCAAGAAGAAGATACAGCAAAAGCAGTCTTAAAGTATTCGGCAAACATATTTGCAATGTCTTCTGGGTAATGACTTTCTGCATTTTGGAAGCTCATATTAGTTGGGTAACCATCAGATTTTCTCTTAAAATTTACATATTTCCAGAAATTTCGTGGATTAGATTTAAGATCATCTTCAGTTCTTTTCTTTATTCGGACTTTATATTACCGAATAAAGAAAATTAGAGTAGTTAATGAATTCATCTTTAAGTCTAGTATATTCATTTTGAGCTTCATCGCTCCAGGATCGATTTAACTTATAAATATATATGGATAACGGTAGCTTCGTCTTCATTTATGACACAGTCAATAGATTTTAATGAATGCAGAGAACTAATGATTTTATTCTGATTTATTAAGTTTATGTCATTTACCTACATCTTTGTTCTAAGCCGCCAAATTTGCTCAAGCTTTTAACTATTTATTATTTTTGTGCTTAGTAATGATTTTCCGGAATACTTTATTGATGGGCTCATATTTCGATGAGGAAATGAAATCAATTCGATCGTTCAGCAATGCAACTCTATTGTCAGATGAAGTTTGCTTCATATAGCGCCACAGATTTCATGATTTGGGGCAAAAGTTAATTTAATCGGCAAATTCGATCTTAAAATGACTGGAAGAGTTTGGCGGAAATCAACAGACAGTAAAATCATTGCTCCTCTAAAACACCTCGAGTCGTTGCGTAGATCTCTCAATGTCTGGCCAAATGCTTCCAATGTCATTCAGTAGTTTGAAGCTATAACTGCAATTTCAACGCTGAATGAGCCCGTACAATATTCTTGTAACAATGTGATCTTCCAGAGGAAGCATTTGCTACCCCACGAACAGTGGCCAAAATCAATGAGATAAGTTATGAAAAATCGAAAAGTTATTTTCAAAAATTAAAGTTCTTTATTTTAGTTTTGTAAATTTTATTACAGAATATGTGATAAGAACTTTCTGATTTTTCATAACATTTTGTAAAAAAAAAATTCATAACATTTTGCCATCTGCCCATCACAGACATAATAATGCTGAAAAATGCAATTTCTTTTCATATGTTTCAAACCAATTACTGTAATGTATCGCCCAACTCACAAAAGTTTCATTACAATCTGATGAATGGTTCAGGAATGCAGAAAAATGCATTATCTTATCATCTGATTTTCAGACATGGTTAAAACTATGCTAAGACCCATCATTATGGTGTGAGGAATACACGCACAAAATTTTATCAAAATCCGTGGTGTCGTTTGGGACTCTTTACAAGCCATACGAACAGTTTTTGATTTTAATATATATAGATTGCGCGCTCTTATAGTTTTCATGAATTTTCGAGTATATTCAGCCCGATTCACGATAACCCGAAAACTTCACTTTAAATACCTTCACTTTAGGTACCTATGTGTTAAAAAAAAAAAAAAATTTGCCTTTTGTCGCCTTTGATGGCTAAATTTTATTTCCCAATTAATTTTCCATCCAATTGATTTATATACTTTTTTCTATCTCACCTATCACCTCACCTCACTCTTCATTTCTTCTCTTCAAAGACAAATCAACATTGTAAATATTTTTCAAAGCCTAAATATAAAAGATTTAAACACCCCAAAACGTTACTATGTATGTCGTTAATTTATTATATAATGTCCCGCGAATAGAAAATCATTCAAAGGATCAAGTTTCCCATAATCACTCTTCTTTTACGCCTTAAAATTATAAAAAAAAAGTTTTTTTTAAACGTTAAATACTTTAAAGGCTACGTTTGGAAAACATTTTTTTCTCCCGAATTATAAAATAAAATAAAAAAAAAAAGCTGAAAAGAAGTTGAAGGAGGAAAAACATCCTTTGCAGCCAACTTATCCCAAGAATAGGCGCCTGATTGCCTTAGGAACTTATCAAGAGGAAGTTTTCCTTTCCCATCATCATCATCATCACTCACGAGCACAAAACTTTGGCGCCAAAAATAAAATATCTCCTAATTTAATTCATTCTTCTTATTCACCAACAACGATGAGGAAAGTAGGATGGACTCTCCAAGAAAGACAGAAACTTCTTTTTTTTTTTATATCTTATTCTTTTGAACCAAACCATCATCCTTGTGTGTCCCTTTTATCAAATACTCAAATCTGTTGGGGTTTATTTTTCAATTTTCGATTTACCTCCCTTTGGCAGCCCTCCCTGGCTGGCTACCGACTTAAAGGGTGCTTCACCCAATGATTTGGTATTGATATTTCCTCTAAACCGGGAACCCAACAAACCTCACCCTTCCTCATTCTTGGACTGGAAAGTTTCGGTCTTTCTGCTGGTTCTGAATGGAGAAGCACTTTTTGCGGATTTCTCCGGATCAAAAGTGGTGCGGTAGAGATTTTTCAATAATTCTATAGTTGCCTCTATAATTTTGCCATCGTTCATATAACTTTTGCCAGCTCGAAGTTTTCTATACTTGGTCGTCCATCGTCCTTTTTTCACATTCTGTTTAGTTTTGTATGAAAACAAAAAAAAAAAACGAAGCAGTAGTTTTATATTTGCCAGGACCACGACGACGACGACGAAGGCAATAGTGGTGCTCCCTCGGGATAAAAGTGGGTTAAATAAAATCAGGAATAATGATTAGCTATGGTTTTGTATTACCGAAGCACTGTGTTGCTCTTTGAGTAGCGCTTCTATTTAAAAAACTTTTGCGGCAACCGCACTTGAAGTTAGCGATTCGGAATCGAATTTTCGGATCTTCGGTATAAGTTTTGAGTTTCGCACCAGCACCACCAGGGGGCATATACCTTTTTTTTTTGTTGATGTTCTGTTGTGCAGAATTTTTGTTGGGTGGTTTTTCTTTATGAATTCCGGTCGCGTAGGAGTTTAAATGGAATAATGATTAAAGTTGTTAATTATCCCGAAGGAGGTACTTTTGGTGTGCTGTGCAAACGTGTTCTTCGTGTTCGATGAAGAAAATATGTTTGTAGTATAATGTTCCCTTTCTCTCCCGTCTTAGTTTCTGTTGGAATTAATGGTGATAAGTAGATTTGTGCATGTGCCTTCTGGAAAACTGGACCGGAAGGCTTCCAACTTAAGCGGATAATAGTTTAATGAGTTTATGCGTTTTGTGAATAGCAATTAGATTCCTGCGGCATCGGTGAACAGCACGCACGCCTGATGGATATGGATGTGTGGATGTGAGACAGGCAATTCACATCATTAGCAAAACATTAATGATGTCATTTTGTTGTTCTTGGCTTTAATGCTTCATTAAGCTTGTTTTGCAGTAATTAAACGTGATAGATGAGTTTTGTCAGTCTGATAGGCGATTAGGAGATGACAAAGAACAGGACAAAACCAAAACATCTGTTTAGGAAGTTTTTTCTACGTTTTTTTTTGTTTCCATGTAAGATTTTTGGTTTGTGGAAACATTCAGTTGAATGATGTTTGATGAATTCTTTGTCTGAAGTTTGAAGTGTAATTGTAATTGACAAGGAATTGGGGTGGCGTTATGCAGAAGTTGTAATTAACTTGTCATGAATATGTCATTGTTTAATTCTACAAAGAGTTTTATAAAAAGGAACGTAATTAATTTTTTAATTGTTTTCGTTATAAAAACGTATTGTAGCTGTAAGTATATGGTTCTGGACTTCAATTCCTTCCTACATTCCATAAGGTAATGGTATTGAGTAATAGGTTCTTTTGGTATTCATATAATGATAACCTTATACTTGCGAGGATATTATCCTCTAAGCGAAAGTAAAATTTAAACTACTGTCAAAGCCTTGAATTGTATGTTTTGACAGCTTCCTTCTCTTTCCTTATCAGTCACCACTAAATGGTTTGAATGACCACATCAAAGATTTTCAAAAGCTTGACATATTTTTTCCGGAGCAGAAGTAGAATTTTGAAATTTAGACATGATGCTTGTCAATTTTTCTAAGTTTCATATTGTCAAGTCATTTTCACAGTAAAGAACATTTTCTTGGCATCACAAGAAGCTTGAACATTCAGAGTAGGTTTCCCTTTTCTGTTAATGTATCAACTTAATTTCATACAAATCGGGACAAATGTTGCCAGTAATGTGGTCAAAATCTTATTCTTACTTTGCTTCTGTTATTTTATAATGTTGAAAACTTGAACTAATCGGTTGCTTGCGCAATTTACCTGTCAACCGCTGCATTTACAATGCGAGAAATTGTTTTCAAACTTGGTTAACTACAATTCGTCTTTTTAAATAAATCGATGTTTACTTAATATTTTAATATTACTTAATATTTTTTTTACAAATTTGAAGAATGCCATTTTTAAAGTGCTTAATTGTTTGCATTTTATGCAAAAAAAAAAAATAAAAAATTTTATCAAGGCGTTTTCCAAATATTGAATTTACAAAAAAATAAGTTAAAAATTAATTAAAACTAAAATTAAGCAAAATTTTAGTTTTGAAATTTGTTCAATTTAGTCTGTCTGTATGTATGTCAGTCTGTATGTATCAGTACCTACCTACACATCCTAAACGGCTTAACCGATTTACTTCAAATTTGGTACGTAGGGATTGTAGACCATTCCTTAATGGAAAAATTGAAATTTTCGCTTAGCTCAAAAAATAACGGTACCTGCCATATAACGGTTTTGGAAAAAAAAAATTACTGATGGTTTTTGTCTGATTTCCTCTTGTTAAATTGCAAAAAAAAAATTGGCAGGGGTATTAACGGTACCTCCCATAGAACCGTTATTTTTTTCTTGAGCTATTTCATAAACAGGTTAATCGATTTGAAATTAATATTTTTTTAGAAAGGTCTAGATGACTGGAAAAATTTCAATACCAACATTTTGCAAAAAAGCTTAATTTTAGTTTTAGTTTTTTTTTAAATTTAGTTTTTTGTAAATTTAATATTTTGAAAACGGCTTGACAAATTTTTTTTATTTTTTGTGCATAAAATGCAAATAATAAGGCACCCAAAAATGGGGTTCTTCAAATTTGTAAAAAAAAAAAAAATTATAAAAAATTATAAAGTAAACATCGATTTACTTAAAAACCGCTCAAACGATTTTGGAATTATTTTTTTGATAAACTTGCATTCAGGCAACAAAATTTTCTGCATACTTTGGTTTTCGTTTGAATCTTCCTAAAAAGTAGCTTTAGCACTCTCATCTGATTTTATTTGTATTTTTTGCATTTTTATTTAAAAAAAATTGTCAAATTTATTTTTATTAAATTTAATTTCATTTATGTGGTAACTTGCTACAAGAGCAAGTTCGTGCGACCCAGTCGTGCACTTTATTTCTTTTACTCTTGTAGCAATTATTCTTGAGTTAGAAGGCAATAGATATAAAGAAAAACAAATACAAATGTATGCTGAAAAATTTTTTTGGGTTTGGTTTGAGTGATTTTCGTTACAGGGAACTAAAGCAATAATAATTACTCGATATTTTTTTTTTTTTTAATTTAATGATTAAAATCTTCACCGTCGGTGCGCACGCGAATAAACGACATCGTTCAAAAAAAAAACTAACTCGAATTTTTGAAAACTGTCACCGAGTTCAGTGGGTGGGAGTGGGCGAAAAAAAAGTATAACACCGCAGCAGGTTAAAACAATATCAAAACTATTATTGAACTTAGGATTTTTGTGTCACAAAAAGGTACAAACAAAAAAATGATTTTCGGATAGTTTCCGAAATGTGAAATGAAATTAAAAAGGGGCTCGCGTCTCGCAATCTTGAGAAACCAATATCGAAAGGTCTACACGAATTATATTTTTGCAAATAATGGCCACAACAACTAAAACGCAACGAATTAACTAAAAATATCACTAAATCAAATGAAATTCACCACTAGGTACTTATCTGTTCAAAATGCTCAAACGAATTTCTGCTTTCATAATTCTTTTCGAATTATTTGTTCCACACTAAGTTTTCCTTCAGTATTTAGATGAGTTGCCAACAAAACTCCAAAAATAATACAAAGGCAAAACAACAATCTGCCAACTTTTAAAAATTAACTCAATTCCAATATAACAATAGGCAATATCGAAATAATCTTTCACTTTTCAATTTCTTTTACCAATCTCTTTCTAAGGTCTTCAAAGAAGTGCATTAATGGCAGACTTTATCACGAACATCCCCATCATACCATATTGGCGAACCCACTGTGTGGAGGTATTCGGCTATGGTGTATTCGCAAAACCCCGCTCTTTGGCTGAGGCTTGCACCGTTGTTGAACTCAAGTCACTATCCGCTCAGAGACGACATGGTAGAATTCCATTATAGGAAAAAGAAAAACGAAAAACTATTCAACACACGATAAAGTCCCCTGTCCCAATCCGACAAAGACTAATAACACGAGAGAAAACTGTTGTGTCAGACAAGTATTTACCATTTTTTTAAACCAAAATCGTGAGAAAGGATTCGATCAAATCAAAACATTAAAAACTCGTAGACCTTCGCGCAGACTTTTAGGGAAAGGGAACAACAAGCAAAGTCATTTTCTTTTCGTGTTTAAGACACTTTAGATTATACTTTTATACTATAATAATTTCGCCGCCTGGACACGCCAGTTTCCACTATATGTTGAATATAAATGCCGTCTGCATATGAATATGTTTTGTGTGGACTGTCCGTCTCATACACGATGACTTGTTGTTTTTTCTAAATGAACATATTTCGCCATTCCAACACGGTTTTGTTGCAGGCAGGTCAACAACCACCAACCTTTCTATTTTCTCTAATTTTGTTCTGAATAAACTCGAGGAAGGCAATCAGATTGACGTAATTTAAACAGATTTTGCGAAAGCCTTTGATAGAGTTAATCACTCAATTTTAATAGAAAAATTAAAATTATTTGGTTTTCATTCATACATGTTGAAATGGTTGGAATCCTATCTAAAGGGTCGTATTCAACTTGTTTGTATAGATCAAGTGCTTTCAAATCCAGTTATTGTAACCTCAGGCGTTCCCCAAGGTAGCCATCTTGGCCCCCTCCTATTTCTTTTATTTATTAACGATTTGCCAGATATTTTCAACAACTCTGTTCGTCTTCTATTTGCAGACGATTTAAAATTTTTCAGGTGTATAAAATCTATAGATGATTATCTTCTTTTACAATCTTTTATCTTCTTCAAAAGTTAGTTGAATGGTGTGAACTTAACCAATTATACTTGAACGTCTCTAAATGTCAATATTTTTCTCTATTTCGTAACTTTTCACCGATTTTTTTCGAATACAAAATTGAGAACCAGGTTCTCGAAAGAGTTTTGGAGAAAAAAGACCTTGGTGTTATCTTTGACACAAAGCTTAACTTTTTCAAGAATACATTGTAGCTAAATCATACTCTATGTTGGGTTTTATTAAACGCAACTCTAAAGACTTCAAGGATCCTTTTGCTCTTAAATCTTTATATAGCTCTTATGTTAGGTCAACCTTAGATTATTGCTGTGTGATTTGGAATCCTTACTACAGCATTTATTCAAAAAGAATCGAAATGGTACAAAAAAATTTACGAAGTTCACAATATGGAAAATAGGTTGGAACATCGAAATTCCCTCATATTCTACCAGATGTCAACTTCTTGGTATTCAGCAACTTGAGAATAGACGAAAAATGTTCTCAGTAATGTTCATAAGTGATATTTTATCACATCATATCAAATGCCCTTTTCTTTTGTCTTTGATTAATTTATATGCTCCATCGCGTCAGTTAAGAGAACGTTGCTTGCTACTAGAGTGAATTACGAACTAAATGAACCTATAACTCGTTGTGTCAGAGAAACAAATATAATTTCAAACTATATAGATTTTAATTTTCATTTAAGTAGATATACTTTAAAACAAAATTTACTTATGTACTTTTTAAATTAGTAGATTACTATATTTTCAAATTATCACTTTTTGTTATAAAAACTATATTATCAATTAAGAATTATTTACTTGATCTTAATGTAAGCTTTCGGTAGTCTAATTGTAGATTTAACTATCTCTTATTGATGTAAATAAATAAATAAATAAACTTCACGTCGTACAATTTGTTTATTTAAAAATGGATATCACTGATATTGAATGATTGAAAACCTCTTGGTTTACACGTAGCAACTTTTACTGATGATGAGCTACAATGATGTTGCTTTTTGCAAAGTACTTAAGAGCAGGGCATCTGGCTGATGGCCTAGTCTCCTACTTCGCAGTCATTTTGGAACAGCATTGAAAATAGAACAATTAGTTAAAATGAATGAATGAATGATAAGGAACAGGCTAGTGAAACTTGATTCCTCTATATGTGTATAAACTCAATGTTACTACTTACACTTATCGATGACAAATAACTCAATGAATATTTTGAGTTGAAAAAATGTTTATTGCAAAAAATTTATTTATTTTCCTGATTGAGTTTAGTTTTTAGTACGGAAATTATATCAGGAAAATAATTAAATGGATTTTTACAAAAAAATATGTAAGCAATTGAAAATTTTATTATCATACAAAAATTGTTGAGTTTCGAATAAATCGATTATCGATATGAAAAGTTTTTCCTGTTTCGTTTTCCTGGTCGTTATAACCAGCCTCTTAGGTAAAGCGGTGAAGTGGGAAAATTGTGGTCCCATTTGAGATGATAAACATTGTCAAAAAAAGAAGACAAAGAAAATATAAAAAATTTCAGACACATGTATTCTGAATAATGTCAATTATCCTTATTGAAAGCACTAATAATTAAAATAACTCAAATGTCAATATCTATTTGGAATAAACCCAACTCACAGATTCACCTTTATAAATGTTTTTTAAATTTGACTTTTTCCTTTTATAGTTACCTAAGTTTCGCATTTGACCTTTCTCGCGAACTGTATTCTCTTTTATCACACAAAAGTCTATATTCAATAACAAATCCTCTTCAGCATTCATTATTGGATTTCATTCATTGACCTATGTATATAGTTACTTTGAAAGTTAAATTAATATTCTTCATTGAAATTATTCAAATATTTTACAATTTTTTTGTTTTCGTTTTCAAAAATAAAAAAAAAAATATTCAGAGTTTGTTCACGTGGGAGGTATTCATGAAATTTAATATGCAAACGAAAACAATCGCGTTGCCAAGTGCCATGCAGTAGGACAATACCGAAATTCGAGTGAATGTCGTCGAATTGCGTTGGGGAAGAGCGAATTCCTGTGAGAGATAGCTAGAACCATCAAAATGAAGCGCATTGTTGTTTCATATAACTACACAATATATATTTCTATATTTTATATGAAAATATTGCAGAGGTAATGCTTGTTCTCATAAAAATGTAGTTGATGGGATTTATTTATTTAAAAAAAAAAAAAAGATTCAGCAAATGAAGTTTCGAAAGTCAAATATGAAAAATGTAAAATAAAGTGGTGGATAAAATTAGAGGAATTCGAGCAAAATGTGGAAAACAATGTTTTTTTTTTCGATTTGTCGAAAAAGTGTTGGTTATGTATTTTTCATCTGGTAAATATTTTCCTTTGTAGAAGAAAAAAAATATTAAACTAATTTTTCCTCAAAATATTATTGGAATCATTTATTAAACAATGTTATAATTATGAATCACTTTTAAAGTTCTTTTATGACTCCAACGATAACTAAAGACAATAATGCTCAAGCCAGTATGAAGATTCTTCGTAGCCGTAGGTACTTGCGGTTGCGGTAGTGGCGTGATCAAGCAAAGTTAGACTTCAAGAAACTTTTAAATCCAAATTTAGGCACGAGTACGATAACTTTGGCGCCAAAAATTGATAACTGTTTTTTGTAGAACAGATCAATACAAGCATTTTTTACTATGAGTGGGGGGGTCTATCTCCCTCCGTTTGGGCGGGAAGGGCAATTTTATAAAAACAGTGCTAAAAATTTAAAACAAATATTAAAAAATAACGGTAATACTTACAACTAAGTTTTATATCTTTTTTTTAAAGCCAATACCCTTTTTCTATTAGATGTTTTTTAAATCAAGTGAAACCTATGCATAGACTTTGAAAAAACGGACTTTAAACTCAAAAATTGCGAAAAAAAAGGTAAAAAAAAACTTTGAAGTGTTAATTTTTAAAACTGTAAAATAAAACACTACTTTTTTTATAAAATTCGTTGCTCATATTAATTTTAAATCATAAACTGAAAACCAAATGATTTTATGTTTTCTGGTTTTTGAGAAAATGGAAAATTACTAAAACAACTTTTTTATTGGATACTTGTTTTATAAACAGTGAGGTATGTAAGGGGGGGCATGCTGCCCCCCTGCAACCCCCCTGCTTGGACACACTATAGGATTTAGGGTGGGTGCGAGGTTGGGTGTATGCAAAGTTTCTGTTGCATTTTAAGATGCCCAAGCATCATTACAAAAACGAACCTACGTAAAACATTCACCGTATACCAAAAAAAAAAAAAGAAAACTCTTATAAGAAAGTAGTTTTTGTAATTCTCCATTTTCTCAAAAACCAGAAAACATAAAATCATTTTGTTTTCAGTTTATGATTTAAAATTAATATGAGCAACGAATTTTATAAAAAAAAGTAGTATTTTATTTTACAGTTTTGAAAAATCACACTTCACATTTTTTTTTACCTCTTTTCTTCGCAATTTAGATATAAAACTTAGTTGTAAGTATTACCGTTATTTTTTAATATTTGTTTTAAATTTTTAGCATTGTTTTTATAAAATTGCCCATCCCGCCCAAACGGAGGGAGATAGACCCCCCCCCACCCATAGTAAAAAATGCTTGTATTGAACTGTTCTACAAAAAACCGTTATCAATTCTTGGCGCCAAAGTTATCGTACTCTCCCCCAAATTTAGACTAACTAAAGACAAATTCTTTGAGGCTCAGGTTTATTCCAGATAAAACAAGAACCATTTTGAAAATGAAAATGTTAGCTTGGTATTCTTTTTTGATCTGATATCCAAAAGAAGTTTCCTAGTGTTTTAAGAACTCAATGCTTTACTTGGGGTAGGGCACTGAGGAATACTCACCGTGTTGAGCCATTTCCTGTGGTAAAAAATTTACTTCAGTAACAAATCAAAACACATATTTAAACGAAAACAAATTGTGTGTGTCGGCGGGTAAGCCTATTCAAGACCTTTCCCATTATTAAAACTTACTTCAGCTCAATCTGAAAAACACGATTGAAAATTGAACCCTGAACAACGATTAACACCAACCTCGATCTTAAATTAACCTCAAGTTTACTAAGATGGAAACAAGTTCTTGGTCAATTTGAGATCCCGAATTGGCTCTGAGTTAACTTACCAATTCAGCTGTGTCGAGATTTCAAACTAACTAAAAAAACGGCGTGCACAAGCACCCTTCTATTTTCTCCGAAAATAGAAATGACTTTCCTAATGTTTAATCTACTATTTATTTGATTACACTTACACATCATGCATGGTGGTCATTTCAATACAAAAACAAGAACTTCATCCTAATTTCGACGATTTTTTTCAAAGAAAAACCAAATGATAAAAAACATAAGTTGTGCGCGTGCAAGGCAATAACAACTTTTACAATTACTTGACATTGTTTTCTCCTTACTTGGCTATTTCATCTTCCCAAAACTATTTCAATAAACAACAGTTTAGTAAATCTCCGAATAAGGACTCTTTCAATTATTTTATTGAATTTTTCGACCATAACATCCTTAGCCATCTCCATGTGTATATACGTTTGTATCTGAAGTTAGGATAATTTCCATTAGTGTCTTCTTCATTTCGCATATACATACATATAATAATATATTCAAGTACTTCTTTTGCTTATACAGCCAAAAGGACTAAGAGTGGTTTCCTGTTTCAGTTCACGTTCAGTCCAACGGAAGATATCAAATAAACAAAACATCTAGCTCTGGAACTCCAGAACAGAATACTGTTGTTCATTTCGATTTCCTTTGACACATCCATAAACACAAACACACTTTTTCGAGAAACCTACGTCGCCGGCTGTCTGTTGTCGGAAGTACGACGACCAGGTCATCAGACGAGAGAAGTTGTCGTCCGTCCTCATTGTTAGTGTTACGAAAAAACGGCCACATGAATTTTTCATAACAAAGTTTATCCTTGTAATGACATTTCATAAATCCTTGACAGCTTAGCACTGAACTGACCCAAGTGAAGCTACTTGGATGTCAGCTCTTCAACGTGTAACTTAACAAATTACTCACTTTGTCACATCTAGTTGTTTGTTTTTATTTTTTGTTCCATTCATATTTTACTTTATTTTGGTTTTCTATATACATACATACAATAATAACCTCAATATAGGCTGTAAGGACTCTTCTATGTCTTTAAGTTTATCCTTTGTTGATTGTTTACACTGAGTTCGGTCTGAACTCTGAAGGTGAGCTGTGATGTCTTTTTTTAGTTGGATGGATTACAGATTGGGTGATTTTTCATGCGAAAAACCATTTTTCATGTCGTTTAAGAGTTTTAGAAAAATTAGAAATTCTTTTTTTTTTGTGTTGCCATTTCATGAAGGAAATGGAATTGTGGTTTGGTTGTGACTCGTGTTGCCGTATTTAATTAGCTTGACACGCAAATTTATGTAAATTTTCTAATTGCATAGAACCTTAACGGCTTAAACGATTTATGAAGTTTTATTTATGAACTTTGGAAGTTGGATAATTAATAGGTATCACTAAAAGAAATATTGTGAAATTAATCGTTGTGTGTACATGCTGTTCTTACTGCTGATGCAGAAAAAAATGGGTGTTTTTTTTTTATAGAAGAGAAGTTTTAAAGGTATGAAAATAAAATAAGAAATATATAAAGGAAGCGATTAGGTGGGACGTACTTCTTTGTTCTCAGAAAAAGGCAACGCCATTCAACCCACGCGATGTTTGATGTCACAACGAATTGCAATTAATAATCAAAGATGTTTCAAAATTTGATGATGATCGAAAACAACATTTTCTTCTTACCAAGTTGACGGAAACGCTAGTAGCTAACAGATTAAAAAGATCTTGAATATCTTAAGCTTCTCAATGTCCGAATAACGGCTTTCATTTAATGATAGATCCACTGGTAATACGATAGCTTATCTCACCTAACAATGTAATCAATTTTGACATCCATTTGAAGAGAGTAAGAGTTTAACATCAAGTTCTTCTATCAAAAATGAATGCTAACGCTTCAAATTGAATGCATCAAAATAAACGAATTTAAATAAAGGGCACGACTGGGTAGCACAACTTGCTCTTGTCGACACAAATTCGTCGAGTTTTTATCGTTCACAATAAAGCATACTCAATACTCATATATAATTTGATAAAAATTGGCCGGAATTTTTTCGAGAAAAATTGAATTAAAAAAACTAACTTAAAAAGAATGCAATTCTAGGAAGCTTTGTTTCTGAATCCAGTTACGCACAAACATGGGCTTAGGTCGTTTTCCACTTGGGTGTACGCAATTTGTTGAAGGGTCTTCCCCTGTTATTGAAGCTCCGAGCAAATTTTCAGCTTTTTGACCAGGTTAACGTCACTGCCCGTAGAGCTCGTCATCAAATCTTCGTCTCAACTCTTCTTTGATACCCACAGCATTAAGATCACTTACAAGGTCCATATTTCTGCGGACTGTGGCTATGCGGACTGTGGCATTTGCTGACATCATTCAAGCCCAAAGCTTCTTGCCTATGTCTTTTTCCCTTTTCACGAAACCACATCAAAAAAGCTGCTGATAGCACTTTCTATGTTAGATCTCCGAATATGTCATCATTTGTACGCCTTCTCTTCCTGGATAGTTGTAATATCAGCCCCAACCGTAGTATATCCAGGATCTCCACTGCAAGTTATCTATACATTTCAACTTTTCCTTGTTTCGTTTGCTGGTATCATCAACATCAAAATCATGTATTTCCCGTGGCTGTGTTGGTGGTGTTTTATAATCAATAGGTTTTCCCGCGATAGGAAACGACGCACAACTCACACCCTGATGGAGGACCAAACTCTTATAGTTAACTCCAAGAAAGTAGAGCGCTCCTCATATGGCTCTGCTCCAAATGTGTTATAGTAGCCCGTCTAAGGTGTTCGCTTATAGTAAAGTTCATCCTGAATGATATTGTAGACTCCGCCGTTGATTCCTTCTGTGAATTTTCTCGCGGTCTGAAAGGAAAATTTTCTTATAATGCGAACACTACTCCGTCCCCTATGCTCTCTTCTTTGCTGACCCTAACATACGTATTTCCAAAGGGTTGGAACTTCAATCTAATACTAAGGTACTATATAGTCAAGTCACCCGATGTTCATACCATATGGGAAGATGAGAGTATGATTTGGTAGTCAGAGGTGGATTTTGGAAAAAAAAAACTGAGGTTGTATTCCTCTTGAATGGATCAAGTAAAATAGTTATTTAATTTTTTTTATTTTATAAAAAATTGATATAATATTTTTGATCTGAATAAGATTATGGTGAATGTGCTGTCTGCCGGAATTGTTCATACTCTGAATCAAAAATATTGTATCACTTTTTTTTATAAAATAAAAGAAAATTAACTGAATCAATCTACTCTTTGACTTTGAACTACAAATCCTGAATGCTCATATTAAGGATACTTATAATCATAACCCCTTTAGTGCGCAATAAACATAAGGTGTGACAAAAAACTGTAAATGAAATGAAAACAAAAAAAAAAAAAAAAATCATGAATTCCAAACAATTACGAAATATTTTAGTAGGTAACGTAAAAAATGATTCTTCATTCTAGACACACCTTTTGTCTTACTACTAAAAATAACTGCAAGTAAAAATTGGAAACAATTTGTATATAGGGTAGCTAAATCACTTGTCGTAGATTCCATTCAGTTATAGGCATTGTTGTTGAAGTTGTTAATTCAACAAGCTTAAAAAACCAACTACACCCTTGAGACATTGAATAAGGTACATAATGCAGAGCAAAAACAAACAAAAACCAACAAAAATATGAAAAAGGTTGTCCTTCGTCCATAAATGTTAGCCACTCAAAGTTTTAAGTGTAAAGAAAACTGAATCAACATCAGGATATCCAAGAATAAGGCAAATATTGTAAAATCAATACTCCACTTGAGTTAAGATATATAATTCCCCAGACGGTCATAAAATTCGCAACACTCTTACCCAAATGCTTGATATTTTTTTTTTTCAATCGGTGTTACCATGCTGATATTTTGCTTCTCTAATACATAATAATATTACATATCTGTATAGCTACACATAAATGTATAGGTACCTATATGAAAACATGCCTAACGGAAACGGAATAAGTTCGCGATTTGAACATTGTTTTCGGATTCAAAATGACGAATAGAATAAAATAAAAACGAACATCCAAACACATTCGTTGAATAAAAATCAGTATACAAAAGTATGTACCAATGTATAGGTTGCCTAACTGTGCTGTAAATGATGTAAAAGAAAATCCATGTTACCCATGGAATTTATTTCTCTTTCGTTTTCCCATTCACACACTGAAACACCAATAATTCATTCAGGATGTGGGAAGTTCTCCTCATAATGTAGTGAATCTCATTGAAAGGATTCAAAGTCGTATTTTATATTTTATTGCGATAACAACCTTTTGTAGGGAATAAGGACGAAAACATACTTCCATAAAAACAGGAACCAATATATTCGCATACAAAGTATGTGTGTCCGTGTTTAAATAGAGGGCGAGAAGCATCACTAGTTTATCATCTGACTTGCATCATTTTTTTTTTTTTTGTTATTATTTTGATCATTTTTACAAAATAAATCTTTGAAGGCCGACTGCATGCAAACGGAAAAAAAGCTCATAAAATAACATTTGAGACGAAAGGAAATTGAGTGTGAGTCATTAGGGACTATCCCTCCTGTCAACCCAATATACAAAGAATCTTTTCTGCAGTAATATATATAAATTTAACATTTTTGTAAAAAATAAGTTTTAAAATATTTCCCAATGGGTAAATGACAAATTGGGTCGATACATATATATATACGAACAACTTGTCAGCTCAGCACAAGAATCCAAATCATAAGCATCTGATATTCCTACACAGAGAGACTTTCCTATGTTATGATGGAATAATTTATAAGACCATGAAAAAAAATAAAAAAATTACCAATATTATGTATAGATGCTGCCGGAAATATCTCCCCAAAGAAAAAGTTATAAATTTAATGATAAAAACCTATCAAAGACGAGATGAAATAAGTTCGAAGAATTTTCAAAGTTGAATGGCAGTTATTTCACACCAAATAACATCGGAAATTCTTTGATGCTATTTTCAGAATTTATTTTATTACTTCAATAAGGATTTGTTTTTATTACTCAGCTGGAAAAATCTTTCATTGATGTCTTTTGAAAATAGAACAATGGTTAAAAAAAAACTCAATTTTTGTATTCATCAGTATAATGATTATAATGAATTATGTTGTAAGGTTATGTGTTCAATTATTGTATTTAAAAGTAGCAGTTACACTTA
The DNA here is from genome assembly GCA_951217065.1 of Baccha elongata. Taxonomy (NCBI): domain Eukaryota; kingdom Metazoa; phylum Arthropoda; class Insecta; order Diptera; family Syrphidae; genus Baccha; species Baccha elongata. The sequence continues at coordinate 62,048,183 of OX578272.1, read as the reverse complement.
CAATATACAAAAAGTGTTTGCTAAGGTCAGGTCTCTTAATAGAAATAGTAAATAGAATTGCACAGTTTATATTTCTAATATTTAAGAGATCTCCGTATATGCTCAGAAATATAAACACACTTTCTCAGTGGAATTTCTCACTCTTGCTGTCAAAAAACTGAGATCGAAAATTTTTTGATTCAATTGCTGAAGTAGATTTTGTTGCAATGAATTAAATTGAATGAAAAGAGAAAGATTCTTTTTTGGCACTGTTTTGAAGAATAATGTTGATGATAGAGCAAATTTGCTAAGCACTTAAAAATATAGTGGAGAGGAATATGCAAGATGGACCAAGAGGCAGAAACGATAAAACCGATAGTCTTAATGTGGAAAATGGTCGGGGGTCAATGAAACTTTCAGATGTTGTTTTGGGATGGTTGGTGAACATTTTTTTCAAGTTTTGGACCTTGAGGACCCTGTAGTAAAAGGGGGAGGAGGAGAAAACTGCAATTTTTCAACTTTTTTCTGGATTTTTTACACTCTACTGCAATAAAGTTCAGGTATGTTTTGTAGAACTTTAATTTTGCTGCAATATTCATTATTTGGCATTTTGTACGTAACGTCGTTACCGAGGTATGGCGCTCCAAAAAAAGGGTAATTATTTAAATTTAGGTAATTAGGTAATTAGGTAATTTTTCAATTTTTTCTTTGAAAAAAAAGGAAAAATTTGCCAAATTACCTAATTACCTAAATTTAAATAATTACCTTTTTTTTGGAGCACCATATGTCGATAAAAAACGTGTTTGGATAATCAATATAGTATAAAATTTTACGTTCTACAAAGCATAACTAGACGTTTTTGCCGTAGAAAGTAAGAATTATAAGAATTAAAATAAAGATCAATCATTTTCCAGTTTTTGCCCCTCTTCCTTTTAGCATAGAGTCTTCAAGATCCTAAACATGAGCAAATGTTGATTAATCATCCCTGAATACCATCCTAACATTTCATTGACCTCCGACTTTTTCCACCAAACCGCATTTTTTTAATACATGCCGATTGGTCTATTAGCTTTTGCCACTTTTCAACAATGAGGATTAGTGATAGGCGTGTTTGGCAAACACATCCACAAGTATCATCAAAGTGATTAAAGCAATTAACAGCTGCCTGGTGTCTTCAAAGAAAGTTCATCAATGCAGAGCAGAGCTCTCAGGTTTCAGTGATAGTATAAAAATTTCTCTAGTATGGGTCCCAGGCCATAGCGACATCCAAGGCAATAAGCGAGCAGATGATCTTGCTAGACAAGGATCAGCCCTTCTCGTCTCTCAGGCGGAATAAGTAGATCTTTCTCTGGGCTTCGTGAAGGGCAGAATATATGACCATTTCCTTTCAGAATCAACAAAGAGGTGGCAAGGTTTGGCAACCTGTAAAATAACTAGAAAGATATGGCCAACCTATGACAAAAACAGATCGAATGATTTAATAAAACGAAACAGAATAGACACGGCCAGGGTCGTTGCAATCGTCACTGGCCATTGGCCAATAGGCGAACACGCAGCTAAACTGCGCATACCTTTTAACAGCTACTGCCGTAGTTGTAGAAATCCGCTGGAGAAGGAAACTATTGAGCATTTCCTCTGTCACTGTCCGGCCCTGGCTAGATCTCGCCTCCAGGCTTTTGGTAGCCTGTTTCTCGACAACCTAAACGTGCTGTCGAACAAAAGGATAAATGATTTTACCGCTTTTCTCAACAGCACCAGTTGGCTCTAACAAACCAAGCAATATCTATATTTCAACTTTCACCTTGGAAGTTTTTGGAACTTCCCTTTAGGACTGGCTATTCGGACTAGCACTTACTCTATCTTTGGCAATAGTATCAGAGCACTGATTAATACCTGGTAGGTATAAACTATCTTTGAACGGGCTTAGCCTCATCTAGATCTAGTGTAAAGTTATTTGGTCGACTCTCAGTCCAAATGGAACCACCCAGCACACAGTGTGAGCTAGGTTCTTGTGACTGCGGGCACAGACCAAAAACTGATCCCCTTAGCTTAACAGTCACTACCACTATATCACAAAAAATTAGGTCAAACGAGTTATGGCATCAAAACGGCGCTTTTCCCCGCTTATTGGGTTTATTCGGAACAGTTGTTCTGCGAAACCTCCATCTTACCTACCTACCTATCATCAAAGTGAAGTTGGCCCCAGTTTAAAACTTGAGATTGAAATTTTACATTTTACTTAAAAAAAATTTATTTTTATTTATTTATTTCGTTAAATACTAATATTTTAATACAATAATATTGTTGTAATAAAAAATGTTGCTTTAAATTTAATACATTTTAAATTGTCATTAGAGTTGATGCAAACAAAAAGTAATGTTTATTGTAAAATAGCAGGTACCCGTGCTACGGGGCGGAATTAACTTAAATAAGTCGTGTTTTTCACATTAAAGTCTCTCCCACAGGAACCGTAATACCCTTTGTTTTAATCCAATGCCCGCAATGCATCTACCTACCATCCATTCACATTTGTCGTTGGGGTATAAAAGCCGAACAAACAAATCTCTCAGTCAATAAACATTTTACATTTAAACCACTATTAAAGGACTCGTGCATTTTTCCGGGATAAATAATGAGTCTGTCTGAAGGCACCTAATTTCGCGTACGCAAAATATTTCTCTACAGCTACTGGAAATACCGTATGTCGTCTGGCAGGCGCCTTTTTTTAACAGTTTTCTTATTTAACAACACCTGTATGGCCCGTTTCGCGGGTTTAATAATATTTTTAGGGAATTTCAACTTCCGGATATTTGTCCGACGAGAAAAATATCTCCTTTAATGCAATGTCTCATGAATCTATACTTGTTGGATTTTATCGAAATCTGTTCAATAGTTGAGGCTTGGAACAAACACCAAAGTTTATTTGATTTTTCACATTTAAGCTCTCACAAAGGAACCTTTTGTTTTCAGTAATAAAAATAACCTATGTATCTGTTGGTCCAGTCTCTCATTAATCTACTTTTCATTCATTCACATCCATTCTGTGGCTGCAGTTTGAAAACCGAAATAACATATCCCCAATTATTAAACACTTCAATAATAGAAGCAATATAAAAACATTCACATTCGTTAGTAGGGTTTACACGGTTAAAGTGTACAAACATCTGTTATCTGACATTCTGACAAAACCAAGTCCGTATTTATCGACCGCTAAAACTCTGTTCCACGGAAAATAAATAAATAAATAATTTTTTCTGTGAAAAAACGAAAAAAATTTAAACATGGAAACCGTACATTTTCGGAATAAAAAGTAGATAACCTATGTTTTATATTAGACTATAATCTATCTCTGTGCCAAATTTTATCCAGATCCGTTCTTCCGTTCTGGCGTTATTGAGTAACATAAAAAAATGTTTCCCACTTGAACCGTACATTTTTTCTGGATAAAAAGTAGCCTTCGTGTTATTCCAGACTATAATCTATCTCTGTGCCAAATTTCATCCAGATCCGTTAAGCCGTTCTGGCGTGATTAAGTAACAAATACTGTTCCTGAATAGGATGCAATTATTATGCTAGCGCATATTAACCGCACATTTTTTTGTTATAAAATTTAGCCTATTTCATTTTTAGACCCATAAACTCTCATTATGCATAAAATCATGCCGAGCCTTTGCTTTGTGAAAAAAGAAAAAAATCTATCCCACGGGAACCGTAATTTTTTTTCTGGATAAAAAGTAGCCTATTGCTATTCCATACTATACGCCATCTATGTGCCGAATTTCATCCAGATCCGTTCTGCCGTTCTGGCGTGGTTGAGTAACAAACATACATCCAAACATTCACATTTATAATATTAGTAAGATTGAAATCAATTGATTTCTTGTCGAATAGTGTTCAAGCAAAAGGATCGCATTTAATTATCGAATACCAACGCATTGTTCAATGTTTCTTTCAAGTTAATATAAAATAAATAAGGTAAACTTATCATTTTTTAATAAAAAAAAATATTTGTAGTTAAATAGTCCTAGTGGGGCAAAAAGAACCACAATGTTGTGTTTTATAAGATCGTTTATAAGGTTTACTTATAAACTTTATAAAGTGCACTCTCATTTCAAAAACGCCATTACAAAATCGTACTTCGAAATCCAAAACTAATGTTTTTGTTAAATCAAATTAAAAATGAAACATGCTTTTCAATATTTTATAGACCCTCCCAAGTAACAATTTCTAGTTAGAAGTCATAGATATATATAACAAGTTTATAACCCTGGTTAATTAACCTGAATAGTTATAAAATGGATAAAAAACTTTTCCAAAAACGTCTCTATGACGGAAAATGGTCAGTTATTTTAACTCTGTATTTCCAAGTTCTGTACCTCAAAATTCTGTAATGAAAAATTCTGAAAAATAAAAATCGTTTTGATAATGTAAAAAATGTGCGTTTTAAAATACAGAATTTTGAAAACAGAATACTTTTTTTTCAGAATACATATATATCATAATAATTTTTCATAAAATTCTGATATACTTGCCCTGAACAATAATATGTATTGTATATGTACCTAAAATATTAATTGAGTCTTTGAATTTGTTAAAAAATAAACAAAATAAATCTTGTATCTTGTTTTAAGTTTCTCATTATCATTTTCTTCTTTTTACTTATTAGTATCTCTCACATTTTAACATGAATTTTTTTGAATATGATCCAGAATTGTATATACAATATTGCACCAAACTAATTGATCTGTCAAAACTTCCACGTGTTCATGCATTTAGGTTTATATTCCATTCAAAAATAAAAGGACCTTGATCCTCTTAAAAGGAGGAAACAACTTCAAAAAGCTTTGATTATCAAGTAAGCCTTTTTATACCACTCATACGCCATGTAGCCCATTTTTTTAGAATGGAAACTAAACTAGAAAGATGCAGTCGGAAGATGAAAGAAGAAAGACTGTCCGAAGACTAATCATCAGAAAGTTCCTTCTTGCATCTTAACGAGCACGCACGTGTATAGGTGTAGGCAGGTAACTTTCTATATGAACAAAAAAATATAAGTGATTCATCGCAGACCGCTTATCTTAGAACACGTAAATTGACCGGTACCTCTATTCGTTGACGTCACTATCAAACGTATCCCGTTCCGAGATTCAGCTTATTTAAACTTCCAGGGAGTGATAGTCTGAGAGCTAGCGACCAATTTTGGGACATTATTTTGGCGCGCCTAAATTTTTGCTTCAGGGCCACTCATTAATGAATGACAGCCCTTTAAAGTTTACAGACAAAATTGCTCAAAAGATGTCGTGTAGTGTGTGTTTTCCAATTATTGTTGAACTGAAAAAAAAATCCCAATCCTTGCGTTGAAATTTTCTTTTAGAGGATCTTTATGTCATGTTGTGGGTATTGGCTTTGAAAGGGATCGTTATCAATTTTTCGATAAATTCGTGAAGTTCTAAGCTCTGATCGTCAATATTTCCAATTTGTTTCATTCAAGGCTTTCTGCTTTTGTCACAATAAGTTTGTTTGCACTTGCACTGAAATTCTTGAGGTCAAGCTCAACTGGACATTCTGAAGATCTAAATACCTGCCTATATAGGAACATTTTAAGAGTCTAATTAAATGGCATCGTAATGAGTCTATATTCTGTTGGAGTTAAGCTGACTCTTCTCCATCATGACCAGCAATAAACTTACTTATCTAAATGGTATGCTCATCCATGATATCTTTGCAGACATCATACAAAAAAAAAAACCAACACTAAGAAATGCGTAGTCGCAGGGTTGCGACATTATGAATGAAAAAAACACTAAGCCATAAGCCCTTTTTTATTTATGATTTGAAAAATATTTAATTTACAAGCTTTTATTTATTTACGAATTGAATTATATTTAATTCACAAGCTTTAGCTTGTGATTTAAAAAATATTTAATTCACAAGCTCTTATTGATTTATGAATTAAATCTGATTTAAATCACAAGCCTTTATGCACTAACGGATTGATCTTGATTTTTGATTTATGAATTCCAAGGTATGTATTTTATAGAACTTCGAGTTAGATATGGGCCGGGTGGACGAATATACTATATAATATAAAATGACATAGTTTTGTAGTGCATGTAAGCTGAAAAGAGAACTAAAATATCAATTTAAGAGATTAAACATCTGGAATTCGGTCTGTGCTCTGTGGTAAGCGTAAGAGCCAAATTAAAAATGCAATTGAAATAATTTCAATTCTTGCCAAATAAAAATAAAACAAAATTTTTCAAAAACTATTTTATTGAAAACAAAAAATGTCAATAAATAAATATATAAAAAACGAATGTATTTCTCTCATAGGAAATTATTGTTTAAAATCTAATAAACTATTGCAACAAAAACAAACTTACGACAAACTGACGACGCAACGACCCTGCAATCAATAAACTAGACCAAGCTATAAAATGTTGAAATAAAAGTGTGTAACTGTGCTACCCGTTACGTTATCATTTTATCAATCATCAGAAATAAAATACAAGAGAACTTATCATTCCGTGTGCATTTCTCTTAAATTAAATGGTCTCTTTAATTATATGTGCTTTAATTTATTTGAGAAATCTGAGGGGTTTGTCACGAATGAAATCACCTGACCACTTATATTTGAAATCATTTGAAATCACTTTGAAATCTGGTGCAATCACTTGAAATCATTTCTTTGAAATCATTGCAATAACAAAATATTTAAATCATTAAATACTGCTTTAAATCACGTGACAAGTTTAAGAGCTTGTGAATTAAATATTTTTAAAATCACAAGCCATAAAGGGCTTTCGAATTAAATCTAATTCAATTCGTAAATAAATAAGAGCTTGTGAATTAAATATTTCTTTAAATCACAAGCTAAAAGGGCTTGTGAATTAAATCTTATTTAATTCGTAAATCAATAAGAGCTCGTGAATTAAATATTTTTTTAATTCAAAGTCAATAATTGAATTGTGAATTAAAAGGGGACTTAAGCTAAGAAAGAGCTTAAGCTTTTGCAACTTTGGCTTAGTATAAACCAGAAGTCATATAGATGCACATTCAACGATTTAGATAGAATATATGGGCATAGATGCTTCAGCTCTTAAGTTCTTAGAATATTCATTCAGAAAACTTCAAGATGAGACAAACGGCCTTGTTGAAAAAATATGTCACTAACATTTATGTTAATTATTCTGTCGTGAAACATTTCAAATAAAATTAGTAAAAATGCGTGCTTTGAGGTAATCATTGCTGAACTCGTCCAGAAAATCATTTTAATGAATAATTGTTTTGAAAAACGAATGAACATAAGCCAACATTATTCAAACATATGCATGTGTATATAGGTATTCCTTAATGTTTCTTTAATTAACGTATACACGATAGTTGATAAGTTAATTTGGGTAGAGTATAGTTATGTGTAACATGTAGTAACATGTAATAGAAATGTACTCTACTCATCGGTTGTGGCCCTTTTCTCTATTACTTGGACAAAGAAATTAAAAATAATTTATAACTCCGTTTAAGGGTTTCGAGAGAACTCTGCATGTTCTATGGTTTGTTATGATTATATGAACAAAGAATGTTTATGTAATGGGAACATTCTATTCTGGCAAAAAGGAAGAAAATGCTTTCATTAGTCCTGAGATAGAATATCTTCTATCCAAAGGACAAGGTTCTATATTGTACGTGCTTTTAGACTTAATGTGTTAGAAGTTAAACATGCGTCTTATAACCGTATAAGAGGGCCAATGTAAAGGGTTTTGGAATAGAGACGGGTCAATATTGACAGTCATGTGAAGGCCATTTTGTTGTGGCGAGATGTGTGACAAAAATAAATTTTGTTAGTTCCGACAGATTCGAAGTAAAAAGGCAACTCAACCAATCCTTTTAGTGTGCGTTGTTAGTTCTTCAGGATTATAGAGGACTAAAAGCAACGGTGAATGATACAAAGCCTTGTTATATCTTTTTTCAAGCTTTTTTTTTTTAAGTTTGAAAACCGTACCTTTAAAAAATTCAAACCAAAATCAAAGTATACAAAAAATTTTCTTTACTAATTGTGAGTTTAAGAAAAAAAAAATTCAAAATCGTTCTACTGATATTTTTAAAAAATCGATTTTTTCGAAAACCTTTTTTTAAAACAGGTTTCTAAAATTCAATTTATTACACCTTTAAACTAAACTTCATAAAAATTCGTCCACTAGTTTTTGAAATATTGAATTTACAAAAAAAGTTTTCAAAAATTATTTAAAACTTAACAAAAACATTTTTGAAAAATTATTTTATGCCATATTATTTAAAATAGCTAGGATAATTTCAGTATTGAGTTTCTTTTAAATGGCTTAAGCCGTTATCAAGATATTCGAAATTAAAAAATACCGTTAAACGAATTTTCTCGAGTGTTTGGTTTTCACTATTTTAAAGACCTTCTACACCTTATTAAAAATGTGAAATTTGGTTGAAATCGTTAGAGCCGTTTTCGAGAAAAATAAAATTTTCGATAACCGTTATATGGCAGGTACTGTTATTTTTAGACTTACAGTGACCTACAAAAAAAGGTTTTACCCTATAAACCATACCTACCAAATTTTAAGTAAATCAGCCCACCCATTTAGGCTGTAGGTGCCGAGACAGACAGACAGACCGACAGACGGATTCGTATTGAACCAGGTAAACCTAATACGGAGCCAAACATTTTGAAATTTTTTAATACCGGAAAAATACGGGATCAGTTTTTGATCAAAAAAATGACGAATGCGAAAGAGTAACTGGTCCAACTTTGTTCAATAACCTGCGGAATGTTTTGACACCTTCAGCAAGGGGATGAATTTGCTTGCCAACGGCAAGCGATGCAACGGAGCAATATTTGAATTTTTCGGATATATCTAACACCTTATAATTTGCAAATTGCAACTAAAGTCAGCCCTGTCATGTGCTATCTAAACCAACCAAAATTCTAAAAAGGGAAATAGTTGACGGTTGCGAAAATAATGAAAAAAGTCATCAAAGGAATCATAATCAATGCTTAGTTCAAAGGCATAAAAGTGCTAATGGATTTTACTGATGATACCGACAAGCCTGCCATTCGAGATTATGCGCATTCAGTCTCATTTTCAAAATGAAAAAAAAGCAAATAGCACATTGAAAATGTGTGGCTTTAATCTAGAATTTCCTTTAATTTCGCCTGGACAACTATACGTGGCGTGTTTCATATCGGAAAGCATTGTTTGTTTACGCAACAGAAAATAAAACAAACAAAATTGTTTATATCAAATCGTTACACTGACCTAAAATTTGTGAAATGTTATTATCCATTCATATTAAATACATTGTAAAGGGTGTTTTTTTTAGAGGTATAGTACTTTAAATTGCAATAAAACAACGATGGAATATTCGATTGACATGATTTTTTTATTTATTCGAAAGATAATCTTGTGGTATTACATTTTAAATATGATTTCTGGCATATGACTGCCACGGCTGGCTCAGATGTAGTCCAATCTGGACGTCCAATTTTCGATGACTTTTTCCAACATTTGTGACCGTATATCGGCAATAACACGGCGAATGTTGTCTTCCAAATGGTCAAGAGTTTGTGGCTTCTCCGCATAGAGCAATGACTTTACATAACCCCACAGAAAATAGTCTAGCGGTGTTAAATCACAAGATCTTGGAGGCCAATTCACAGGTCCAAAAAGAGAAATTAGGCGGTCACCAAACGTGTCTTTCAATGAATCGATTATGGCACGAGCTGTGTGACATGTTGTAACGGAAAAAAAAAGGAGACGAAAGATAGAACGACCACATATAATAACGCATCAACTGGGACCGAGACTTTCAAACCAGACAAAGAAACTATGTTTCGAAAGTTTCGTCCTTGCGAAAATTTCCGCACCTGCGAAAATTCATTGCCCCACGTTGGGCGCCAATATATGTAACGAAAAAAAAGAAGACACAAAGAAGTTCACATATAATGCTGTACCATTTGGGGTCGAGACTTCCAAACCAGACAACGAACTTATGGTTTTGGAAATTTCGTCCTTGTATTTCGTCCGTATTTATGAGGTTTCGCTACAACCGACGGTGGCTAGCATACGTACAACAAAAAAAAACTGCAATCTAGAGTGAGAAAACGTTAGAGAATTCGCAGAGTGAAGGTGTCGATACTCAAAGCTAAATTTTCAAGGAACATCTCTAACCTCTCCTAAAACTTTACATATATAATTTCAGAAAGTGGGATTCCTGGAGTAAAGTGGCGGACAGTTCCTATCTCCCCTCTCAGCGAGCATTGGATCGCTCAGACGGGAGTAGGTCCGTTCTTCAGTTGACTCCATAAAGTCACTTTCCTATGTACCTAGATGTTAGTACACATCTCATTACAACCTCATAGAATGGAAAGAAAACAAACAACTTAGTTATTCGTTTTATAACAAATGAGTTATTCTCGTAACACCTTTAGGATAACAGCAAAAAAAACAGATGTTCATCGCAACGATTTTATCTTCTTGCAGAAGGTGTTTAATCCCCTGACTCTATAAATGAGTATAGTGGTTGGACGAGCAAGATTCTCCTTAGCTGAGACCCCAAAAAAAAAAATTAATAAACGAGAACAAACGATGCTATTGACTCCTACTCTAAAAATAAAACCTATCGCATCTCTACAAATCAGACAGACCGTTGGACTAAATCAAAAAAAAAATGAATGACTGACTCGGAGGAACAGGGTACTGTCGCTCGACTGCGGCTACAGGTTCTAACAATTGCTTCAGCTGGCTCAGTCAACAGGGAAGTGAGTCTATGCTGCAGATGCGGACAGTGGGGTTACATATTATCGAACCTGGAATCTAGATCTTAATGGACTCAAGTATTTTAAAAGCTAAGCTGAAAAGCTAAGGGCCGGAGGGGTAATTCAGAAAGAGAAGAAAAAAGGAATATTAACATTATTAGAAAAGACAGGTACTACTTCTGTTGTTTGGACCTGGTGATATTAGTCCATACGGATTGCCTAACCCAAGACCCTACCTTATGTTCCTTCACATCCGTGGAATTTTCAGGAACCCTTTTAAAGACGAGAGAAACTGGTGTAGTTGTTTCCCTCTATGATGCCTAACTTCCCGACCAAGAATCATTAAAGAAACAAATCCTTCAACAATTCTCCCTATGATACACTTATCGGCATTATTTTATGTAAGTATATCCCTCTAAAGTGCAAGCAAAAAAAATCTGTAACCATGCTTTACTGCATTTTATAGGACTAAAGACAACTCTGTGAAGAACGACTCCACTATGTTGCTAACGACGAATTTATTATAGATGTTATGTGATTGTTGTCATTGTTGTTGTCACTGAGACCCCAGTGACCTCGACTTAGCGTCACTTCACCGGGCATAGCATCCATCACGCCAGCCACGACTCCCATCCTCATGGTTCTTACACATCCATGATAACTGAAAAAGCTATAAAATGAAAAGAAGAATCTACTTCCCAGTGAATGTTCATCATTCACGTCATCAACGAAATCTAAATTTTATAAAGAAAAATCTTCACTTCGATTTTAAACCTTATACAAAATTTTTATTTTTTTATAACTTAACGACTAACAGTTCATGATTTCCATTAATATTTAAAAGAATATATAAAAAAAATGAAAAATCTAGATACTTAAATCTCTTCTATAAGATATTTAAGTTAACTATCTAAATCCTGAATACAAAAGAAAATCTGAATATTATTTAAGTTGCTCTTGTTATTATTATTGATTTTACAAAGTGTTTCATTTACACCACTGTTTCATAAATAAAGTATATAAAAATGACTCTATGAAAACTGAATTGAAAACAAAGAAAAGTTATTGGTTAATTATTTAAAAAAAACTAACGTCTTCAAAAAAAAAACTGCAATAATCTATTTATAATTATTCTCAAATGTAGGTAAAAATATTTTCATTAATCTGATTCTATCGCAAACTAAGATCTATTTATACTGCCTTTGAAACAAAAATGAAATAAAAGAAAGTTTGTTGATTTATACGATGTCGAGAGGAAGTGGGAACCTTGTTCAAGTTTCCCAAAAATTGAGGTAGGAAGTTCAATCACCTCCCCTCCTTCGCGAAAAGAAAGAATATTGCGATTAATATTCTTTGAGCCTATAAAGTTACTTTAGTCAGCAAACGTTTAAAATCAGAACTGAAATTCTGTTGGATTTATATAACGGCTGCTTAACTCTGCTATGGAACCCATGCCAGTTAAGGAAGACGCAATCAAAGGCCTCAAATCCAAAAGAAAATGTTCTTTTACCCGACAGACTACTGGTATCAGTAGTATGCTTCTTTAACACAAACAAAAAAAACTCTTAACAAAAATCATTTGTTAACACAAAAAAAAATTTATGATGATATTTATCGGATAATCCCTCATGTAAGAGATTTTGAACTCAATCCGACTCACGATCTTTAAGAAACAACATCAAAGACTAAAAGTCTGTTTTAAAAGAAACTAATTTCCCAAAAACCAAGAATGAGAACCTCTACGAACAACACCAAAAGATTGGAGGTTCGGAGTATATTAAAATTTCAAAAAGTTTATACAAGAATGTTATAAATATAAAAATATAATATAATAAATATGTTTTAATATAGTTTTATGGAAATGAAATTTAATATAGGAGTAAATATAAATAAAGGTTCGGCGTTGAAGAAGTGCACTTCGTCGCGGGACGACCTGACAAATACTAATCGAGATATTTTTGCAGAACGTTATAATTTGAATTCAAAAAAGAAAATTGCGTTTAATTATTCTCATCTGTTTTAGCTTATTAGTCACTAATGTCTCAGATATTTAGCTCAATATAACCTCAACGTATATTTCTTAACGATTTAGATTCGTATCAAAAAAAAAAAAAAAAATGTCGGATAGACCACTGAATAAAAATAAAAATTAAACTTTTCTTTTATCTGATCCTGTTACTGAGACTGCATAATTATATCTGGACAAAAGTAGGTACACCAAAATTGTATACACACACGTAAGTATGATTTCTATTGTATTTGAAATCTTGGACTTGAATTTTATTAGACAATACGTTTTGATATTGCGGTTTTCTTTCACAAATTGAAAGACGAATTCTTTTTAATTTTCGTTAGGAAATTTACAAAATATCCAATTAGTTCAAGGTTTAATTCAACATACTAGTTACGTTTTTCTAATTTTTCTTATTATCACATTTTTTTAGTGACAATTACCACATAGGTATTATTGGATTATTCATAGAAAACAAATAAAAATGATACAAAAGTATTTTATATTGAGTATAGAGACGACGTAGGTTGTCTCCCAGTTGATAGTTAATTAACACTATTCTCTTGAGCAAAGATAAAAATTTTACAATTTGTTTTGTTTGACAAGTGCACACAGATTTTTTTTTCTTTATAAAGTTTTACTTTTTTTTTTCTTTGGGAATTTTATAAATGATTTATTTTATACCAGAAAATTATAGAGATTATAAATAAATAATCATACCCGTCATCCTTTTTACATATCTGTTTGTACAAAGATGGTACTTAAATTTTTGTTGAGTCCCACGTAGTGAATCTTTGGCAGCCGCATACCAGTAATCTCCCACGTTGGTTGATTTTCGTTGACTCGTTCTTGTCCAAAAATTTCTTCCATGTGTGGATAGTTTCTGACAATTTCAACTTGATATATATGTAAATTTAAACGTCGCGTTGCATAAAAAACCAGGCAGGCTAATAGTTGAGGTGTGGCAGAATTTCCTTTTCGAGTGGTGGGTTGGTGGAGTGGACACTTTTTAGTGGCAAATGTCCCACTCTCAAATTGCGTCACCACTCTCATCTGCTACCACACTTTTTCCACAGTCTGCCTGTATGAAAAGAAAGACTTTAGTACATTGCAAAAAAAAATGAGAGATTTAGGTAATTTTACCTAGGATAAGATTTATATATTTTGTCAATTTGATAAAAATATTTTCCGTAAGCAAAGAGTATGTTAAAATTTTCATACCCAAAACGTAAAAAAAAAACAAATTTTGTCTGAATTACCTATTCTTGCTTTTAACTCTTGTATCTACCTGAAGAATAATATTTGGTGTTAATGGCGTTTTTTTTTTTTTTTTCTTTATTTTGCGTATATATATATATACACAGACCATGCTCCTTTTGGAGTACAGTCGTCTCTGACGCTTATGTATTTTCATACAAAAAAAATATTTTTATTACCTGGCTTATTCTTCACGAGAATTCCCTGTAGATCTACTAATTGGATTTTATCGTAATGCAATTGATTCCAAGAGCGAATCTGTCCGTACTTTCTTCTTCTTCGGAGGACGAGTTTTTTCTTGTAGCGCTTTTCTTAGAATTTGCTTGGGTTATCTTTTTGGTTTTCGTTTTGATAACTCTCAATGCAAATATTTCTTTGTGGCACCACGTTAATTTTTGGACTACGCCCCTGTTTGTTACTAACTCTGAATTGATTGAAAAAAGTAGGGATTTTATTGAAACGTGATAAAAAAAATTTCTGCAATAACTTGCTAATGAAAGTTACTGCTTTTTATTTGGTTTTCTGTGCTTTAATATGATGGGAATCTACTATTTGGTTACTTTTAGTTGGTTTCGATGAAAATTTTCTTACCTTGGCAATCGCTTGCTCCTTTTTCTTTCAGCTGCTTTTTCTTTAATCTCTTTGCCGTTTTGCAATCTTTGCAATTTTCGCAGGTTAAACAATTTATATTGACTTTATAACTTTTTCTACTTATTTTCCACTATTTATATATAAACTTTATCTTACCAGAGATGGATAAAAAAGATTTTTATAAAATTTTATTTCTACCACGACAGCTCGGTTTCTCGTTGATCGAATTTCTGCTAATTTGTTTCCTTACGAAACTTTTTTATCTCGTCAAGAGTGAACTTGGTCGTAGGTAAATTCGAACTCTTTTAACTAACACTGCCATCTAGCATCTGAATACTTTACTTTACTGATTAGGGTCTGTTTACACTAAGGACTGTGAGGTGTGCTCAAATATTTTTATGATGGATATATTTTTCTCTTTTCTAAACATTGGTGAGTATTTTCTCGAAGTTATTAATGTTAATTAATATTTTCATTAAATCGAAAGCATTTCCTTTCTTAACCCGCCAAAACTTTAGTAAACATTTTATTTTGCGTTAATTTTTATTACTGGTCTTTTTAGTTCGTTTACAATGCTTGTAAGTATGTACATTCCGAAACTTTTAGCATAAATTAACTCGCGATGAATATGTATATGTTTAAGATACTTTCGTGTTGTGAGGAGATTCTTGAAAACACCACCGTAAACTGAGCTATTTTTCCGAGTTTTAGTTATCAATTCGTATGAAATTTTTATGAGCATTAAAATTTTAGTAGATTAACTTTATCGGAAAGTTCATCTCCTTCTGAGTGCGTTACCAATATAGTTAGATCAAAGTTTCTCGGTATGAGAGTCGGCTAGTACTCCTTTGACTAATAAAAAAAAATAACACTAAATAGTTTCGCTCATTATTTCTATTTACGGTTCCGTTGGAACGTAATTACTATTTCTTTGTACATTTAACCTTAGGTTACCGGTTTTTTTTTTCTTAGTATCATCCTACTTTCTCGTCTATAGTTTTACTATTTACTACTGCTAACTATTTTATTCGATACTTATTCTGATTAGAGAATATGGTTTTCTGGTTTCTTCGTTTCCGTCTGTCTAACTAGTCTTCTATAAGCTTAACTACCTCTATTTATTTGTTTTTGCAAATCGTAACTTTTGTTTAACTATAAACTCTTATTATTTTAATAAACTCTTTACTCATTTAGGAAAAATATCTACCGTCATGACATACATACAAATCTTACCGTGTCCTTGGGGACTACTCAATTTTTAATTTCATGTTGCGAAATATTTTCCTTTTCTGCATATTGCTTCTTCGGGTTTGCCATCTCGTTACTTTGTGAGTATAAAAGTTCTTCTATTTACCACAATGATTTCGTGTGTTTCGAGACAAGTCACTTATTTTTGGTCTACACTCGGTTACTCGTCTTTGGCATTACTCTTGGTTCTATGGGTCGCACCTCGCTTATAGGTGGATGTAGTATTTTTATTTCAGGTTTGTGTATCCCGTAGAGATATAGTGGATGTACTGGAATGGTTCACGTATTCACTATCTTCCACAGGAATTGTCTCGACTTAATCAAATATTATTCTGTCACCTTTTTAAGTCGGTAACGCAGATTCGGAGTTCAATGGGTAAAGCGATAAAAAAAAATTTTTAAATTGGTCGGGTGTAGAATTGGAATAAATGTATTAACGATGTTACCAGTATGTTATCTACTGTCGAAGTAGGTTTGATGAATTTTCCTACAAAACATCTTCGTTGTTTGTAGCGCTAGCTCACACAACGACGATGGAACAGAAAATTGCTTTGCTTACACTTGAGGATAAAAAAAAATTTTCTTCACGACTGAGTATGCTACCCACGCCCTGCTGTCTCATGTTCAGCTGGACTAGCCGGTTACTATGCGTTACTTCAATTTCATTTCCCCTTCATTTGCGCAAATCTTTGGTGTGCACCACCATCTCAAAACCTTTGTCATCTTTAACTCGATATAAATTGTTACCTACTACCTTTACTACGTATGCTTTGATAAACTTGTGGCACAATTTTGCATTCAAATGTTTCGCTGCATTACTCAGTGCGAAATTTCTACGATAGACTCTATCTCCTACTTTATAAGTTATTAATTTACTTCTCAGATTATAATTATGTTCATATGTTTCGTGTGCTAAATTCAACGCAGTCTTCAGATAGGAATGTAATATGCCCATCTTTGCAGCCTTTGGTAACCAGTTTATCTCTGATTGGTTCAAACCATCCAATTTTCGTAACAACCGATATTCGGACCCGTGCTCTACCATTTGTTGACCAAATAGAGCCTCATATGGAGACATCCCTATGACACTATGTATAGAAGTGCGTAAAGCATTGCTAACTTCCGATAAGTGTATGTCCCAATTGGTTTGTTTAGGGTCTATATAGGCACGTATAGCGCTCAATATTGAACGGTTGACTCTCTCACTGGCATTTGCCTGGGGTGCATAAGAAGCTGTCTTTATGTGTGTTATGTCAAAATTCTTTAAACAAGTCCCGAAATCTTTACTCACGAACTGTGATCCGTTGTCGGATAAAAGTGTTTCCGGAACTCCATACATTAAAAATATTTCTTCTGTGAGAAATTTTATTAATTCATTTGAATTCGCTTTTCTTAAAGGTTTTATAAGAACAAATTTAGTCAATTGATCCAGAGCTATCACAATAAATGTGTTACCTCTCCTTGATCTAGGATACGGTCCCAAGAAATCTACGTACAGATGTTGGAATGGTCGGTCTACTGTGAAAGCTTTCCCCATTTCTGTACGTAAAGTACTATTCGGTGCTTTCGTGGTTTTACACGTATCACAATTGTTGATGAATGACTTTACTTGACTACTCATCACTGGCCAATAGAACTGTTTTCGCAGGCGATATAAAGTTTTAGCGATCCCTCCATGCGACGATCTAGGTGGACAATGAGCTTGCTCTACCAATGTTCCAGTCAACTGCGATGGAACCCAAAGCTTCCACGACAAGTCCTCCTGTAAGGGATTTCCTGTCGCGTGCTTAACTCTCTTATAAATATATTCGTCTGATACTTGCAGATCAGGTAAGCGTTCGATATTTTTATTTATGTGTGCAATGATTTGAATATATTCTTTTGATTTAAAAGCTTGATCTTTTAGGTCAATATGCAACACATCATGCGATTCCGAGGTGGTAGTCTCGGTCGTGAGTTTCTCTTTATCCATTGCGTCCACTTCGTAGACTCTTGACAACGCGTCAGGCACATGGTGTTGAGATCCACGTCGATGGACCACCTCGAAGTCGAAGTTTTGAAGCTTGAGGCTCCACCGAGCTAACCTTCCCATTGGATCCTTCAAGTTCATTAACCACCGTAGACTAGCATGGTCAGTTATCACTAAAAATTTATATCCCTCGATATATGGTCGAAATTTATAAATTCCTTGGACCGCTGCCAAGCATTCTCGTTCTGTCACCGTGTAGTTTCTTTGTGCAGAATTCAACTTCTGCGAATAAAAATAGATTGGTTTCTCATTCCCTTCTTCATCCAATTGACATAGTACGCAACCAATTCCTGTTGAAGAAGCGTCACAACAGATAATGAATTGTTTTGTGAAGTCAGGATTGACTAAAATTGGTGCTGATGTCAGCGCTTTTTTAACTGTTTCTAAGGCCTTAATAGCTTCAGATCCAAACTCAAATTTCTGTTTTTTCTTTAAAGTATCTGATATGGGTGCGGTTATAGTAGAGAAGTTTTCGATAAAACGTCTGTACCACCCTGCCATACCTAGAAATCGGCGTACTTGGCGTATTGTGGTTGGTACAGGAAATTCTACTATAGCAGCTACTTTATTTGGGTCTGCTTTCAAACAACCTTGTCCTACTATATATCCCAAGTACTGTAATTCTCTGAAACAGAATTTAGACTTTTCCACGTTTATAGTTAACCCAGCATCCGTAAGATGCTTAGCTACTTTCGAGAGCGTCGAAATATGATCGTTGAAATCTTTCGAGATGACTAACAAGTCATCGAGATAAATGAACACCTGCTCTCTCAACTCACGAGGAATCACTTTATCCATTAAGCTCGTCAAGCTTTGCGCAGCGTTCGAGAGTCCGAACGGCATTACTTTAAATTGATACAGGGGTCTTCCTGGGACTGAAAACGCTGTCTTCTCCCGCGATTCTTTCTCCAGGGGTACCTGCCAGTAAGCATCTTTCAAATCCACGCTAGAAATATAACGTGTTTCGGAAAGGCGTGCTAGCAGTCCTTCAATATGCGCAATTGGATTCGCATTTTTCTTTGTTACAGCGTTAACTTTTCGGAAGTCAAGGCATAGTCTATTTTTACCCGGTTTTCTCACCAGTACGACTGGTGAAGACCATCCGCTTTGACTTTCCTCGATAACACCTAACGAGATCATGCGATCCAATTCCGCGTACACAAGGCTTTGTACTGCTGGCGATATGGGATAATGACGTTGCTTTATAGGTTCTGCGTCACCCGTATCTATGGAATGTTCCATCAAGTGTGTCCGTCCGAGACCTCGAACGGCGAATGACGGAAATTGCTTAACTGTATTTTGCAAAATAATAGATTCCTCTACAGATAGGAGACATTCCGGCTTGTTTGCTTGACCGGTTGTTGTCTCGGTAACGGTATCTATAGAAGATATGATTTGTGGAGCTAATTTAAAAGTTTTCCAAAAATCGATGCCTAGATATAAATCTTGCGCCAGAGATGGTACTATGTACAATTCGATCGGGAGATCTAGATCTTTGTACTTAACATTTGTAGTAACCACTCCCGCAATACGTTGTTTAGTTCCATCCGCTGTGGAAATACTTGAATCAAATTTTCTATAAGGAATATTAGCTTCTTCAATATATTTAGCGGCACCGTTACCGAGGCAACTAATGCTCGCTCCGGAGTCGAGTAAACCAAGCCATTTATGTTTAAATAATTCTACCTTCAGGTAGGTTCGTGGGTCATCTTTCAGACAAATCATTTCGGCTACGTTTATCGCTCTATGTAACTTCCGTTTGGAAGTAAATCTATTTCTCAGTTTTTGTATTTTGGTATTATGATTAGGATAAGTATAAATGCGTTGACGCGCTTCGGCGTACTCAATTTGCCTCTGGTGAAGAGATTTTAGAGGTCTTAATTTAGGAATTCTAGTTGGTTTGGAAAAATTATTTTTAATGTTTTGAGTTTCGGGTTTCTTCAAGATAGTAATTTTTTTATTATTTATGGGTAAAGATTCTAATTTGGACTCCCCGAGTTGCCCATCCTGGTCAGCTCCCTCTCGGACGAATGCTGACTCAGTAACCGGTTTCCCTTACACTTTTGACAATTAGGGGATAAAACTTCGGGTTGACCACATCTATAGCAAAAGATTTTATTTTGGGGTTCTGTACAATCTAAGAAAATATGACCGATTTTGAGACAGTTCCAACAGATTGCTTTTTCTACCTTAATTTTTGTATCGCGATTGCGATTTCTTTGAAAAGCTTCCAAAGCTAATGACATATCCTCCACTTCCGGTTCCGTTTGGATCTCGATTTCACTAACTTGTTTTCTAGCTGTGTTGTTAAAGATCGGTGGCATTCTCGGACGTATCGGTTCGTGTTGAGTTAGGTAACGTTCCATTTCACGGCACGTATACACTAAATCAGCTAACCTAGTCGTTCTGAATGTTAACAACAATTCGCCCATCCGGCGTTTCACGTTTTGCTTGATGATCTCAGCTAGCTCCTCGTTTGGTCTCGGATTTCTCATTTTCGAATTCAGTTTTAAAAGTGCATCATAAAATGAGTCAAAACTCTCTCCCGGCATTTGCTTCCTTTCTGCCATCTGTCTAGAGATTTCGGAGTCGGTTTCTAAACTACCGTAGTGATCTATCAAGGCCAGCTTCAACGCTACCCAAGAAGTTCGTGGATTGTGCTTTAGATAAATCCAATACCACACTTCGGCAGGACCACTAACAAAATGGTGAAAGTTTGAGACTACTTCGTCCCAAGAGGCGCCGTAGCTGTCTTTCACTTTATCTAAACGAAATAGAAAATCATCTACCGTCATGTTTTTGGAATTAAAAGAAATTCCCCATTTCTGGTAGTGAGGTGATCTGAAATTTGAAGCAGCAGGTGAAGGCATAGGTACTCTCGCATCTCTATTAGCGGAGGTGTTATTAAACTGTATTTGATGTAGTTGTTCGTAGAAATCAGGTTCAGTATTGCGATTATTTTCTCTTTGATTTGTTGTATTTACTCGGTCTGGCCAAGCTCTAGGAAAGTCTGGGACGTTTTGTCGAGAAGTTTCCGTCGGTTCTCTCTGGATAGTGAAAGTTGGTAGATTTGACGTTGGTAGGTTCGGCGTAGGAAGGTCACATAATGGAATCGTTGGTGCAGCTGGCTGTCGTGCCACATTGATTTGAGCTAGAACATTGTTCATAGCTTCATTCATTTTTTCCAACAGTAAAGCTTGATTTTTAGCCAACGATTCTTGTAACGCCTTCCTATCCTCTGCTCGACTAAAACCTACCGCAGCCAAAGCTACTTCCTTTATATAAGCTTCGTACTCGTCTGTGTGGCGTGTTGGAGTCCTCTCCGTATTGGGTCTTCTATCAGGCGTTTTAAGCAACTGATTCGATACAATTCTTGCTCTTTCGGTCGCTCTTCTCATGCTCGTTGATGGACCTGGGTCCTCCATTTGACTCTCATCCACGGCCTCACCTGGTTCCATGGTCATATCGTGAGATAGATATAAGTTTTTTCGAAACCTTGTATTGTGCGGTTCTGGTGACGGTACTCTATTATCTTTTGGAGACTCTGGATCTTCTTGTCTCTTATTCTTTTTTCCTTCCGACTGGTTTTCCTTCTTTCTTCCCATTTGTTCAGATTCCAATTAGTTATTTTATTAAGGTATGTAATTAATTTATTGTAAAAATTTGTATTCAAGAAAAAGAATTTTTGTAGAGAACCTAGTAAAAAAAAATTTTCTAATTTCCCTGCAAAACTATAACTTATTATCTACCTAACTATGATTTTTAACCTACTTCTACTATAACTTATAGTCTAACTTACTACCTAGTCTTAACCTAATACTTCTGTGGGTAAACCCCTTAATGAATTTCCAAAAAAAAACTTGACTTGAAATTTAAAGACTTAACTAAATTAATTTTTCCAAATTAATTGAACTTGATCACCAAATAAAATATTTCAAAATTTTTCTTGAACTAAATCTCCGAAAGTTTTAAAACTAAATAAATTGCTACCAGCATGTATCTAAATCTATATTGTGCTACCAGCATGTATCTAAATCTATATTGTGCTACCAGCATGTATCTAAAAATAAATTTTTGTGCTACCAGCATATATCTAAACTCAATTTTTGTGCTACCAGCATATATCTAAACTCAATTTTTGTGCTACCAGCATATATCTAAACTCAATTTTTGTGCTACCAGCATATATCTAAAAATAAATTTTTGTGCTACCAGCATATATCTAAAAATAAATTTTTGTGCTACCAGCATATATCTAAAAATAAATTTTTGTGCTACCCGCATGAAATTTTTGTTGCTACCAGCATATATCTAAACTATATAAATTTCTTCAAAAAAAACTATTTCAAAAAAAAAACTTTAAACTTTAATCTTAATATTTTATAATTTGGTTTTTCTATATTATCTTCAGGATGGAGTCGTGACTGGAGTTTATACGATACCCAAGTGACTTCTCAATAACAAGATTTCAAAAAAAAAATCTTAACAACAACAACAATAAAAGTAATGGTTACAAGGATTTTTCCCTGCTTCTCAAATCTATCTAACTTCTTCTTACATTTTCTTTCTACCATTTGATCCCCCTGTCGCTACAGACCTATGAAAAATGAAACTTCCTTAGCGGACAACAGACCGGACAATGAATAAAAATAGATGGTCAGAAAAAAGTTATTAGAATACTCTTTCGAGTGTAACCGATGTTATTATAAAAGTGAATTTTTGGTTGATATTTCTTTTCTTACTATTTCAGCCGTTTGGCTTTCGCTGCAGACGTAAATAGGATGAAAATCGACCATTCACCGGTCGAAAGTACAAACACCTGATCAAGAAAAGACTTAGAAAAAATATGAGATGATTCCCAGTAGAAGCTACAGCTACCAGACAATGATACATCCAGCACGGACATCTATTTCTGAAAAATCCCATTATTACTAACTGACTGTTTTCATCGAGAGTGGAGAAGAAATTGTGCAGGTTGTCGCTGCTGACGTAATTAGGACGTAGATCAACCAATCACCGGTCGACACTTAAGCCAATTAAATTCCGATGTTAAATCTCAATGAAAATTATCTACTCAAAAAAAATCTTAATAAAAATATTTCCGAAAGGAAAATTTTACTACACTACAAAAAAAAATGTTATTCTTTCTTAAATTCTCTCTCTAATTTAAAAAAAATATTCCCTCGGGCCCCACGTTGGGCGCCAATATATGTAACGGAAAAAAAAAGGAGACGAAAGATAGAACGACCACATATAATAACGCATCAACTGGGACCGAGACTTTCAAACCAGACAAAGAAACTATGTTTCGAAAGTTTCGTCCTTGCGAAAATTTCCGCACCTGCGAAAATTCATTGCCCCACGTTGGGCGCCAATATATGTAACGAAAAAAAAGAAGACACAAAGAAGTTCACATATAATGCTGTACCATTTGGGGTCGAGACTTCCAAACCAGACAACGAACTTATGGTTTTGGAAATTTCGTCCTTGTATTTCGTCCGTATTTATGAGGTTTCGCTACAACCGACGGTGGCTAGCATACGTACAACAAAAAAAAACTGCAATCTAGAGTGAGAAAACGTTAGAGAATTCGCAGAGTGAAGGTGTCGATACTCAAAGCTAAATTTTCAAGGAACATCTCTAACCTCTCCTAAAACTTTACATATATAATTTCAGAAAGTGGGATTCCTGGAGTAAAGTGGCGGACAGTTCCTATCTCCCCTCTCAGCGAGCATTGGATCGCTCAGACGGGAGTAGGTCCGTTCTTCAGTTGACTCCATAAAGTCACTTTCCTATGTACCTAGATGTTAGTACACATCTCATTACAACCTCATAGAATGGAAAGAAAACAAACAACTTAGTTATTCGTTTTATAACAAATGAGTTATTCTCGTAACACCTTTAGGATAACAGCAAAAAAAACAGATGTTCATCGCAACGATTTTATCTTCTTGCAGAAGGTGTTTAATCCCCTGACTCTATAAATGAGTATAGTGGTTGGACGAGCAAGATTCTCCTTAGCTGAGACCCCAAAAAAAAAAATTAATAAACGAGAACAAACGATGCTATTGACTCCTACTCTAAAAATAAAACCTATCGCATCTCTACAAATCAGACAGACCGTTGGACTAAATCAAAAAAAAAATGAATGACTGACTCGGAGGAACAGGGTACTGTCGCTCGACTGCGGCTACAGGTTCTAACAATTGCTTCAGCTGGCTCAGTCAACAGGGAAGTGAGTCTATGCTGCAGATGCGGACAGTGGGGTTACATATTATCGAACCTGGAATCTAGATCTTAATGGACTCAAGTATTTTAAAAGCTAAGCTGAAAAGCTAAGGGCCGGAGGGGTAATTCAGAAAGAGAAGAAAAAAGGAATATTAACATTATTAGAAAAGACAGGTACTACTTCTGTTGTTTGGACCTGGTGATATTAGTCCATACGGATTGCCTAACCCAAGACCCTACCTTATGTTCCTTCACATCCGTGGAATTTTCAGGAACCCTTTTAAAGACGAAAGAAACTGGTGTAGTTGTTTCCCTCTATGATGCCTAACTTCCCGACCAAGAATCATTAAAGAAACAAATCCTTCAACAATTCTCCCTATGATACACTTATCGGCATTATTTTATGTAAGTATATCCCTCTAAAGTGCAAGCAAAAAAAATCTGTAACCATGCTTTACTGCATTTTATAGGACTAAAGACAACTCTGTGAAGAACGACTCCACTATGTTGCTAACGACGAATTTATTATAGATGTTATGTGATTGTTGTCATTGTTGTTGTCACTGAGACCCCAGTGACCTCGACTTAGCGTCACTTCACCGGGCATAGCATCCATCACGCCAGCCACGACTCCCATCCTCATGGTTCTTACACATCCATGATAACTGAAAAAGCTATAAAATGAAAAGAAGAATCTACTTCCCAGTGAATGTTCATCATTCACGTCATCAACGAAATCTAAATTTTATAAAGAAAAATCTTCACTTCGATTTTAAACCTTATACAAAATTTTTATTTTTTTTATAACTTAACGACTAACAGTTCATGATTTCCATTAATATTTAAAAGAATATATAAAAAAAATGAAAAATCTAGATACTTAAATCTCTTCTATAAGATATTTAAGTTAACTATCTAAATCCTGAATACAAAAGAAAATCTGAATATTATTTAAGTTGCTCTTGTTATTATTATTGATTTTACAAAGTGTTTCATTTACACCACTGTTTCATAAATAAAGTATATAAAAATGACTCTATGAAAACTGAATTGAAAACAAAGAAAAGTTATTGGTTAATTATTTAAAAAAAACTAACGTCTTCAAAAAAAAAAACTGCAATAATCTATTTATAATTATTCTCAAATGTAGGTAAAAATATTTTCATTAATCTGATTCTATCGCAAACTAAGATCTATTTATACTGCCTTTGAAACAAAAATGAAATAAAAGAAAGTTTGTTGATTTATACGATGTCGAGAGGAAGTGGGAACCTTGTTCAAGTTTCCCAAAAATTGAGGTAGGAAGTTCAATCACCTCCCCTCCTTCGCGAAAAGAAAGAATATTGCGATTAATATTCTTTGAGCCTATAAAGTTACTTTAGTCAGCAAACGTTTAAAATCAGAACTGAAATTCTGTTGGATTTATATAACGGCTGCTTAACTCTGCTATGGAACCCATGCCAGTTAAGGAAGACGCAATCAAAGGCCTCAAATCCAAAAGAAAATGTTCTTTTACCCGACAGACTACTGGTATCAGTAGTATGCTTCTTTAACACAAACAAAAAAAACTCTTAACAAAAATCATTTGTTAACACAAAAAAAAATGTATGATGATATTTATCGGATAATCCCTCATGTAAGAGATTTTGAACTCAATCCGACTCACGATCTTTAAGAAACAACATCAAAGACTAAAAGTCTGTTTTAAAAGAAACTAATTTCCCAAAAACCAAGAATGAGAACCTCTACGAACAACACCAAAAGATTGGAGGTTCGGAGTATATTAAAATTTCAAAAAGTTTATACAAGAATGTTATAAATATAAAAATATAATATAATAAATATGTTTTAATATAGTTTTATGGAAATGAAATTTAATATAGGAGTAAATATAAATAAAGGTTCGGCGTTGAAGAAGTGCACTTCGTCGCGGGACGACCTGACAAATACTAATCGAGATATTTTTGCAGAACGTTATAATTTGAATTCAAAAAAAAAATTGCGTTTAATTATTCTCATCTGTTTTAGCTTATTAGTCACTAATGTCTCAGATATTTAGCTCAATATAACCTCAACGTATATTTCTTAACGATTTAGATTCGTATCAAAAAAAAAAAAAAATGTCGGATAGACCACTGAATAAAAATAAAAATTAAACTTTTCTTTTATCTGATCCTGTTACTGAGACTGCATAATTATATCTGGACAAAAGTAGGTACACCAAAATTGTATACACACACGTAAGTATGATTTCTATTGTATTTGAAATCTTGGACTTGAATTTTATTAGACAATACGTTTTGATATTGCGGTTTTCTTTCACAAATTGAAAGACGAATTCTTTTTAATTTTCGTTAGGAAATTTACAAAATATCCAATTAGTTCAAGGTTTAATTCAACATACTAGTTACGTTTTTCTAATTTTTCTTATTATCACATTTTTTTAGTGACAATTACCACATAGGTATTATTGGATTATTCATAGAAAACAAATAAAAATGATACAAAAGTATTTTATATTGAGTATAGAGACGACGTAGGTTGTCTCCCAGTTGATAGTTAATTAACACTATTCTCTTGAGCAAAGATAAAAATTTTACAATTTGTTTTGTTTGACAAGTGCACACAGATTTTTTTTTCTTTATAAAGTTTTACTTTTTTTTTTCTTTGGGAATTTTATAAATGATTTATTTTATACCAGAAAATTATAGAGATTATAAATAAATAATCATACCCGTCATCCTTTTTACATATCTGTTTGTACAAAGATGGTACTTAAATTTTTGTTGAGTCCCACGTAGTGAATCTTTGGCAGCCGCATACCAGTAATCTCCCACGTTGGTTGATTTTCGTTGACTCGTTCTTGTCCAAAAATTTCTTCCATGTGTGGATAGTTTCTGACAATTTCAACTTGATATATATGTAAATTTAAACGTCGCGTTGCATAAAAAACCAGGCAGGCTAATAGTTGAGGTGTGGCAGAATTTCCTTTTCGAGTGGTGGGTTGGTGGAGTGGACACTTTTTAGTGGCAAATGTCCCACTCTCAAATTGCGTCACCACTCTCATCTGCTACCACACTTTTTCCACAGTCTGCCTGTATGAAAAGAAAGACTTTAGTACATTGCAAAAAAAAATGAGAGATTTAGGTAATTTTACCTAGGATAAGATTTATATATTTTGTCAATTTGATAAAAATATTTTCCGTAAGCAAAGAGTATGTTAAAATTTTCATACCCAAAACGTAAAAAAAAAACAAATTTTGTCTGAATTACCTATTCTTGCTTTTAACTCTTGTATCTACCTGAAGAATAATATTTGGTGTTAATGGCGTTTTTCTTTTTTTTTTCTTTATTTTGCGT
This sequence comes from Baccha elongata, assembly GCA_951217065.1. Classification (NCBI taxonomy): domain Eukaryota; kingdom Metazoa; phylum Arthropoda; class Insecta; order Diptera; family Syrphidae; genus Baccha; species Baccha elongata. Next base: position 62,020,697 of record OX578272.1, on the reverse strand, counting down.
ATATATATATATACACAGACCATGTTCCTTTTGGAGTACAGTCGTCTCTGACGCTTATGTATTTTCATACAAAAAAAATATTTTTATTACCTGGCTTATTCTTCACGAGAATTCCCTGTAGATCTACTAATTGGATTTTATCGTAATGCAATTGATTCCAAGAGCGAATCTGTCCGTACTTTCTTCTTCTTCGGAGGACGAGTTTTTTCTTGTAGCGCTTTTCTTAGAATTTGCTTGGGTTATCTTTTTGGTTTTCGTTTTGATAACTCTCAATGCAAATATTTCTTTGTGGCACCACGTTAATTTTTGGACTACGCCCCTGTTTGTTACTAACTCTGAATTGATTGAAAAAAGTAGGGATTTTATTGAAACGTGATAAAAAAAATTTCTGCAATAACTTGCTAATGAAAGTTACTGCTTTTTATTTGGTTTTCTGTGCTTTAATATGATGGGAATCTACTATTTGGTTACTTTTAGTTGGTTTCGATGAAAATTTTCTTACCTTGGCAATCGCTTGCTCCTTTTTCTTTCAGCTGCTTTTTCTTTAATCTCTTTGCCGTTTTGCAATCTTTGCAATTTTCGCAGGTTAAACAATTTATATTGACTTTATAACTTTTTCTACTTATTTTCCACTATTTATATATAAACTTTATCTTACCAGAGATGGATAAAAAAGATTTTTATAAAATTTTATTTCTACCACGACAGCTCGGTTTCTCGTTGATCGAATTTCTGCTAATTTGTTTCCTTACGAAACTTTTTTATCTCGTCAAGAGTGAACTTGGTCGTAGGTAAATTCGAACTCTTTTAACTAACACTGCCATCTAGCATCTGAATACTTTACTTTACTGATTAGGGTCTGTTTACACTAAGGACTGTGAGGTGTGCTCAAATATTTTTATGATGGATATATTTTTCTCTTTTCTAAACATTGGTGAGTATTTTCTCGAAGTTATTAATGTTAATTAATATTTTCATTAAATCGAAAGCATTTCCTTTCTTAACCCGCCAAAACTTTAGTAAACATTTTATTTTGCGTTAATTTTTATTACTGGTCTTTTTAGTTCGTTTACAATGCTTGTAAGTATGTACATTCCGAAACTTTTAGCATAAATTAACTCGCGATGAATATGTATATGTTTAAGATACTTTCGTGTTGTGAGGAGATTCTTGAAAACACCACCGTAAACTGAGCTATTTTTCCGAGTTTTAGTTATCAATTCGTATGAAATTTTTATGAGCATTAAAATTTTAGTAGATTAACTTTATCGGAAAGTTCATCTCCTTCTGAGTGCGTTACCAATATAGTTAGATCAAAGTTTCTCGGTATGAGAGTCGGCTAGTACTCCTTTGACTAATAAAAAAAAATAACACTAAATAGTTTCGCTCATTATTTCTATTTACGGTTCCGTTGGAACGTAATTACTATTTCTTTGTACATTTAACCTTAGGTTACCGGTTTTTTTTTTCTTAGTATCATCCTACTTTCTCGTCTATAGTTTTACTATTTACTACTGCTAACTATTTTATTCGATACTTATTCTGATTAGAGAATATGGTTTTCTGGTTTCTTCGTTTCCGTCTGTCTAACTAGTCTTCTATAAGCTTAACTACCTCTATTTATTTGTTTTTGCAAATCGTAACTTTTGTTTAACTATAAACTCTTATTATTTTAATAAACTCTTTACTCATTTAGGAAAAATATCTACCGTCATGACATACATACAAATCTTACCGTGTCCTTGGGGACTACTCAATTTTTAATTTCATGTTGCGAAATATTTTCCTTTTCTGCATATTGCTTCTTCGGGTTTGCCATCTCGTTACTTTGTGAGTATAAAAGTTCTTCTATTTACCACAATGATTTCGTGTGTTTCGAGACAAGTCACTTATTTTTGGTCTACACTCGGTTACTCGTCTTTGGCATTACTCTTGGTTCTATGGGTCGCACCTCGCTTATAGGTGGATGTAGTATTTTTATTTCAGGTTTGTGTATCCCGTAGAGATATAGTGGATGTACTGGAATGGTTCACGTATTCACTATCTTCCACAGGAATTGTCTCGACTTAATCAAATATTATTCTGTCACCTTTTTAAGTCGGTAACGCAGATTCGGAGTTCAATGGGTAAAGCGATAAAAAAAAATTTTTAAATTGGTCGGGTGTAGAATTGGAATAAATGTATTAACGATGTTACCAGTATGTTATCTACTGTCGAAGTAGGTTTGATGAATTTTCCTACAATGTTGCGCCGTCTTGTTGGAACCACAGCTCCTGGACATTATGATTGTTCAATTCAGGAATGAAAAAGTTAGTAATCATGGCTCTATACCGATCACCATTGACTGTAACGTTGTGGCCATCATCGTTTTTGAAGAAGTACGGTCCAATGATTCCACCAGAACATAAAGCGCACCAAACAGTCAGTTTTTCTGGATGTAACGGTGTTTCCACATACACTTGAGGATTAGCTTAACTCCAAATGCGGCAGTTTTGTTTGTTGACGTAGCCATTCAACCAGAAGTGCGATTCATCGCTAAACAAAATTCGCTTATAAAAATGGGGAACAACGGCCATCTCGTTTGGGCCCATTCGACACAATTTGCAAGCGTTGTTCAGGTGTGAGTCTATTCATGATGAATTGCCAAACTAAACTGAGAATAAGTCACTTGACAGCTGTTAAATCGGTCGCCGTCTTGAAAAGTAATGCCAACTTAAAGTTCTATACCTCGAAAAAAAACACCCGTTAATCAATTTTATTTAATATTTTCATTCTTTTAAAAAACATGCTAGACTTTTGAAAGGGACATTTAATCAATTTTTGGCAAAACGAAATTCGCCTATTTTTCGGTCAGCTAGTTACTTAAATATTTTTTTTTTTTTTGAAAATTCACTATTTCGAAAAGCAACAATTTTGCATGAAAATTTTTAATTTAATTTTCTAAAATTGGCAAACTCAAAAAAAAAAAAAAAAAAAAAATATGTTTTGTCTTCTATTAAATTTACTGCCATATCTCGATTTTCTCGGAAAACTCTGGTTTCTAAGAAAACGTCTATCTGGACTTATCAATAGAAAACAAAAATGCCTATAAGACGAATTTGGACAAAGTTATGGATTTTTTTGCGGAAAGGAAAGCCCGTCGTATTAATTTATAAAAATCTTAGAATTAGAGCTTTATTTTTGTTCTGTTTGTTTGTTCTTTGAATAAAAAAAGAGAAATATATTTACATAGGTAATTTATGTATTATTTATTGTCTAATTTAATTTAAAAAAATGCAATAAATATATCCACTTAAAGAATACTTTGTATCCTCTTTTGTATAATATCGTACAGTTGATTTACTTACGGTTCAAAGATTTTTCGAACCTTTTCTCTTTTTAAAAATATTAGCTGATGAGATTTGGATTGTTGGATTAAGAGTTAAATTATACTGGTCTTATGGTCTTTAAATTGTTTTATTATATACATACATCACACTTAACCTTTAAACCATAATATATTTATAAACTTTAAAAAAACAATTTCTTTTTATTTGAGGATTCAGTTTTATTTCCAATTAAATGATCCGCAATTTTTGAGATTCCAAACGTTAATATTTAGATAGCCCCACTAAGCCCCCTTTGGCGCGAAGTATAATGTCAATACATTTTTTGCTTAAAGGTTGGAGGCACCTATGACAGCTTAAGACATGGACTCCATATACAATGAATATTAATGGATGTGTTCATTGTGTTTTCCTTTAGGGCCGCGTTTTGCGGAAGAAGTAAGAAGCTTTCAACCTACGAAAGTTGCAAAAAAGCTGTGATGATTTTGAACTTTTCGCTTAAAAACAAATAAAAATTGGTCAAAGCGGATCTTTAAATAAAATTATATATTTTGGAATTTAATTTGGTAATATTCAAGCTAAATAATGAATATTTATCCGGTTTTTATTTGTTTGTAGTGGAAGGTGGGATACAAGTTGACCAATTCGGCATATACAAATAGCCATTCTTTGCAGACACATCCATAAAATTATTTGAAACTTCGGCTTGGCATAAAGTCAAGAGTACCAACTTTGAAATAAAATAAAAAAGTGGATACAAAAGTGAATATAGCGTTTCATTGGTTCTTTCCTGTGCTGACTTATTAAAAATTACCAACAAAACACCACTACTACTATTAAGTCTATTTCTTTATTCGTTTTTTACTTAAAACTTCTATCATACTACCACTATACAAATATGTATATTTCTTTTATCATTTTGTAGTTATTACAAATTGCAACAAAAAATTGCGTCCTAGTTTTTTCATAAAAACGCACAAAAACATAGAAAAACGCAAAAACACGAAAAACACGAGCTGCTGCGATTAAAACTGTATCCTTTGAAACACTACGTATAACTGAATGATTTGTTGTTCTCTTCTTTTTGAAAAGAAGTCATTAAGGCCCACTTGCACGAAACTTTTTTTGACATTAGTAACCAGTGTTTTATCCATGCATAGGCACTATAGCCATCGATAAAAATATAAACTCGTTGCAAAATCTTAAATATTTATCCACGTGGCCCTAAGTGAGAAATATTGAAGTGGTGCCATTTCCCCCGTGGTGCCATTTCACCCGCCCTTACCATAATTGAGTTTGTTAGTACCAAATTTCAATGTTTATCAATAAATTATCTACCTATCAATTGGTGAACCTTATACCTACGTGGTATTACGAAATATTCGGAGCTCAGGGCTATTATAAAGTGCAGCTTATCCGGCTCTCCATTTTTGGAATTATCTAAGAATGTCTAGTCTTCAAGGATGGAGGTTGTACGTTATGGTAACTTCCCTTGCACGGAAGAAAAAACTATCTGTTTCGAAAAAACCAACAAGCCCAAGTTTGTTCTAATGTTGACGACCTCATAGGTAAACGAAATGGGTGTAAAATTTTCCTTTTACGATGATTTTGTTAATAATTTTTTTATCGGGGTATGATAGATAACCAAATCGAGGTAAACATTTAATATTTACACAAAAAATATACTTCCATTGTTCGAAACATCGGAGAAATTAGTGCTACTCTAGGTATGTTTACCTGAAGGAAAAGACAAATAAAATTTTAAGAAAACAAAATCTATAGATATGTCTCAAAATAAGATATTACAATCGAAATAAATGAACTTGACAGATAAGAAAACATACTTATTCCTTTCATTTTTACCTCTTCCATCGGTAGGTCACTCCACATTGCGTTTTCTAAAAAAAAAACAAAAACCCTTAATCATTTTAGAATCGCCAATTTACTTCCGACAAAAACGCATTATTACTCCACTACTTCACCAAGTACAGTCCACTTTTCATGTCTTCCCATTATTTCCAACTTTTTTTTTTTTTTGCTGTTTACTCATCGGTAGGTACAATAGTATCTCGTTTCGCATAGAAATTGAAAATTCCCAGGCACTCGCACTATACTTTGGCACATCGGTGTATAAAAATATGGAAATGAAAAATGTGTGTGCGGCAATAAATTTTCAAGCAAAAACACTCGGCCAGTAGTTCTGGTGTGGAAAATTGCAGCGCAAAAGGAAATGAACCAAGTGGCAGTACTGTGAATTCATGATGCAATTTCCCATTTCTGTGTCCGGACGAACGACCGATATTTTTCACTTTTATTCTCATTCCAACACAATGTACCGTTATCTGCCTAACGTATCCTTCGCTTGGGCAGGCTAGAAGATACTGCCCCTGAAAGCTGTGTTGCAAGTAGGGGGACATATCTCTTTGCTTGCTTCAGGTTGGTATTTTTTTTTGTCTGCAAGTGCTACTGCATCCCTTGGAAAAGCACGTCAATATATCAGCTAACAAATGTCCTAGTTTTACAGTTCTTTTTTTTTCTTTTTTGTCTTTTGTATTTACTTTTACTATGTTCAACCCCACAACCATGGTGTGGTGCATGCAAAAACAGCATCTGCAGGAATGGGAATCATGGCATGGGTTTTGTTTTGCTCTTCGCATTTAGCGATGAATAATCCTTGAGGATCGATAGGAAGCTATAATTTGCCAATCTTTTGTAGGATTAGTTTGGTTCGCTGATAAAGAGAGGCCTTATTCTTGGTTTATTGCCTGTTGTTGGATGGCAATTTCTTGAACTGTGCATGTGCAATAGTTTGGATGAATGATAATGAGGTCAGACACGTGAAATGATTTTTGTTATGTCTTTATTAAGTGTTTAAACAAATATCAATTACGGTAATCTATTAATATTGTCTGTTTGAGTTTACTTGCATTAATTGTTTTTATTTGTCGAATTCAGTCAATCAAGCTTCCCGAACCCGAAGGACATTTTGTCAAAGATTTGGATATCGTCTGCATGTTAAAACTAGCGTAGATGGCACGCCCCGCAATCTCAAACTCAGTTTTTGTCATACAAAATCCTGACAATAAATATACACATAAGTTACATTGAAATCACTGAAAAATTGTTATTGTACTTTTTCAAAGATTTTTAAAACATATCTATACGAGCAGTCGATCTTCTATAGTTTGTCCTCTATAAATTGGCAGTACAGGCCTTATGGGGAAGCTTTTTCAAAATCAGTAGCGCGCCTTATTTGTGCACCATACTGAATTGAAAGAAACCCCATTTAAAAAATGTTTACCCGCCAATGATTTTTCGATCGCATCCGACATAGATCCCACAACGACCTGCCTAGCGTACAGTTGAATACGCACTGATTGGCTAATGCATTTCAACCCTCTTTTAACATCCATTCGAACAGAGATACCTTTGTCAATTTGGTAACTCGTTTCGTATTTTTTTATATTGAGTTTCTGTTGAGGAACTTTTGATTTTAGAGCTTAAAAAATACCTTTTATTGATGAAATGATAATGAGATATTGAGATGAGCATATTACTAGTACAAAAGTGTTATCGTGCAGTGTTTTTGTTGTGTTTTTTGTTTGTGTTTTTTATGTGGGGAAAATCTTAAAATGCAGTTACAAAAATGTAGTTAAGCTGTTGTCTTTAAAGAATTTATTTGCGTAGATTCTCGTGCCGGTCGGTCGGTTGATATTTCGTGTATATTTTTGCTTATTTGCGTAGATTTTTAAAGCGCGCGGGCGGTCGGTATTGATGTTTCGTGTACCTATTTTTGTGATTAGTGTTTTGAAATTAATGTGAAGTGAAGTGTTGTAAATATTACTTTTTTTAAAAACGTAAATTTTTTGAGAAGTTTGCTACTTTTGTGCTCCTTCATCTAGTTTATAATGGATTCAAAAACATCGAAAGACTTAAGCGCCGAAAAAAAAAGAAATTGTAGAAGCGACAAAAAAGATTTACAAGAACCTGCAAAATAAAACGGAAACTGTGAAGCAAGTAGCAGGCATTTTTTCGGTGTCTATGCGAACAGTCTAGAGACTTCTCAGCGAAAATGATACCAAAGGCCACAACTCACCACCAAAAAAGAAAAACCAATCTGACCCCAGAAGGAAAATAGATGATTTTGATAAGTGCGCCATCAGACAAATCGTGCATCAGTTTTTTTCAAATAATGAACTTCCAACGCTTGATAAAATACTGCATGAGGTAAGACTCAATGCAAATATCACAAAAATAAGCAGATCTTACCTGCATACGATTTTAAGAAAAACTCTAGGGTTTAAATTTGCCCAACATCAGCGAAAGAGTATTCTTTTAGAAAGAAGTGACATTATCACATGGCGAAGGAAATATTTACGCGAAATTAAAAAACTGAGAGAAGAAAACAAAAAAATCTATTTTACTGATGAGAAAAAAATTTCATTTTTATAAATAAAAATTAAGAAAATAATTTTAATTAAAAAAGAAGAAAAGTAACCCTACATCATATTTTTTCAGTTTTTTCCAATTCAAAATGCTTACTACGGCAACCCTGTTAGAGCTTTTGAAAGAAGATAACCTTATGGAAAGCAGAGAAGTGCGAATGAAAGACAAACATCCCTATCTTCCCTGTACTGCCAATTTTTAGTGGACAGACTATAGCCACATTGCTCGTTTATTAAGTTGGATAGTATATTATATAATATACATTTTATTTAACTTTAGCAAGACTGAAGATCGCGTTTTTGAAAATAACTCTTATTGTTCTGTATTACTGCTGAAACTCGATCTTGATCGACTGGAAATGATATCCCTAATTTCGAAAAGCCTGAATAAGGCTTAAAATGCAAAAAAAAAAAATTAAAAATCAACAAAAGCTTATAAGGTATAGTTCTATATTTTTGTTTTACAGATAGACTTTGAGAAATTAAATTTTAAAGTAAATATAACATAAAATTAAAGATAGCCAATTTATATGTAAAAAAATATAGAACAGTATCGAATAATTTGTAGATTTATAATAATTTTTTTGTATTTCAAGTCAATTTTTCAGAATATTGGCCCTCCCGCCCAAACCGGGGCGAATAGGCACCCTCTATCAAATGATTTTTTTCTTATCTTGACTTTAGCTACACGTTTTAGCTTATTGTTGCACCTTATGCAAAACACCCTGAATAATTTGTAGTAAAAAGTGGTGGAGGGAAATAAGAGCCGTGGAAATAAGGCCGGTGGTACTTAATTCCCACTATAACAGGAAATAACACCCGCGGGCATTAATTCCTTTTCAAAGTGGCAATAAGACCCTCTACATAAAAGCATAAAGACCCGAGGTACTTGCACCCATTCAAACTCACACCCACCCAAAATCCTTAAATGCCCCAGGCAGTGGGGCTGTAGGGGGCAGCATGCCCCCCTTATTAAATCCGTTGACACCCGCAGATTTGATTGCCATTTTGGGAAGAAATTATTGCCTGTGGGCATTGTTTCCTTTCAAAGTGGGAATTAAGCCCCGTGGGCCTTAATTCCGCGGCTCTTATATCACTCCCCCGTTAAAACTAGTGTCCGACCCATCATTCTGCTTTGGTTTCGGCTTCGGACACCTTGGGCCAAAAATATCACTTTCGGCCAATTGAGGCCGAAGGTTCTGCCGAAGCCGAATGTTGAATCCCGTTTCTGTAATTTTGTTTCCTTGTATTTTTCTGTGCAAATGATACCTATAATACTATAGGTACAAGTTGGTTCGCGCCCATGGAGTGAAATAAGGGCCTTGGAATTAATGCCCGCTGGTCTTAATTCCCACTTTGAAAGGAAACAACGCCCACAGGCATCAATTTCTTTCCAAAATGGCAATTAAATCCGCGGAAAGAGGGAGCATGTTTTCCCCTGCAACCCCCCTGCTTGGCCCACTATAGGATTTGAAGTGGGTGCGAGTTTGGGTGCAAGTACCGTGGGTCTGATGGCGTTTATTTTATTTCAAAGCGGGAATTAACCCCGCGGGCGTTAATTCCACGGCCCTTACCATTTTGTAGATAATACAAATTTGAACAAAAAGTATTTAACAGTTTTTTTTCATAAAAACGCACACCAACGTAGAAAAACGCAAGAACACGAACATTTCAAGATGGTGGATGCTACGCAAGACCAAATTTCGAGCAAAATCAGTTTTATATTCAGCATTAACTCCCCTACAAATACAAAACTCCATTCAAACTTGGAGACCTTTCAAGCTTTTGTCGGATGGCCCACCATATTTTACGCTCCCCAAAATGCAACATCGGAAATAATCGTTTTTAAAGAATACTCTCGTCCACAGAAATGTTCCAGGGTGGGATACGCCACTTTTGCACTCACAGCCTCATTTCTCCTCTTTAGTATAAAATGTACCTTTATTAATTATAGGGACATAGCAATTGAATTTGATTATAATTGACGATGAGTCTTCGTTTGGAATGTGTAACTGTATATATATTTTAAATTTGAAAAAAGTGGATTTACTTATCAGGTTTACACTCAAACAAAGTTTGTGAATACTTGGCTCAGCACTTCTTTTTGTTTTCAATAAATTTTCGATTCATTTTGTTCGTTTTCAAAGTAGCCATGAATTTGCATTATTGTTCTTCTGTAATTTTGATAACGACTCTAGAAAGTTTAGTACACTTATTTATTGATTTGGACTTCATATTTGAAAGCAATTTTATTGGAAACTTTTTGAAATCTTATTTCAGTAGGTATATATACCAGCACTCATGGTCATAGTAATAATCAATTTTACTAACGCAACTCTATGCTAACAGCTAAACATCCACACACACATAATACACAATATATGTGTTTTGTTTTATAACTTCCCATTGAAATCACCATCATGCCAACTTACTAAGTCATGTCACAAAGCACAAATTAACTCTAACTGAGTTTAAAATCTATCTTGTTTCATAAACTTTACACACAAATTGTCCCATGCACGAACATTATTATGTCAATTTTCCACAACTTTGTTGCCTTACATCTTTCATATCTGTGAATATTTTGTCCTCATAGTTGAGTTTACATACAAATAAAAAAAATTATAAATAAAAGAGAAAAATAGTTTACTATACCTAATTATGTTTCATGTTTCATTTACCTTCTTTCAAAAGGGACATGCATAGATGGGTATATGTACGAAGAGTCATACAAGGCTGAATGAAAGCTTCCGTTTCACTTTTCTTTTTTTGCTTGATGCGATAGTAATATCAAACACAACACACCCTGACTTCTTTCGGTTTCCATCATCATAGACAAAGGCCAGTAGGGGATAGCTATAAAGATGAATAAAAAAAAAAAAACAAAATAGAAAACAACCACAAACCTATGTTTTTTATTTTATGGAGACACATCCTGGATGCACTTTTAGTAGCTTTTTCTGCAGTTGAAACCATCTCTCGGCCATCTTTCAACCTCACACGAAACAGGAATAAATTCCTCGTGTGTCGTGAAGCAAAAGTTTAACATAAAACGTCTAAAAAATCCTTCTTCACACTCATTGTATGGTGTTTCCTAAGACTTGTATTCAACATTTACTGCTGGCCCACTTTGACGACTTGAATTGGAGTGGTGTAGGTGCTTTTGAAAAATGTTAGAAAGAAATGGAAATAGGGCTGCACTTTATTAGTTGTGAGCCCTAGGTGTAAAAAATACAACTCGAAGTTTAATAAATCAAATCAATATAATTAAATATTTTTTTTTCCAAAAATTAGAATCTGCATGGGTGTCGTATAGTAACGATACAATGAGTCCGATTTGTTTTTTAGTGGAATCCGGGTCTGCTTCTAACTTTAAGATTTTAACTTGAAAATTCTTCTAGGTGTAATTTAAGTATTTGCGAAAGTGGAGGGTATTTATTTATTTATTTATTTATTTATTTATTTATTTATTTGGAAATAATTGCTAACAAAGTAAGACATACGTGTCTTATAATTTGTTGCACGCAAGAGTATTAATTTAAGAATTAAATTCAATGGCTTAAAATTTTAAACGATTTAGCATCATACTAAAATATATTTACCATAATACTATTAAAAAAAAACTATTGTTTTGTTACCTAGTATGATGCTAAATATGTTCAAGAATGATGTTAAATCGTTTAAAAATTTAAAACTAATGTTTCTATGTATACAGGGTGATTGGTATAAGGTGCACCAAAAAGCTTGAGCGTTTAGGTGGAGTTAAGGCAAGAAAACATTGTATGGGATGGGGGGTCTATTTCCCCCCGTTTAGGCGGGAGGGGCAATTTTCTAAAACATTGACTTAAATCAGAAAAATTATTATTTAAAAACAACGGTGAATGATACAAAGCTTTGTTATATTTTTTTGGAAAGCCAGAAAACTACTATTTTATTTAATTTTTAAATAAAGTTGTTTAAGTGAACAGTTTTAAAAAAATTAATTTTCAAACTCAAAATTTTGAAAAAAAAAAACTAAAAAAAAAAATGTTTAAACTAATTTTTTTCAAAATTTTATGTAATTACCTATTATTTTTATTTTCAAAATTCAATGCTCTTATTAATTTTTAGTCAAAAACAGAAAACCGGATGCCAAAATGTATCTTAGTTTTTGAGAAATTAAAATAAATTCAAAGTAAAACTAGTAAGTAAAGTAAAAAGTTAATTCGTTTTTTTTTATAATTTGATTAAAATCGGATGGTATGTAATAAAAAATAAAAAAGGGATAGTTCCTTAATTAATAATTGACCTGTGCAGGTCAAATTTGGGAAACCAAAAAAAAAAAGTGTTTTTCTTGGAAAAAAATACTTCAAGTTTTTCTTAATTTCTCAAAAACAAAGATACATTTTGGCATCCGGTTTTCTGTTTTTCACTAAAAATTAATAACAGCATTGAATTTTGAAAATAAAAATAATAGTTAATTACATAACATTTTGAAAAATATTAGTTTAAATTTTTTTTTTTAGTTTTTTATTCAAAATTTTGAGTTTGATAATTCATTTTTTTAAAACTGTTTACTTTAACAACTTTATTTAAAAAATTAAATAAAAGAGTAGTTTTCTGGCTTTCCAAAAAATATAACAAGGCTTTGTATCATTCACCGTTGTTTTTAAATAATTTTTTTTTCTGATTTAAGTCAACGTTGTAGAAAATTGCCCCTCCCGCCTAAACGGGGGGAAATAGACCCCCCTCCCATACGATTTTTTTCTTGTCTTAACTCCACCTACACGCTCAAGCTTTTTGGTGCACCTTATACCAATCACCCTGTATACAAACTATACTTACAAAACTTACAGTTAGAGGTCGATTGATCAAAAGTTGCACATCAACAGCATATATGAATTTGGCAATTCTTTATAATTAGTGGAAGTTCATTTATATATAACGAAAAAAAGGATTGGTCCAAGTATGGACCCTTGTGGCACACCGGTTCGAACATTCATCAAGTTGGATGAGTGACCATTTGCGTTCACACACTGTTGTCTCCCACTAAGATACGAAAATATCAAGTTACCAGACTCTACAGTAAATCCATAGAACTTTTTTAAATGTTTGCATAAAATATAGAGTGGTTGACAGAGTCTAAAGCTTTTGTAAAATATAAGTTGGTTATAAGTGAAATTTGATCCTTATCCATTGTAGCTCTTATTTCATCGGTTACTAAACTCAGAGAAAACAATAGTCACTTTTGCAACTATTGCTTCATAGTCATACTTTAAAATCCAATAAAAATTAATATGTGTAGTTTCAAATGACTATGTAGTAGTAGTTTTGCCTGCGTGTGTTGTGGACTTTATTTTCGGAAGCCGATTTTTGGCGACTTTTGTTAGTTGGATTTTTTTTAAGAACTTTCAGGTTAACTTTGGATTAGTTTTGCACGGTAGTTAAAGGTTACTTTGTATATAGTCCTTAACAACAACTTAAAATAGTCAAAAATAAATATGTGCATAGTCAAGTATGATTATGTATAGTTAGTAGTAACTATTTAAAAAGTCAGTAATGAACAGCTTTACGTAGTCATGTGTAACTTTGTTTATTGCCGAAAATAACTATTGTTAAAGTTGTTTTAAAAGTACTTTACAATTAAAACTAACAATATAAAAAGTTAAAATTAAGTTAAAAGTCAATTAACAATTGAAATAGTCAAAAGTAACTATTTTTAACAATTAAAAATAGGTGTCATGATTCTAACTATAAAAATATTCGAAAAAAAGTTATTTATGACTATTTTTTTCTCTGAGTGTAGTAGTAAAGCGGACTTGTAACTCCGTTGCGGTCGAAAACCGGACTGGCAGGCACTTAACAAGTTGTTGGATGAAAAATTGTTTTGTATTTTCTTGAAGATGGCTTTTTCAACAACCTTTCAAACGAACGGTAAGAATGGCTATCGGGTATAGTACTCTGTAAGAATACCTGTAGTTTTCTTACAAATGGGAATTAAAGGGTTTTCCAATAAGAGGTGTTATTTTGATATTCAAAGAAAAATGGCAATTTTTTGAGATAAATGATCGGATGTTTATTTCATTATAAAGAAGAAGGTATGCCGTTAATAATGGAACACAACATCAGCCAAATGGCCGCCACGACCACGCTTACAGGACCATATCCTTTTCATGAAATTTTCCATAACAAAATCGCAAAGTGGCTGCCCTATGTCCTCGATAGCCTCACGAATTCCATCTTTGAGGTCTTGAATCGACGCTGGGCTGTTGGCGTAACCCTTATCTTTCACGTGGCCCCAAAGGAAGTAGTCGCAAGGTGTCAAATCACAAGATCTCGGTGGCCAATTGTGATCACCTCTTCGAGAGATAACACGGCCCAGAAACTTTTCCCGTAAAAGATCGATGGTTTCATTGCTTGTGCGGCACGTAGTGCTGTCTTTTAATAATATTTCAATGCGTTGTTGAAGCGTGTATTGTTTCTACTTGTCAAATGTCAACAAATGACAGCTTCAAAAGTGACAGCTACCGATATAGCGGGCTATTCAAAATAAAACCTCTTATAGGAAAACCCTTTATTTTAGCTTTCTTCCATTCCAAAGGAAAATCAGAGTTAGTCAAAATGCAGTAAAATATGTAATTTTTTTAGTGCAGTAAGAACGGCAGTAAAAGCTTGATAAATTTCGGGCATTTTAAGTCAAGCGAGACCAATAGCATTCGTTTTTATTGAAAGTATTGGCCAAACAATGTCTTCCTCCTATAGTCTTACAAAACTGAAAGTACTGTTGACAAGAGTTTATTCATCTTAACTCAATAAGCTACTTGGGATTGCGTCATTTGAGGATTGAGAATGGAAGTGTATTTTTTGTTGAAGGCATCACAGTTAATATGGTCAGGCAGTGCTAAGGACTAATTCCCATAGACTTTTCCATGCGCTATCGCTACAATTCGAAGTACCAATTTTGTATTCATAATAACACATTTAAGCTGATCTTATAATTCTGACCACTTGATTTTGAACCTTGCAGTAAGTTTGGTTCAACTATGTATTGTCTCCATTGACTGAAGGCGGCCATCTCTACGTGACAGAAATTTCCCCATTCAGCCAAGATGGAGACTTATGTTTCACAAGAAAGGTTTTTTTTTTTTTTTTTTTTTTTTTTTTTTTTTTTTTTTTTTTTTTTTTTAAGTTTTTATATTTCAATTTTCTTATAACTACTTACTTGCTAGACAAAAACCTTAACAACTAGCTTACATATTAACTTAACTAACTTGCTGGCCCTATGCGAGCGCTCTAAATTATACCATAACCAACTTAAAATTATTGCCTTTCGGCGTACCTAGCTTAAATATTATAGAAATTCATTTATTAATTAAAAATAAGAAAATTAGGAAAAAAACTTATTATATGTATCATTTTTTAATTTTGTATAAAACTTAAAACTACACTTAAAACTACTTAAAATAACTCAAGACTAGAACAGCCACAGCAACCGTTTTTTTTTTTCTTTTTAGTGCCACCATAATTGTTTTCTACTAACCTAGCCTACTTTTAAAGCCAAGGACACGCCTAAGCCTGCGTAAGTCAAACCAAGGCAATAAACTCAATAAGTCAACTTTTATTATTATTTATTTTTTAAATTTTATTAGTTATTTTACATATCATTCAACCATCAGAACTGGCGATTTTGGTCCAATCTATCTATCTGGTCCCTTTCGGACACAGCCCTACTGAATCGAAGGCGCTCTGCTCCGCTTTCTGCGACGACGTCACGACCATAAAGGAGTCGCCTATCCACAGTTTTTCGACCGACGTGGTAGATCAGCGGTACCGCCGAACTATCTTGTATCAGCCCTCGACTGTCTAAAAAGAGGAAAGCGTCGGGTGGGATACATCCGCTTAGACACACACTTTCGTAGTATTCATCTTTGGGGTAGTAAGCCCCGAAAATCAAGCCATTAGTTGAAGTCATCGCTCTTGCAATATGACCCCGAATCAGCTTGATTAAAAAAATATCTATTCTGTTTATGTTAGCCCTGTTGTATAGAACCTCGTTGGAATAATATTTTATGTACTCCGACTCTGGTGTTCTGTGCAATCCAAGGCAGTGTCTAAGACACTGCCTCTCAAATACCCGAATCTTTTCCATTTGAGATGGTGCAACGTTGAACCACACAGGACATCCATAGGCAATCATCGGCCTGATTAAAGCCATGTAACAAATCACCTTCACCCTGCTATCAAGATGGCTGCTGTAAAACAGGCGTCTTGTCAGGGCAAAGGCTCCCCTAGCCCTGGTCAGAGCAGCATCTATATGTCTGTCGAAATACAGATATTGATCCAGCCAGATGCCAAGGTACTTCACTACACTTTTACTTGCCAGTGGCTGTCCAAGGGGTCCAACGATCACAAGTTTTCGCCAGTTCTTTCTCGTATCCGCAGAAGCTCTAGACAAAGGGGTTCTAAACAGAATAGTTTCGCATTTCTGAAAGTTGATTTTCAACTTCCAGTCATCGCAATATTGCTGAATCTTGTCGAAGTCACGCTGCAAAAGAATTTTGATAACTTCAACTTTTGGACCTGTTCTGTACGCTATTAGATCATCGGCATACGCAATTGCATGAGTTAGACTACTTATAAGATCGCTAGTGTAAATGTTGAAAAGAATCGGCGAGTTAACCGCTCCCTGCTGCAGACCATTTTTTATTTCAAATATTTTGGTAGACGTTACGCTGCCACTCTTGACAACAAACTTTCTACCGTTGAGCATATCATAAAGTATATACAATAATGATTTACTAACACCAAGTCTGGTCAGCTTTAGATACAGACCTTCTAACCATACGGTGTCGAAAGCTTTCTCCAAATCAACCAGACAGGCACCCGTGCACTGTTTTTTCGCATTGTTCCATTGAATTTCAGAAACAAGCTTAGACGCGGCATGAATAGTATCGTGTCCTGCCTTAAAGCCAAACTGTTTATCAGGAATAATATTTTTGTCCTCAGCCCATTTGAACAAAGCCCTATTGAGAACTTTTTCGAATACCTTACTGATACTCGGAAGGAGACTTATCGACCGTAGATTTGCCGGATTGGAGTTATCCTTCCCCTTTTTAGAGAGAGGATGTACCACTGCTGTCTTCCAACGCACTGGATAATATGCATTATTCAGTGCGTTGTTAAACAATGTGGTGTAAATGTCGACTGCATCCTGAGGTAGATGTCGTAGTACAATATTGGATATACCATCTACTCCTGCCGACTTCTTTTTCTTCAATGAATCGAAAATGATCTGAAGTTCTAGCTTCGAAATTAACAGGGAATCAGACCCGTTTCGCTCGGCGATGATGGCGTTTGCCAAGTGTTCTTCATTGAACCCCAAAAAAGATCGGTTCTCGGATCGCCATTGCGTTATATCATTTCGAAGGTCGGAGTGGTGAAGCAGGGCTCTGCTTTCCAGTTCATGATTTGGGCGAATACTGGTATTCACCTTATACACTTGCTGAAAAGCAGCCCCCACAGCCTCCACTTTCTCCTTAGGATCCTCGATAATGAAGAAATCATCATTAAAAACGGCATCCCCTGGATCTATGCCTGCGTTCAAAAGTAAGTTTTCGTTTTCAATCGTTTTCTGAAGCTTGAGACACGGAAGGTCATTTTGATCTTTCCGTCTGAAAATTTTATTAATTTTAGGAAACATACTTGGGTCACTAGAGTTAATAGCCCGAATTCTATTCTTCCAATAGGAATTAATAGTCAACCTATAATTCTGCTTTATTAATTGATTTATGTTTTTAATCGAAGACTTCAGAGTCCCAATCTACGAATTATGTCTATCAGTGAACCGTCTGTACAAAAGTTTTAGTCTTGTAAGCAGTCCACTTTTTTGTCTGTGTAGTGCGTCAATTGTCGCGTTTCGGTACTTGGCAGTTGCGTCTTGTTCTTTGTAACGTGGAATAGTCGTACTCATTGTTTGTTTTATGGCCTCGTCCATTTGAAGTAGGTATCCGTCGATCTCTTCGTTTGTTAAATTTCTGTCATTAGGTGGAGATATGTTTTTTAAACGTAATTCTCTTGTCAAGGTGTTGGAAAAGCGTGACCATCGCATTTTACTGTAGTTGTAAGTATGCTCAGGCACATACTCCTCTAACTCCACGAGTTCGTTTGGAAGTTGAATCACAGCAAAAAGTCCGTTGTGGTCACTGTCGTAGTCAATCGTTTGTAAACAGTTTTTTGTATCTTGAGTCACTGTATCAGTAATTGTCAGTCTTGAGTCAATTAGCAGTAGGTCCAGAAATGCACCGCTTCTTGGAAATGACGGCCTATCTGTAGCAAAAAGATCGATTCTATACTCAATATTGTACCGACCCATCCAATTAAATAGATGGTTCCCTCTCGGATTTTGTATTTGATTTCCCCAATCTTCATGTTTGGCGTTCCAATCACCGGCCATGAGATAAAAGTTCTCCTCCAAATTCAATCTAAGGCATTCAAAAAGTTTTTCGAGTTCTGCTGTAAAATTAGCTGGCTGAGGTGCTTCTGGTGCGTACACCGCGATTACATACATTCGTTTCCCCTGGTGGAGAGGAATGCATATGATGCAGGCTTCTAGCAACCCGAACCTGCGCACTTCATTCTTATAAATTACTTTATGACTAATGCTCTTTCGTACAAAGATTGCGACCCCACCCCCTTGTGAGGAGTTTGGCCGGTCCCTTCTTACGATATTGTAGTTATTATGAGTCAGTTTGTGCTTCTGATTTAGCTTAGTTTCGCTAGCCAAAAGCACATCAGGACTTTGATCTTGCAAGAGGTGAAAGAGATTTGCTCTTCGTTCGGTCCTAATCAGTGAATTTACATTCACAGCGAGGACTTTAAAGGGTCTATCTGGCAGCGCGCCTTTAACCGTTAAGCGTTAAGCTCGGCAGAATAGAGTAGAGATGATCCACTCTAGTTGCCTGCTCCCGGATCTCTTTTTGAAGACCTGTTAACTGACCTTGAATGGCCAGCAACACAGTCATTAGATCCGCCTCTTTCGCCGGCGCCTTAGGCACGGGGACCTGTTTGGCTACCATTGGTTGAGGCTGTACCGTTCTTTCCCTTCCAGACGCCATTTGGGCGTAAGAAATCTGGGGGTTGACGGGCGTTGGGAGAGGACGGGCTGGTGGTCGTTTCTCCTCTACTATTTGCTTTGAGACTATTTTGTTTTTTTTCATGTCCTGAAACTTTGGACATCCCCGATAGTTAGCAGGGTGTCCTCCGCTCTGACAAAGTACACATTTAAGCTGGGTTCTGTCGATAACCCGTTCCTGCCCTAGTTTGCATTCCCCTGACTTGTGGTTCTCTCCACACTTTACGCATCGTGACAGCATTTCGCAGTTCGCTGCGGCGTGGCCGAACCTTTGGCAGCGCATGCATTGAAGCATGTCACCGCGCCTTTTTAATTTATCCCAAGTTACAACCTGGTAGTCTAGGACGGAAATACTCCTTAGTCTATCCAGTTTGCTTTTGGGTGATTCACAAGAAAGGTTTTCGCTGGAACATGCAAGTCGAACAGAAAATTTACGTTATTTTCTAAAAAAGGTAATCTGCTGGTTTATATTTGGCATAAGATAAATTGAGTTCCAGTTTATGGTATGACCAAAAAATGTGAGAAATAGTATCTTCTTCCTTTTCGCAACTTCTACAATAATGGTCTTAGAAAAGATCGAGTCTAGTGGGGTCTTCATAAGTTAGCGTCCAATTATAGGAGCTAAGATGTTATTTGCTCAGAGACAGTAGACATTTGTGTGGTTTCAGAATTTTCAGTTGGTTTAATTCAAGCTACAATTATTCTTAAAATAACTTAAAAACTAAGAAACTAAGAAAATGAGAACTAAGTAAAACAAAAACTACTGAAACGAATCGGTCATTCGAATTTACTCTCCGTAGCTTGTGGAATCATTTTGGAGCCATTATGAGGTGGAGATTGGGTAGATATAGAAAAGACAAAGGTTAAATGCAACCAACGGAACCTGAAAATATTCGATGAATTAAAGAAATGTCGGATATAATTCTTTGCTCTTTCAGTGAGTTAAGGTTGATAAGCCTTAGACGATTTAGATAAGGGGATAGGATTAAAAGATTGTTTCAAGACAGACCTTCAAGAACAAATCGGAGGAACCGACGTTGGACACTTTCGATTCTGCAAATATGGGGACCACACTTGTGAGGTGTTTTAAAGAAGGGGACGAACAAATGTTGTGTAGAGGGAACGGGTTATGTACATAAGGATCGGAGAATTCTTCTGACCATCCTTTCACGAACCCAAGCGTAGATAAGGATAATTTCGCCGATATGCGAGAGAAAGCTTAGCTCACATAATATGCCGAGGTCGCGAATAGATTCAACTGCATAGATATGGGCTGATTATGAAGCAGGGAGAGAGGGGATACAGACGTGTACCGTTTTTATGAAAAGGTGGTTGAATGGCATTTAGATATATTTAATTCCAACCAATTTTTAGGCAGCAAATTAAAAAATTATCTAAATCTAATTGAATAAGAGAAGATATTCAAGTATTGAAGAAATGGTCTTAAAAATTTTGGTATCGTTCCCTTAAAGTGAGATATTGGTATGCTTTAGGCTAGGTTTCCCTTTGAAAAAGTGATTGGTGTTTCGCGCCAATATTTATAGCGTTCACAATGTTTTGAATATTGAAATGAATCAAACGGTTTCTAAAGTGTTATATGCATGTTCATCAGTTTGCATGAGAGAATTAACACTGCTTGGGTTTGCACCCATCACTAGATTAGATTTTATTTATTTATTTATGTATTATTACAAAAATAAAATATAATAAAATATAATTAAATATGTGGGCAATGTCGTTGCCGTCTGCCTGGCACCCATGGCACCCATCACTAAGCTATGCGTCAAATGTTCACGTTCATTTTTATATTACAGATTATTATGGTAGACTTATAACGCAACTACTTTGTTTTGTCATTAAAAAATCCTTCGCTATTACACATTTATTCAAGGTACTTTAATTTGTTCGCACTTGCTATAAAATATTTAAAATAATACAGCATAAGTATTCTGTGTGTTTGCAAACAAGAGAACCGTAAGCCATCTAAACCGCAATCTCTCCCATCTTTTTCCACAACTCTGAGGGCATTCCTTTTGACCCTATCGCTTTTCTCTTTTTGGAGTTTTCATCGCCAGTGCCGCACTGATTTCTTCAATTGTGATGTCAGGACCAGGGTTGTCAGGTTTTAAAAGGAGGAATCGCCAACTCTTAAATAAAAATCGCCAAAAAATCGCCAAATTCCATTTTTTTAAAATAAAATTCGAGAAAAATAAAAAAAACTTTTTATTTCACAAAAATTAAAAATAATAATAAAAAAAAACAATTTACGTAACGAACTTTAGGTTATATTGTTATTTAATTTAAGCCGGATCTAGCTCGGGAGGCGAGATAATCGTTTAAATTGGTTTCCATTTCTAAAATGTTGACAGTCTTTAGCCAATAACTTTTTTTGAGAAAGACTGTCAAAAATAATTGTGTGACAAAGTTGCAGAAAATATTTTTCCCTATAAAACTAAAAAAAAGTAAATTATTATACGACCGAAAGAAGTCGAGAAATGGCATTAACGCCTTTTTCAAAATGGCGGACAACGCAGAATTTTTTTTTGTGAGCTTTCTGGATTTAAGACTCTACAAGTGGTACTTTCTTTTAGACTCTCCAAGTGGTACTTTTTAAACCAAAAATATAATCTAGGATGAATACAGTAGTTTTTGCAGATATTTGCTCATTTTTCTGCTAATTTGACTGGAGTACTCGATGAGTATTCATTTTCTGTGATGTTAATCTAATCTACTCCTCAACTCAACTCTTAAAAATTCATGAAAAGTAATATAATTTTAATTACTACTTGAATTTAGTCTAAGCCGCTTAAATTCGGCGATAGGTCCGCTCCGATACAAAAGAACAAACAACGCACACAAAGGTGTTCGTGAAAATAGCTTTCGTCATGAAGCTGTCTTGCTAAAGAATATTAATATTGAAGAAAAAAACAATTGTTTGTTAAGTCTTCTATTGTCATTTAGGTTAATTTGTAAGAATTAAGTTAAAATTAGAAAAAAGAAAAAAAATATTACTATTTCGATTCAAAAAATTAATATCGCCAAAAACTTAAAAATATCGCCGATTTTGGGTAACATCGCCAAACCAATTTTCGTGTCGCCAAATGAAATTTCAAATCGCCAGTTTGGCGATAAATCGCCACATCTGACAACCCTGGTCAGGACCGTCTTCGTAGTTTGCTGCGGCTGTTGAGAAGTAAAGCATGGGAAACTGCTCATTTAAAAGTCTTTCATAACACTGTCCCGCCCCGGTTAAGAATTTACTCCTCATCTACACTACGACCATTCAATTCTTGTTAGCAGAAACCTTTTCTATTTACAGTTTTTATTCTCGAGTGTTTAGTTTCTTCCTCTTTTTCGAGTGTTTAGTTTCTTCCTCTTTTACATATATTTTCCGGCCCTGGTTCTGGTAGAGCAGTACCTGATTTGGCTGCAGTTCCTGTTTGCCCAAATAGAAATACGTCCTTGGCTACGACATTACGAGTTATATGATGATGTCAACATGATGTGTGTACAGATGACAAAAAAAAGTTGCACGAAATTTGATGAAGTTTATTGATCTTTCTTCAAATATCATGCAGAAGGTAACAAAAAATGTATGTGATTTTCTAAACATAAAATATCTAATCTTTTCAAAAGATTTGGTCACCTTTTAAGACCAAACATTCATTTCCAAATGAGAATTGAATAAAAGTTCAATGTATTGGTTGAGACTGCATGATGTTCTCATTCCTTAATTTTCGTAAATCGGAAATATCTTTCTCGTCGTTATATTGCGAAAAGCTCTTTAGATTTTAGTGTGGTTTTATAAGTGGAAAATACTATGGCCACATTGCATTCAAATTAAATTTCTTTCATTCATTTCTAAATGAGGACACACTACACACTCCAAGGATGCATTCATTTAAGGATATTTTGTCTTTCTGAGTAAAAAGAGAGCACTATATGTGAGGCTGGGCTACGTTTAGATGGCTTTTGTTTTCAATACAATGTAGACACTCGAATGTGATAAATGTCTCTAAAAAGCTCTCGAATCCTAAGTGCATGATGGCATTAACCAGTGTGTTCATGATAAACACAACCGCACTGAAGCAGAACTGGAGTATGTAGATGAGTTCAGTTTCTTCTTCTCTGATTCCTTCTTGTCCCGTTTTTCGAAGGCACAAAATACAAGTCTGTTATTTAATTTTTTTTTTTTTTTTTGAAAAGGATGATGTTATTCATGTGCAGCTGGGCATGTGACAGATGGAATTTTAAGGAAGAACGCTAGGCGACTGAGATGCCGACGGCGACATATTGTAAGTGATTTACACAAGCAAACAAACACCCGCACAACGGGAGGATTCAATTATGTAATGAGCAAAAGGAAACAAATTATAATGTCCTAGTTAAGGAGTAATGACTTTCTCTGTAGGATAGAAATTTGCAACAAAGTTTATTTTGCAACAAAAGATTGTGATTTTGAGAAAATAATCAATTGAAATTTGTTGTTTTAGTTGAACTGCTATTAATTGTAGATAATATAATATATGTATTATAGACAGTCATAAATGAAAGAAGAAAACCGTTCAAGAAGAAGAAGGTAGGTCAAGGTAGCAAAGGTGAAATCTTTGCGTCTAGGGTTGCATATGCAATACTATAATATACTAAGTTTTATTTGTACATCGAATTTAAACAAAATTGAACACTCATTTTTCTCGTTTTTTAAAGCAAAGCAGGTATTAGTTATTACTTAATTTATGAAATGTTAGTTATCTATATCCCGGCATTGCTCGGTAATATTTTTTTTATCCTATCAGTACCATCACACTTTACCATGATTAATTTCTGGACTAATCTAAAGATTGTCTAAAAATTTTATGGAAATTGATCTATAGACGTTTCGGCATCCATAAAGACACAGATCTAAAAGTGTAGATTAGTGCGGGAAAATAGAGGAAAAGAGGCTAAATATGAGATCAGTTACCCATCACCGCGTACTACTCTTAGTAGCGGTAGCGTCGCTCTGTCACTCACCAATATGGATCGTCGATCAACGACTGCGTATGCAACAAATTAACAACCACACTATTTTATGTGTTTTTTTTTTCATGTGGGCGCGTTTAAAACGAAACAGCAAATTAGTTTCCTATCACCACAGCCAATGACTAGTTTTTTCTTTATTAAAATAAAAAAATAGTGAACTTGAACCAGTGTTGCCAGACAAGTCGATTCTCTTTTTTTGCATGCAAAATATGTTTTTTCCCTTTTTGCAACTTAGTTTTTTCCGTTTTTATTCTCTTTTTTTTGTTCAAAAAAATGTTTTAAACAAAATGTTTTAAACACAACAAAATTTTTACCTATTCACAAAAAAAAAAAAAAAAATATCCAGTCGATTTTTGTTCTCTCTGAACGTTTCTCTCGCATTCACTTAAGTTAAATTGTAACTCGATGTCATGTGTAGTCGGGAGCTACCTTAAGCATTTTCTCGACTTGAATGATGAGGATGACTTCGAATTCCTGCCTTATAAACAAATTATACTTATATGAAATATAAAACTAGCTCCAATAAATTTGTTTCCCAAACAGGTGCCTATCTAATCCATCAAGACTATAGTTCATCTTCCTAACATACTGTTTGTATATGCAAACGCAAACATTCTTTTCCTATGTCTAATCCATAAATTTGTGGTTATTCGTTAACAATTTAGTATGAAGAATTCTGCAGAGATTTAAAATTGTTTTTTTCTTAAAACTTAATGCTGTTAACTCCATTGTAAGAAAGACAAAAAGATTTTAAAATCCATTTATAAATTCAAAGGAGCTTAAAGACACAAATTGGATCGCTTAAAAATGGCTTCACAAGCTATGGTTTGGAAAATTCAATGTATTATGATTAGCGGTTGTTAATATTAGTTTTGGTATTAAAACGTCTAAGTTTTGGAGATATCTGTTTTTCCCGTTTTCCCGATTGCTATTCCCTTTTTCCCTTTGGGGTCTAAAAATCTCGAAAAACGGGAAAAATCTCTCGATCTGGCAGCACTGACTTGAACTCGTTTGCTTTGTACAGTTACAACTCGCAACAGCTCCAACTTAATGTTGATCAAATTTTACCTTCGCTACCATCAAAACAAAAAAAATGTGAGTTTCAGGATTTAGTTACTATTTATTTAATTCTTACTTTACTTACTTAATACTTATTTCCCTCATATAACCAACTAACTTTATCTAAGTTATCAATTTTGTTTTACTAGGTTCTAACATCCACATAAAACTTTGTTTCACCAAAATTGAAAAAAAAAATGCAATAGAATTGTATTGCATTACAATAATGATTATGTTTAATAGGTTCTATGGTTTTAAGCGGAATGTAGAACATAGAATTTTCTTTCTATCAATTATAACTCCGCATCGTTGATGAGCAACCACAAGGTTCTTTATCGATTTATAAATTAAAATTTGAGGGTGAAAACTTTAAATTTATTAAACTTTGAAATTTTCCTATACGCATAATATTTGCATAATTTCTTTGTTTACTTATTTTGCATAAATTCTGATATTTATTTATTTGATGAATTTCTATTTTGTTTTATTTTGTTTTATTATTCTTTAAAATTATTATATTCCGGAAATCACAATTTTTTCTATCAAAATATTTACACAATGAAATTGAAAAGTTAAAATAATAAAAAAAAAAAAAAACAAACAAATATCACAGCAAAATATCTAAAATCTACAGTAGGTATACATTGTTATTTTTTTGTACCTTATACACCTATACCTATACTATAATAATTTAATAAATTTAGATTCAGAACTGTAGCCGCTTACACCTTTATATAAAGTAAATATGTATATGTATAGATTAACATTATATCCATTCCACAACTTATTTTCTTTATAATGTAAGTATATTTTAATGGCGTCTTGGCTTATGACAACAATATGGGTTTTAATGATTTCATCGTGCCCCATCGATTCACTACTCCAAATAAGGGTGTGAATTGACAGGACAATCAGATATCCCGGAAAATGAACCAAGGATAGGATTTCAATTAAAATCGTATCTTATTTCGTATAAAAGCAACTCAAGCGAACAAAAACAAAAGCAAACCAAACACGACAAAAGAAAAAAAAGTTAAAAAGGAGGAATGATACAACAATATAATCTTTGAATATGTCCCCAAAGGGCGTTTTCATTAAATGTTTACCATTATACAATATATAAATACAAGTGTACGTTGGTATATGTATATCTATTATCTATAATAACTATAATAAACATTAGATATAGACATTTTTGATAAGTATAGTAAACGATAAAATGGATTGGCTTCACAAATTTTTATATTATTTTCAATTTGATTTCTTTAATAGGTTCCGGTTGATGTGAGATGAGCATGAGTACCAATGTATGAATGGATTTCAACTCGTTCAATTTTAAAATATTGAAAAATAAGTAAACAAAGTGCTATAATTCTTGTTTAGGCTCTATAACGTATTAGATAATATATTATTTATATATTTATTTATATATAAAAAGTAATATACAGATTTTGCTTAGAAGTTAAGGAATAAGTATTTAAAACTGAATTATATAGTATGTTTTGTTTAAATAAATATAGTATGTTTAGTCGAAATATACGCTGACGAGGTTCCAGTTCAGAAAAGTTTTTCCATAAGTCTTTCGGAAAATGTAGTTTATGAGCTTAACGAAGACCTGAATTAAATTCTGTGTTGGTTGCGAGTTAACGGCTTAAGTTTGAATCCTTCTAAGTCAAAATATCAAGTTACCTCAATTTTGATACTTCGTTTAGGTTTATCCAAAACTATGCCTCAACGACTCACCTATTAAGTTTTTTAAATCAGCGAAAAATCTTGGCATAACTTTTGACACAACATTGTCTTGGAACAATCACATTAGGTTGACCGTTGGAAGGATTTATGGAAGCCTGCGTATGTTATGAGTAAGTCAAAAAATTACACCTCTCAAAACGAGAATTATTTTCGCGAAAACACTCGTTTTACCAGTGATGCTATTTGGTTGTGAAATTTTTAGTAATTTCGATTCAGTTCATAAAAATGTCCTAAGGTTTTAGAACATTGAACATTGAATGAACTTTTATTTGTGTGTTAATTTAATCTTTATTTTAAATTTAGATTTATTTTTTTTAAATTCAAAGAAATTAATAATGTAATTTTAATAACATATTTGAATTGTATAAATTAAATTAAAATCCGTTATTTTTATTATTAATGGTTCTATATAATATAGTAATGAACAAATTATTAAAATGTATTTTGATGCTTTCGCTATTTTATTATTATATCTTAATATGTAAAACAATTGCGTAAATAAATAAATGAAAAATGAAATGAAATAAAAAAATGAAAAAAAACTATCCTAAGAAGAATTTTTTTTTGACTTTTTCAATCCGTTCTTTTAATTATTTTTTTTTTTCTCAGGTCTCCAAATAACCGAACAATATTCTAGGAATTCTTTTAGAAAGATTATATCGAAAAATCAGATTTTGAAAACATTAACAGCCTTATAACTCGTTTTAATGACGGAGTAAAGTTACTCCTACTTTACAACGCCTCTAATCCTGAAATGCTTATTTATACAAAATAAACACGCGGACTAGAGGCAAAGTAAGCTAAAACTGGTTGATAAGAAGTTTTAAGTCGTAGTAAAGTCGTTTTAATATTATTGTTATTATTATAAAATTCTTTATTATAAAATATAGGATTTTAGTATAACAGTGATATAAAGAAAATAGAACAATGGCATAAAAAAACCGTCTGTCGAAATAATTGACTTATTCTTATATTCATATTCAAAAAAGTTTGAAAGTAAAAAGCATAATAAATATAATTTATATATAGATATAACATTTTATCTAATAAAAAGGAAAAATAAGAAAAAACATTTCATAATTATTTGCTTCGTTAATTTCATACTACACATTCATATAAAAATTATTCAAAAACTTACATATTTATATTAATCAATAACGAAAGATTTATTAAAATGCAAAGCTATTTCGGTAATTGAAGGCATGATTGCAATACTCAAATAGAATTCTCCAACCATTTTTACCATTTAAGATGTCTACATAGCTTCCACGCTAGAGAATTAACTCTTTGAGATGTAGAATTGTACATACAGAAAAAAAGTGGTACATATGTTCTTCTTCATTTCTATTGCAAAGATTACAAATCGCTAAAATATCATGCCTGTAAGGTATAAAGTTCAGACCCAATATTTCAACTCTGGCCTTGAATATAATACTGATTTGATAGGGTGAAATCGTTTTAGTATCTAAATGTCTCTTTGACCTGACATCGTGAAACGAAAAAAAAAAAATAATAATTTGAAGTGTGTGTAATTTGTTACATTAGTTAATGAACGAAATGCCTTTGACGACTTTTGAAGCAGGTTTTGGTTATAAATAAATAAAAATAAAAAATAAGAAATAAAAAAAAAACTAACAACTAAATTGATTTTTTTTTTTCAAGTATAGTTCTTTTAAACTCGATCCCATAACCCTTTAGCAGTTTATGGACTCTCTCTCTCTCTAACACAGTCCACATCACATGCATTGACGTATTAGATATGGACCGCCAGTAGCCAACTTCACGCGTGTTCTTACATAACTAGGGGCGCCATCAACTAGTAGCAGGGAAGTGCTATGTTTGTTTAAATTAATTATTTAATTTTGATATATTTTGGTGGAAATTGTTATCAAACTTCTTTTGTTTTACAAAACAAATCCACTCCACATGTTATTGACTTACTAACATATGAATATATCATCGTTTTCATATAAATTTTATGGCGAAATTATATAGTACAAGTATTTAACACTACTAGATGATGGCGATTTCCGACCGCTTTTAGCTGGCACATCTTTTTTTTTCCGTTTGTAGGAAAATTTCAACCGACTGGCGGTCCATATCTAATACGTCAATGATCACATGGTTAGATTGACGCTTATCATAACCAGAGTTTTAGATGAGACATTTTAACTAATATCGAAAACATTTTTTTGTATAAATAAGGATTTGTAAGTGCTACGACTAGGTTTAACTACTCCGAGGTTATACCGAGTACTAGTGAAATCTAATAAATAGGACTTAATTGTATAAACGATTTTTTTGTTTGCGGTTTCATACACTTATACGTCCGTGATATTAATCAAACTATATTTTTTGAATAGACAATTTAATTTGCAACAAAAAACATCACTACGATTTTTTCCTACGACGACAACTTTTTACTTGCGATTATAGGTACAATAAGGCAAATTATGCATTCGTGCAAAAAAAAAGTTTTGAGGTAACAATCAAACATAACATTAAGATGATTGAGAAGACGGAAATTCTGTCTATCTGTCAGTCTGGTTGTAACTATCAGTAACTTACAGCCTAAACGGCTGAACTGATTTGCTTCAAATTTGGTATGTAAGGTTTGTGGACCATTCCCTAGAGGGGATATTGAATTTTTTTTTAGCTGAAAAAATAACAGTAGGTACGCCATATATAACCGTAATGAAAAATCTTTATTTTTTTTAAAACGGCTCAAATGATTTGCTTAAAAAAATTCCACATAGTTTTTGTCTGATTGTCTTTTGAAAAATTGCAAAAAAAAAGCCACGACTATTATGGGTACCTTCCATAGAACCGTTATTTTTCTCTTGAAATTTCTCATGAACGGCTTACTCGATTTTAACTTGAAAAATATTTCAGAAAGGTCTAGACGATATGATCGAATTTTAGTACTAAAACTTTACAAAAGTGTTTAGTTTTAATTTTAACTAGCGTACCCTCACCCTCTTCGCTGGTCGTTAAATAAAAAAATAAAAATTCTCCACACAATAGGTACTCTAAAAAAAAAAACTTTATCTATCATAAAGCTCTTTTTTATACAACATTTTTATCTTTCCGATTTGTTGTGGTGCAAACTGTAACAATAAACATTTGCATATTATTAATTGATAATAATATCAAATGCACTTTTTTTGCATTGTTTTGAATGAAAAAAATCAATTTTGTCTGAAAAAACTTCTCATTCTTTTTCTGAATAGTTTAAATTCTTTTTCTGAATAGTTTAAATTTGTTGAAAACTGCATGAGTTATAAGTAAACGCACAAAATATCAGCTATATTTTTATATAACAGAAGAAAGCGGACACCCGGAGTGTGCTACTACGCTACAAAAAAGTACATTTTGTGTATTTGTTCACAGAAAAGGAAATTTTATTTATTTAGTAATTTTTATATCTTAATGCTAAAGGATAAACAAAGATTTTTCGGCGTTCCTACTCTAGAGCAAGCAACATATAATTGTCCGTGTGAAAAATAGGAATAGCCACAATCCAAATATGGCTTTAATTCACTTTCAAATTTTACTAAAACCATCACTGAAATGTGAACTACGATATAGTATGATGCTAATTCAAATTCGATTGTGAACTTATACCATACCATGTCTATTGTCCATATTAAAGGATTCTTGAAATCCAATGGAAAAGTTTTATATGGTGCCGTGCCGCCAAATAACGCGAAGTGAAATAAGGCCAATTTTAAGGTTGGACTAACAAATTTCCCTTTACAAATCTCGTATGCAAAATTCTATTGAACTAAAACAAGTATACCTATACTAAAGCAGTTTATGGCGTATAAACAGTGGGGTAGGTATGGGAGGCATGCTGCCCCCTGCAACCCCCCTGCCAGGGCCTGTTAAAGGATTTGGGGTGGGTGCGAGTTTGGTTGTATGCAAAGTTTCTTTTGGATTTATTATTTACTAGCGGACCCGGCGAACTTCGTACTGCCTAACAATCAACGAATGTTTTGTAATCTTTTAGTTACCCTTAATAAAAAATGCATTTTCTTAATTCAAACCAAAAACATTCAAGAGTCGACCTTGTGATTTGTTAATCGCCATGGCAAATGCAAGGCAAATCGGTACTTGAATTCCTTTAAACTTAAGAGGCATATCAGTTGGGATCATTAGAATCCTTAGTATGAGAACTTTCTCGCTTTTGAATTTCCCTTTAAGTAGGCATTTTAGCGTCAATCACATTGATCATTCATTTTCTAATCACCAAACGCGCTCCATGTCATAGCTTTTGTTGGTTAAGATTTCGAAGCATTATGGCTACAGATTTAACCTTCAGTTGTTAATTGTTAAGATGGATAACTGATGGTTGCTTTGTCTTCATTTGTGACATAGTCCATAGATTTAAATGAATGCAGAGAACTTATGATTTATTGTTCAGAATAATGAAGTTTATGTCAACTACCTACATCTTTGTTCTAAGCCGTGATTTGTGATTAGTAATGATTTTTCGATTCGGTCAAGTGCTTTCAATGCCATTCAGTTGTTTGAATATAACTGCAACTTTAAAGCTGTATGAGCCGTACAGGATTGGTCTATAAGAATGTGCTATACCCAGAGGAAGCAATTTCTACCGAAATAGCGTTTCTTGCACGAACAGTGGACAAAATCAATGACATGAGGAATGAAAAATCAAAAAGTTGTTTTAAAAAACTAAAGTTCTTTGTTTGTAAATTTTATATTTTTTAATATATGATAACAAATTTCTGTTTTTTCATAACATTTTGTAAAAAAAAATCACCCATAACATTTTGCCATCTGCCTATCACAGACATATACCAAATGCAGAAAAATTCAATTTCTTTTCATCTGTTTCAAACGAATTACTGTAATTTATAGCCCAACACACAAAAGTTTCATTACAATCGGATGATGGATCAGGTATACAGATAAATGCAATATATTACCATACAATTTTAAAATACATATTTATCAAACCATTACTAAATTTTTCAAACATACTTTATTAATTTAAACTGAATCTAAACTGAATAGTTTGCGAATTTTGATATATCATGCAAAAAATTATTTTCTAATCATCTCAAAATATATTAGAGTAATTTATCGCATAACTCACTAAAATTTCATAACAAACTGATGCAGGAATGCAGAAAAATGCATTATCTTTTTATGCTACGAACCATCCTTATGGTATGAGGAATACAAAATCAAAATTTCGTTAAAATCCGTGGTGTCGTTTGGGAGTCTATACAGGACATACGAACAGTTTGCGAAGAACATGGCAATTCAAGATTTATTCCACATTATTTTAATGATTGACCTTTTGACTTTTTGCTAGTTATTGCGAATGCAAAACGAACCGGAAACTGGATACGCTTAAATTCGAAAGAAAAATTAGTTGGATTTAGTGGTGTTCTTGGAATTAAAACTTTCTCGTCTTTGAACTTTCTTATGATTATAATTGTTTTAATTAGGTTGTTCATTATTCTTTTAACAGTGAGCCTTGTTCCATTGCACAATTTTAGTTGATTATGATTGCGTATTTTGATTTATCACTGCATCAATTTTAAGATGTAAGTTGTGTGGCAGTATTCCTATCAAATCCAATGAATCTAGGCATTCAGTTGTTCACAGTAATGTTGTATTCTTATGGTAAGAAATATGCCTACTTAAATATTTGTTGGTCTTATTGATATTCGACAAATTGAACTAAAACTAGTAGACGTCATAGCGAAATAAGGCCAATAGGGCCCTATTTCACTCTTGCAAAGCGAAATAAAGCCTATGATACAAATATGGCTTCATTTCGCTAAACCAAAGTGAAATAAAGTCATATTTACAAATATGGACTAATTTCGTGCGGCCTTATTTCACGGCACCCAGTGAATTTGTTGTCACACGAGAATTTAGGTATAGGCAAAAATTAGTGTTGGACGTTAGCTATGTAAGCGAAAGAATGACAATGCAACGCCGACGACGATCAGTTTAATAGCCAAATTTCATTAGATATGAGTGCCAATAGCCCAATGCTTTTTTTAGAAAAGAAGGATGACTAGAAAAAAGAATACATATTTTACGAATTCCTCGTCAAAACCTTTAAGCGATGGACCAAACATCATACTAAGATCCTATAGGGATTCGAACACCAAGTTTGGGAAAGAAGATGTCGTTGGTAAAACAGTTGGCAAACAAAGCCTGAACAACATTATGTTGACTTTAAAATCAGGTGATGGGGGAAAACATAGTAATAGTACAAGAATGGAACATATTGAGATCCACTAAAGCACATTGCATCATAACCGGATGGTGGAACCGGCCATTAAATCGATCACGTTGCAATCGACACAGCTTAGACGAAATCACTCGAATGTAGATTTGAACTTTGATTACTGCTAGGAGCGAATCAGAAGGTTTGAGAACCTGCAAACCACACCCAAGAAATCTATAAGTTTGTGACCCATGCTATAACAAAGACAAATAGGTAGTTTTCAGAGCGTGGCTATGTATACAATGGAAAAAAAAAAACAAAGTAGGTACATACCTGCTCAAAAAAAAGGAGTAGCTTTGAAAGAAATAAATACATTCCCTGTCGCCTGTAGGCTCCTAATTGTTCAGTGTAATGACTTTTCTTAAACTCACACTCCATAAAATGATTGTCAGCATCGAGAACCTTTTGTTCTGGTTGTATTTTAGTTTATTTTTAAGGAATCAGAAAGTTAAATTGAAATGCGTTTCTCTACTTCTTAATGACTTATCTCTTTTCAATTGAAAAACTTCTTTTTAATTTAATAGTCGCCTATTTTTCATGCAGAAGGCAAAGCCAAGCTTAAACGATTGTTGCAAACATATTTTGTAAATTGTATTCTTTAAACAATTAATAAATCGAATCTATCTATCTATCTATCTATCTAGTCGCCTATTAAGAAAGTAGTCAAATTGGAATATTTGAAAAAAAAAACCATATTCTTTTCTTAGACAACATTTATTAAAAAAAAATTCTACAAACATTTTCAAAAATGTTCTCACCAAAATTCTTACAATGAAAGCAAGAAAAACCACAGCACGATCCATAAATTTATTCGTGCTTCAAATCAAATTTTCAACAAAATTTTCCACGAAGGCATGTGTCAAAAAAATATTCTTGAAACATTAAAAGAAAAACTAAATGCAAGAGTGTATTATACTCCACGAGTCCATGTTTCTTTCTCCCTAACCGATAGAACAATTTCCCAGAAAAGGAATTCACTCTGATTGCCCGTCTTAAATCGCTTTCTCACTAAACCGTCACGTTCTGTACCAAGAAAGGCTCTCTAGAGAAATGAAAATCGATTAGAGAATCAGCCTTTTTAAAGTGCTTTCTACAGAGTAGGTACATATATAGCATTAGGCGATTTGCTGGCTTTCTTTTTTTTCCGTTTATCGGTGGCGCGCGATGGTCCTTATATACAATACATACTTCTTTCTATTATGGAAGCAGCTTTTAATGTTCCATAATAACGGTATTAAAATAAAAATAACATTTGCATAGCCACCACAGACTGGAAAGTTAAATTTAACATCCTTTTTCCTCCGCCCGTTACCGTATGTCTCGTATCCGGTATAACATTTACATATTCCTTTCTTACAAAATAAGAAACAACAACAATAATAAATAAGAGGGTCGAAGGCAATTGAAATGGAAATTCACAAAAGCAGGAGGTAATTGTACATTTAATTGGACACAATGTTCCAGAGAAGTAGGAATTCCCAGAATATATTGAAGTTTTAAAAGCATAAAAAGGACATTACAAAGAAATTGGATGTATATAGAATGACGAAAAGGTTTCTGTCTTCATTATACAAAACCATACTTATAAATGCTCGATAACATCTCTTCAATTTTTAAGAAATTTAAAGTTTTATACCCTTGAAGTTAACGTCATATTTCTATAACGAAAATGAAAATTCTCAAAGAAATTAAGAAACATTTCGCTGCAATGCGGTTGAAGCGTAAGCCTCTTAAATGTTGGTAGCTTTGAAAGTATAAGACCGGGTCAGTATTGGTATTATGTTACAGAGTTTTCCATGGTATCTATACCGGAAACATGTTTGTATTTCAGTCTCCTGCATGTGTGTATATTTTAGAGTGAAAATGGTTAAGGATTAAAGGTGTGGAATAGGTTTTCAATTTCAATAGGTACTCTTTGAGTTCGAAAATGTATTGGAAATGGAAATGTAACCTTACAGTGGATTGCAACATCATCGTCTGCATATTGGTACTTTAAAAGTTCAAAAAAAGACTGTCATAAGCTTAAAATATATTTTAAGGGAAATTGAATTTTCGTTGGAGTTTTTAAAGGATTTCAATTTATTTGTCGTTAAAAGAGCATACAAGTTACCATTTATATGAAAATCTTTAAACCTTTAGATGAATTTCGATTCCGATTATTACAGTTAAATTTTTCAAAATGGTCTTATTTTGAAAACATAATAATTCTATATAGTTCACACCTTGCGGTAGAACCCTCAATAGAAAATGCGACCGCCCGCTTCTTGTGCTCTTTGTTTTTCCTCCTGCAAAATCGGCGAATATGATAGCATAGCCAGGGTAGAACCTTACAAAGCCAGGAGAGATTTCGGCATCCCAAATAAATTGACACGACTATGTAGGGTAACCATGACCAACGTAACAAGCCAAGTAAAAATAGCCGCATTGCTATCCAGATCAATCAACATCTTTGATGGACTCCGACAAGGGGATGGTTTGGCCTGCCTCCTCTTCAACCTGGCGTTATAGAAAGCAATCCGTGACTCTTGCACGGCAACAAGAGGGACCATCGTCAACAGGTCCAGCCAGATACTGGCTTACGCAGACGACATCGACATCATCGGAAGAACCGAGCAAGCTGTACACGATTCCTTCATCCAGATCGAGCAGGCGGCACAAAATCTGGGGCTGCACATTAGTGAAGGTAAAACAAAGTACATGGTGGCGTCGAATGCGAGATGAACAGTTGGTCAAACAATCAAGGTAGCGGAGCACGAATTTGAAGTGATGCAATCCTTTAAATACCTTGGGTCAATAGTAGCAGCCGATAACAATATAGAAGAAGAAATACGCGGGCGGCTTCTCAAATCCAACAGAGCCTACTACAGTCTGTCAAAGCTCTTCAAATCCAGAAATCTCACCATAACTTCAAAACTACTGCTGTACAGGACCATGGTCCTGCCAGTACTCACATATAAGGACGATTCCGGAGACGGTACAATCATGAATTGTACGCAATCTACCTTGAAGCAGATATCGTGACAAAAATTAGGCTCGGTAGACTCCGGTGGGCAGGGCACCTAGCTCGCATGAGCGAAGAGGAACCTGCTCTGAAAGTTCTTTGTGGTACATTCTATGGCAGACGACAGCGTGGTAGACCATGCTTGCGCCCGGAGCCTTGGGGTGCGCAACTGGATGGCGTCGGCTCGAGACCGGGATAGGTGGAGAGACTTGTTGAAGGAGGCCAGGACCGGACCCCGGTTGTCGAGCCGATGATGATGATGATGAAAATCGGCGTTCGCGTTCATGCTTTTTTTTTGCCCGTAAAACTTTCGGGTTGCTCAGTAGCTCTGGTTCCGGTATTTAGAATTGCTTGGTAGGCCTGGTTTCTATAGCTGTATGCGCTGATCTATACTTTTCATCGAATCAGGAGTTTCGTTGTGGCTTGTTTGGCTTCGTTATCAATGCTGGTGGCGAAATTGATAATGACATAAATAGATACGTTGTCAGCTAAAGTTAAGGCATATTTAATAGACATAAAATCGCTTAAAATTATCTACGCGGCGACATGGATAAAATATACTCATACGTACTCGAGATCCTACCATAGTATTGGTCTGATGAATCTTTATTTTCCCCGTGGAACGATCGGACATCCAAGATACTGGAAGTATGTCTGTCTGGGCAGTTATTACAATCTGATCAAATTATATTGGTGGGTTTTCCGTCCTTTTGTGTTTATAAAAGTGTGGAACACAAGAGCTTAGTATGATGCAAACCCGTTTCGTTACCGGAAAAGTGCCCTCCTTTCTGAATCCGGCGTTGAAGTCAAGTGTCTTTTAGAAGACCTTTTAGGTTGAACCGTCTCTCACTTCACACAAGGGGCATGACAACACTTTTGTAAGCCTTATGTTCTTGAATCAGCTTTTGATGCGTATTGTGACCTTTCGATTATACTATATACGAATGTCGGCGAAACTTGCCTTAATGTGGTCGACCATATTATATAAAAAGAGTACCTACTTACTTGTGGTCAATTCATCTCGCGATTCAGGTGTCATTTGTTACAAGGACCTTAAACTTCGTCCCCACACTGAAAACTTACTTAAAATGCCAATTTAAGCACTCTGCCTTATTAACGCTTTTGGTTAAAAAAATTATATGCGCTCCCAAAATATAAATTTTATATAATATGATGAACAGATTATGTATATAAACCTACCTATATTATCTAGACAATTTGCACCCCCCAACAGTTGCAGAACATAATCCTGACCTAGTTACTCACTGTTACAGCTAAGGTAGATTTAGCAGACCAGCAAAATAAACATATGCTTATGTATATGAACAAAAATATAATCAAATATTAGAAAGTTACGATTGACACGGACACAATTTTTAGATGTAATCCTTTCACCCAAAAAAAAGCCCAGATGGAAAGATAGACAAAAAATGATTCTCCATGTAAACCAAAAACCATAACAATTTTCCAAAACTAAAACAATCACAATTTTATTATGAGTTTAAATTGCAATTGCACCTTCAACTCCCACACACATCCATAGAAATGTCCCCAAATTAAGTACCTATACAATCATTCTGCACACGAAGTTTTTCCAGCAGCAGCCAATCATGGTTGCCCGCAAAACTTTGTTTGCCACGCAAAACTGAAACCGAGTTATTTGCCCCATGGTTAGGATTCCGTTCTCTCTCACTGTTCAGAGATTTTTTTTTAATCATATTTTAAATAACTTTATTCACCGCAAAAACACACAAAATTTAAATCAAAACAATTTGTGCTAACCCCAGAAAAGGACATAAAAATACAACCACACGTGAAAATTGTCGTTGTCACACACAAAACTGTGAGGGTTAAACACTTTTTTGTTTCCATCGACGACGAAAAAAAAAATGAAAAATGAAAACACGAAAGTGCAGAAAAAAATAAATAAAAAAAAGGACACCACACAAACAACACTAAACTTTTTGGTTCACAGCCAACAACAAGAAATTAATAATGAAGCGACAAACAAACAAGCAACAAAAGAGGGTCATAGTCCTGAACCAGCTTTAATGACACGGTATTTCCTGCATTGGAATGTTTTCCATAATGCATAATTAATTGGCCAGGACAAGAATTGAGGAACAACTACAAAAAGTAGGTCAAAACTCGAGTCGTCCTTTTTTATTTAGTTTTTAATGATTTCGGCAGAAACACATGAAAAGAGAAGCTGATGTCCTTCACCAAACATATTTCTTAGAATATATGAATATCCCTTTGATTTACCAGAATCTAACCGTGTGAAAGTTTTTTTTTACCCCATACATAGACATAAAATTCAGGATTCATATCCAAATTCGGAATTCAGATGATGGGGTTAAAGAAATGACAAAGTATATTCCTTTCACCCATCAGGACGATTTTCTTTATCGTGTCGTGGTTAAATGACTCGCAAACTGACCAAGACAATACACGTTTTCCTCAAATCCCTATAACGCGCGTCTATGCATTTCCAAGCCTTATACCTTTGTTGATATGGACAGCATAGTCCTAAGGAAGGACGTGAGAGTGCCAAGTAGGTGAGGATTGGCAACTGGGGGTAACCCAGTTGTTGGTTACAGTTACAGAAGAGCTATAATATAACTTGTTCTCTCTTTCTCTCTGTGTCTCTCATCTAAAATGAAAACTCTCAGAGAAATAATCTTGTAAAATGGAAAGTCTCCAAATTTTTTACTGGAATTCCAATGGAATCTGGAAAAAGGCAATAAGAGGTAAATTTCCAGTGGTATTTAAGATGACCCCTAAAGTTTGTTGGATAAAGCTTTGCTTTGGTTGTAGATGTGGAAGTTAGCTCATGAAAATTATTGAAATTAAAGCTTTTACCATATCTCGTATTCTGATGGTTAAACTTTTATTGCACAAAAAAAAGAAAAGATAGGTATATACACAACTTCAACTGGAATAATCTATATGACTTATCTATATAGAGTAGGATTTTTTAAGAAGAATTTAGAGTCTGACGTTCGGATATTTTTGTATGGAAAATATTGGAACTTTTAGGCCCACAAAGTAGAGCCCGCAAACACTTTTTTAATACAGTTCCTCAGTCTTAAGTCGAGTGTAGATAGTGTGCTGAAACAGAATAATGACTACAGCTTGTGTGAACATGTGACTCCCTTAGAGTAAAACCATCGATGCGTGCTTCTTACATCAAATAATTTTGTCGGCTTTAAACAGCTTGACTTGCTATCAGCTTTTGTTTTTGTCTACATTCTGGTAAAGTTGTAAGTCATTAATGTTAAAACATATTTCGTTGTCGATCTTCATACAACAGAATGTTTTTCGTTTTTCTTTTGCTTGTAGATTTTAATTCGATGCTCTTTAGCTTCATTTTTAGTTATTCTGCAAAAGTACAGATGCCTAAAAGGGCATTTGTAAATTTTCTGCTGGAACTCTGCAACATTCGTCAATTCGTCATGGTGATGGTGATGGAATTTTTAATTTTCACACCCTTATAGCCTTTTCACACCGCATCAAAAACCCTGTTTTCGATGAAAACTCGTAAATACGTTCACACTGAAAATTTACCTGTTTTTGTTTGACACTTCACTTATTTTGACATCAGTTGTCAAATTTTATCATATTTGATCAATTAAAAATCGAAACACAATGCCCTCATCTACAATGCCCCACAATTTCTTTCGTTTGTTTTTTTCGTTCATTTTCTATAAATACAAATTTTTATTAATTCAATAAATTCATTTACATATTTATAAATACAATAATATGCAGCTGTAAATTGGTCTACAATATTTGGATTTGTAATTTGAATAATTTCTGTTGACAGTTTTCATCAGCTGAGAATGACACCCAAAAATGAAAGAATACAACACTAACCTATTCTGACAGTCGATTGAGCACTGAATTTTTCACTAGCTGTGTTTGTTTTGATCATCTTGCTATTTCAACTGGTTTTTGATAGGTTTTTGCAAAAACCAGTTGTCTACGAAAACTTGCTACTTGCCAAAATCGTATGGAAAAACTTGTGTTTTTGATACAGGTTTTTGAGTTTTCATCAAAAACCGGGTTTTTGAATCGGTGTGAAAAAGCTATTAATCCTTCCTTGGTTAAAATTGTTTTCGCTTCGCTAGTCATCTTTGATATGTTCTGGTCAGGCGGAAGTGTCCAGGTACTTTTTGGTGCCCGAAAACATAACTTGTCTGTAGAAATAGTATAAATACCTATGTAGTATAAATATGTCCAATGAAATTCAAAAGATCTCTATAATACTGCTTCGCAAAATATTTCGTCTGGTTGTGAATTATGAATAAAAGTTCATGTTGATAAGTTAGTTTAAAACATAAAATAGCATCACTCAAACCAAAGTCCGAAACATCAATTGATACTTACTCATTCTCGTCGTAAACTGCCATAAGATCAGTCCATAATCACTGTCGGTTCTATAACAACGTCGACCTAATTTCCTACAGATACTTCAGCTACCGAACAAATATCAAAGGGCGCCTCTTATTTTAAATGCATGAGCCACAACCAGAGATGAGGAAAAGTTAATAAAATAGAAACATTTATCTCCACACACATAGATGGATATAGGTACACCATGTTTGTATAAATGGGAGTCTACCCTTATTCGATTATACCTGTGCCAGAGAGGAGACAGAGACGAAGACGAAGGAAATAGAGTAACCCGAGCATAATAAATTCTTATCGTTGTATGTCCCCTGTCACTTAAGCTCTTACGCTTCGCTGGATTGGACAATGTGCTAGGATATCCTTATAAACCGAGAATCCCTCCTTCCTATCCCCTAAACATACACACACACCATCAAATCTTCAGCTTGAAATAGGGTTAAAATGTTTAAATCTGCACCCAGTAACCTACCCTACATAGTTTCTTGGGTGAACCTGTGCTTCGCAATGATGAGCAAACTAAACCATTTTGCTGAATACTGTGCGGTGACCTCGATGTCGTCTTTTCTGCAATACCATAGTTGTTCACAGATAAGGAGTAAAAAATAAGAAATGTTGTATAAATTCCATGGGCATAAATCAAGTTAGAAACGTGACAAGCAAGCCAAATGCCATCTCCCTGCAATAACTGTAAGCGAAAAACTGTTTTCTATATTTTTTTTTTTGCTATTTAACATTGAATAGCTTTCATCGGAAAAACAAGGAAAGAAAGAATATAAACCCAAAGGCCAGAACACAGAATAACTCATGATCAGAACCAAATTAAGTACTTACTTGGATTATGCAAAAGTTTTTGGTTTTCAATGTTATGAATTTAGTTAAATAAGTAATGGAATCTATTTTGGGAAAATTGATTGAAATGCAAAATTGTATCTATACTGAAAATAAAATACGTGTTTCG
The DNA here is from genome assembly GCA_951217065.1 of Baccha elongata. Classification (NCBI taxonomy): domain Eukaryota; kingdom Metazoa; phylum Arthropoda; class Insecta; order Diptera; family Syrphidae; genus Baccha; species Baccha elongata. The sequence continues at coordinate 61,979,340 of OX578272.1, read as the reverse complement.
TCTGGTCTGTACATTTTACTTGATATAAGCGTTTTGCACACAGGTGATCTCGTCTATTTGATGCCTTATCATACAATGATGAAATCTACTCAATTTCTGTAACCGCAGTTGTATTGAACCCACAAGTCAACTACTGAGTTACAATCTTTTAAAAGTCTTTATAATTATACTTGCTCAAATATGCAGATGATATAGGTGGGGGGCACCTGAAAAATTTTTCAATAATTTTTTGTTTACATTTTATTTTTTTGTAGTCCTTTTAAGTTAGTAAAATAAGTGGATCCATTTTTTTTCTCCTCTTTGGCCCAGTTTTTCAGTGCGAGATTTAAATTTAACCTGGGTTAGGTAACTCACCGAATCGGGTGAGATAACTTTGGATTAATTAACAAATGCTTTGGATTTTATATTCTCAGAGTTTCTTAGGTCCTTCCGCATGAATCCTCTACCTACTAACATTCAGGTTCTTGGGTCAATTGGAGATACATTTATGCCCAGAGTTAGCTAACTCTAGTTTAATTCACAACTGAAAAACCGGCCCTAAGAAACCTTAACTTGCATAATCCATTAAATTAAACTTTTTGTGAACAACATTTTATTAATTTGTTATTTTAATAATAAAGACAATAAATAATAATGAATTTTCAAATTAGCTTTTTTATGGCCTTTAGTCAATGAAAAAATGGCGTTTCGTGCGAATGCTCACTTTGCACTCATCAGTTGACGACGAGTGAGCATCTTGTCAATACGCAAATTTCCGCTTGTTTCAGTTTAACTTATACATAACTTTTTTGACAAAAAGCTAAAGTGAACTATATCCAACAAGATTACGATTGCAATCATTAAGCTGGAAGTGTTTACCCGTGGCCTGGTTAAAGTTATATATAAAATGTTTTTGTTATAATACAAAAAAATTAATAAATATACAGGGTGAGTCATGAGCAATGCGACAAAATGCTAGGGCGTGTAGGTTGCGTTGAGACAAGAAAAAAATCGTATGAGAGGGGGGGTCTATTCCCCTCCGTTTAGCCGGGAGGGGCAATTTTCGAAAAAACTGACTTAAAATGGGAAAAAAATTATTTAAAATCAACGGCTTCATTCACAATGCTGTGCGATACGTTTTTGAAAAGCCAATAACTTTTTCTTTCATTCTGTGTTTAAATAAATCTATTCTAAGAAATAGTTTTTGAAATATTAATTTTCAAAGTCAAAATTTTGAAAAAAAAAAATTGAAAAAAAAATTTCAAATTCATTTTTTTCAAAATTTTACGTAATTAAGTGCTAATTTTAATTTCAAAATTCAATGCTGTTATTAATTTTAAGTCTAAATAAGAAAACCGGATGCAAAAATTTTATGTCGTTCTCAAGAAATTAAAAAAAAACCAAAACCACCTTTTTCTAAGAAAAACATTTATTTTTATTGTAACGAAGCAATTTATTTATTTACTTAGCATTAATCTTAGTTTTTTTACTTTTTTTTTAATTGGAGTTTTATGAGAACGTAATAAAATTAAATAGTATTGGAATAACCCTGGATTAATATTATTTTCATTGATAACTTCTGAAAACTGACCTGTCAATATTTTTGCCTTGGCCTGCCCGCAGCCCATGGGTTCTACCTGTTATGGGGACAATAGGGACAATAAAACCGCATTTTTTTTAATGAAAAAAAAAAGAAAATTGCAACGCAAGATAAATAAAAGGCATTGCAGTTTTGCTAAGTAATTATTTCAAATTTGAATATTAACTCATTAACACGTAACGATGTCGAACATTACTACTTAGAAATGAAACCGAACAAAACTATTTTAGAAGAATATTCTGGACGGATGAAGCACAGTTTACTAGGGATGGAGTTACTAACTTCCACAATTTACATTATTGGAGTAGCGCCAATCCACACAAAAAAAAAAACAAAACAAATCACAACACCGCTTTAGTTGTAATGTTTGGCTTGGTATTGTTGGACACACTGTGATCGGGCCCCGGTTTTTGAATTCCATTATTAATGGAGAATCATACCTGCAATTCCTACGAGACCTTTTACCCGATTTATTAGACAGCGTTCCATTGGTTATAGCAGATACTTTAATCTACCAACAAGATGGTGCTCCAGCACACTACAGCTTTCAGGTGAGAAACTGGCTGGATGATCATTTTAGTGACCGTTGGATCGGAAGAAGGGGCCCCACGGAATGGCCGCCTAGGTCACCAGATTTAACTCCCCTAGATTTCTATGCATGGGGATTTATGAAGAATTATGTTTACGAAGTGGAAATAGTATCATTGGAACAACTGAAGGAACGAATTGAAGTCGCTGGAGTCAAATTGCAGGAAAATTTGTCAAGCATAAACTTATGTGAAGCCATTACAAGGAGATATAATCTATGCCTTCTAAACAATGGAGATCATATTATCGAGAATTTTGTATAAGTACTTCCAATAAAAAAACATAGTAAAAATAAAAGGAATAAAAAAAACTAAAAAAACTAAGATTAATGCTTCCTAAATTGCTTCGTTACAATAAAAATAAATGTTTTTCTTAGAAAAAGGTGGTTTTGGTTTTTTTTTAATTTCTTGAGAACGACATAAAATTTTTGCATCCGGTTTTCTTATTTAGACTTAAAATTAATAACAGCATTGAATTTTGAAATTAAAATTAGCACTTAATCACGTAAAATTTTGAAAAAAATGAATTTGAAATTTTTTTTTCAATTTTTTTTTTTCAAAATTTTGACTTTGAAAATTAATATTTCAAAAACTATTTCTTATAATAGATTTATTTAAACACAGAATGTAAGAAAAAATTATTGGCTTTTCAAAAACGTATCGCACAGCATTGTGAATGAAGCCGTTGATTTTAAATATTTTTTTTCCCATTTTAAGTCAGTTTTTTCGAAAATTGCCCCTCCCGGCTAAACGGAGGGGAATAGACCCCCCCTCCCATACGATTTTTTTCTTGTCTCAACGCAACCTACACGCCCTAGCATTTTTTCGCATTGCTCATGACTCACCCTGTATAATAATAAATAAAAATAATTTCAACTAAGTAGAAGACTTAGCATTAAATTTAGTGGGCTAGTTGAATTATTGATTCAAATTAGCTTTTTTATGGCCTATGAATTTTATTATGTTAATATAACATCATATTTTGAAAACTTTAATTTGATTGTTGAAATAGTTAATGTTCAATTATTGTTTTTTGTCATTTGAAAATCAAGTCATATCCTATTTTTCGTGTTGGCAAATTGCTCAACAACTTCCTCAGGATCTATATTGATTTCTCTGTGAATATTCATGGATGCTAATCCATTTAGACGTGCTTCGGAAGTTGTTGCCCTCAGCCAAGTCTTTAACCTTCTCAGGACGGAAAATGATCTCTCTGGTTCTGCTGACGTAACTGGAAGTACACACAGTACTTCTAGTATCTTCCTTATATTTGGGAATTGTATATTACTGCAAACGGGAAGAGAAGCTAAAGCTGTTGCCGGGATATTTTCTCCTCCCATGTTTGTTTCCATATCTAATAGTAGAATGAAAAACAGAACTTTTTGGTTACCGGAAGAATGAACTACTTTATCATTAAAGTGCAGTTAGACAGATCTGGAATCGATTTCCAGACATTGAAGACATTGACATTAATTTGAAGTAACACGACAAAAAGAACTCAAAATTAAAGGATTTAACAGTTAAGGTTTTACTCATACGTACAAACCGAAAAAAAATCGATATTATATATAAAAATAAGTTCAAATCATAATATCAATGACTGATTGCATAATGTGAATAGATAAAAATACGATTTCAAGAAAAAATTCTCCATAAGTCAAAAATACAAATAGTCCTTATTTACTGGCTGTTTTTCAAGTTCCGAATTTTTTAATTTTGGTTTAAAAAACAATCAAAATATACTTAAGTAAGAACAAAAAAGTTGTCTTTTTTATTTTTCAATGACCGGTTATTTGACCATATTTTGTTTTGAAATAAAAATAAAAACAAATGATATAAAAATAAAATTAATACTAAGCTCTTAGATTTAAAAGGACACCTTAAAATAACTCCACTTGAGTCGGTACTTGTTAGTTTTTAATAATTTAATTAACATTAACATTTAACACGAAAACGAATAAACATTAAAATCAAAAATGAAAAATAAAAAATTAAAACAAACACGTAACTAACTTGAATGCATTTCGAAGCTCTTGCGCTTCATCTTCAGCAATCACGCTTGGAACAGGTCAATGTTTGCAGATACCTTGTCACCGGTAGCATCAATCCACTTACTTCAGAGCAAACAACTAAACTTACTAGGAACTCGAAACTAAGTATTGCTTGTAATACGGGGGGCCCGAGTATCTGAGCTCCCTCTAAATCTCTAATATTTACGAAAAAGTTTCAGTTATTAATGTACATAATGATGAAATCACCTAAATAATAACATGATCCTAGAGGCTTGGGGGGGGGCCTGGCTCCCCCCCCCTCAATACGCCACTGTGGAAGACTGTTGTTAGAATGCAAACTTTTGAATCAAGACGTAGAATGTACAGGGTCTTATATTTTGTTCGTGACATTCTTACTAGTGATATTTACTAACCCTTAATTAATATCTATATGCACCAAGCATACTTCTGAGAATGAGACAATTAATTTTTGAACTTCCTCATTCTACAAACTCATTGCTCTCATCGTTGTAGATTTTTCAAATTGTGTTATAATGATCTTGACATTTATGTCGTAAGATATCAATTTAAAGTATTTTTGCTTATGTTATTGCAAAACAACCCTTCATAAACTGTAACGGTATATAACGGTATGTTGGTTGTTCGCTGACATAAAGCAGCTATTAGCTAAAATCCAGTTCACTTATAGGTTAACGAAGGAGCATTGTAATGTCCATTTGAAGGTTTTTCGATGCTTCACCTAACAATACTGGTATAGTCCATCACAGTTCTCGTGTCATCTCTATACCCAATCAACCTACCATGTCTGTACAGTTCATCCTATATAATTCAATTAATTCATCCTGATGTACAATTTATACCAATTTGTAGATAGTTTGTACAAAGTCGTCCATTTTCTCCCACGAATCTGAAAATATTTGTTACTCAGAAAGTTATTAGTTCTTTGATGTCATCAAAAAACTGCTTCCTCAGAGTTGTATTTCTTAGGTGGTAGAGTGTGTGGCAATGGCAAAAGAAATGGGTTATGTCCTCATGTTGATATACTTGCCATTACGTTCTCTGCACAGGTTGTTTTCAGTTAGCTTTAAGTGTAATATTTGAGCATGTCATACTGCGGCTATAGTTTTTTAGCAAGCTTACAGTCTCACAGATGTTTAGAGTGACCCGTATTAAGTTATAGATATCAACTAAAATTCACACGTAACCTTAAGTTTAAGGTCACATAACGAGGTTTTTAGCTTATCTTCGGAGATTGGCTTAATTTGCCAATTTGTCACATTTTTCATTTCCTATTCCTGTGTGACCCGGTATCAAGCAGAGTTTATGTTGTGCTCCTTGCGACTGCTTTTCCCAAGCTTGGATTTTATTTCAAAAGCTGAATTTTGTTAGCTTTGCTGCTCTAGCTGTCAATAAAAATAGTATAATATCGTCACAAGATATTGCCAGTATCAGGACCAATCTGACATCTTACGTTACTGCGCTTGGGAAACACTACTGCTATGGGTTGGTTTGATTATCATTGAGCCTTCTTCTTTAAGGGCTTCTCTAAGAAAAAGCTAGCTGCTGTACTAATGAGGGTTTTTTAGCCATCCATAGAAATGGGTTTGCGTTAAGGAACAAGCATTGGAAGGGTTTTTCCAAATTTGTTTAAGGAACAATGTAGTCAGGTTCTTCATTGATTCTTAGATAGATATTTGGGAATTCAGACTGTCCACTGGACTGGATCCCAAGAATTTCGATTGGCTTATTCTGAAGGAGCTGTTTTTCTTAATGCACTGGTTAATCCAATGCATGAAGTGAAAGTCTCTGGAATCATTCAATTTCCTATCAAGTAGACTCTAGGGTTGGTGCTATCGGATAGTTTGAAGAGCGCGCCATAAATTATAGAAAGATTAAATTGAGGCATTTTTTTTTTTTGTTCGTGAAGAGAACTATATATATTTGTTTCGTATGGTTAGTTGCTAGAAGATATTTTCGGGCCCCACTGCGGCTAACTGATACTGTAGGAATTTCCTCGTTCTCAGAGTTACTAAGTTGTCGGGGCATAATCAATAGCTTTTATTCCGCTGTTCGAACCAATGTTCACAATAAATTGTAGATATAGGTGAGATGACCCCTCCTTGGGGTTTGAGTTTCTTTTGAGTCTGTATTTATAAATTAATTTCAGCGAGGGTGGCGTTAACATTTATTTTTCTTCATAAGCTTAAATAATTATTAGTAGTGCTTTTAAACATATTTACGTTAGTTAAGTTTGCTCCAAAGTATTCATATGTATATACAAAAAAATTAATATAATTTTTTGGCAGATTTGTATTGTATGATTTTATTGCCAGCTTAGATGAAGATAAAGGTTATTATTGTAACTATTTTATAATTAAAAAAAAAATTGTATTTAATAGAAAAAAAAAAAAACAAATTTAATGATAATGAAAAGGAATAAATTAAATATATTTATCAAATATTTTTGAATGAGAACGAAGATTTGGAAGCTGTGCCTTCATTTTCAAATGCATTCAAACGTAAAATGAGGAAATAATAATTAGTATAATATTAATATTTATTTATTTTAATCAATTATTTATTAATAAATTAATATTAATTTTTAATAAAAACTTTGTTTCTTATATATTTTGTTTTCGTTCATATGTGCACCTTGCAAATCGGCAATATCACCAGGCCCCGGCGGAACTAAATGCAAAAATGATCCACCATAGTTTCTGTCTTAGTGAACTTATTTTAATGAAAATGTTGTCAGTATAACTGCCGATTGCAAATAAAGTTGGAAAATATTCACTAAAAACTCATCTATGAAGATTTCATTTTGCCATTCGTTGTTCTGTCTTAACTATATATATGTATGTACATATAGTAATATTGTATTTGAATTTTATTAAAAACATGGTGTTTATTATTCCAAATTCCAATGCTTTTTGATACACTATATTCTTAGTTTTATTTTCTGGCACGTATATAAAAAGTTTTCTTAGTATTCCAACACGGGAACAGGCGACATATAACTGACCATGCGAAAGACATGGATTTTCTAAATTGATGCTACAAACACTTAGTGATTGCGATTTATTTATTGTCATTGCAAAAGCTAGACTGACTGGAAATTGTAGTCGTTTAAAGTCAAGTGGCATGTCGTTCGGAATCAAAGGAATCCGTGGAATCAAAACGTCTTCGCCTTTGTACTTTCCTTTCAAAATTGTTGCTTCGATTATGTTGTTCCTTTAATTCTTCACTTATATTTCGCAACATTGTTATTACCATTCTGACTTTTAATTGCCAATCATGAGGTGGTAAGTTCCAGCGAGTTTAAGAATTCAAGGAAAAAGAATTGCAATTATTACAATTTTATAAAAAAAAAACCAACTGAAAAATATAAAAATATATTATACATATATATTGTTGTCTTGTTTAGATTAGATAATATTAGATTGTTTCTTTATTTTCAGTTTCTTAAAACTATTAACAAAAGTATATAGTATCTCTATAAAGTTTACAAGCATGGTGTGTAAGCCGTCTGTCGTTGTCTTGCTTATTACCATACCTTGTGGGTTATAGCTATTAAGTATACATATTTCAAATTGATAATTGAATATTTTTTTTTTTAATTAAAATAAAAATCCAACTGAAAAAATAAATATAATTTATTGTATTCTTATATATAACCAATATCCATACATACCTTGAAAGTTATAGCGATCAGAAAAATAAATGATAAAAATCTTTCAAATTGATATGTGAATATTTTTTTTTTTATTTGAAACAAAAAATTTACATTTATTGATGACAAATATTTCAAATGAATTAATATTTATAAACAAACACTTCTCAAAAAACACACTGTAGGTACATATAATGCAAATAAAGGTGTTTTCACGCGACTTTCTTGATTTGTTATTTCATAAGAACCTTCTCCTGCAAATAACAGACATAACAGAAAAAGAATTAGCAAAATCGGTATAGCCGTTTACCCGTGATGCCGTGACCAAGGGGTATTAGGATTGATTTTTATATATAAGAGGAAGAAGATATAAGAGCTTAGGAGTGCCCCCCATAAAATGATAAATTCTCTACCAGAGGTAAAAACCTGAAAAAATCAATTTAACGATCGAAAATGATTCACCTTTTTCATTAAAAATAACGGCATACTTATGTACTTGTGTTTTTTTTTCAAAAATTGCCGCAATAACTGCAAAAAACAATCAGAAATGTGATATTTTTCAAGTCGAATAAGCTCATGATCGGATGATGAATGCTTTTTATAAAATATAACAAAATAAAATTTTTTTTTTTCAATGCATGTATTTTGAATGGATCTTTATTATTAACTACTTTTTATTTGAATTCTTTATTTAAATTCGATTTTATTCTCATAAAACACCTTTCGATATTATTGCCATGAATTCTTTTCTAAGCGGTCATTACCATGGTCATCTTTGCTTGCATGGCAAAATCAAGAAATATTTTGAGCAGCACGGCCTGTGAATATTTACATTTACTCATCTTGATCGTTCTTCAAGCTCCGATGATGAATTTGTTTTCAAAAAGTCACGGATATAAGTTGAAAGAATAACAAATTAATTTGATCCTAATCTTAAACTCTTGTATACAAAAACCTACTATATAAAACAAAATAAGTTTATATTAGGAAACGTCCATTTTTGGGTCCAAAATATTAATGTTTTGAAATATTCACCCAAAGTCTGAAGTGAGCCTTATATCACACGTGGCACCGAACTTATATAAATTTAAATTTGAAATACTTTTTAAATCCATAGCAGGCAACCATCAACAGCTATTGGTGTTTTTTCCTTTCGAAATAATAGACGATAAAGATAAAGATTTTTCAATTGAATACTTTTAATGACGTGACTATTCCCCGGGATCGTGCAATCTAGTATAACACCCAACACTCCTAAATAAAGCTTTTTAAAATACAAATGCTGTAAATGGATAATAGAAAATCCATATAGATAAGGGCCAACGTAGATTAGATTTTTGGCCACACATTTATTATAATATAGAAGCTGCAAAAAACTTATTTCATTTCCATTACAACTAAAAAGGAAATTCCATGATGGAAAATAAATGATTTATAATAAGATTTTGTCTAGACATTCATGATATACACATTGATTGATTATTTTCAGGTATACTATTCCAAAAGGTAACCTTCATTTTGAGTGTTCTATATCTTCCATCAAATAAGAACATTATAAACGATAGAATTTGATTTAATACACCAAAAGGTATAAATCTAATCAGAGAACCTATGTCTTCAAATGTAATAACCCATTTACCATGAACGACCTTAATATTCGGCACAACCATTCACCTCAAAATGTCATCCCTCCCACCACTCAACAATGTATATTTATATATTTGATGAGACCAGCAACGTTTGAGGTTTTCGGGTTAACCTTTTTCCATATCAAACAGAATTAGCAAACACACATTCGCACATCAGACATCATATTTACAGAAGCTTATCGCAATTTACTTCACAAATACCACTTGATGAACAGGAATAAATACGTACGTATGAAAGTACACATTACCATTCCAAAGTGACATCAGCTCCAATCCAGAATCAATAGGTTTCATCTCTGCAAAACCAATAAATTAGGTCGTTCATAATTATTTATTGCAACAAGCCTGGGTTTATAGATAAATAAATATATGCCTATACAACTCTAGGCTAATAAAGTCCAAAGCTGGGCCAGATAGATTTGGTATAGAAAAAAGGTGCTGGCAGAGAGGTGTCCTTGCCACCACAAAAATAATATAAACATTGATTTAGCCTCAACATGGGAAAACCCCATTATAGCCTATATTAATTGTATTTGATATTTACAGAGGACTCGGCGATGGATGATGGCCAATGAAAATGCATATAATTAATAATATTGCCCACAACTACCACCACCTCCATATCACTTTAGAGCCTGAAACTCTGCAATCAAAGTCAATAAATCTCTGTCTGTGTCGCAGCAGATTTTTTGATAAATTCCCGATTCATTAAAGGAAGAACTTTGCGCCCAGCGACTTTATGCATATCAAATTAAGAGTAAACAAAGCGCTCATTTCGCCGTCATCGTTGGGTTTGCTTGCTATATAACGATATCCTTTCGCCGGCCGAGTGAGTTCACTTAAACCGCAACGAAAATGGATCGCATGGTATCCCGTGTAATTAATTACAGCGGTGAGACGGTCAGAGACGTGCAACTATTGCATGCACTTGAGTGGTGAGACTTGCTTTGGCGACGATGGCCGTGATGGCGATATAGAAAGGACCTCTATGCATATATTCATTAATTCCAACCATGTTAACTGTGGCAAACTCTCTGACTCGATGCTTGAGAAGCATGCAATTCTCAAATTTACGCTTGCCGCCTGTAAAAGGTTATTTGCTAGCAAGGCTTTCCTCGTCCTCAGAAGATACTTTATAGTGAGAATAAGTAAAAAAAAAAACAAAAAAAAAAAAAAAATAAATTGCTGCTTTGGAACAAAATTTATTACGCTCTTGAATCGTTTTTATATTGTATAGGTATTTTTTTTTTTTTTTTTTTTTTACACTATCAGATCTTATTCAAATGGAGCTTAAAGCAAGCATCAGCAGATGAAAGAAGATTTGCCAACACATATAATGTGTCCCACTGGCTCATCACTTAGTGCAGGTGTTAGTTGTTAGTAAGCACAATGCAATAGGTATAGTATATTGTACTATAGGAATATTGTACTACTACACTGAGATGTTTTCTTGTCGACGAGATATGAAGGGCTTTATAATCGCCTTGATGTCGGAGAAAGACTTAAGCAAGATAAGTTGGAAAACAGGATGTATAATGGCGAAATTTATTGACAAGATAAAAAATATTTTTGATGAGAGATTTTTTCGAATCGACAACGTGCTGGAATAGCTTAATGGGGCGATCTGAAGTATTTTTTTTTTTGCGAAGAACCAATTTTGCGTACAAGTTAATTTAAAACAAACGCTAAATTTTAATATGAGGAAAAAAGAATTTATGAAGAAATGCAGTAGTATTTTAAAAGATTCATTTATACTTAGGTACCATATTGGTTTACGTTAGAACGGAAGCTTCTTAATGACCGGCAGTATGGCTTTCGTTGCAATAGGTCCACTGGTGATCTCATGGTTTATCTTACCGAACAGTGGAATAAATCCTTACATCGTTTTGGAGAAAGTAAGATTATTGCACTTGATATTTCAAAGGCATTTAATAGAGTTTGGCATCAAGCTCTCTTATCGAAAATGCGTGCTTTTGGTATTGATGAATCTCTTCTTTGTTGGGTTAGAAATTACGTTTCGGACCGTTCAATTTAAGTAGTATTGGATGGGTTCAAATCTGATATCCACAAAATAAACGCTGGTGTGCCCCAGGGCTCCGTTTTGTCTCCAACGCTCTTCCTTATTTTTATAAATGATCTTTTGTCTGAAACTTCTAACCCACTACATTGTTTCGCTGATGACAGTACCCTCTGCTTTTCATATTCGTTTTTAGATTCTCATCCTTGTTCTTCGGATGTGGACTACCAACGGCAGCGTATGATAAGCTCATTAAATTCTGATCTTGACAGCATTGTTCAATGGGGATTTAAAAACCGTGTAGAATTCAATGCTGCCTACTGTCGCAAAAGCGTAACCCTCCCCCAATGCCACTATCCATGGGTGGTACTTGCATCGAGGAGATTGAACAACTATCGGTCCTAGGTATGTGCATCACAAACCACTTGCTGTGGAGTGATCATATATTTGACATCGCCAAAAACGCTGCTAGGTGTTTAGGTTTTCTCCGACGATGCAAGAAGTTTTTTACCCCTTCTGATCTGGCTACAATTTACAAAGATTTTATTCGTCCCAAACTTGAGTATAACTCTCATATTTGGGCTGGAGCCCCAATAACGTACTTGAGTCTTCTGGATAGAATTGAAAAAAGAGCTTTAAAAATGATAGGAGATCGTTCTCTTACTGAGACATTTGCTTCTCTTGAACACCGCTGCAAGGTCTTATGTCTGTCATTGTTTTATCGTTATTTTTATAAACAATGCTCTTGTGAAATAGCCAGTTGCATTCCTCCCCTTAAACAATTCAACCGTAATACCCGTACTGCTAGGAATGCCCATCAGTTTACCCTTGAGCCCAATTTCGGACGTACTGTTAAGTACAGAGATTCTTTCTTTAGCCGCACTACGCGAATGTGGAATGCTTTACCAGACACAGTATTTCCCACTCATTACAGTCTGCAGACATTCAAAACCAATGTGCATCGGTTTCTCCTTTCTAATCCTATCCTCATTTCCTAATTGCTCGCACAGTGTTTAATCATTATAAGGGTATTCATAACCCCTTTATTGTGCGCTCAATATAAAAAAAAAAAAAATTTATTTAATTAATAATTTTTTTTTATACCTAAATGAAAAATACGAACAAAATCATATGAATTATTAGAAAGATTTTCGACCGAAAATCAAAGAATGCTGAAAATTTTGTTGCCTGTATGCAAGTTTATCAAAAAACTAATTCAAAATTTGTTATGGCAGTTTTTGAGTAAATCGATGTTTACTTAAAATTTTTTTTTTTACGAATTTAAAAAAGGCGTTTTTTAAGTGCTTTGAATTTTGTGATTTTAGACAAGAACATCTACCATCGATGAAATATTCGCATAAGGACAGCTACCGAAAAAGACGCAAGAACGAAGGAGCTTTCACATGTTCGCAGCAAATAAAAACACTTGCAGTTAGAAAAAAGTGCTTATAGCAAGCAAAACATTCATACTGTGATAACCTGAAAATTCAGAGCTCCCTAGCAATTTCTTCTATTTGTTTGCTTGACTGCAAACGATTATTTTTGAAACGTTTGCGCGTAAGCATTTTTCTTGCAAAGTCAGAAAGCTTTTTCAGTATTGGCTTTAACAACAAATATATATTACACTTCAGCCTATGACAACACTTTAAAAGATCAGCTCACCAGAACCATGTGTACTTCATTCCCAACAGACCCGTTCACCTATGCACAATGATCCGGGAAAATACCAGCATAGACATTGTTTTAAGGTTGGAAACAACCTTAACGAGATCTTTGGTTGATGTCAATAAAGAAAGCAGACAACAAAAGTCCTCTTTAACATCGGTTTGAAAGACATCGATCGAAACTTGGGAGTTACTCTGTGGGTCAAAAAATCTTTTACTCGATGAACCACCAAACAGTTTTAAACAGTGGATTTCTGTTTAAAACTGTTTGGTGTGGAAAATTTGATTCAGATTTGTACAAGTGTTTGGTTGCTTTGAGAGAAGAAAGTTTTCGATTTATTTTCTTTCTTCGATTTAATTTTTTTTCTATCTTCGAAGCTATACTCAGGTGGGAGAACGTATATGAGAGCAAGGCCATACTAAATTTGGCTTAACCAAGTGGATTGAGGCAAAGTTTTACACCAGACTGAAGGTCTAATTCTGAACATTATGAGCACAGCATCAGCAGTCCGATAAAACCGAATATCTCGGATTTGTGATAATCTTGTTATGAAGATTTCAACCATCGAGCAAATAAAGTATGAATGAAAAACGTCTTTTCTGACCGCAAAATGCTGAAAAATCTTTTCAGTGCTGCATACACAGTCGTCAATGTTGAAAAATTTAAGGAAAGCATGAGAGTTGGGATAATTACATATTGGAGCAGAGAGCAAATCTGCAAAATTCACGAGAGAAAAGTGCAAAGAGCTCGAGAAGGGAACAAGTATGCCATAGTGAAGAGCAAAGAGCAAGAGCAAAGTAGAAGTAAACAAGCAAGAGTTCATTCTTTTCTATTTAAATACTTTTCTTTTGCGAATAGAAATAGATCCTAATAATTCGAGTTTGTACTTTACTGAAAACCCTTCCTTAAATATATGGTATTTCCTCACCCGCGGAAACAGGAGTAAAGGTAACTTATAGATAATAGTTTCTAAGCATATTCTAAGTTCAACCCCCTTTCCCATCTTGGTGATTCCAAAGAGTAAAGAAGTAGGTTTGTGGTTCCATTCGAGATCGTTAACATATATCCGGCATAGTAGAAGACGAAAAATTGCTGAACCGAATCATGAATGATTTTTGTTAATGCTGCTCAAAATTAAATTCCTCATCATAGTATTGCTCTGCTTCAATTTATTCGGTTAGCTTGATTTTATAATATTAGCGATCAATAAAGCATTAATAAATCGGTCCATATCAAATCTCTACATGAACATTCACATCAGGGAAGTATAGGTATTTCAATAATTGTCGTCAATTTATAATGACAAACAGAATCAACATCTTGAATTTCTTATATCACACATAACTCCTCAAACATGAAGACGAAAACCTCGATGTTGAACAACTGTAAACAGCAATAGTAGGTATTAATATCTTCACTCAGCAGAGCATCATCGACCAAACAGATAATTCCATCCCCTGATTATGTTAACACACTTTGCTGCATGGAAGTTCAATCGATAAATTCACAAAGCACTCCAGAAACACATATAGAGATCGCAGAGATGAACGTTTTAAGCAATGTGCACACATTCACTTATGCAAAATGCTCCCAAGACCAAAATGCAAATTCTTGGAATCCGATTTGGGAGTTTAAATCAACAACCGGAAACAGTAAATGCTCGCCACATCCGTTTCCTTGGGTTGCTACGGTTTGCATGGTCTCTGCTCACTTCTTCTCAGTCTCACAGCTCTTTACTCTGGTTAAAGCCAAAGCCAAAGCCAAAGCCAAAGCCAATACCCAAACTCAACCCCGTTTGATGGGTCCGCATTTAATATGAGTGAATAACTTTATTCATTGGCCAATCGAAATCAGTGTGTGTATTTGTGGTGTGGTTCTGTGTCCTGTCTCCGGTTCGTCCTCAATTCTCGTCACATGTGCGTTGAATTATTATAATCCGCTATGACGGAGGTGCGTGTAGGCTTCTCATCGGTTTAACGAAGAATTTGTCATTCATAAATAAACGTGGCTCGTCCATAATGTAGGTAATATTGAATACGTTTCATATAGATATTGGCCTTAAATAATGCGTAACGTTGCCAACTCACAATAGCCCATGCCACGCACCACCTGGCTGCCACGTGAAAAAGGATTGTGTAATTTAAGTTGTTCCTTTGCTGCTCTTAGGACATCATGCTGAATACTGACAAAAACATGGGAGGGATATTGTGCAATTATAAATTTCATTCAACGCACCGTCAGCAACTGCCTTACGCTTTACCTATAAACCACCCCACCACTCCACCGCTGTCCGCTGCCACCCGAAAAGTTGGCTTCAAAATGAGTTTCATGATACAAACGTGATTATAATTGAGAATGCAGCTTTTAAGCCGACACAAATGTTACCATATATGAATAATATGGAAGCTTAACATTTAATTAGATTTCATCAGGGATGGCTCACGTTTTTGACGTAAAGTAATGAAACTGCAATGCATGAGGTTTTATTTTATAAGTAGCTCTCGCACACAGTTGCGTTTCCATCATCAGGCAAAAATAATAATAATTGCATAGGGATTTAGTTAGTCAGTTTACGATGCGTTGCAATTAATTTTATTTTGAAATGGTTGTTGAAATTTGTTTGTGCTGTGTATCGCAAACTAGCAGATCAGTATCTGCGTTGCTTCACGTTTGCTTACACAAACTTGCAAACATGCAATTTTTTCTGACATTGCAATGGACTTAAAGGACAATCCTCTATAAAGCTCAGCATGTTTATTTGATTCTTGATTTCAGAGCTCAGTTTCCAGTTTTAGACATCAATAATTTTAAGACTGACTTTTGATAAAGTACGAAAATCAGCTTAGGCATTCTTGATCTATTTCAAACAAGGAAATTCGGGGATCTACAAATTATTGAATTCTATAAAAACACATAATTTTGCTGTACTGAATTTTTAATTAAATCAAAGGATTTCGACACGCTTCCATTAATTTAAAAAAATCTCCCAAGTCGATGTTTAGCTTACTTTTTTTTATGATGTAAATTTTCTTTAGAAATTATGGAATAAAACTTTTTGCTGGAATTCCGCGGGACAAATCTGTATATGTGGGACTTTTTGCGGGAAATTTATGAGCCATGTCAAATAAGGGACGAAACCGCAAATTCCGTGATGGGAACCAAGTCCATCTGTGATCAAGTTTACACTTATTGTGAAAATCGCGTGACTTAATTTTATTGGTGTAAAATTTTAAACGATTTATCATCATACTAAAACATATTTAGCATCATACTAGGATAAAAAACCATTGTTTTTTTTAACCTAGTATGATGCTTAATATGTTCTAGTATGATGCTAAATCGTTTAAAAATTTGCGACATTATTTTCAAAATCTTAATTTCGAAATGAACTGCTTTGAGTCTTTGATAAAAATTTTCATTTTCATGGAAATGAATTTAGTTCCAACTAAGTGCGGGAACTTAATACATCGGTGGACATGGTTACCTTGCACCATGATGATATTCTTAGCATGTGCAGGTCTTATATATTACAGCCCCGACATCGTATCATCTAAAGCTGAGGAGTGAATGAAACTCAGATTAACTATCATTTGGTAAACAGTATTTCTATCATAAAGCCAAATGTTAAGGATTGCAAAGTGATACAAAAACACTATCTCCTGATGGTGGACATAATTTATTTCAATAGAACAAGGAAGAGAAATAAATCAACACCACTTAACAAATCAAGTGGTACAATCTTGACAAATCGAAGCATTCATTTCTACCCTATAAAATACATCAGCAGAATTGAGAACGAAGAGTTTTATGTACAAGGTACAGATTTGGAATTCTCTGCAATGAACTGATCGTAATCATAAAGCAATATCACAGCTAGGAACTGCAATATTATACCTACATAATTATCGAAGGAACAAAGAAACACGGTTATAAAATGATAATGCCAAAACAGTAGTGGCTAGGAAAACCGGTTTTCAAAGATTGGTCAATGTGCTCCTCTCATAACAAAGATGAAAAGATGAACCTTGAACTCTTGAAGTAGTCTAATGGAAAAATATCTTTATTCCTAAAGCGATTTTCATGCTGTTTTTGTTAATTTCCAAAAAGCAATCGATCGGAAGTCACACGATCTGTATTGATAAGCCCTTTTGCAACGAGAAGTTCGGGAAACATAATGCCTTCTTATGATTACAAATAATGTACCTGCTATTCAAAAAAAAAGGATAGATGGAAAGACGACAAATTCAAAAGTAAATCAGTTATTCCTTTTTGATGTTTTTCTCAAATTTCTTCGGGGAATATTAAATTGAAGGCGTGAAAGAAAGTAAGTATATGAATTCCGACTGGCAATCATCTTTATACACTTAATTTATAACTGTTAATAATTTCTGTCAGTAAAAACAATTTTGCCGTGAATAGAATTTACAATAGAATATTAGAAAAATAAACTACTTTATAAGATGAACGAAGTATTTTGTTTGTTTTATTATAAAACATAGAGATTATTAAAATTCCTATTTTAAAATATTTAATTTATTTACAAAATTGGTCAGAAATAATTGGAAGCGATTAAATGTTGTGTATAACTGATAATTTGTTATACGTAATCTCGATCAACTCAATCTAAGGGTTTAATTTAAATACCTGAGGCTGTGGGGCTAAATTCTGCAAGCGTGAGTTTTGCTGTGCGCACGAAAAAATGTGTACCACACAGACTCATTCTGATTCGTCAAAAGTGCCTGTGAGTCAGTTTTAAATAAAATGTCGCACCTCATTTCACAGTGTGAGTATAAAATATTTAAAATAACAAAAATAAACAAAAAACAATACTCAAATTAAGTTCAGCTCACTATAGGCAACGAACAAAAATTTGTTAAGAACTCTCAAATACAAAACATTTCGCGGAGTCTCGTGAATAAGCATTTGTGCAAACGGATGTGTGGAGTTTAGCCACACTGGTTAAAATTTTAGTCCTGCTTCTGCTGCCATAACATATTTTCCACACTACTTTTATTAAGGTACGTATATCTATCCTAACTTTTTGTTCGTTTGAAATCATAATATACACAAGATTTACTCTTGACACAAAACAAGTAAAATAATACTCCGAACAATCTCTTCTTCTATCTTTTTCCGAAGATGCACTTCAGAAAATATCTTTAGAAGACACTAAGAAAATCTTATAGATGTAATCTTCTGTATACACTTTTTGTTCTTTTAAAATAGTTCTGTTGTGTTTTGATGTTATAAAGAAAATTGACAAATGCAACCATGTGAATCTAAGCAAAAGTTCAAAATTAAGTTAACAGTTTTCTAAAGAAAAAAGGATTTCCAATATCCTTACCTGTCGATAAAAGATGTATTGTTTTAGTTAGGTATATAATTTTAAAGTGTATAGTCGGTTTGTGGACAATTGGATTCTACAAGATGTTATTACTGATGGTATTAGCTTTCAGAATAGAATTAAGGTTGGGGTGGTTTTACGTGACTTTTTGTTTAACAAATTCAAAAGCAATCAAGCTCCTGTGTTTATTTACGATCAACTGGTTAAGAGAGGAGCTGCTGGAGGAGGCTATGGCTGCTGTTGATAAAACTATTGTCTATCGATTACTGCATTTGTTTTGTTAAAGTTTTATTTTATGTTTTGTAATGAAAATAAATCTAAATCTATGTGTGGAGTTACATAACAAAACTAACAACGATACTCGTTTTACATAAACAATAAAGATACCGGTAAGACAGAACGGATATGACGTAAACGCGAATATTCTTCAGTGATGTTACCATAACCAAAATCTACAACCATCAATTACCAAGTTTTCCTTAGAGAAATTTAATTTGGAATTGAAATTAGCCTCGTTTTCATAGGAGAAGAGGTTGTCGGCTTCAGCATAGTGAAGTCGCTCAAAAAACCTTGCAATTGCAATCATAAAGATTTTCCATTTGTGTTGATGACCTCGACATATACAGGGTGATTGGTATAAGATGCACCAAAAAGCTTCAGCGTGTAGGTGGATTTAAGACAAGAAAAAAATCGTACGGGAGAGGGGGGTCTATTTCCCTCCGTTTAGGCGGGAGGGGAAATTTTCTAAAACATTGACTTAAATCAGAATAAAAATTATTTAAAAACAACGGCGAATGATACAAAGCCTTGTTATATTTTTTTTTAAAGCCAGAAAACTACTCTTTTATTTAATTTTTAAATTAAGTTGTTTAAGCGAACAGTTTTGAAAAAAATTAATTTTCAAACTCAAAATTTTGAAAAAAAAACTAATAAAGAAATTTTTAAACTAATTTTTTTCAAAATTTTATGTAATTAACTATTATTTTTATTTTCAAAATTCAATGCTCTTATTAATGTTTAGTCAAAAACAGAAAACCGGATGCCAAAATCTTAGTTTTTGAGAAATTAAAAAAAATTAAAAGTAAAACTAGTAAGTAAAGTAAAAAGTTAATTCGTTTTTTTTATTATTTGATTAAAATCGGATGGTATGTAATAAAAATAAAAAAGGGATAGTTCCCTAATTAATAACTGACCTGAGCAGGTCAAATTTGGAAAAACCAAAAAAAAAAGTGTTTTTCTTTGAAAAAAATACTTCTAGTTTTTCTTAATTTCTCAAAAACTAACATACATTTTGACATCTGGTTTTCTGCTTTTGACTAAAAATAAATAAGAGAATAGAATTTTGAAAATAAAAATAAGAGTTAACTACCCAAAATTTTGAAACAAATTAGTTTAAACATTTTTTTTTTTATTTTTTTTTTTCAAAATTTTGAGTTTGAAAATTATTTTTTTTAAAACTGTTTACTTAAACAACTTAATTTAAAAATTGAATAAAAGAGTAGTTTTCTGGCTTTCAAAAAAATATAACAAGGCTTTGTATCATTCACCGTTGTTTTTAAATAATTTTTTTTCTGATTTAACTCAATATTTTAGAAAATTGCCCCTCCCGCCTAAACGGGGGGGAAATAGACCCCCCTCCAATACGATATTTTTCTTGTCTTAACTCCACCTACACGCTCAAGCTTTTTTGTGTACCTTATACCAATCACCCTGTATACTCAGCTTATAGTTTATGTGTTCAATATTGCATTGCAACAGTCAGTTACCGTTTCGCCAGAAAAATATGGCAACAACGAGATAAGTATTCAAACTACATGAGTATACGTATCCAGTTATTGTACATCTCTTTTCTCTAACGCAAATTGAGTCTGCATCGCGATAGCCCGGCAAATCTTTATATCTCTGTGGGAAATACCGAAATTTTCGGAATATTTAATTGTGATTTAACTGATCGTATCTGCTGAAAATGCAGACGAGAAACCTTAAGAGCAAATATTATCAGATGGTTTCTTGATTCATTACAAAAAATTTCATTTTCATTTTTTTTAACACTTTTTTTTGAAAATAATTCGATCATATATAAGCGCTTAGGAATTTCTTTGAACTTTGGTTCAATGAAAGCAATGATGGAAAGAGATGAAGGGATTTCGCGTAAATATTGTGCGCTACCTTCTAGAACTAACCTAAGTTCTTAGTGAATTTCATTATGTCCTTAAGTTGCCTCAATTTTATGTCTTTGAAATATGTAATCCCCGAAGGGTACTTTTTCTGATTAGGCTGTCGACTTCTACTGATCGTATAATAATTTACTTTTTTTTCTATAACTTTTCTCACAAATATTTTTTTAAAATCGTTCCCTAAAAATTTATTTGCAAAAAACTGTCAATATTTTTTGGAGATGGAAATCATTTTTAACGATTAGCTACCCGATCCTAAGCCTAATAGAATTACAAAATCACCTATACTGAACTCCATTTCAATTGATTCTTCTCTGCAGTGAAGACTTTATTGTCACTACATGCATCGTAACATTTTTGAGCCAGCCCCGGAGAAAGTCTTATATGACGCCCAGCAGTTCAGTAACCCACGCCTGCCTGAGTGTTCCCTTCGTCTTTTCTTCTACCACCTTGCATGACGTTGATTAAACATTTTCGTTTCATTTGAACTTTGTTTATTCCGAGTTGTGATAAAGATACAATGCCTAGAAAACGGCTCAAATTAATTGGATTGAAAACACCGTGCAACCTTTCTAACATCATAGTATCAGTGATATGAGTTTATACACGTCATAGAGAAATCAAGATGGTTTCAAATACATCGAAGTAGATTTCGCTAAATGGGCATTTCGAGTAATAATAATTGCCCTCATTCCTTGTAACGAAAAACACTCAAACCGAACAAAATTTTTTTGCATATACATTTGTATTTGTTTTTCTTTAATTCTCTTGCCTTTTAGCTCAAGAATAATAGCGGCACTTCTACATATTCAAGAAAGTTCACTTTTCAACATGTTTAAAGAAAACCAAAAGTTTTTGATTTTCGGGGTTGGTGTATTTTATTTTTATTTTATTTTATTTTTTATAATAATATGCAGCTAACACTTCATGTAAAATTACATCAATATTGTTTGTATTATTTTCAAAAAAAAAAAAAAAGAATTATCGGCAACGCTTATATGGCAAAAGATATACCTATCTTTATTTTAATACCTTGGTCAAATATAATATAATCGTAAGTAAAAAACGTACGGGGATATTTCTCTAAGAATACTTTGTACCAAGTTTGAAGAAAATCAGCCCATCCGTTACGGCTGTACGTATATTGATATATACAGACAGAAATACAGACAGATAGAATGTCCGAAATTTTCGTAGGTATTGTCATGTTTAATTGTTATCTCAAAAGTCTTTTTACGAATTCATATAACTTGCCTTATAACGGGTGATTTTTTAAGAGGTTTATAACTTTTTTTTTAAAAAAAAACACAAAAAATTCGAAAAAATGAATGAAATATTTATTTGAATCGATAGTTTGAACCTTGCAATTTAATGTTTAAAGATAATTTCATGCAAATGTTGACCGCGGCTGCGTCTCAGGTAGCCCATCCGCTGAGTCCAATTTTGGCATACTCTTTCACACATATCGGCCGGTATCTCACGAATGAATGCATGGATGTTGGCTTCCAGTGCGTCAATCGAAGCGGGCTTGTCCCTATAGACATTAGCCTTGACATACCCCCACAAAAAATAGTCTAATGGTGTCAAATCGCACGATCTAGGCGGCCAATTGACCGGCCCGAAACGTGAAATTAACTGTTCACCAAACTCGCCTCGCAATTGCGCCATTGTTTCGCGTGCTGTGTGGCATGTGGCACCGTCTTGTTGAAACCAAATATCATGCAAGTCAAGAACTTCCATTTCGGGCAAAAAAAAGTTTGTTATCATCGCTCGGTAGCGTTCACCATTGACAGTAACGCTGCGATTCGCATCATCTTTGAAGAAATATAGCCCAATAATGCCGCCGGCCCATAAACCGCACCAAACAGTGGCTTTTTCGGGATGCATTGGTAGCTGTTGCAATGCTTCTGGCTGATCTTCACTCCAAATGCGGCAATTTTGCTTTGTTTGACAGTGACACAAGGTACTAAACACATGTCAGCTGTCAAAACCAGTGTTGCCAAAACCAAACCAGCTAAAAAATCACCCGTTAGTACAGCCCCTCTTGTCCGGACACTCGATAACCCGGCCCGCCCAACTAACAATTTAGCTTTTATAAGGTCCAAACTTTAGAATTTGGCAAGCAATAGCTAGAGCTCTTATAAGCAAAATTTTCGCAAGCCACACATTTCAATTTTTGAAAATTAAAAAAAAAACAAATATAAGGCCTTTAAAAGGAAGTTTAACAAGCTCTATACAAGGCTTGTATAGATGAAGATTCAAAATAGCTTGTATTAGGCCTTCCGAAGTTGTTTACTGATAATTTTAAAGAAAATAGCTGCATCATATTTTTCTGAACAACAATGTGGCGTAGAGGTAGAGTGCTGAAGTGGTGCGTGGAAGTTCTCGATTCTGAGTTCGAAATCCAGTTAAATAAACATTTTTCTTTTTTATTAAAAATATAATTTCAATCTTTACAGAATACAGTCAAAATATTTTTGGGCCCTGACTACGAAGGAGGAAATATCTAAAAATACAAATACAAAAATAAAAAAAATGCTTAATGTACTAATACCTACATTTTTTATTAATTTCTTAATATGGCCTTTATAAGGCATTATATAAACATTTACAGCAAGCTGTCATTAATAAAATGGATTGGGTAAGACTTTTCTACAAAGTCCAACGCAAGCTATTAAAAAAGGCGTCATTAAAATGCTTGGGTAAGGCCTTTTTACAACATCCAAGACAAGCTATTAGGTATAAGCTGTCATTAAATGGGTTGTATAGAGCCGTTTTATAACATCCAAAGCAAGCTATTGGCATTAGCTGTCACAGAATGGCTGGCAGAGGCAAGCCAATTGCATTTCATGAAAAGCTATTTGCTGATATAGCACCTGCCACCAAAAGTCTTATAGGAGCTATATAGCTTGCACAATGTGCGCCAAAATAATTTGTATAAAGCCTTTCACTATTTCTATAGAAGTCTGAAAATAGCTTGTGTTGAACCTTATACAAGTTAAATTGTTAGTTGGGCGTACAGTTCTGTCCGGACCGGACACCTTAATATTTCAGAAACATTCAAAAGTTTACCTCTACAATCCGGACAGAGTATTAGAATGAATGTGTGTGCTTATAATTCTTTCTGCTTTATGGATATTACTGTTATTTGTTCATACAATTACGGGAGTTTCCCTATACTATAGTTATTACAATTTCCAATTTTCAAAGACATTTTACAATTGGTCGCAGCCTCGCCAGGTTAGAGAAAGATGATCAGACAAACGTTAAATATCCAGCGGTAAAAGAATTTTTCATGACATAATTTATTCAATAAAGGAAGCCTTCACTTTCTTTCTTTTTAGTTTTATTCTTCTCTATAGTCCGGACATTTCAATATTTCGGACACCGCCCGAAACTTTAACGAGGCTGTATTGTACCTATAATCGCAAGTTGCAAAAGGTTGCAGACTTAATTTTTTGTGCTTACAACATTTCACCCAATGAAATGACTAAATTTTGAAAAAAAACATGCTTAAAACCATTCTTTAACATATCACCTTTCAAACATAAAAAAACGCAAGGTTTCGCAGGAGGAATTTTAATGGATTAAGTTTAATAAGATTGATGAGAGAAGTGCTAAGTATTGTCGTGCTCATGGTTAATATGTGAATTGTCAGCCTATCCAGCTAAAGCTCTGCATTTAAACACATAAGCTTTAAATCTAACAAACCGAAAATTGTAGAGCCTCTGCAAGAAAAAGACATATTAAATAATAGTACCGATCATTTGTCACATTGAAGTGCACTCATCTCCACCGCTTGGTGAAGATGAGTGCACATTGTAGGTCCTCCTAGTCATCTTACCACGATTGAAATCTGAATTTGGCACGGATTCAAAGATTTTCTCTAATTTTCCTTTCATCTATAGATGCTATATAACAATGATAATTTTACCATAATAAAATAATGTAAAAAAACATTACTTTAATTAATATTTCATTTCCACCCAAAATGAAAAAAAAGAGCTTAAACAATTTAAAGAAATATTTTCCTCTCTCCCAATTAGTTTCAAATTATTGTCCTTCAAGACAAAATCATCCAACGAAACAACAATGGAAATTTCCCAGCTAATTTGTCTGCCATTAAGAAATTCATCCGTTTTCGTGGAACCCTTAAAAAAGTGTCCTTCCTATTTAGAAAAAAAAAAAATTAAAATAATTCCTCTTGAATGATTTTTGGGCAACAAAGGTTTATTCCACTTGGGTCGATAACGATAATTGGGAGTTTCCATTTCAAGAACGTTTTCCCGTTTCTTATTTGTTACCTTCTTTTTATTTTATATTTATATTATTGTTCTTTTCCATTACCGTAGAACGAAATACCTTCTTTGTTTTGTTAAATGAAATAAATACGTACTTTGGTTGGCGTCATGAGTTGAATAATTTTTTTTTTTATTTCAAAATTTAATTTCAAACACTTTAATATCCTGTCAATAGATGTCGCTTACTTGCGTTTTGTTCCCTTTTTTTATTAATTACTTTGTTCCTTGCAGGTACTTTTAGTGAATATTTAATTAATATCTACATTTCCCTTGTTTTTTTTTTTTTTTGTTTGCTTCTTTGAATATTCAATGAGCTTTTTGATGTTGGTATGTACATTGTTCAAGGTCAGTTATTTCAACATCAACTTTTCCCTGTTTTTTTTTTTTCTTGAGGCTGTGTATGAATAGATATAGAAAAATCTTATTATCATAGAAAGTGGCTAAGTATGCAAATACTTACGACATTTTCACCACCTTTTTCTTTTTTAATATGAAATTCGAATGTTTCTTCTTTTGTTGCGGAATCGTGGGGTTACAAAAAAAAAAATTTAATATTGTAATTAGTTTTCTGGATGGGCTTTGGGATTTGGTTAAAATATCTCAAAAAAGTATGACCTTGATCTTTAGAGGGGTTGGTATTTTATTAAAATTTACTAAAGGGAAAATACAATACAGACAGCCTCGCTGTAACGATTTCCTTCAAACTTGATATTTGGAGTCGGTATATCAATAGGGTAACATATAGGTACAGAGAAATATTTGAAATTGGATTCTTAGTCCAAGGGCCGGTCTTTTCAAGTCTGCTTAGTTATAACCATAAGTTGGTAACCATAGATTTTGATTTTTTCAACAAAATCTGAACGAGACAACTTATGGTTAAAATTGATTATGTCAAACAACTGAATTTCGATTGTTAGTGTCATTACCTATTCAAGTCGGTTAACAGCAATTTGGTCTATTTAGATAAATTTTAATCAGAGAATCTATGATTAACAGAGATTTCATTAACCAGTCAATTTTGCTTGGTTAACCATGGAAACTCTATATGGTTATCTAATATATTTTGTTTACGTTTCTGTGATATCATAATTAATACGTATATATTAGGGTACCCTCGCCCGCTTCGCTGGTCGTTAAATAAAAACACCAAAATTAAGTTCACAATTATCTTTAAAGTTTTATTTATTTATCTTAATGCTTTTTGGCATTGACGTACTAGAATTTTTCATACAAATGGGTGAATTTTTCATACAAATGGCCAAAATAAGTTGTTCCATCTAAAAGCGGCCAAAACGCGCCATCATCTTTTAGTGTTAAATACGTGTACTAATTTCGTATTCAAAATAAAAATAAAACGATGACATATTCATATGCAAGTAACTCAATGAAATGTAGAGTGGGTTTTTTTTTTGTAAAATAAAACTAGTTTGTTAACATTTTCCACCAAATTATATTAAAATTAAATAATTAATTAAAACAAGCATAGCACTGCTACTCAGATTCCCTGCTAGTAGTTGATGGTGCCCCTAGTTATGTTGGAACACGCGTGAAGTTGACTACTGACGGTCCATATCTAATACGTCAATGCTTTTTGGTATATAACATTTTTTGTATTTTCATTTGAGTGTATATAAATAACGCAGATGGTTTTCCCACTCTGGAGCATGCAACATATAACTGTCCATGTGAAAATACGGGGTATTCTAAATTTATGCCCACACACTTCCAAAGACTGCCCTTGAGCTTAATTAATTGTCAAAACAAGACGAATCGGAAATTGTAGCCTTTTGAAATTAAATGGCAAATCATAAGGAATTAACGGAATTCGTGGAATTAAAACGTTTTCATCCTTATACTTTTTTTTTAAAATTGTTGCTTCAATAAAGTTATTCATTATGCGCTTTATAGCAAGCCTAGTTCCACTGCAAAGCTGTGGTTGGCTTATATTCCGAAGCATAATGATTGGCGCACCAACTTTTAACTGTAGATTATGGGGTGGCAGCCCCGGCAAATCTAGAGAATTTATAATATCGGTCGGATAGTTAACTATGTGATCTTCGTCTACAACACTATCTATTATTACTTACATGAAATTAATTTCCCAGTTATTTCATTTTGAATAGCCCAATTAATATCATTGATATTTTTATTTTTTCCTGCTAATATCGCTCGTTCGTTCAACCATGCATGGACTGAGGAAAAAATGATTATATTCGGTAAAGAAAATATTATGTTAAAATTATTTACCGAATTTTGTATGGGATCATAGCGAGAGCAGTATTAACTAGTTAAAGCGAGATTGTGCTCACAACATTTCAAATTATTTGAAAATAAAATATCCGCTGTTCGTATAAAAACATATAACCAATAAAGCTATCTTTTTGCAGAGTATATAACACCCTGTTATCAATAGAAACAGAATTTAATGAGTTAAAATTTTGTTCATACTTTCATACGATAATCCCTCACTGTCTCACTCTAGTGAGTCAATAAGAATTTACAGTACTGGACATTCACTCAATGCATATCTTATATGTAAACGTTTAGCTTGTTGAAATTAAAATCACAGCTGAGGATACGTTTACTCAATACATAACATATTTACTGAGTAAACGTGCTCTATTTTGTATGAACTTGCAATGATAGCTCTATTTACTGGTTACAGTGAACATTTAGTGAGTCAATATTTTGCAAATATTATCATACATTGTCTCACTGCAGGGAGTCAATAAAAAATTACAGTACTGGACATTCACTCTATGCATTAAATATTTACTAATTAAAGGTTTAGCTTGATGAACCTAAAATCATAGCTGATGATAAGTTTATGATTACTGATTACATGTGCTCTATTTTGTATGGACTTGCAACAATAGTTCTATTTACTGGTTACAGTGAACATTTAGTGAGTCAAGATTTCGTTATTATTTTCAACTGTCTCACAGTATGTATTCATTAAATAATTGTCGACATATATTTATGTAGTGAGTACATACAGTATGTAATACATACCATATGTACTCACTGCGTAAACACGTAGCTACAAATATGTAATGAATACATTAGATATGTATTACCTACGTAAATATATGACGCAAATTATATAATGCATACATATTTAATGTACCTATTGAATGATGAAGTTATGTAATAAATACAAGGAGGATAATATTAACAAATAAGTTTTTTTGGGCAGTAAAGATTTTAACATGTACTCAATAAAAGTAATTTTGAGTTTTTATTGAATACAAGGAGATAAAATATTGACAAATAATATTTAGGCAGTAAAGATGTCAACATGTACTCAATAAAAGAAATGTCTAGGTTTTATTGGAGCAGAAAATTTTACAATTGGTACAAGCATTTCTTTACTGGTTGCATTGTTTTTTCCCTCAGTGTGATCTTTGTATCGCTGTCCAATAACTTAATAACTTAACTGAAATTTCACCCACTTTAATGAAACACAAAATCAAAGACATGCGTTTAAGCTGTAAAATAAACATACAATAGAACATCGAATAAGCTTTTGTTGATTTTTAATATATTTTTTTCAATTTTTCAGGTAATTGCCCCTCCCGCTCAAACGAGGGGACATAAGTCTCCCTCCCATATGACTGTTTTCTTACCTTGACCTTAACTACGCGTTTAAGCCTTTTGTTCTATCTTATATTTTATATTTCAACTAAGTAGAAGACTTAACATTAAATTTAGTGGACTTGTTGAATTATTGATTTAAATAAGCTTTTTATGGCCTTTAGTCCATGAAAAAATGGCGTTTCGTGCGGATGTTTTATTAATAGCATTTTCATTTGGTAGTCCGGAATCGATAAGCAGAACTGTCCGATTCCGGACACCAAATGAACGTGCAAAGATACAATTTGCATATCAGTATTTGTGTGAAACTTCAAATACATTTTTTTTTTTATTTGAGGAAAATGTCGGTGATGAGGGGTGATAACAAGTTATGTATGCAAATTAAAATATGCGAAGTATCCATTAATGTTTTATATTGATTTTATTTAGAATAATTCATTTATTTCAATAAGCAAAATATTTTTCTCCTTCTCTCTTCCAAAACAAATAACAAAATAACGACATTTCACGATTTGAATATTTAAATCTGTGCAAGTATGCATAATTCTGTTTTTGATTCTGACTTCAAGTCCGGAATTGAGTTTTCCCTCTTTTCAGAACACGAACTGTCATTTAATGCCAAATGAACGCAAACAGAATCGTCCGGAGTTGTTCCGATACACTCCGAACTACCAAATGAAAACCCTATAAGTTCTTTTCATGGCCAGCTGACGTATTTTCCCCCGGAATCTAGCCAGCTGACGAGTGGTTTCTTATAGTTTACGGTTGTATAAACACAAAGTTTCTGCTTTGGAGAAATCACTTTTTTTTTGTTTAAGACGTCACCCTCGTCAAATCACCCGCGTATGCGGCAGGTGACGACCGGTTTTGTTATCAGCAAGGTCACAGCTATGAAATATATAAAATTCAGCTTTGGAGAAATCATATCATAATTTGTGTCGCTGCCTCCCGGACTATTAGCGGAAGCTTTCGTGTTAACTGTGGATTTACCTTAGAAATCGTCAGAAACACATTTTCTCCATTTTCCACATGTAACCCTAACAGTATTTGTTTCGGGAGTCTTAAAGCCTGATGGGGATACATTTCTTTCTTCCATACAATTTTACTGATGTTCTTTCACTCAATCTTTAGATTAGCCCAGTGGTGAACAAAATAAATAGCCGAAAATGCCAGAATATAAGTACCTAGTTAATTAGTTAATTTATTATTGAATTAGGGAATATTTTACCAAAAGTCTAATCTATAAATGTAGGGGAGGGAAGATATTTTAAATAAAAATTACAAAACAATTTTAATATTCAAATAATAATAATAAATTTTAATTCACTAAAATGATTGTTTGATAAATGAATAGTTTTTAATTTAGAACTTTAATGATTAAATAATTTAAGTTAAAAAAAGAGAACAATGGTATGGGACAATTTTTCACAGTTTGACTTTAACTTGTCTTTCGAAAGCTTAAACTTGGCCTTTATTACGTTACTTTTTTTAGTCTTAACTTTTCTTTTCCCTGTTTCATACTTCAGTTTTTATACAATTTAGGTTTTAACGAAATAAATTGGTGATTTAAAATTAAACAAAATAGCGTACAAACTTTCTCAAAGTAAAGCTTAATCGTATTTAATCTCAATTATCAGCATTTTAACATTCAATACTACATAAACATCCCAATTATGTACAACGTGTATATATTCAATTATTTTTTTTTTTTCTGAAAGTATAAATTCCATCATGTTTTTTATCAGTATTCATCAATTTTCGTGTTTTTATTTTCATTTAAAACCATGTAGCATTTAATGTATTTTATATTTTTAAGGCCAATAGGCGTATTCGACATAATCCCTAAATGAGTATACACAAATTATAATAATAATAGTGATTGAAAAAATTATCAACACTTCAATCTACATATAAGTGGAAAACCACATCACATCAATATTTTTTTTTTATGGCAATTTTATTCTTTTTGAAATACCATCAGGGATTTCTCAATCCCAATTATCTGAATCTGATGCGAACCATAAGTAGATACTTTTGCTGAGTATTTATAATATATAAAACCTAAAAAGGACTTTAACATTATGTACATTGAATATATTAACATACAAATAAAAACAGAGATGAATGGGATTCATTTTGTATTTAAATACCCTTGTGTGTTATGATATCCCAAGAATTATCGTAATTTTTTGTTTTCACTTCCGTTGCAAGGGAAACATATTGACCACTTTAACAAAACCCACACAATTCCCTCCTCTGGAAGTGGTGATAGTATTTAAAAAAAAATACTTTAAATATTTAAAAAGATGAACGTAATATATTATATGAACTTAAAGATTATTTTATAAGGTTATCTTTTGTATTGATATAGTTTTATGATATTACAAAAAATATGTCTTTTTTAATTATAGTTTCCCCAAATATTGGTAGGTAATTTATTTACCAGATTTCTGGTACCGGCTACCAGACCTATTTTTACTGGAAAATCTGATAACATTCACCAAGAAAAAGATAACGTTTCTCCTGGTAGCCATATTGTTCTACCAGAAAAATCGTACCAGGATCATTTTTTGAGTTATACTAAAAGTATAGGTACTATAGAAATGCATATACAATGACATTCGATCAAGTCATGCATTTTGTACTTAAACTAGAATTTGTTGAAGTAAAATTTTATCAAGTTAATCTGTTTAAGCACTCAAAAAGTTATATACAGTGGTGGTCCAGTATAACGAATGCCGATATAACGAATGATCGATATTACGAACACTTTTTTCTAGTCCATTAGGTGTTCTATATAACGAACAAATAACGAATTTCAGAAAATGAAAAAAAAAAATTGACTGTAAATGATTTAATATCTACCAACATGTATGTTCATGATAATATTGGAAGATACATACACAATTTTCCATTACACAAGTGTTTTTTTTCGCTTGCTTTGTCCTACGTATTCGTCTTTGTGTATGTAAACAGTTGCTTCGTTCGCTATGCACAAAACTGTAACGGATTTTTAGTCCCATTTTTTGTTGTTTTACGTTTTTTGGAATATTTTACATGGTTAATGGTTTCTCAGTTTCATGTCTGATGCTGAATAAGAAAGTTCTGCAAGATGTCGTCGCGCAAACGTCTTACAATGGAAGCAAAAATTAAAATCATTGACGAATATAAAAGAGGAGTTTCGCTTTCGGACATTTCGAAGAAGTTTGGAATTCCAAAGTCTAGCATATGCACTATCAAGAAAAATGAGAGCAAGGTTCTTAAAAATCTGAGAAATACAAACAGTGGATCTTTTCGTCGACGATCATTAAAGAAGGGTGAATATCCAAAAATGGAAACCGCATTGTACAAATGGTTTATTGCCCAACGTGAGAGTCACGTTCCTATTAATGGTAACATTTTAAAAGCTACGGCATTGCAGTTTCAAAAAAAATATCACCACGGTGAATTCACAGCAAGCAGTGGTTGGCTAACAAAATTTAAAAAGCGCTTTGGAATTCGACTTCTTAAAGAGTCTGGTGAAAAGCTTTCATCGAGAGCAGACCTTGTCAAACCATTTAAGAAGAAATTAGCTGAAATAATAAAAGAAAATAAACTCAGCTATAATGCAATTTTCAATGCGGATGAAACTGGATTGTATTGGAAAATGCTACCAAACACTACATATGTTCACGCTGGCGAAACGAGTGCCCCTGGTAGAAAAATTTCTAAAGAACGTCTTACTTTTCTCGCGTGCTCAAATGCTACAGGTTTAAAGAAAATTAAACCCCTCATCATTGGAAAATCAAAAAAGCCAAGGTCTTTTAAGAACAAACCTCTACCAGTTAACTACACCTACTCACAATCTGCATGGATGAATGCAACTCTTTTCAAAACGTGGTTCTTTCAAAATTTTGTTCCACAGGTTTGAAAAGAAATGCCAAATCTTTAAAGTTACTAAACTCCGTGTTTTTTTAGGTTGAAGAATTTTTAAGAGACCAGAAACTTCCTATAAATGCTTTATTAATTTTGGATAATGCTCCTAGTCATCCACCAGAAGAAGAGCTAATAAAAGAAACGGATGATGGCAGAATTTGGGTGGTGTATATGCCACCAAATGTTACACCTTTAATCTAACCCATGAATCAAAATGCCATACGCATGACTAAGCTCTTTTATAGACACAGCTTGCTTAGCAAAATTGTGAATTCCGGAAAGGGTATAATCAATGCGCTAAAAGGTCTTAATCTTTACGATGCTGTATTACTCATTGCCTTGTCATGGGAAAAAGTATCCGCGGTTGTGCTTCACAAGTGCTGGAAGAACATTTTATCTCCAAGTTCAGATGAGGAGTTTGATGAGGAGGATGATATTCCTCAGTCAGCTCTCCGTAATCAAGACGATATGATCGTTGTAGCAAATACGGTGGCTCTCATGAGAAATATTTTCCCAGAGGTAAACACAATTTTCAATTGCAAAAACTGTTTTGTAAGCTATGAAGTCTTACATAATTTTTTCAGACTGAATTCACAACAAATGATTTGGAGTCCTGGAACGATGCAGATCGAGTAATCCTTGAAGCAGAAAATATTGATAGCAACAATGTTGAAGAAATCGAAATTGTGGATAATGATAGTGATGAAAATGCTAGCTCAGAAACTGAAGTTCAAAGAGTGAGTCATCACGAAGCTGTCGGATATTTTGACAATTGCATCCAATGGGCAGAACAAAACGGCATTGAAAACTCTAAAGTCTTAGTTCTAAGAAGTTTACGGGCAGAGGCATTCAATAATAACATTCAACGACCAAAAAAACAGATGCATATTAACGATTTTTTTTCTTAAATTTGAGAACAAGAACAAGACTAATAAGTCTATTCCTTAAACGTTTCGTTATATGTAAATGAAGTTAAATGTTTTTTTTTATGTATTTTTTTTTTTTATGAAGTATGAAATAAAATGATGAAAAATACAATTGCACTTTCTATTAACCTAAAGATTTGTATGAAAAAAACATTTCGATATAACGAATTTTCGATATAACGAATTGACTCTGGACATTATATCGTTCGTTATACTTTCAGTTGTGTGACATGTACGTCCACAAGACGATGTGTAGAAATTGATTTTTTTCTTTTTGATAATTTCTCATGTGGAATAAAATGTGAATTTATATGTTCACTTATTTAGTATCCATTTATTAAATTTACATGACCGTTGATAATTCAGTGCATGTGTTACACAAACCATGAATATCAAATATTCACAAAGACTTTATCATATAAATAAAAAGTCAAGCCTTTAAAATGATTTCCATTTACAGCTACGCAATTTCAAAATATCTGCAACATCATCAGTTCCATTAAATATTTTTTTTTTATTATTTACCGGGAATTGTTTCGAAAAAAAAAAATACCATTAATCAAATTGAGTCTCAAACGGTCCACAAGCAAACAAAACTCAACCAACCAAAAGGCACAATAAATCCTAAGAAAATCCTTAAAACGGAGACATTTATCCCAATTCGTTTTCATATAAAATGGATGGATGGTCTTTGTTGTATATAGGTGTAGGTATGTTATGTGTAGGGTGGAGGAAGGTAAAAGTTAGCAAATTGCACCGCAGGAACGGAAAAGTAAAATAGCAATAAAAGCTAAACCAAGCAGGAGGCGCAAACTGTGTTGTTTGTCATACATGAACAATCGACACCATTGTTATATAGTTGCCAACTTGTGTTATAGGCAATAAAAAAGAATTGTTTTTATCCTTTCAAAGGATATAGGTGAAAATGAAAATAAAAGAAGAAAAAAGGTATAAGGTAACAATAATAGTTTGTAACAGACTTGAGCACAAAAGGTAGATACTCCATACAAATATGTTTCTCACTATGAAAATCGGTGTTCATTTTGTTTATCTATATAACCAACCGGAACTCATGTTGTAACTACCCTGTTGTAGGAAATTAAAATGAAAAATCGTTATTCATTGCATTACTTTATGGTATCAGTTTACATTTAATAAAACTAAAAAAAAAAAC
Source organism: Baccha elongata (assembly GCA_951217065.1). Classification (NCBI taxonomy): domain Eukaryota; kingdom Metazoa; phylum Arthropoda; class Insecta; order Diptera; family Syrphidae; genus Baccha; species Baccha elongata. The sequence continues at coordinate 61,944,730 of OX578272.1, read as the reverse complement.
TAGGTGCATATCTAACCGATAGTCTCGCTAATGTTTGCACACATATGAATATTTTGCAACAATGAATCTGCAAAAGCATTCTGATTTAAAATAGACGCGTCATCATGGTTCAGAGTTTATCAATTCGATACATTTTCAATATTACTACATATATATATATTTGTCAATATTGATTTAGAGCTATTTTATTCGCATTGCTACGATTTAATTATCTAAAAATAAATAAATAAAGTTTATCAAAAATAAAGTTGTATATTTTCATATCGTAAAAATGCGCTAGTCAGATAAATGATGTTGACTCAGTGAAATTGTATTCGTAGTTTTGTTTTAGAAAATCAAAAAGTTTTTTATATTTAATTGCAATTAATTAATTTGATATTTAAATCTATGATTTTGAACACAACATTAAAGATTATACATATCTTTTATGAAGGTATGGATTGCATTTATTAAAATAGTAAAACAATTTCCATTTTTATATATAAATTGAAAATTATATTGATAAAAACTGGATTGATTGAGATTTATAATAAAATGCATGACTGGTAAGAGAATTTGAAAATAATTAAAACACCCTAAAAGGCGGGAAAAATCAGAAAATCGGATTTAATATTAGATCTCATTTAGGTTGTAATAATCACAAAATGTAAGCAAAATATACACAATAGGTACATATTGTGTTAAGTTAGTGTCAATAAATTAAAAAAAATATTCAAAATTAAAGTTTTTTAATATAGGTACCTAAAATACAAAATTTTCGTTACATACAAGATTTTTTTTTTGTGAAAAAGTTTACGGAACTACCCATTGAAATTACGAATAAAAGTTTTAACAATTAATACATTTATTTCTTTAGTTATATTTAGTTATACCTACCTATTATTTCATTACTTTTATTTCATCAGAGCTGTTTTCGAAAAACCTTACTATAAAATTATAAATGTTAAAGTTTGGATAGATAATTTTGTTTGTTTGTTACTCAATCAGGCCGAAACGGCTCACTGGATCTAGATGAAATTCTGTAGAGAGATTGACTATAATTTGAAATAGCACATACCTACTAGGACAGATAGTATTTTTTATCCAGAAAAATGGGTTGGGGTCAAAATCCCGAAAACCAAAATCCCGAAATCCCAAAAACCTAAAATCCAGAAAACTCAAAATCGTGAAAATAAATAATCCCGAAAATCCAAAAAGCGAAAACTCAAAATCCCGACAAAAAACCGAAAACTCAAAAGCCCGAAAAAGTTTTCCCAAAATTATATAAAATAAAAATATTAGTCAAATTTTTCATTTTATATAATTTTTGGAGATTTTTGAAAAACTTTTCGGGCTTTTAGGTTTTCTTTACTTCTGAAAGAAAACTAAAACATGTGAAAACCGTTACAAGTTAAAAGAAACAAAAATCAAAAAAAAAAAAAAATTTTTGGAGGGGAATGAGCTTTACGTGGGTGTGAGTTTCAAAATTTTGAAAAAAAAAACTAAAAAAAAATGTTTAAACTAATTTTTTTCAAAATTTTATGTAATTAACTATATTATTCTTACTTTCAAAATTCAATGCTCTTATTAATTTTTAGTCAAAAACAGAAAACCGGATGCCAAAATGTATCTTAGTTTTTGAGAAATTTAAAAAAATTAAAAGTAAAACTAGTAAGTAAAGTAAAAAGTTAATTCGTTTTTTTTATTATTTGATTAAAATCGGATGGTATGTAATAAAAAATAAAAAAGGGATAATCCCCTAATTAATAATTGATCTGAGAAGGTAAAATTTGGGAAAACAAAAAAAAAATTGTTTTTCTTGGAAAAAAATACTTCTAGTTTTTCTTAATTTCTCAAAAACTAAGATACATTTTGGCATCCGGTTTTCCGTTTTTGACTAAAAATTAATAAGAGCATTGAATTTTGAAAATAAAATAATAGTTAATTACATAAAATTTTGAAAAAAAATAGTTTAAAATTTTTTTTTTTGTTTTTTTTTTAAATTTTGAGTTTGAAAATTAATTTTTTTAAAACGGTTCACTTAAACAACTTAATTTAAAAATTATATAAAAGAATAGTTTTCTGACTTTCCAAAAAAATATAACAAGGCTTTGTATCGTTCACCGTTGTTTTAAAAAAAAAAAAAATTCTGATTTAAGTCAATGTTTTAGAAAATTGCCCCTCCCGCCTTGAAGGGGGGAAATAGACCCCCCCTCCTATACGATTTTTTTCTTGTCTTAACTCCACCTATACGCTCAAGCTTCTTGGTGCATCTTATACCAATCACCCTGTATTTGCTGCGAAGTCAATTAAACATTATAATCTGAAGTGTGAATATGGTGCCCGTACTTTTAAAATAAAATGAACTCGTGCATAGCTTTCAAATTAATTAAAATGTGTAAATCTTGAGCTAAAGTCCTTCGAAAAAGTATAAACTAGACCAACCAAATAATAAGCGCAATTTTATGTTACTACTTTCTTACCAAGCCACGCATCATAATAGCAACATCACCATAACGGTAAATATAAATTTACCCCCAAAGGCAATCAGATTTAGTATGTGAGTTGTGACTGCTGATGCTGGTGCTGGCTGTAGCTACGCTCTTAGATCAAAGCCAACGCCATTGCCATCACACCGGATGTTATAATGTTGTTTACGGGGACGTTTGCATATTTATGGTTGACAGGTCATTAAGGTGGTGATAAGTTGTTTACGTAGCGCGTAATTAGATTGCGGTCAGTATAGCTGAAGTAAACATATTGCAAACACATCGTACCGCCCGCCATCCACCGTCAAACTGAGGAAATTGACTTGCAAAATAAACAATTAATTAGATTCGTCGAGGATATTATTATATCCCTTTGGCTATCCAGGAGTATGGAAGCATATATATATTATACAACAGCAAACTTCTCTGCGTAACCACATTAATACTTTTCCGGTTCGTTTCAGTGATATCGTATCATGGAAGAGAGAGTGTTGGAATAATAATTTGTGTGTTGTGCTGTATCTAGCATTAATATCAACCGACATTTTCTTCAAGTGTCATAATATTTCACTCAGAGATAATGGTATTGTTATAGTTTGGTAGATTTTAAGTGGAATTGTGGACGTAATTTGGGTCAAATTATAGGTTAGGTGTACCCTGACGGTTGAATGAGGTTAGTATGACCTTTTTGGTTAAATATAACAATGGTTTGTTTGGATGTGTTTCGAAATGTGTGGGAATTTTAGTTCCTGGCAGCGGAATCTTAGTCACGTTATTTTATTTTAGATTAGTGAAAGTAGAAAACATCAATCAAATTTTGAAATACGAATAAAAATATGAAGATCCAAAGAAGCATTTTCAAAAAAGAATTTAGCTGAGAGGAGGAAATGAAATGAAACTGCAGGAAATGGATAAAAAATCGTCTTTGCCGACCATGGAGCCAACATCATAAGTGAAGATGGTTCATCCTTGCAAATATCCCTTTATATGTGCAGGTGTATGTAAGAACGTTTTGGAATTCAACTAAAAGAGTATCTATATCGAATAAGCGCCAAAATGACAGAATATCTATGCTGATGTCCGTTTTCTAATCCACTCAAGCCTAGTCCGAACAACTATTTGAACGGAACAGAGTGCTTCCCAAGTGCGAAAAATTTCAAAACCTTAAGAATCTATGATGATCAATATAACAAAGCATCTTATGATGACGGCATCAACCACCGCATTAACACTAGGGTGGAGGAAGCTTCGTGAGAACTCTGCCATCTTCTGTGACCAAAAAAATGCCCCCTTTAAAGCTCTTCACTGCACTACTGCAGTATTTCATCTACCGTTTACACACGGTATGAGAGCAAGTTGACGGAATATGCTTCGCATGGCAGCAGTATAGTGGCAAAGCTTGGTCGAATAAGAAGTAAAAAGATGCGTAAATGCCTCCACTTCAAAAATACCATCGTTTGAAAAAATACAGCATGAAAAACTCAGCGGTAATGTTTTAAGAAGAGACCCTGAGAACTCCTACCCATAAAGCTAGCTTTGGATTAGCTGGAGCTACGGGAAGCGGGGGTGCTCCAGGGCCTTACGTTATATGCTTCTCCAGCCAGCTTCTTCCGTACTTCAAATTGGCGGAGATCTTCTTCAACTTAATCCAGTCCATCAGAGATGGGGCCCGCCTAAATTTCACGTTCCCTCAGGCCTGGTGTAAAATACTCTACGTGCTGATGCAGCTTTGATGTTCATTCATGTCCGTACAGCTCGTTAAGCTCTCCTTCCCCAAATGTTGTTTGGTTTATCTACATAAACCGGATCATAGATCCTAAGTAGTTATTTCCGCTCAAACACCTCAAGAGAACTTTCATCCGATGTGGAATGAGTCCATGCTTCTGCACCCTGAGTCTTCTTTGCTCTTCTCGCAATGGTTCCTCTCGTAATGGTTTTATATTTTTCAATTGATAACCAAAATGATGAGCGATTAGAAAGAGTTAATCTACGTTTGATTTCCGCGCTGAAGTTATGTTTGCGATGGAAACAATTTCACTGACCACCTCGAAGTTATACCTAATCGATGGTCACATTCTGACCAAGTCTTCAGTGTGATTCTTCTTTTGTTTATGATATAATTCGACCTATCTTCTTTAACAACAAGAGCCCCTTTGCTCGCTTCCGACTCGAAATATTTGAAGGCACCAGTAACAGTTGCTTGCTTCTTCCCATAATTTCGAAATCTTCGGCAAATCCAAGATGTTATGTGACATGGAACAATCATAACCGGAAAACCTGCCGAGATTTTCACCGAGGTCAACCTGACGAAACCCACAACACAATCGGATATGTAATGAGATTATGAAATTGAAAAGATGTGATTTAATTCGAGGTCATACCAATGGCTCCGCGAAATTAGGCCCCAGGAAATAAGGCAAAAAAAAAAAAAAAAATTAAATAAGGCCCCAAAAAAAAGCACACAAAACAACAACAACGAATTTTCTTAAATTTTTGGGTGTTATTTCATTTTTTGGGGCATTATTTCATTTTTTTTTTGGCATAATTTCATTATGAAATAAGGCCCCAATGAAATAAAACCCCAACACTAGATTTGCGGCTTAATTTCATTTTATTTTAAAAACAATTTATGGCTTTATTTCATTTTTCATAAGATGAGTCAGATCCTTTGCCATTTTACACATCGTGTATTATGGAAGAATTACAATTTACCTATTGTTTATTTTCATAACATAAAACGGGGCAGGGACATTACTCCACGGGACATAAGTCCATTATGGACTTATGTCCCACTTAGGTGGGACATTAGTCCATAAACCGATTTTGGACTTAAGTCCCACCTAAGTGGGACATAATTCCACACAAAATAATTCTGGACGTATGTCCCATTTCTGCATTTCATATGTTTTGATTGAAAGCGAGTACTGTACTTAAAAGTACATAGTAAACATAATGTTTACTCTTTACTTCTTGACGATTTAGTACGGCCTTGAAAACCTGTTTTCTGAAGAATGGAAGTGCTTCCATACTTTCTATTCAGTTTTTTCTCTGCTTTGCAATGCAAACAATTTCTGATAAACATACACTTTTCTTGTAACAAACGCCCTTACAAATTTCTCTCTGATAATTCAGACTAAAGAAATATAGGGTATGGCAGCCCTTTAATTTTTTTTATTAAAAAGGTACTTTACAACAAGACCAAATTTCTGTTGAAAAAGAGTCATTTGGTTTTCTATTCTTGAGCCGTTCAAAGCTTTCATCAATATGGAAAAAGTTGAAGACACTTCTTTTGAATTTATGCCCGGGTTTCGTAAAAACAGTACATTACTATATTTGCCGGGAGAAAAACAATTATTTGTTAAAAAATGTGTGTATAAAAATGTGCATCGTTATACGTGTTATGTGAAAAGCTGCAAATCTTTTGTTTTTTACGATATTGTGTTAAAAAAGGTTACGCAAATAAGTGAGGCCATTCATCCCCATCCGGATCAAGCGGAAATTGTTGAAAAAATGAAGATAATGAATTCTATTAAGAATAGCTGTACTGTTCCACAGAAAAGAGGATCGACATCCAAATACATTTTCGACTCAAAGCGTCAAGAAATGCCACAAGCAGCTGGATTAGTACAATACGCTAGTGTTAAGCGCCATATGAATAGGCTGAAGGCGACTTTATTGCCAAAATCTCCTACTTCCTTAAGAGACGTAAAAGATGCTTTCAACAATAAAACCGTAATGGACAATTATGGAATTTCAAAATATGATAGTGGAAAACCGTTCTACAAAACAACTATTCTGGAGAACAATTTTGGCTACACCATATTTCTGGCACCAAAAATTCAGGAGCTCATCGAATCCTTGCCACCATCAGAACGTCATTATTTAATGGACGCTACATTTTCAATTGTTCCAACATGTGGTTGTAAGCAGCTATTGATTATTTACATTGCCCATTCAGAACATGTAAGTTAACGTTTCATATATAACCGAAATAAAATTATGTAAGACTAGCAAATTTAACACTTTTAACTTTCTTGTCCCTCGAAAAATATATCTTGTTTGAAAAAATAACTCACCAATATTTTGTTTTAATTTTTGAAAAATGGATGACTAATTAAAAAAAAATTGGATAATCTAGATTTGTGAAAATAAAAGTTAAAAATTCGCGCGAATTTTTAACTTTTATTTTCACAAATCTAGATTATCCAATTTTTTTTTTAATTAGTCATCCATTTTTCAAAAATTAAAACAAAATATTGGTGAGTTATTTCAAATAGAAAACTATTCACCAATATTTTGTTTAAATTTTTGAATAATGAATGACTAAGTTAAACAATTTGGATAATCTAGATTTATGAAAATAAAAGTTAAAAATTCGCGCGAATTTTAAAATCACCAATATTTTGTTTAAATTTTTGAATAATGAATGACTAAGTTAAACAATTTGGATAATCTAGATTTATGAAAATAAAAGTTAAAAATTCGCGCGAATTTTTAACTTTTAATTTCATAAATCTAGATTATCCAAATTGTTTAACTTAGTCATTTATTATTCAAAAATTTAAACAAAATATTGGTGAATAGTTCTCTGTTTAAAAACTTAAATTTAATATCCCCTGATTTAACTCTTTCTCAATTTTAAAGGTGTATCCATTTCTCTACTTATTAATGACTAATAAGTCCGAAGAGAGCTATATACACATGTTTCAGTTCATTGATGCAAACATATTGAAATTTCAACCGGCTTCATTTACTACGGATTTTGAACAGGGCTTACGAAATGCATTAAAAAAAGTACACCCTACAGCAAAAATAAAGGGCTGTTGGTTCCATTATATCCGAGCAATTAGAAGAAAAGCCTCAAAAATAAAAGGTTTTATTACAAATATAAACAAGGAAAGCAGAAATTACAAACAATTTTGTAAGTTTTTTGTGCTTCCTCTATTAAAACCAACCTCAATAGAGAAAGCCTTCAATGAACTGAAGAACGAAACTGACATCTTGCCATGGTTTCCAACTTTTACAAATTACTATAAGAAACAATGGATATCTAAGGTAGGTACATTATGAAATGCATGTATTCCTTTACCTCATTTCTTATATTTTGTTTGTTAAAATTTAGAAAACGGAACATCAATTTTCCCTTTATAAACAAATAATGAGGACAACCAGTGCTTTGGAATCTTACAATAAGAAACTTTCAGAACTCTTGCCAAAGAATGGCAATTTTTTCAAATTTTGTGGGGTCTTATTGGATGAAGAGTTTAATTCAAGCATGAATTTTTCTGCAGCAATTGATGGGCAAACATGGGAAATGTTTGAACGCCCAAAAACAAAGTTTGCTAAAAGAGATGAATTAATTTATCAAAAATCTGTGTTGCTCCAGCCTTGCAATCATTGTAAAATGTGCAGTGAGTGTTTTGCCAAACTCAACGAAGAAGCCATCAAAAATAAAAACGAACTATTGTGCCCATTTTGTAGGCATATAATTACAAACTCTTGTCATATATACTTGTAAATTATATTTCTTAGTTTATTGTTAAATTTGAATGTTTTATTTTGTATCATATAAAGTTTCTGACCATGAATAAAGACTTCAGTTTAAAGTTAATTGATCATTTTGTTCATAAAAATATTTTTTGATGAAAAAAATATGGACTTATGTCCCATTTTTCAAAGAGGAATTGCGGAATTATGTCCCACTTAGGTGGGACTTAAGTCCAAAATCGGTTTATGGACTAATGTCCCACCTAAGTGGGACATAAGTCCATTATGGACTTATGTCCCGTGGAGTAATGTCCCTGCCCCACATAAAACAACTTAACTGATTGAAGAGAACATTCCACCGACCAACAGAACCATCTTAATGGACGGAACTTTTAATGTTGTTCCTCAAGGATGTTTCAAGCAGCTTTTGGTTATCTATATAGAATATTTTGACGAGGTAAAATTAATTTTTCATGCTTAAATGTAAAGATCGTGCTGGAAACCATCAGGGAGTAACAGAATAGCTTCAAAAAATCGCGCGATTTTTTTGCAGCTATTCTGCTTTTTAATATAAAGATCGAGCTGCAAACCATCAGGGAGTATAAGCAGCCATTTTCCTGTGGGGAGGAAATTTTTGAAGAAGTTGAAAGTGAAAGCCCTGTTTTTATCGGTCCAAACATTGATGAGAATATTTGCGTCATTTGTAAGGATTTGCGGGCAAATATTGTTCTGCTGCCTTGTAGGCATCTTAAAATTTGTAGTGAATGCAACCTAAAAATTCAAGCGAACTCTATTGCTGAAGGGCAGGATAACTATAAATGTCCTTGTTGCAGGGAAATTGTGTAGGATACAATGCAAGTATTTGTTTAACAGTTTGGGGTGATATTTCATTTTTTTAAATAAAATCAATTCTGAAAAAAGATAAAGTGGAGTTTTATTTCATTTTTACAAAAAAAAGTCAAAACAAGTTGGGGCCTTGTTTCATTTATTTTTGGGGCATTTTTTCATTTCGTTGGGGCCTTATTTCATTGGGTCATAATTTCATTATGAAATAATGCCCCAATTTGCGGCCTTATTTCATTTTTTCTTTTGGGGTCTTATTTCCTGGGGCCTAATTTCGCCCATACCAATGTCATAAAAGAGGAAGAATTAGAAAAAAATAAAAAAACCAAATGAATCACACGGTATATATATGCCAACTTGTGGGCTTACGACAAAAAAAAAAAAAAAAGAAGAAAAGATAAAAATGTCGAAAAAGCGGAAAATTCCTTGTATGTTGCTGGATAATATAGGACCAAGAATTACTTACAATAGTATTTTGTGAATTTGGAAATGATATATTTTCTTGTATCAAAAAAATGTTTCGAATCCCAAAAATGATTCATAGAAATATTCACAGAATATTCAGTTGACATTTTAATATTATTTTTTAGTTTATGTATTAAAGAACTCTTTTAAATCCACTAACTCTCAACACATGCATGAATTTCTACTGATTGAATCCTTGAACTCACATTTCAGTAAACTAAATTCGCACATTGAATTCGAGTGCTCTGCAAAAAAAAAAGTATATATATACATAAGTGGAATAAGACTTCAAGAAGAACCAATGATATAGGCATACAATATGCCAACGTGCCAAGGACAACACTTAAAATGTTAAAATTGACAATGCTATCTTCCATAACAACATTATGTTTCTATATCCACTGAAAACAATCGATACAAATTTAATATTCAAACAGACATTCTAGAAAGTTCATCCAAAGAAAAAAAAAGAATACCTTCAGGTATTTCATCGCTGAAGGGCAATCAGAATTTCAATCATTTTTCTTGACATAACTAAATTGTATATATATGTATATAGGTACAGTGATTACCTACTCAAAATTTCGTCTAAGCGAATAAAAGGTTTTGAGATCGTCCTTGCGTGTAAGGTATAGCAATCTATGAGAACGCAAGAAATCTTCCATCTGTAGTATCTTTCTGATGCAATTATTCTTTATGCTAGTTGATTTTATTTTATTTCTGTTACCATTACTTATAGGTTATAAAAATGTGTGTATAAATATCATCGGCCTCGAAAGTATTTTGAACTCATTCATCCTTGGAGTCAAAAAGTTTATTATTGAAAACTTTTATGTCCAGACTTGCGAACGACCCTTAAAAGTTAATTTAAGATCTGTAGGAAAAAAATTGTGTGTGTTTCACACAACAATTATAGCTTTAAGAGAATTAATATTCTGAATTACAATTTTCAACCCTCGAAACCCTCCCCAAGGGGCATATTGGTATAAATACCCACCTGATGTAGGTATTCCCACACTTACACCAAACGAGAAGAGCTTATTTGATTTGTTTTGGTTATTTGTTGTCTGATTCCTTCGATTTCAATTAATTACAATATTAGTTCATCTATCCTATTAAGGGATCCCTAAAGGATTACAGATGGATAATGGATGGAAATTACAACAGCCTGTTTTGTGTACGCATAGATATATATATATATATGCGCATAGGTATATACATCACACCATCGACCATCATCCTCTATATTCAACCAACCCAATATTATTCTGTCTATCACATCAAAGCACAAGAAGTATCTTTCATTCTCTTTAATGACATCAACGATAGTGGTGAAGTATTTTCCAAGCCATGGTCTTTGTTAATTTATCTATTGGAAATCCTGATTTGATGTTGATGATATTTTACCAAGTAAATGAATTGTAAATAATTATTCTTGAGATGAAATGATGAAGAAAAAAGTAATGAAATGAAATTTATTTCGAATTCTATGAATGCTTAAAGAAAAAAGTTTGTTTTTATCTAAGAATATGGAGAGAACAATACAGAAGGTTTTGGTTTTGAAATATTTTGCTAAGAAAAAGTTTGTGTGTGAATAAAATTGATGATTTTTTTTATACAGAATGTCCCAATTGGGATTTCTCCATGAACAGTATAAAATTATATAAACAGATCAAAAGAATCTGAGAAAAAAGCTGCCTCCAACTTTAGATTTTGCCACCATTAGAGCTAGAGGTGTGGTGAGCTAACCACTATAAGGTACATTGAATTTGAGTTTGAAGGCAACAAAAAGAACAAGCGAAAATAACCCTTACAGAAATCCCAGGAAAACTTACTCTGTTTATGATGAAATAATGACTTTGATGGTTACAAATATACTGCATTTTGATGCTGCTAAGATTACTATCCATATAGTTTATTAACCTGAGCGCACGAACAGAAAGTGTTTGAACTGACTGAAGATGTTTCACCTCAAACACCTGGTGGATCACTTAAAAACTAGAACGAATGCTCGTATGCAAAAGTAATCGAAATCAATATATATGTAGGTATGGATACTGTTTTAACTGGCCATAGTACACGCTAAGATATCACGCCAAAAAACTACAACTTACTAAGAATAGCTTGTAAGGAAGAGGTTGAGAAAGAGATATCCTCTAGTAACCCACTTCCCACTTCATGCCACTATGCCTGTAATTTCCATGCAAGTAAGGTAGTAAAATGTTGGGTGCTGCATACCATTTTTACTGGCGCCAATAAATAGTTTTGACGGTTTCTTTTCAACTAAACTTAGGCATGGATGGTGTTTTTGATTTAAATAACTCAATGGCTCGATGTTTAAACTTGTACATTAACAATATCGAAAGCCAGAGTTTCATATAAACGCGAACACCAAACCAACCAGAAAATAGCACAGACGCGACGATTTTTAAACTTATGATGGCACCAAAGGAAACGATTTCAATAAAAAATGTGCCAACATAAGATCTTTATAATTTTATTATTATATTTCACTAGTAGGTTAAGTAAATTAATTATATAGTTTAATGATACTCAGCCAAATTCTCCGTGTGTGGTTAAAGGTGTCGCTTGTGCAGCGAGCTAGATCCAAGTGACCGATAAAACTATCGAAAATAATTTAAGAGCAATTGCATTTGTCATAGACTCATTAAAATTGTTGTTATCAATTGTGGATGCTGGAAGAAATGAGAGCAACCTGCTATCCGTGTGCATTCACCACACCTTTGACCACTACAGAGTTACAAAATTTTCAAGATTAAACTGATTGATAACACTCATGACCCGACAAAGTTGTCGATCAGAAAGAAAGTAGTAAAGCATAAGGCACAAAAAGAGATTTGACTTCATTATTAAGTTTAAGAGATACAGTACTACCAGGTTATATGAAAACAAGGTAATTATAAGTATAAAATTGAAATATATAATTGAATTAGGCAGTAAGTATAAATAGATAGTAATAAATTCAGATTTGAATAAAATAAAAGATAAAATAATTGAAAACAATTAAATAATAATCACGAATGTGACTTGATGTCTGTTGAGTTCCAAACAGATGGTATTTTTTCAATGCAGTAATAAGCACTGAACAACTCTTGAGGCAAAATTTGATTAAACCATAAAAAAACACCTTGTGGGAAATCAATCTTTGAAAGTATTGGATATCTCAGAATTCTGATTAATCAAAATTCTATAATTCGGTGGTATTATAATTTTGAAATTAAACTTTGAAATATAAGACAAGTATCTTGTAATATCAGCAGCCTAACTGAAGTATATCTATGAAACCATAAAAAAAACAACACTTCAAATTCTAACGAATTAATTAATTCTTCTGTAAATACCATGTCGATTGTAAATCCCCGAACTTGCTCTTGTATAGCATCCTATGGAACAACACACATTTTAATTTATTAAATTCTGAAGAAAGTGCAAAACATGCATATCAAAAAATGGTCTAAACGTGAGCTCAAGTTTTATGTTAGCAAATAACTGCGAATGGTATCTTGTGTTAAATGCCAAACTGAATTTGAAAGCCGTTCAATTTATGGCAAAATTTATAAACACCTTTAACACCAAATCTCCGTTATAGTTAGCAAAAGGATCCTTTCAAAAAGTCCAGCTATATGCAACTTTTAACTGAATAGCACCTGCTTCGATACCAATATTGTTAAAGGAAACCTAATTTTGAAGACTTTGTTTAAAACTCGGATGTTATAGTCTACAAAAAACATTTGAAGAAAGGTTTATTGACGAGTTGTATCCTGTAGGTGTAAATGACTCTTTGAATATTTTTAATGAAACGAAAATCTTCAAACATCAGAGAATAATCTATATGTATTCAATTATTATGAAACTAGAAAACTTTAAAACTAAAAACAATCTTTATATCGAGATGAACAAATTTTCAAAATGTTTATAATTTGCAATTGTCATTTTCGGTCAAATTGAGAATTTTCAATCTGCCAGACAACGAAAAAGACAAATTAATATTCCAAGCATTTTATTTGAATTCAATTATTTTGCATAACCTAAAGGGAAAGGTTTCTTACTTTCAAACAAAGAGGCTCAAGTACAGTACCGAACATTTCAAATCTGATTTCATATAATAATTTATACAGGGTGATTGGTATAAGATGCACCAAAAAGCTTGAGCGTGTAGGTGAAGTTAAGACAAGAAAAAAATCGTATCAAAGGGGGGTCTATTTCCCCCCGTTTAGGTGGGAAGGGCAATTTTCTAAAACATTGACTTTAATCAGAAAAAAAATATTTAAAAACAACGGTGAATGATACAAAGCTTTGTTATATTTTTTTGGAAAGCCAGAAAACTACTCTTTTATTTAATTTTTAAATTAAGTTGTTAAAGGGAACAGTTCTAAAAAAATTAATTTTCAAACTCAAAATTTTGAGAAAAAAACTAAAAAAAAAATTTAAACTAATTTTTTGCAAAATTTTATGTAATTAACTATTATTTTTATTTTCAAAATTCAATGCTCTTATTTATTTTTAGTCAAAAACAGAAAACCGGATGCCAAAATGTATCTTAGTTTTTGAGAAATTAAGAAAAACCAGAAACACTGTTTTTTTTTTGGTTTTCCCAAATTTGACCTGCTCCGGTCAATTATTAATTAGGGAATTATCCCTTTTTTATTTTTTATTACATACCATCCGATTTTAATCAAATAATAAAAAAAAAACGAATTAACTTTTTACTTTACTTACTAGTTTTACTTTTAATTTTTTTTAATTTCTCAAAAACTAAGATACATTTTGGCATCCGGTTTTCTGTTTTTGACTAAAAATTAATAAGAGCATTGAATTTTGAAAATAAAAATAATAGTAAATTACGTAAAATTTTTAAAAAAATTAGTTTAAAAATTTTTTTTTTAGTTTTTTTTTTCAAAATAATTTTGAGTTTGAAAATAATTTTTTTTAAAACTGTTCACTTAAACAACTTAATTTAAAAATTAAATAAAAGAGTAGTTTTCTGGCTTTACAAAAAAATATAACAAGGCTTTGTGTCATTCACCGTTGTTTTTAAATATTTTTTTTTCTGATTTAAGTTAATGTTTTAGAAAATTGCCCCCTCCCGCCTAAACGAGGTGAAATAGACCCCCCTCCCGTACGATTTGTTTCTTGTTTTAACTCCACCTACACGCTCAAGCTTTTTGGTGCACCTTATACCAATCACCCTGTATACCTACCTACGAATCTGTTGTTGGTATTACACATTTGCTTTATATCTCTTACCCGCGGGCAGTATATTTAAAAAAAAAATATATTATACAAAGAAAAAACAACATTAAATATCTGTTTCACTAGAATACACATTCTGATTATGCTAATGCGCTGACATGGTATTGGATGAAAATTCAAAAATCGGATTTCTTCACACCACACGCCACTAAAACGAAGATAACGATTTGCCTTGGATTTCATATGGCCATTATGAGAATGGCGTTACGTGTAATGTATGGATCCCTGGATTAAATTTACCATCTGATTTCTTCTCAACTCCCATAGTCATCGCAAACCCAGCCACGCCTCTTAACAATATCAAAAAGAATATAAACATTTTGATTTCAGATTACATATGCCTTGGAGGTTTCGAGAATTCACCTTTTGTGTTTTGAAATGGATAAAGATACACTCTTATGTGAAATATGCAATTTACAATTGGAATTGAAGTTCAAATTTTATAACCAATACACAATAACACATTCAGAGAAGCGCGCCCTGAGGAGTTTTTTTTTTGTTTATTTAAAAGGATTTTTTATATTATGCAAAAAATACATTTATTCAAAATACTAGAAGAAGGTGTTACAAACATATACAACACACATGTAAAGCTATACTTTTGAATGGGTTTGTTCTCCGGATGTAACAATGGTGTTCATTTCTTGTTACAGATAAGTCCCTTTAAATGAAAATAATACCTCAGATATATGGCTCTGGTCGGGGGAGTGTTTGGAGATTGATGTATTTGTCGACAAATAAAATTGGGTTACCAAAGAATAGAAATACATATTAACCATGGAAAGAAGTGAGTTTTGAAAGAAGAGGAGTTCAATTTAAATGTTATACTGCCTTGTGATACTGATTTATAGATCTTAACAGCTACTTATTCAGCATCGTTAGGCTCCATTAATGCGTGATAAAAAACGATGAGCTGACTCTTTTATTTATTTTTATTTTGTTTAATAATGACACTCTGATGAATACTTATACAAAATAATAATGTCATGGATGCGCTGTAATAAATAAATTTAACAAAATTAATGTCTGCTGTTTTTTGCTTATCCCATCAATATATTTTTTTAATTAATTTTTTTTTTTGAATGCAAATGGGGGTACTTTTTTCTCTGCAACCTCCCAAATTATGTACATGATGTGCGCAGGGTGGAGTGAAATAAGCGCCGCGGAATTACAACACCCACGGGCATTAATTCCTTTTCAAAGTGGCAGTCCAGACCCTCCACAAAATAGCAAAAAGACCCGTGGTACTTGCACCCACCCCCAAATTCTATAGGTAGTGGGCCAGGTAGGGGGGTTATATACCAATCTCAACTGTTAAGAAATAACACCCACGGATTTGATTGCCATTTTGAGAAGGAATTATTGCCTGTGGGCGTTGTTTCCTTTCAAAGTGGGAATTAAGACCCGCGCACAGCTCTAAATTATCGTTGTACTCTTTCACCAATATATGCTTCTGCTATACAGAGAACAAGTTTCCAGCATCCATCTTCTTTATGTCATTGTGAAATCCAAATCTCAAATGTATAATGAAATCATTATAGGTAATTGTCCGAATAGGTTTTAGATAGTTTTTTGAGTTTTGAAATGGTTTACGAATTCAGGGTCGACTATGCCAACGTCCGTGGGCTAAGATCCAATTTCTGTGACGTGTAGGTGAAAATACGGATTATTCTGAATTTAACCTATTTGGGTATAACTTAGTGCCATTATTCTTCTCCCACCATGCTCTCGCCGTTTATATTAGGAATGATGTCGCATACCAACTTCAACCACAATACGGTCCATGTGTAAACACAAATTTTAATTTCATGTGGTTTAAATTCACGGTAAATAAGCGCATCATCCATACATGTTTTATTTATCGGAGCCCCAAGTTGGACAGTAATTCAACTTCAAACGAACTTGACGCTTTGTCCGACTCTATTCAAAGGATTGTTTCCCTTTATCCTCGCACTGAAATCGGTGTTACGGGCGATTTCAATGTACACAATTCTTCGTGGCTTCGCTTTTCTGGCCAGACAACACCCGAAGG
Organism: Baccha elongata; assembly: GCA_951217065.1. Lineage (NCBI taxonomy): Eukaryota > Metazoa > Arthropoda > Insecta > Diptera > Syrphidae > Baccha > Baccha elongata. The sequence continues at coordinate 61,928,161 of OX578272.1, read as the reverse complement.
AAGGTATGCCGAGATCTTTGCTGAGTTAAACCACCTAACTCAGCTAGTTGACGAGCCGACTCGAATATCGGACGTTAATGGCCGAGCTGAAAACACTCTAGACTTGTTTCTTACCTCTGACCCTGATAAGTACACAAAAAAATACAAAAAATACTACAATGTCCCAAAGGTAGTAAACATTTTTGGTCATTTGTAAAAAATATTCGCAACACTACCTCGTCGTCGGTTCCAACGCTCGTCTTCAATGACACTCCATTTGTTAGCTCTGTTGACAAAGCTAACCTACTTGCGAGGCAGTTCGCTGCCAACTCAACACTGCCTGATAGTGTCATGACTCCGCCAGTACTTGAGCGCGTAAACGGATTCATGGGACGAATCTTCTTTCGCACTCGTACAGTAGCAAGAGTTCTTAAAGATATTGACATTCACAAATCCGCTGGCCCGGATAGTATCCCCCCCATCGTTCTGAAGAGGTGTTCTTCCACGCTGGCAAAACCACTGCGTAAGCTTTTTCATCTGTCCTATTCTACTGGTCTCTTCCCGAGTAGATGGAAAACAGCATTTGTCCAGCCTGTCCCTAAAAAAGGCGAATCTTCCTCACCCTCAAACTACCGACCGATTGCACTTACGTCCCTTCTTTCCAAGGTCATGGAAACGTTGATTAACTTTCAACTTAAGAAATATCTTGAGGAACGGAAGCTTCTTAATGACTGGCAGTACGGCTTTCGTAGCAACAGGTCCACTGGTGATCTGATAGTTTATCTCACCGAGCAGTGGAACAAATCTTTACATCGTTTTGGAGAAAGTAAGATTGTTGCACTTGATATTTCAAAGGCATTTGATAGAGTTTGGCATCAAGCTCTTCTTTCGAAAATGCGTGCTTTTGTCGTCGATGAATCTCTTCTTCGTTGGATTAGAAATTACCTTTCGAACCGTTCAATACAAGTTGTATTGGATGGATTCAAATCTGAAACCCACAAAATAAATGCTGGTGTGCCCCAGGGCTCCGTTTTGTCTCCGACTCTCTTTCTCATTTTTATAAATGATCTCCTGTCTGCAACTTCTAATCCACTCAACTGTTTTGCTGATGATAGTACCCTCAGTTTTTCATATTCGTTTCCTGATTCTCGCCCATGTTCTTCGGAAGTGGATCTTGAACGGCTTAATATGATAAGCTCATTAAATTCTGATCTTGATAGCATTGTCCAATGGGGAATAAAAAATCGCTTAGAATTTAATGCTTTAAAAACACAATGCTGTTTACTTTCATTAAAGCGAAACCTTCCTTCCATGCCACTTTCCATGAGTGGTACTTGCATCGAGGAAACCGAACAGCTTTCAGTTCCCGGTATGTGCATTACAAACCACCTTCTGTGGAATGAACACATATTTGACACCGCTAAATCTGCTGCGAAATGTTTAGGTTTCCTCCGAAGATGCAAGAAATTTTTCTCCCCATCTGATTTAGCCATTATTTATAAGGCATATATTCGTCCAAAGCTCGAATATAACTCCCACATCTGGGCAGGTGCTCCAATAACGTCGTTGAGTTTCTTGGATAGAATACAAAATAGAGCTATAAAAATGATAGGTGATAGGTCAATAACTGATACAATTACGTCTCTCGAGCACCGTCGTAACGTATCATGTCTCACGTTGTTCTATCGTTATTTTTATAAGCAATGCTCAGAAGAAATAGCTTGCTGCATTCCTCCCCTCAAACAATTCAACCGTAATACTCGCGCTTCAAGGAATGCTCATCAGTTTACCCTAGAGTCCAATTTCGGACGTACCGTTAAATACAGAGATTCTTTCTTCAGCCGCACAACACGAATGTGGAACGCATTACCCGCCTCTGTTTTTCCATCGCATTTCAAAACTCAGAACTTCAAAACTAATGTTCATCGGCATCTCCTTTCAAACCCCTCCCTTTTTTCCTAATGCTCGTACTGTGTTCACCATATTAAGGGTAGACTAATCCCTTTAGTGCGCGCTTATTATAAAAAAAAAAAAAAACCGGTAGGACTGTAGATAGGTGTCGAACTGACAATATATCTATACAGGCATACAGAAGTACAGAATTGACGGACCTACTTTGGTCTTCTCTATCATCGTATAATATCATGTTTAATTGTTTTTTTTTTAATAAAAAAGTAAAAACGTTTTTCTGTAGATACACTCAGTTGCATCTAAAAGGTATCACTATTTTTTTTCAACAACTGACTGAATTCAATCCATTTCCCTTATCTACAAACTTGTTGTACTCTTGAACCTCATTCAATTTATAGAACTTTAAACAAATAAGTACAAACATTTTTACAAAAATAATATAATGTATCGTACCTACTTATAGGTAGGTACCATACATATAAGTTAGGTACATAAAAACGAAGAAACAAAATATTTTTACCCTCATCACATACCTACATACAGTTTAAGGCTCTTTTAGATATTTGAAGAAAATTATTTTTTAAAGTTTCTCCATTTAACACAAAGGACTCGTCCCAAGAGCATATTCGTGGCATTTCTACTTTATAAAAATTTGTTTTTTTTCATTTTCTATGACTCGGCTTTGTACTTGACGTAGAATATGGAATTCAGTTGCTACTATATATTATTTCTGCAAACAGAAGAAAGTGGCACAGTCGATTCTGTCCGGAATATGAATTGTCCTCTCCTTTTTTTGAGTGCGCATACCAGTAGGTGTATACTTTGCCTGAATCCCTCAAATTTAAGATACACGAAAACAAATGAAAAATGAATGCAACTATAGTGCACTGCACATACCTACATTTTAGTGAGTTCAAAAATTATGAGAAAAATGGTGTTGGATGCAGTCAGCAACAGAACCAAACAAAATAAAAAGAATAAAACTGAGCAGCTTTTGGTGTTCCTTAACCCGAGGGTAAAGTGGTGAGCATTCTTTGGAACGTTGTTTATGGTTGTTGAACGTTGGGTATCTTTTTTTTTTTTTTTTTGAAGCACTTTAAGGAGTGGAATGAATGACAATGCGTTCTTTTCTACTGCATAATTATCTTTAAAATATATTTAAACTAGCTGACCCCGCGAACTTCGGTCCTCCTGAAATTATTAATGTAGCTGATAAAAAAAAAACTTTATAATTTGTTCTATTCAAATTCTTTATTCCAAAATAAAATTTTGAAAAAAATTAGTTTAGACATTTTTTTTTTAGTTTTTTTTTCAAAATTTTGAGTTTGAAAATAAATTTTTTTAAAACTGTTCACTTAAACAACTTAATTTAAAAATTAAATAAAAGAGTAGTTTTCTGGCTTTCCAAAAAAATACAACAAGGCTTTGTATCATTCACCATTGTTTTAAAATAATTTTTTTTCTGATTTAAGTCAATGTTTTAGAAAATTGCCCCTCCCGCCTAAACGGGGGGAAATAGACCCCCCTCCGATACGATTTTTTCTTGTCTTAACTCCACCTACACGCTCAAGCTTTTTGGTGCACCTTATACCATTCACCCTGTATAGGCCAACCTTTCTCCTAAACAACATTAAGTTCTATTCTCGGTTGCGAACACGTACACTAGTCGGCATAATTATTTTCAAAAAAATGTAATGTTTCTTTCAACGATAATATTAAATAACGAGTAAGGTTCAAAGATTAAAAATTGACAGTTATTTAAAGACTATGGTGTTTAATTGGTTTAATAGGTGTTCAATTTCAATCATTTGGTAAGTTTTGTGCAGAAGGGGGGCTTTTGTTTGATTGAAAGTGCTTTTTTTTAGTGGCAAAAGTATTTTGACAAATCTTTTTTTTGCTTATTTCGTAAGATTATATAATTTATTTTAAATTTTGAGGATGAGATCATTATGTTACAGATTCCATTGTTACAGAAGATTAATGGATTTTTAATATGCTAATTGGAGACTTATTTTTTGCAGTTTTTTTCTTATGTGTAAAAAACTGTACTATCATCCTTTCTTCCGGTATAATTCCAAAAATTATGTTTTGTAAGACGTCTGCGCATAGATATTTAGCTAATCGAAGTTTTTTGCAGCAATTTGAATTTCAGCTTATGACTTTTAGGGTTCAATGGAGAGGTTTTAGCGCAGTCCATTCACATGTGGCTTCATTTTTTTAGATCTTTTTTTATGTTTTCTAACCTTCAAATGGTAAATTTGGCACAGAATTAGAATCTGTTGTGTTGTCGTATTTGGTAGTCTATGGTTTGCTTTCCAAAATTCAGTTCTGTGCTCAATCGTTTAGCAAAAATCCGAGAATTATACATTGGAACATTAGATGCTTATTAGATGCATATTTTGCACAAAATGGAATCTGTACAAATTGGACATACTGAGTTCATCCTTAAAATTTAAAATAAATTATATAATCTTACGAAGTAATCACAAAAAAGATTTGTCAAAATACTTTTGCCACTAAATAAGTACTTTCAATCGAACAAAAGCCGCCTTTTGCACAAAACTTAACAAATGATTGAAATTGAACACCTACTGATTCATCATAATAGAATAATCTTTAAATAACTGTCAGTTTTTAATCTTTAAACTTTACCCGTTATTTAATATATCATTGAAAGAGACATTACATTTTTGTCAAAATAATTATGCAGACTAGTGTACAAGGGGGTAGGTTTTTAGAGTCAGAAAAATAAGTAAAACTTCCACTGATTCACAAAGCAGTGGGGTTAAATGGGAAAAATGCTACTTTTCTTGAAAAAAATAATTTTTTTAATTGGTAGGTATTTTTGGTAGTTAATGTATTTAACGTAAAAAAATTGTAAATATGTACATAAATTAGGTACACGTAACGCCAACTCTAGAAATTCTAAGTGCGCTGCTGTCAATTTGTATATTTTCCGTCGAAAAACAAAATTTCAAATTTTATGTCGTTTGGTCGTGTATTGTAGTGCATCGACTGTAACAACATTAACTAACGAACTACCGCAGTTTGGTATCAGAAGTAACAAATGTATTTTCCAAAAAAAGTACCATTTTTTCATTCTCTTTCATTATCTGTTCTTTTATTTTAACTTGTGCCTTGTGTATGCTTCTCTGGAATCGGTTATACTTTATACTTTTTAACTGCAAACTGCAACCCTTGAACGATACCGAAATTTACCCAGGAAACCCTAAGTGCGACTGAAAAATTTCATCACATTATTTTGTTTTTTAGCCTTCTTAAGAAGTTTCAATTCAAAAATTTAATTTAACTGATAAACAATTCTTTTATTCGATTTAAAACAAAAAAACAAAGTTGGTTTGTATGAGATTTTCGCAGATACACAGATTATCCACAGATGAACTTTATTCAAGATTTTGCTATCTTATGTTCTTCCTTGGGCTAATACTACTCCATTGAACCCAAAATATTGGAAATTGTTCTCGAGTTATGCGTGCACACACGTACAGCAGTCTTTTTTATATTATATGTATAAAGATAAAGGTACAACTATAATGCGCATGAGTTAGCAAGATCTATATTGTCAAAATTAAACGAACTGTTTCGTCATGTTTATACAAAACATGATGAATGCACATAATAAACATATGAAACATGTGAAAATCACTTGTTTTTAGTTTCTTTTAATTGTTGAAAAATGCATAATTTATTGTTAAATTTATTGATTTATTTATTAATTAGATAATTTAAATCAAATTCGTAGTCTTTTTTAAGTAATATGCCATTAATTTTTTTTTCCGGATTATCAAATGCCCACAGCTGTCAAATTTACATAATGTAAGTAATATGCCATTAATTTTTTTTTTCCGGATTGTCAAATGCAGACAGCTGTCAAATTTACATAATGTAAGAGCAGTTCAGATCGCACAGCTCACGCGGAGCTCATGTTTAACGAAACTCAATGAAATGCGCATATGTCCATTATAGCTAACACCATATGACTCTGTGTATTCGCTAATTTACACATGCGATTTTGACAGTAGCTCATGCTGACTCAAATAAAATAAATTAATGAATTTATTTTCTTTGTTCTTTTGTTCGTTTCAGATTGATCTTCTTTACAATAACTGATAAATTGTTGAAACTTTCTTAACTAAGTACTACTAAATATAAAAAAAATAAAATAATAAGGAATAAAATAAATTTGGTTTATTTTAGGAATTAACTTCTTTTGATAAATAATATTGTCTTGAATTTAGGATAATGTCATAACGAACGAGTTCATTAAATCATTGTAACTCATTTAATTAAATTAATTAAGTATAGTTAATAGCTAAAATAAAAGATTTTATTTGATCAATGAAGTCGGTTAATTATATGAGCAAAATAGAAATCAAAATCAATTAATATAGAACTATTGATTTGAGAAATGTCTTCGTTGCGATAATAAATGAATACATTAAAAAAGTAAACTCATACCTATCGCGATTAAATTCTCCTCCGTATTTTTTCCCCCCTTTGATACTCTACAATCATAATCAATTTTCGAAAAAAGTTGAAAAAAACCAAGGAAAAAAATAGGCATCGCAAATACATTTTTCTGCAATTTTAGGGCGAGTATTATTTACGTATGCCCTCACTTCCAGCAGCCAAACTTACATTTTAGTGGTCACCAAAGCGAGGTCTTTCTTTTCTACCAATATTTCTCGGGACTTTTACAAATCCAAAATCTGGTGTGGGCTCTCGGTCTTATTCAAATCCTTAAGTTTCTCCGAATTCTGTTTTCGTTTATTCAAACTATTTCTTCATCTATTAAAATGAAGGCTGTGGTATACATTTAAGAAAAAAACGAATCAAAACGTTTAAAAAAATTAAGTTCTCATTCAATAATTCATTCACAGTTTTCTTTTATAATATTTAATTTAATGAAATTTATCAAAAAAATTCGAAAATTTTCTATTTGAAATAATCTCCGGGTGAAATTTTTTTATTGGACATTGAAGTATAAAGCTCCTTGGAATAACTAAATCCGAAGAAGATCAATCTCCACCGGAATTGGCCATAAGGCTAACTTCATCAAACATTAAATTGTAAATTGCTACAGTATACAGGTTTGTTAAGTCAATAGTATTTTTTTTTCATTAGGACAACAAACGTGTTCATTAAAGTAATAAAATCTTTTAATTAAAATAATAAAATAGTTGATTGATTAAGGTAAGGAACAAGTTTATTAAATCAATCTATACTCGTTTAATTATATAAGTAAAAAAGTTCACTGATCAACTCTATACATGGAATTATTATAATGAAAGGGTTTCTTAAATCAAACATAAAAATGCAATGCACTAAAATTATTAAGGAGATATATTGTTTCAACAAAATATTTCATTAATCAAATGAAATCTGTTATTAAATTAATAATGGAGTTGATTGACATAATAAAAGAATTTAGAAATCAATTGACTTGTTTTATTATTATATATTAAATGATATTATATTTTATTATTATTCAAACATCAAAATAGTATTGTCTTAGGACTTTACGCAGATACATATAATTAACAAATTAGTTAGTATATTAAAGTCAATTAAAAGACTAATTGCTTCTTCCGATGATTTATTTGGGAAAAACAACAAGATCATTAAAATATTCAAACCGTTCTCATTAAATAAAACAAATACAGTCGAATCACCCTAAGTCAAACTTCCTCTACCTAAGTCGAATTTTCCTCCAGCTCGAAGTTTTACGCCCTATTTTCGCATACACCTGAATGTTCCATACAAAACCCATCCTCTAAGTGGGACCCTATTTTCAATCCCTCTAAGTCCAATTGTTCTCATGCGAAAAATAAAATTAACAAAAATCATTTTGTATCGTATTATTACATATCTATAAACATCAAGCACATCACGTTGCATAGTGTATTTCGCAGTAATTTTTAATCGACATGGGTCATTTGAACATCCCATGAGATCCTATCAACGTTTAATTGGAACGTCCAAACACTAAACCGATACTGACTTACTGTACTCATATAGGTGGTTTGCAAATTGTTGGTCTTTTTCTATACATGATGGTTATTAATGCCGGTGAAAGAAAATATATAAAAATACTTTTTCGGTAAACAAACATCAATTAGAGATGTTTCTGTAATCATAAACAATCTTACTTTTAAGATAAGTACGTTTTTTTAAAAGTGCCATTTTAATAATTTATTTCAATATATATTTCTGTCCTGAATATTACACGAAAATATTGAAAAATCAAAAACGTTTCCGAATTAATTCTATTTTCATGAGACACTCTAATAAAATTTTGCATAAGTGTTTCATAGTATTTATTTTTACTCATTTTAACTTCTCCATCGTCTAAAAGAAAAATTAAATTAGACTTTGTAACATTTATCCATCAATCAAACTTCCAACTTTTCTTAACTAGGTACTAACTTGTGTCAAGGATAATTCCTTAATTAGGAGCTTGTGTCTATTTCTCGTTCCGTGTGCCACAGCTGAATACTTGAGAATCTGAACTTTATTGCATGACAAATTATCATGTCATGTATTTTTATAGTATAATAAAAGACTTGACAAAATTTTATTTGCAGTTTTGGTGTAAAAAGTTCTTCCGTCAGCTACATTATTCTGCTTAGATAGTTATTTGTTAATTTTGTTGCATACTCACAGGCGGTGTTAGGAATTTATACGTAGTTTGTAAAACTTCTATAGTTTCCACCTTGAATGACAAGGATTTAATCCCAAAAATGCACGAAGCAAACACACGCTTACATGAACAATTTTAATATTAAATTTTTTTGTATAAAAAAAAATACAAAGAAGATACTTCTATACACACATGCTAACCTTAATCTCAAAGTAGGTTATCCTATTCAAATTTGGTATGAAATAATGAGAAAAACATAACCTTAAATTCTTTTCACTTAGTTCCTGTGGTATTTTTATTTCTAATTCCTTTGTATTTGCCTTAAGTTATTTTAATTTTAACTTTATATCGTTTCTTTAGACAGGAAAATAATATGTAAATCATTGAGGAAGGTAAAAGCTTCAAACAACCCAAGGACTATGTAAATTTTATTTTATTTTTTAATTCTCCATGTTTTACAAAAGGTATTGTTAAAAAGTTTTGTTTTGTTGTGAAAGTAAAAAAATGTATAACATGGATGATGATTGCTGCGTTAAAAATGTTGATTGTTTTTTTTCACATTCAACTGTATGCAATAATTTTTTACTGCTTTGTTATCATTTTATTCATTGGTGAAGTTGTCAAACTTTTTTCTTAAACAAATTAAAAAAACAATGAAAAGATACTGGGCCTTACTAATAATCAGATGCAAATGTCGACTATTAGTTAGCCTAAAGGTTAAGTAAAGTGTGGAGCTTAAACAGAATCCTACCAATAATAAACAATTTTATCCTTTCACTAACAAACCTCCACTCTTTATTTGAATCTACTACAATTTTCACCATTATCTGTCAACAAAAATGACGCAATTTCATACACACTTCTGTTTTTGTGTCTGAAGTAAATAAACAAAAATTAATTTAAGTGAAAAAAGTTTTTTATGCAATTTAAATTGAATTAAAATATAATTAAAGTGAATATATTATTGTACAAGCAAGAGTAATTTACTATATACCACACAAACTAATTTTTCCGCGACTTGAGGTTAGTTTTGGTTAAGTTTCTAATAAAATTGTTAATTGTTATGTTTTGTTAAAGATTCTTTGAAGGACGAATATTCTGAATCTGAACAGATAAAAAGAGAAAAGTTCTTTCAATGGGTCAAATAAGTTCTTTGAAAATAAAGAAAAATGATTAACGCATCACGAGAGTACTCACCCCTCATCCCTTTCGCCTACGAACTCTCGTCAGTCCGGTCTCAAATTTCCCAGTTTAAACACGGTCCATGGTCGACTCGAACCACCCTTTTAAGGAGACATACGAATTTGTTTTTCTATCTTTAATTTGTGTAGTTAGTAAATTTTAAATATAAAATTTCCCGGAAATGCGTCCCGGTAACGTTAAATTTAAAAAAAAAAAAATTAACAGGAAGTTAAGCCTTTTTTAAAGGCTATAACAAGAAATCTTTATCCGCCTGTGTTTCAGCAATCACTGAACCGGTTTACACGGTTCATATGCTGTTGGATAGAGGAAATGTCAAACTAAGTCGTGGAAACTATATTTCTGGACAGTTGTCCACGGCTAAAAAACGGGACTAAAGATGTACTTCTAAGACTCGAAAAATTTGAAAAAAAATAATAATTATCCATATTTTTTTTTTGTTTTAATATTTTTTTTCAAGAAAACTGCAAATTTGCAGAACTCAAAAGTAAATTCATAAAAATATATTCACAGGTTTTCAAAATATTGAATTAACAAAAAACGTTAAGCCTTGGTGCATATCTTTTTTTATTTTACTTGGAAGCATTTAAAGTCGTTAATGCTATGAAGAGAATGTTGTTTTCACAAAAGTCTTAGGTACCTACCAATTTTTAAAAATATAAAAAAAAATATTAATTTGTGAAAGCAACTTTCTGATTTAACATGATACTTTCGAAAATCCTCCCTTGTGAAATTTCAAAAAGTCTCTATACAGGGTTATTGGTTTAAGGTGCACCAAAAACCTTGAGCGTGCAGGTGGAGTTAAGACAAGAAAAAAATCTATGGGAGGGAGGGTGGTCTATTTCCCCCCGTTTAGGCGGGAGGGACAATTTTCTTAAATCAGAAAAAAAAAATATTTAAAAACAACGGTGAATGATACAAAGCGTTGTTGTATTTTTTTTTAAAGCCAGAAAACTACTCTTTTATTTAATTTTTAAATTTAGTTGTTTAAGTGAACAGTTTTAAAAAAATTAATTTTCAAACTCAAAATTTTAAAAAAAAAACTAAAAAAAAAAAATTTTAAACTAATTTTTTTAAAAATTTTATGTAATTAACTATTAATTTTTCAAAATTCAATGCTCTTATTAATTTTTAGTCAAAAACAGAAAACCGGATGCCAAAATGTATCTTAGTTTTTGAGAAATTCAGAAAAACTAGAATAAAAATTTTGAAAAAAATTAGTTTAAACATTTTTTTTTAGTTTTTTTTTTCAAAATTTTGAGTTTGAAAATTAATTTTTTTAAAACTGTTCACTTAAACAACTTAATTTAAAAATTAAATAAAAGAGTAGTTTACTGACTTTCCAAAAAAATATAAGAAAGCTCTGTATCTTTCACCGTTGTTTTTAAATAATTTTTTTTCTGATTTAAGTCAATGTTTTAGAAAATTGCACCTCCCGGATAAACGGAGGGAAATAGAACCCCCCTTCCATACGATTTTTTTCTTCACTTAACTCCACTTACACGCTCAAGATTTTTGGTGCACCTTAAACCAATCACCCTGTATAATAACATTTAGCCATTTAATCACAGACAACTATGTATCAAGAAAGAACGCCTAGGCAACACTTGTATGACATTTCATCCCTCATTAATTAAGTGTTCGACTTTAAACATGGCTTTCTCAACATTAAATTTTTACTTCTTGCTAGTGCTTAATCTGGACACTAAAATAATTATTAGTATGCACAATTTCTAAAGTGTGGAGATTTTAATTTAAGCTGTTGCTAAATTTGATTATTAGTAAGGCCCTCTGACTGAAGAAGTTGGTTATGGTTAATTAAACAGAAACTTGAGACTCTTTAACACTCAACAGACGTAAGCATTAAATACATGGTGAACCGTGATGCTTGAAGACTATGTGTGTAATACGTACATTGAATACATACATATTATGTGTGTGTATGAATAACATAAATACGAAAACTGATTATACATATGTATATGTAGGTGCTTTCTGAGAAAGATGAGATGGCGGTATTAAGCAAGTAACATTACGTTAACAAGTGAACCACGACCAAGGGTCATCTGGCTTTCTTGTCAAACCAACATAATCGCAAGAAGAAAGAAAGCACCTAACCTAGAACTCATAATATTAAGTAGAAGTAGAAGGACTACCTCCCGAGTCTTGGTTTAGAGACAATATATGTATGTTTAAAAACTGTTTGCAATATAGCATCGCAAGTTATGTTAATTTTTATTTTGTATATTAAAAGAATAGTCCTTTAAATACACTCCCTGTTTAGGTTCATTAATGAGCAAACAATACGAAACCTTTAGGATGTCTCAGGTATGAAAAAAATAAAAAAACATTGTGAAAAATTCGGGTTGGTTACGAAATCTCGCAAATCAAAATCTCGCTTTCGAAATATTGCATTACGAAATCTTGCAATCTCATAAACCCGCTTTTCATAATCTTTCAATTACAAAATCCTGATTCTTAAAATCTTGCAATTACAAAAACCCGCAAACTAAAATCTCGAAAACTAAAATCTCGCATTTAAAAAAGTATTGTCAGTTTACGACGTAAAAACAGTGAGATTATTATGGGGGTCATGCTGCCCCCTGCAACCCCCCTGCTTGGCCTCACTATAGATTTTGGTTGAAAATTGCGAGATTTTTGTGTGCGAGATATAAATTCGAGATTTTGAAAAACAAGATTTTGTGATTGCGAGTTTATGAAAAGCGGGATTTTAAACTGGCGAGATTTTCAATTGCAAGATATCGTAACGTTCCTGAATAATTCAGATTCGTTCACCATTTTTTTTTTCTCTTTGGAAAAAGCGATTTACATGAAAACGATTGAAAAATCATTTACACAACCTTTTGAACGAACACTTTTATTTCAAATGTCACTTTTAGAAGCATCAATTAATTTGTCAATAAAGTTTGCAATATTCATTTGAGTTTTGTAAATTTATTTCCAAATAAAATACTTTCATTGCATAATTTCGACATTAAATTATATTTTATAAGTGAATTTTATGAAATAATTGCATTATTATAGGGCCTTATTGCGAGAGTATTTTAAATAGAATTTAAGTCAAAAAGAAAAATAATAGATAACCGGTAATGCGAGAATCGTTTCCCATAGATATTTCTCTATCAAATAGAAATTTAATTTCGTTAAATTATTCCTGTTCGACTTTTAAGAAAATTGGAAAAGCCAAAAACAAAATTTAGAAAACCAAGAAAATAGCAACAAAATTATGTATTTTGACGGAAATCTATAGGAACAAATTTAATAAAAACAGACAAAAAAAAAATGAAATGGATGAAGCAAATGAAAAGTTGTAAAACCTACGAATATACTGTAAAGTTAACGACTTTGTATATCTATATTTGACCGGTGGAAGCATTACTAAATATTGATCTCTCAAAACAAGCCTTTAATTTTAGTTGAAACATAGACATTAATGATAAAGAAACTATGAACAATTTAAAGATCCTACTTTTAAAACCTTTTTTTAACTTCAAAATAATATGTCAAAATGACCAAAACGGTCAATCAAAAATTTTGTAAGCCATCCAAAAGATGAAGATGGGAAATACGGAACTCGAAATACTTCCGAAGCATTTCAAACATATATTTTAAGCGTTCACAACCAAAGAAACGTTTTTAAACAATGCTTCTGATATATTCAAAAAATTTTCGAATTAAACGATTTCAGACAAAAAAAAAAAACATTTCAGAAACATTTCATAGGCACAGTAGATATATGTATGAATATGAAAACATTTCTGAAATATTTTTTAAACGTTTTTATAATGATTCAGTGGTTTTTGTTGTTGTTGTTGTTGTCTGTTTTCCATTCGCAATTAACAGCATTCAATGTTTTGCTATTTAAGAGAGTAGAAGGAAGAGGGATTAGTATTTATTTTGGTGAAAAACTGACCTAAAAACATTTTAGAATTTAAAAATGATTCTTGAAGCGTCCTCATTGTAAGAAACATTTCTGAAAGGTTTTTTATTAGTTCGAGAGCTAGCGACCGAGATTTAAATAAGTGCGTTTGAATCAATTATGCAAATCTAACTGTAGTTTTTTTTCACTTGAAATATATTCTAAATATGTCAGGCGGTCGGAGTTACTTTCGAATAAAACAAGATTTGTTTAGCGATTGTTTTGACATATTTTTCACACTTTATGAAAACTCCAATTTCATCCCGAATTGCTATTAAGAGAAATCTTCTTTATGAAATCTCGATTAAAAATGATCTTTTAATAATTTAGCAGAGTGCATATAAATTATAGCAGTTAGTAAACCGATAAAAGTTACTCTAAAGCGAATTTTCGTTTTCAAGAAGAAATGTTTCAAACCAAAAGAGTCTTCTTGTTTGAATATTCAAAGCTGATGGGTAAAGTTTAAATTTATTTCAGTTTACTTGAAAAAAAAAAAAAAGATTCTTAGTTTTGTTCATTTCAGCATAAAATATACCTAAATAAAATAAAAACAAAAAATAAACATGAATTATGCACAGAGCGAAAAAAGACTACATAAAATCAATAAGATTGTCTTATTGAGCTATACTTTACTTAGAAATCTTATTAAAAGGAATGATTAATAAGATATTTCCATAGAGAAATCTTATTGATTTTGTGAAGAAAATCTTATTAAAGCTTAGAAAAATTTTAAATAATCGTTTTAAATGGAAAATCACATGAAATAATGTAATCAATATTATAATCTTATTACTTATCAGTTTTAAGAACGAAACCTTCTTATGCCCAGTTTCACCAAAATACATCTAAAAGCATTTTAGTTAACGGAGTAATAAAATTTATTGGCATTTTAGCTTAAAATGGTTTGCACCAATATAAGAAGGTGAATTTTTAAAAATGAGGAAACTTGATGCCAACCCCGGATTTTTATTCACCACTCATGGCTCTCTTTCATTAGAGCAAGCGAGAGGAGAGCATATATTAATCGAAAAATTTCAACGTTATCTTTGTCTTGCATTTTTAAGACGCCTTTAAAATTTATTTGGAACAAAATGGGACTTTAGTTTATTGGCCCTTTTAAAAATAAAAATGGTTGATGAAATCGAAAAATGCCATTTTAAGATTTAACAACCCAATAAATATTTAAAAGTGTTTGGAGAAACTGGCCATTACACCGATAAGTATTTTCTTATAAATGTGTAAGTGTTATTTTTCCGATGGCGTGTCTGCAATCGCAAAAACAATAAGAATATCTTAACCCTTTACAGTTCTAATAAGATATACTAATTGAAATGTTTGTTCATTTACGCTAATAAGAAAAACTTCTTAAAACCGAAAGAATTTCTTGTAGAATCTTATAGAGGAATTATTACATAAATGAGAAATAAGGAAATCTTATTAGTTGTAACTAAGTTCTTAAAAGATAAACTTATTAAAAATATTTTTCCATTCCAAATCAAAAAGAATTCCTTTCTAAAAGTATAAGTTTTCTTATATTTTATCATTCTGTGTGATACGTACAACGCTTCTTTTCGTTCGCAAGCATATTTTTTTTTTTAAGTTCGAAGGACGCGTCCTCCGGAAAATTTAAAGTAAGTGTGTGAAATTAGTTATATTAATAATAATTATAATATTGTATAATAATATTGGTAATGGTCTAATGGATATAGGTATCAATAATGCATTTCATCATTTTATTTCTATAGGATTATATGGCCGTCATATTCACTTGTATGACTTGAACAATAGACTTAAAGTCGTTCGCCCGAAAAAAAATGGAAATAAAAAGGAACATCAAATAAGCCAGCTGTTTTATGTTTAAAGAAAAATATTTTGTTTTATAACTGGGCAACATGAAAACGTGTACTTTTTTACAAACAATTTCGAATTTATTTATTTCCATACCAAGTATGTTATAATGTTACAACATTTATGCTTAAAAAAGCAATAAATAGTTTGAAAAAGAATATTTATTTCGTTTTTTCTCTAAATGAATTAAGCAGAAAACCGCACATAAAGTTCGTGTAAGTATAATATTATTTAAATTATTTCAATTTCGCATTACTTCTGATACCTAAGTCCTCCTTATTGTTTCGAAGAAGATTTGACACTTTCTCAATATGACCTTCTTGTTGTTTCCAAGAGAGTTTCATATGCTTTCAATAAGTTCTTCATATTGATCCAAGGCGTATTACAGATTATTTATTAAGATCATCTTATTATTTTTAAAAGATTTTCACATGTTATCAGTAAGATTTTCTTATTGTTTCTAACAGATTTGCTCATATTTTTTAATAAATTTTCTTATTGTTTTAAGAAGTATTCATATTTAAACGCAATAAGGTATCTTCTTAAAAATATGGACGTCCTTTTCAATATTCATCAAGATTTTATTAAAATTATCTCTATAGTTTTAATAAGATTTTCTTCTTTTATGAAAACCATAGAAAAATCTTATTACTTTTCTTCAATTTTATGTGGAATTTTTTTTCTGTGTGTAAAAACATTTGGTCCCTCAAGCAAAGTTTTAAACAAAGATGTATGAATAATTTCATAAACTACCTATACTTTTTATAACTTTCTATGACAAGAAAAAAAACTATTCCCACAACAACAAACCCAATAAAAATGTTACCCAATATTGCTAATAAGAACCAAAAAAAAAAATTCGCTAGCTGTTTTCGACTTTCCATTTCACACATCATATATTCTCCGTTCTTTCACGCTTGTATCTCTTTCCTCACATAACATCGTTCTACTGCCATCATCCAAAAGAATTCAGTATTAGAATTCTTCGTCCTTTCATATTACTTCTTCCTAGTTGGCCACATTTCTATGTTCTATACTGTCTGCAGCATACATAGAACCTCAATCCTTCCCGCAACCGAAACAAAAGATACAATATTTTATGCTTCCGTGGAGAATATTGTTTATTGCAAGCAAAAGAATAAAATCAATACTTTTATATCTTTTTCATTTTTATTGTGTTTACTTCAATCGATCTAGGGGACGACGGACGCGGTGCGACGACGAAGGTTCAACTTGAAGTTGGAATGGAATATCGGGATCAGGAAGAGTAGAGTGCTTGAAAGTGTGAGAAAAACAAAACTTGGTTACAGAATTAAACTTCTATAACAACTTCTATCGTTTTGCGATTGCTTCAATGCTGCCGCCGTTCCTCGTATTTCAATCTCTTATTGAATCGAATAAAACATTGCAATGCCATATGTCCCAATGTAATAAAGAATTTATGGGCAAAGCAACATTTTCAACTTGGTAGATTATTATTGGATTTGGGGAGATTTTCCAGTCACTGATTGTGAGCCAATTTTCTGTTAGAGGACGGATGAGTTTTAATCTGTGAAAATCCATGCATACGGGTTAGGAATTATCGATGGCACTCTCGGATGTGTTGATTTACTTCTTTTGGATGTTTGGTCTTTGTGTTTTGTAGGAAAACGACAACTTATTTTTGAAATTTTTTGGAGATTTGTTGTTTTATTTAAGTGCATTTATGATTTACAATTGGAGAAATGGAAAACTGCACTCAGATACAAGTTTTAATTTGTTCTAAAGAAAAACATAATTCTTTAATTTTGCAAGAATTGTTTGTTAATTCTATGATCATCTGATATTCGGTGCTATAATTGTACCGTCTCCGATTCCGGAGACGGTACAATCATGAATTGTACGCAATCTACCTTGAAGCAGATATCGTGACAAGAATTAGGCTCGGTAGACTTCGGTGGGCAGGGCACCTAGCTCGCATGAGCGAAGAGGAACCTGCTCGGACAGTTCTTTGTGGTACATTCTATGGCAGACGACAGCGTGGTAGACCATGCTTGCGCTGGAGAGATGGGGTAGACCAGGACGCCCGGAGCCTTGGGGTGCGCAACTGGATGGCGTCGGCTCGAGACCGGGATAGGCGGAGAGACTTGTTGAAGGAGGCCAGGACCGGACCCCGGTTGTCGAGCCGATGATAATGATAATGAATAATAATTTTCCATGTAAGAAGTAAATTTAAGTATAGTTACTTTAAACGATATTCAAAGGGTAGTTATGTGCATTCAAGAGGACTAAACGTTCTCAAAACCAACCTCTGACTACATACTCCTACTCTCACCTCCCCGTGGTGAACATCGGGTGCCTATAGGCCTATAGTTCCTTAACCTCAGATCTGGGTTACCAATCCCATTGGAAGGTTGTGAGGTTTGCTAACGCGAGAGAGGGGTTAGGGGAAGTTTCCACTCAGGCACTTCTCCTTTCATCAATACGGAAACGGAGGAATTCAACAGATAGAATCAACGGTGGCGTCTACAGTTCCAGTCAGGTTGAACTACTTAGTGAACACCTTATGCTGGCTACTACGACATATTCGGAGCTCAGGCCGATAAGGAGTGGTTGATACTAAGGGTCTTGTCCTCCATGGTTGGGAGTCGTGCCGTTGGGGTGACTTCCCGGCCACATAAAGAATTTTTAGTTCCGAATTAACACAAGCCCTGGATACAGACGGATTTACTGTTGACGAACCAAGCAAACGAAATAAGGACAACGAACTTCGGATCTGCACGTGGAATGTCCTATCTTCCTATCACTCTACAGACCACGTGCAGCCGAACTATTAGCGGAGGCCTTAAAGTCCTGCAAAGCTGACATCACCGCCATCCAAGAAGAGCGCTGTGGTGGGCCGGGCAAAAGAAAAATGAAGGACTGTGATATCTACTATGGCGACTGCTACCACAAGCAAAAGCAGTGTCTATTCGGATGTGGATTTGTTATTAGAGTCAAACTTGGGCAAGAAGTCTTGAGCTTCAATTAGCCTGATATGCGCGCATGCCCCCACAGAGGAGAGAGATGAGGTAACCAAGAACGAGTTCTACGAGCTCTTGGACAAGACATACGAGTAATGCCTTAGCTATGACATTAAAATTGTCCTAGGTCAATACGATTCGCTGCTCTTAAAATTAAACGAACACAAATATTAAACAAGTTACATATTTTACTTATTTTTAGTGATTATGATGCTTTTTGAATGAATTTATGAAATAAAATATAACTATATCTACTTAATAAGCATTTCGAAAAAATGACATCTGTATGTAAAATACGTGTTCTTTTATTTATTTATGATTATATTGGAAGCAACTGACAATGATAATTAATTTCCTTTTTTGTTGCAAGCGCATTGTAATTAAAATGGCTTGGTGAATTTTTTATAAATAAGATAATTCCCATGTTGGAATAAAGTTCTTTTTTTATTTCTTATACGTGAACGTGTCCCTTGATTTTCATAATTGGCACCAAATGGCCATGTTTTGGAAAAAAAAGTTTGCTTTGGAACAAACTCAAAACTATGTAATAAGTAAGTAAGTAAGTACTTAATTCATTTATTTACAATATTTTGATATACATTAAAATTAGTTTTTATGAATTTGAAAGCTTTGGCTTTGCCGTCAGCTCTAATAACAACTTTAATTTCTTGATTTTAAATACATATACTGTTATTTTAATTTTCAGTTTTTATGTGATATTTTTAATTTTTATTTTTAACGTATGTATTTATGTATGAATGTAGTTATACATAATGTAGATTAATCATATTCTGTCATGATCATTTTCCTACATCTGCAAATTTCCTTCAGATAGTTAGAAAAGTTTTGCCAGTCCGGCCCATCTAATACTTGTATTGTCTCCTTCATTGAGAGAGCAAATTTTCCAAAATACGCGACCCTCTTATGTCTAAAAATTTGACATATGCTTATAAAGTGGAAGCAGTCTTCTTTGTATTACATAGTGTGCAGAACTGGTTAAAGCTCCCATTGTAAGGTCGTCCATTGAAATATAATACTTCGCTTTTTGCTTTGAAGATTAAAAAAATGTCATTGGGCTTAAGATAATCATGGAAATACTTATTGTTACTCAGATTATAATTCAGCTGGCTATATATTATTAGGCTTTCTGATTCGATGGCAGTTTTCTACAAGTTGATTCCGAATCGAGTCTTCATTAAGTTGAATTATTCTATAAAGTTTTTCTTTCACACCAAGAATGTTGTTTGGATCAATTTGCAAATCTTCACCATGCAGTGGCAATCCGTTGTCATTTATCATACCACCAGTCCTTGTTTCTTACTATGTAAAGCAGCATCATTTTACTTAATCGCTCATCTCGTAACATTTTAATGAGATAACCAGCTTGTAGTTTCAGAGTGCTGGTAAATATCTTTGGTAGGCCGGTTTCTAAGTAAATCACATAATTCGGTGTGTTGATTATTAAATTAAAAATTTGATTGATAAAATTCCTCTGAAGTTTCTCAACTTCTTTATACTCTTCCATTCCCCAAACTTAAGCTGCATAACACAGAGTTGACTTCACAACTGAATTGAAGATTTGGTATTTGACAGGCAAATGTATTTAGTTATTTGAACAAAAAATTTTCTCCATGTTAAGCTTATGAGACTTTGAGACGCCTTGGCTTTTCCGACGAGGTGCTTACTAAAATTCAGCGTTGGGTTAAGGTTCACTCAAAACTATGTATCACACTAAGTAGTTTAAATTTATAATTTATTTTTTTTTTATTTGTCAAAAAAAAGAATACATTATTTCATTGAGCTTTTTCGTTTATTTTTTAAATTTTTTTGTGCAAAATTAAACATTTAATTAGAATAACAAATAAAGGGTACGACTGGGTCGTATAAAATTGCTTTTGTGAGGGCAAATTACTTAGGGGCTTATCACAAGAACGAAGAAAATCATATGAAATTTTATAAAAAGCGTTAAATCGATATCTATCAAATTTTTAACCCGAAAAAACCTTAGGTAAATGAAATTATGAACAATAAATTTAAAAATATTTGACTTTGACCAGCTTTTTAAAAAATCTATTTTTCTTAAACAGTTTTTTTTTAAACAATTTTTGAAAAAAAGTAAGTACTTATGCATGTTTTTAGACCTAAATTTGTTACATTTTAAAACACAGTTTCACAAAAATCTGTTAAAAGGTTTTCAAAATATTAAATTAACAAAAAAAGTTTTAGAATTTTTTTTAAACTTTACAAAAATAGCTATTTAAGATAAGAGAATGTATGCTGTCTTTTTAGAATTTGCTAGTGCAGCTAAAGAAAATAAAATAGTTAAAAGTTAATAGTTTAATTCAGCCGTTATTAGTTAAAAAATACCGTTAAAGGCAGGTACCGTTAAACGAATTACGATATTATGAATTAGTATCTGATAGACATTTGATATTGAGTTGAAATCATTGCAGCCGTTCTCGAGAAAAATAAGCTTTTCAATAACGGTTATGTGAGAGGTACCGTTATACCGTTAAAATACATTCCGGTACATCACCTTAAAAATACTACTGACCCAGTTTTAAGCAAATCGGCTCAGCCGTTAAAGCTGTAGGTGCTGATACAGACAGACAGACAGACGAACGATATTGTCGGATCCACTTGTTTCGTCTTCTCTATCATCGTAATTTTTGTACGAATACCAGACTTGCCTTATAGTTCCAATTATACATAGAGCAAGTAAAAAGGTCAACTAACTTACTTTTAAATTTTTTGTTTTCACATTTTAAATTCAGTTAATTTTATTTGTCAGATATGTATGTATTTCATTTTAAATGTGTTTAAAAACGTAACCACAAACATTTTATAGAACATCTTCAAAAATAATACAAGAAATAGCTTAAGTTGGATGAATGATTGTGATTAGTCCATCAAGTATAACAAACTTTTTATATTTCCGTTCTGTTAGTGGTGTCCCCTATATTTGACAAGAATCCTCATAGCACTTTTGATGTTCTTTTCTTCTCTACCAAAAATAATCACCACCATGAGGAAACATTTTTGTGGTAGATATGATTTTTTTTTTGTCACAAGAACATACAAATACGAGTCCCAGATAGAAAATACTACTTCGCAAAACAAAAGTTTTCTGCCAACTGTCAGTATTTAGACTTTATGTTGACATCATTATGATGTCCTTCTGATTTGTGCTCTTGGGATGACTGAGAATATCAGAAATTCTGTTGGTTTGATATGGTTCTACTAAAGAGATATACAAATCTATAACGGGGTATAGGTATGTACATACATTGAACATGCTCAGTGTTTACGGAAACAGATGTCTTTGTGAAAATTCCCTTTTGTTTTTCATTCGTTTAT
The DNA here is from genome assembly GCA_951217065.1 of Baccha elongata. Lineage (NCBI taxonomy): Eukaryota > Metazoa > Arthropoda > Insecta > Diptera > Syrphidae > Baccha > Baccha elongata. Next base: position 61,906,263 of record OX578272.1, on the reverse strand, counting down.
GATATTTGTTAAAAAAATGAGATCTTGGGTGTGAAAATTCTTTATGAAATAATAAGGAAGTAAAGGTCAATGAATCTTAAAAAAAAAACCAATGATAAATTATATTACATTCCTCACTAAAACAAAAACTTAAAAACATGGCGCAAAAATTTAAACAATTTAGCATCATATAGAACTATTGTTTTGTTACCTATAGTATGATTCTAAATCGTTTTTTGCGCCATAGGTACTGTTCTCCAACAAAACCGTTCCTAGACACCTGACAGACAATTGGATGTACTTTGAACGCAGTATCGAACTTATAAACGAAACCATTTACAAATGGAACCAATAATTTTCTGTTACGAAAAACAAATACTAACCCGACTACCTATAGAGTTCGGATTAGGTTTTCATTTGTCTGTAATTGCAAGCAAATAAAGTTTGTTGTTATATAAGGCCCTTCGTCCACTCAGGCAACGCAACACAACTCACAAACAAATCTCATATACAAAACATATCAAAAATACGTTGCAAGAAAGTTGCGTTTATTTTGTATAATTAATTTCCTTATGAGCAACGCAACCGGTTGCTCAAGTGAATGAAGGACCTTATTGAAATATAGAACAACAAACTTTGCCAAGAATTTTTGCTGGCGATTATAAATTCTAAGGTACTATATGGGTCCGTCAATTCTGTCTGTCTGGTTGTATCGACATGCACTTATCGACATTTATTCACTGTTCATACAAATGTTACTTGCGATTATAAGTATTTACTATAAGGCAAGTTATGCATTCGTGAAAAAAAAATTTGAGATAACAATCAAACATGACATTACGATGATAGCGAAGACCAAAAAAGGGGGTCTGGAAATTCTGCCTGTCTGTCTGTCTGCCTGTATGTCAGTCTGTCTGGCAGTCTGTATGTATCAGCACCTACAGCCTAAACGGCTTAACCGATTTACTTCAAATTTAGTATGTAGGGTTTGTAGACCATCCCTTAGAGGAGAAATTTAAAATTTTTTTAGCTCAAAAAATAACGGTACCTGCCATAAAATAGGTTTGGAAAAGCTTAATTTTCTCGAAAACGACTCCAAAGATTTTCTTGAAAAAAATTAATAATAGTTTTTGTAATTTCCTTTTGTTAAATCGCAAAAAAAAAAAATTGGAAAGCCTATTAAGTGCACCTTGCATAGAACCATTTTTTTTTTCTTGAGCTATCTCATGAACTCGATTTTAAACCAAATTTTTATTTAGAAAGGTTAGGTGACTTGAACAAATTTTAATATCAACATTTTGAAAGAAAGCATAGTTTTAGTTTTAATTATTTTTTTTTGTAAATTCAATATTTGGAAAACGGAAAGACACAAAATTATTATTTTTTGTGCATAAAATCCAAACAATTGAGCACTTAAAAATGGCGTTCTTCAAATTTGTAAAAAAAAAATTGTTATAAAAAATATTAAGTAAACATCGATTTATTTAAAAACCGCTCTGACGATTTTGGAATTTCTTTTTTGGTAAACTTATATTCAGGCAACAAATTTTTCTACATGCATACTTTGATTTTGGGGAGAGTACGATAACTTTGGCGCCAAAAATTGATAACGGATTTTTGTAGAAGGGACAAATACAAGCATTTTTTACTATAGGAGGGGGTATTTCTCCCCCCGTTTGGGCGGGAGGGGCAATTTAGTCAAAAAAGTACTACAAATGGAAAAAAATCATTAAAAAAATAACGGTAATACCTACAATTAAGTATTATATCTTTTTTGAAAGCCAATACTCTGTTTTATTAGCCAATTTTTAAATCAAGTGAAATCTATCCATATAGTTTTTGAAACAAACTACTTTCAAACTCAAAATTTGGGAGAAAAACATAAAATAAATGTTTAAAGTGTATAAGATTTGCCGCAAGAAGAAGAACGTGCGACCGAGGAATGCACCACAATAGCAAGTTTGTGCGACCCAGTCATGCACTTTATTTTAAAAGTGCTAAATTACCTTTAATAAAGATTCAAGCAAAAATCAATGTATGCAGAAAATTTTGCTTCTAGATTATAAGTTTACTAAAAAAATAATTTTAAAATAGTTAGAGTGGTTTTTAAATACATAAATCGATGTTTGCTTATTAATTTTTATAAAAAAGTTTTTTTTTTGAGAATTTGAAGTAAGTCAATTTTAAGTGCACGTAAATAAATTTTTTCAGCCAAGCCGTTTAAAATTAATTTTATCTACCGAGCAAGTAAAACCAACAAACATCGATTCTGCAATTTTAGTCAATCTATTTAAGACAGCATTTCGTCTAGAAAAAATCTTTCAAAATATCGAGATACCCTCCTTATATGTCCTTCGATAGCGATCTTCATCTTAATTTTTTTCATCTATTTTTTTTTCCGAAAAAGATTATTACCGGTACACCTGTCACAGAACCGTACTTTTTTGATAACTATTATTTTTTTTACAGTTTTTGAAGTCTTTGTCCTAATATAATATTCTAAAAGTTCTACTAAGCTTGATTAAGGTCAAACATTTTGTAAAAAAGTATTTTTAAATTCTATTTTATCAAAAACGTTTTTTACATCAACGTCGATATTTTTCATCTGCAAAAAAAATATCTCGAATTTTTTTATAACGATTATTCTTATCGATTTTGACGAAAATAAATATTCAGTTAGCCCTGCTACACATATTGCGTACAAAATATTGGAATAGGTTTTTCCAAATAAAATATCTATAAGTATTGTCGAAACCAATTTACCAATCGTTAACAAGAAGGTAACTTGCTACAAGGGCAACTTCGTGCGACCCAGTGGAAATAAAATCAGTTTTAGTTCAATTAGTCCTGACATTACGGTGATAGACAAGCTTAAAAAAAAGTTAATTTCGTCATGCCGTCCCTCGGTCTGTCTGTGCCGATGAGCGGATTGTCGGAAATAAGGATGTGTGAATGTGCGATATGCACCCTATACGGTTTGACGAATTTTCTTCAAACTTCTTGTGCAGTACTCTTTGGTGATTCTCTTTATTAGAGAGGTATAGGTACCCGGCTAAACGGGTACCTACCTCTCATATAACGGTTTTCGTTTTCCAAAATTTTCTCGAAAACGGCTCGATCAAAATTTCGGTAGTCCCATAGTATTTTTTATCTGGTGGTTTGGTGGTATAAATGAAGGTAAAACACAGTTTTAGCTATAAAGTATTTGTTGTCATTAACGAATTCTTCTTTCCGGCAAAATCAACCTCTTAATGTAACGATTAATATAGATGGAAGAAAGCAAAAGAGTAACAAGAAGCTCGTTGAACAGTGATAAGGATATCTATAGGTTATTTGTCCACTATAAATATGCAGTAAAGGTCTTATGGGAAAGATTTTTTTCAAAATCAGTACCGTGCCATGATTTTTCACCATACTGAGTTGAAAGCAACCCTGTGTAAAAACATTTATCCGCCCATGAATTCCGTATTACATCTGATTTAAAGATCTATATACCTGGTCCCACAACGTACCAAGCACAATTGATCACGAGCCACACAATGATTGGCCAATGCTTTTCAACCATTCCTCTTACCTCTTTGTCAATTTAGTAACTCCTTGCTTTTTTTTTCTTGGGATTCTGTTGAGGAACTTTTGGTCTTAGAGCTTTTAAAGATTTGTATAGGAAACGTTGGTTTATACCATTTTTTAAAATCGAAATTTTTTTAAGGGTTATAACCTTTGCTAGCGTAAGTCTTTTAAGGAATTTTGAAAGAATTATTTTCATCCGTACCTATAGGCCGAACATTTAATCAATCGTCTTACGAAATTTTGCATTGCTTTTGGTTACCATTACTTTTACCCAATCTTGTTTGAAAAGTAACAAAATTAAAAAAAGTTCTAATGAACAACTGTTCATCGACTGTAGGTCTTCAAAGATTTTTTTTCCTGACCTGAATAACATTCAGCAACTACAATAACATTCATACCCATTTATGTACCTCAGTCCTATACATCCTAACCATTTGACCAAAAAAAGGAGATAATTCTCAACTAATGAATTTCAATCTTCCATTAACTGGTTCATATGATAACATTTTGTATAGCAATTCCAACTGAATGTAATTACTCTTCCGGACGTTTATTTTCAACAACTATAACAAAGGACCTTTGGCATTATATAAATGGCCATTACTTTTACTTTTTTTCGGTTGTTCTCCCTTTAGGATCTTAAGTTTTATTTGTTCATATAATAATAGTGCCTCCTAATACCAAATGGAGCAATAAACAACCGCTGACGACTATAGTGTCAGGACATAAAAATGCCTACTGTCACTTGCTATCCCCGGATATTTCTCTTTCCATTGATTTGTAATGTTTATTACATTAGGAACAAAAAATTTAATGGAATCCTACTTCCAGAAGAAACAATAAAATATGAAATTTTCCACTAGAATTGAAAATGAGAAAATATCATATAATTGCGTACCGAATTGTCCCGACCGGTAGTGGCCAAAGATAGCAGTCTATTGGGAGGAATTTAGTAAGAAAATTTAATTGCCTTCAATAAATTCTATATTTCAATATACAACTTGTTTTGATGAAGATAAATGTTTTAATGCCATCAAAGCTCAAATCAAAATCAGTTTTCTCAACTTAAACTTCTATACTGAACTGGACAAATATAATATGGACCCCTGTTTTATAGTTAAAGGCAAATATTAACTTTTACAACCTAACATTTCATCCAAAATAATGAAGGGGTTAATTCAGAAAGTCATAGCATCAGCAACACAAAAGTCACATTGTCGAACGAAAAGAAGCCAAAGATCCGTTTCCGACACAAAAATCAATTCGACCATAAAATGCTGGTTGGAATTTCTGCGTCAAACTTTGAGGATAGAAATGTATGGTTATGGTGTTCGCTAACGAGTTTCTTTATTTTCCTTCATTTTCATTCTCACACTCCTTTAATAGCATTCTACTAAACATAAGATGTAATTCGGTCCTAACGATTACACCAGCCAGCTTTTTGCATCTTGGAAATGTTTATTTTAATAGTTTCGCAATTATGTCGTAAAATTTAACTGCACCTCTCGTGATGCTGATGTTTGTACATATAAAATTCTTTGATAGGACAACTTTCTAACGATGAATTCTTTTTTCGTTTCGTTTTATATAGTAATTAGCTTTTGACTGGACGGATGGGATGGTATGAGAAAAATACACCCGCTCGTAGAAATCTTAACTTCCAATCAAGGCGATGTAGAAGGTTATTTTTGATGCAATTAAGAACTTAATAAGAAGTGGATACCGGAGATTCTGTTTAATTAAAGTGTCACACAGCTATTTAGCATTTTTTGTCAGTTCAACTTTTGTGTTAGTGAAAGAAATCTCTATCAGAGTTAACTTTTTCCAGCAGCAAAAGCAAAAACAGGAAATATCATTAATGAAACTGTTTGAAGTTGTGCTTAAGATTGGCTAAAGCCAAGAAATATAAGTAACTTTTTATCATCTAGTAACGAGCTCATTCTATTGCTGATTACTGATATTACTGTTCATGCATTCCTTGTGTTTTAGTTGCAATTTCAAGTGTGTCGGTATCAGATATAGGCTATTTACTTCATTCATTTACTATACTGATTATTGAATAGTGATACAAAACTAAAAATGAAAACGGTTCTTTTTTTATATATATACCTACTCTATCAGATCTTTCTCTTAAGGAAATTAGAGCAAGCATCAAATTATGAAAGAACACATAAAATGTATTCCACTGGCTCATCACTTAGTGCAGGTGTTAGTTGTAAGTAACCCAGTAGGAAATGGAAACTTCCTCGGGGAATTATATGAAAAATCTCTTGGTTGAATTTAACACGGAGCTGTCACTGGCGTTCACCAAGTGACTTTCTTGGTAAATATTCACCAGTGAAATCACTAAGGAGGCAGAGTTTGAATGTGTAATATCCAGAGGAGTACCGAGAGGGGGGTGTGATAGGGTGTCTCACCCCCCAAGAATTTAAAAAGTCAGTGAAGTCGGCAATTTTGAAAATTTATAAAACTGCAGTCGGCATTTCCAAGAGTTTCAAACTAAGTTCAGCAAGTCGGCATTTCCAATTTTTTGAATTTTTAGTATGAAAGTTGGAATTATCATAGGTTTTTATACTTATTCTAACAAGAAAGTCGGCATTTTCAATAATTCCAATTTTAAGTGTGAAAGTCGGCATATTCACATTTTCAATTTTTTCGAATTTTAAGTGTGAAAGTCGGTATTTTAGTAGGTTTTTATACATATTCTAGCAAGAATGTCGGCATTTTCAATTTTTCTAATTTTTAGTGTGAAAGTCGGTATTTTTGTAGGTTTTTATACATATTCTAACAAGAAAGTCGGCATTTTCAATTTTTCGAATATAAAAACCTGCAAAAATGCCGAATTTCACACTGAAAACTCGAAAAATTGAAAATGCCGACTTTCTTGCTAGAATATGTATAAAAACCTGCAAAAATACCGACTTTCACATTTGAAAAGTGGCTGGCAACGCTGCTCAGAATAAACATAAATAAAACACGAAGCTGTCAAACCTAGCAGATGTACTTTGTAGGATCGTTCAAAAAAAGCTGAAATCTGGTTAATCTGGTCAAAAACAATTAACTGCGGATTAACCAGATTTCACCTTTTTTTAAAAAAAGTGTTTTTAGTATTTTCTTAATTTCTCAAAAACTAAGATACATTTTGGCATACGGTTTTCTGTTTTTGACTAAAAATTGATAAGAGCATTGAATTTTGAAAATAAAAATAATAGTTAAATACATAAAATTTTGAAAAAAATTAGTTTAAAATTTTTTTTTTAATGTTTTTTTCAAAATTTTGAGTTTAAAAATTCATTTTTTTAAAACTGTTCACTTAAACAACTTAATTTGAAAATAAAATAAAAGAGTAGTTGTTTTTAAATAATTTTTTTTCTGATTTAAGTCAATTTTTTAGAAAATTGCCCCTCCCTCCTAAACGGGGGAAAATAGACCCCCCCTCCCATACGATTTTTTTCTTGTCTACACGCTCAAGCTTTTTGGTGCACCTTAAACCAATCACCCTGTATAGTTTCATGGAAATTTATTGATTATTCAAAACATCCAGTCATTTTTTACTTTTTAGTATAGCGATGACTGCAGTCGGCAAATGTCCAAAATAAGTCGGCAAATTCCTAATAAAAGTCGGCATTTCAGTAAAACTCACCCCACCACGGCTCGACCTCTCGGTACGCCCCTGGTAATATCTGATGAAAAACATCATGAAAGTCCAGTGATATCACAAAGTAAATAGGACTTGCTTATTCAATAGCACATATAGTCTTCGCTGAAAATAGTCATGAATGTTCATCAATGAAATCATTTTTTAAAAATAAGTCATTTTATAAGAAATGATTTATATGTACTTACCTATGTACATATATGATAAAAAATGCAAAGAAAAAGGCTTCCTCAAACAGAGCACGTTTTAAGGCGGCGTTCAGACGCCGTGTTGTAATATACAGAGTGCGTTTTCAACGTCGCTCGCAGTGAGTTTCAAATCGGCGTTAAAACGCGGCGGTGAAAAAAGCTTTGTGATAAATTACAAATTATGTTTTTGACGCCGCGTTAGAAATATTTTTTTTGTGAATTTTAATATTTTTTTGATTTTGGATTGTGTGTTGCTATAGCAAATAAAATATATACTAGAATAAAAGAATACAATTAAGAAAATTCTTACCCGAGCTAATTGGCATTTTTTTTTTTAAACAGATCTGGCCAAAATTAGATCTAGGACGAACGAAATGTTTGTTGCCTTTGAATAGACTATATATTAGCTCCGTAATTGGTGTCATAACTGGACATTGTCTCATAGGTAGACACTCTAAAAGACTTGGCGTCTTCTCAAACGATTTCTATAGAAGTTGTATGGATGAGGAGGAAGAACCTCCAACTGGTTTAATTAAGGAGGGAACACCTTTTTTTTGTGGTATCACAACGGTCCTATTACTGGTCTATTTGTGTCGTTTTCCTTACAGCCACCTTCATCCTTAACCTAAACTAATTGACATTTTGTGAGAAAATTAAATTGAAGATTAGAATATTTGTTTAGAACGTTCGTCGTGTCAAAATAATTTGAACGCCGCGTTTAATAATCTCAACGCGGCATTAATAATGCGCTCTGTTTGACGAGACCTTTATTCTTCAGAAGTTCAATCAGCAACTGTTTTTAAATTAAAATTAAAAAACAACGGATGTGTTTTAGCGTTTCTAAAGTATACCGCTTGGATATATGTTTTTCAGATTAAAGAATAGTGGTATTTTCGAAATCTGGAGAGTGGTTATTTTCGATACTGTGACTAGCTAAAGGGCCCAACCCATAGGACTGACTACAGAGAGGGAGTTAAATCTACTTGAACCTGCAAGGAGGGCCACCCAGGTGCTGTGGAATATGGAAACATTGGATTCAGGAGCCTGTCAGATGACTGGACATACCCTAAGCGGAGCAACGAAGTTGCGTGAGTGGGACTGACTACAGAAAGGATTTTGACGAAGAAATATTGAATACCATAAATGCTACCCCAGATAACAAATTAAATACATGAAAAATAACCGGTAAAAACGATACCTACATGAAATTATGAAACATTTATATTGAAAAATTCAGTCGAGATTTCGTCAGTCGGGATTTTGGCGGTCGGGATTTCGGCAGTCGGGATTCTCAGTTGGGATTTTGTCCAGTCGAGATTTTGGCAGTCGGGATTTCGTACCCCACCCGGATTAGTGTATAGGCACGTACCCCAGTGCCCAGAGCGGCAAATTTTTAGGTGCGGCAAATTTTGGCAAACAATAATTATTGTACATTCGGGGTGACAACCGAAAAATATACATGACCCATGAGCGGCAGTTATCTAAAATTTTCCGCCCCTTAAAATAATTTTATAATTATGTACATTCAAAGCGACAACCGAAAAATTTACAAGATCGAAGAGTGCCAGACTGACAAAGAAACAAAGATAGAGAAGCGAAGTTTGTTTGCCAACATTTGACGTCTAGCTCACGCCTACAGAGTCAAATAAAAAAAAAATTCCACTGAGAGAACTTTAAATTTATTATTCTCAAACCATGGATTTTGCCCGGTAAGAAGTACGAAACTTTTTCCTCTTCTTTTGATTCCTCTATGGTCACCGTTACTTACAGAATGAAAAAAAAAGTAAAGCAGAAAACCAAAATACACAAAATTTGGTCCTTCAAACTCTCGAAATAGAAGCAGTAATAATGTATTATGGATGTTATATTCTTTTATAAAATGCAAAAAAATTACGTCTTACAACTGTCTCACTTCCCAAAAATTCCACCCGCTTGAAGTGAGGCGTCCTCAATTTAGGACCTGTGTAATCACGAGAGTAGTCACCACGCCAGACTCAAACAAAATGGGAAAGAATTAATGAGATATCTGATAAGCATGCTTTGAAGCAGCATAGCACTTGGGTACTTACCAAATCTATGGAGAAGAGCTAATGTTATCTTTTTTTGTGTCTTTCTTTTTGAACTTCTGCATGACACTTATGTTTGTGTCATTTTGAGTGTGCTTGGAGGCAGTGCTGTCGTCTTACAAAAGCCTAAAAGTAGCGTTTTTCATAGATTTTGTACCATTTTCGGATAAAGTTTCAGATATATCATCATCCATTAGGAATGCCAAGAGACTGCCATTGACAGTTAAATACATTTTTTCGATTATTAAAGCATTTATATATATATATTCTTTTTTAACTAACAGGAACATCAAATATCAAGTGATTCCTGGTTTGAAAACAATACACTAAGATATTACTTTTAATATTATGGTACCAGTATGTTATTCGAATAAAATAGTTAATTTTTCATAAAAATGTAAATAAATTTTAAGTTTTTGACAAAATAGCGAAATTGAGAACAACATTTAAAAAACCATTGTCAAAAAAAATGAACCCCAACACACTTGAGGAAGAAATCGAAGGAAAACCAAATTGTATGGATTTAAGTGTTTTAAAAACTGGTTGAAATTAAGAAATTCTCTGCTACTAATAACATCAGATCTTTCCCAATTGTTAGAGCTTTCAAAAGTTCAAATGCCAAAGAAAAATAATGCAAGGAAATACTTAATATTAAAGATATTGCCAAAATGAATAGGTTAACTGAAGATGTAGCAATTTAGACGATCAACCATTCGCGTAGGTATAGAAATAAAATTTTTTATTTGTATCCAAAAAAAAAACATAAGAAGTACAATTTTCGAGTTAGCGAGTGTGTAGCGAGAAAAAAAGCCTTCAAAAACAAGGAGTTTAATCTGGATGTAAAAATTGAAAAAGTCACTTTTCACGAGAACTAAAGCAAATGGTAAAAAGTAGACCGCTTGTTGGTATTTGATATATTCTTCTAAGATAGTGGCAGTGTATTGCGCTTTGCCTAACCCATTTTCAGAAAGCTTTTCAGGCTGAAAACACACTGAAGAAGGAGTTCATGTCCATATGACAACTCAAAACCGCTCATAAAAAAGGATTATGCTCAAAAGGGGTATAGAATCCGGTATTGAAAATCATTGCAACTACAACTCAAAGCTAAAGTGACGTGCTGTATAAATGTACTTTTAAGAGTTGTTGCTGTTGTGAAGAAATTATCAAACCGGGGTTTAACTTTTAGAGGCAAAGATGAAATGTTTGGGTCATTTCACAATTAAATTGTATATTTTTAAGTATTAATAGGTATATTTTATGTAGGACAGTGGTGGCACAAAAAAAAAAATATAAAACACATTAAATTGCATTTGTTTGTGTGTATGTGCATTTGGCGCTGGTAAATATGTATATATGTCAATATATACATATTTATAAGCGTGTGTGCATATGAATAGGCTGCTGCGCAAAAAAAAAAAAAAAACGCTGCTGGTGGCTGTTCTAGTTTTAAGTTATTTTAAGTATTTTTAAGTAGCTTTAAGGTATTTACGTATATTTACGTATATTTTAGTTTTATTTAGGTTAATTTAGTTTTATTTAGGTAAAGGGTAGTTTTAAGTGTTTTATATAAAATAAATGTCATAGAAAAACAAGTTTTTTAAGAGTTTTCTCGTTTAGTTTTAAGAATTTTAATTTAAGTTAGTTTTTACGCCCAAAGGCATTTTTAATATATAGTTATAGTATAATTTAGAGCGCCTGTATGGGGCCAGTAAGTTAGTTAAGTTATTCTGTAAGCTAGTTTTTAGAGTTTTTTTCTAGCACTTAAGTAGTTATAAGTTGAAATAAAAAATAAAAAATTTAATTTATAAAAAAAAAAAATGTATAGCTACTCATCAATAATTTGCAGACAATTTTTTCAAATGAAGACATCGACTTTAAAACCTTTCTCTTTTTGCCTCTAATTGCTCCACGGAACTATTTTTTCCTTCGGGTTGCTCGTCCATTTACAATTTCATGTTTAATCGAAACACACGTTATTGAATTTTTGCCGGCACAGGAATCGAACCTGTGCCACACCCACAGACGGTCATCGCACTACGCACCTATACGTAGGTTATATGTTACCTCAATTCAGCTGGTGATTATCGATCCACTTAGAAGGCGGCTATTTAATTAGTGTACACACATTTTTGGTGTAGTTTCATAATGGTTCTTTCTTCATTTTTACCATTTGATTTAAATGTCAACAATTCGTTCAAAGGATAAAAAAGGGAGTTTTGAGTGAAAGATTTGACACGAGTCATGAATTAACTAATTCATTAGAATTTGAAAGGTGGTTTGTATGATTACTTACTTTTTTCCCAATGCATATTATATTTGGAGACAGGAGGAGAAAACATTATAAAAGTATTTGGCAAGTTATGGCAAACTTTTGTTCATATCTCAATATTTATTCTTGTACCCACTAGCTATTTTTACTATTTTATAGTATTTTTTCCTTCTGGCTTCATTTGTTGTCATTGATTGTAACTGATATTTCAGTTATTAAAGTTGTATGTTTGTGGAGTGGTAATTTCCCAGTTGGGAATAGAGGCAAAACAATCATGTGCATTCAGATAAATTGTCTGAATAAGATATGGTAGTTAAAACATTTTGGTTTGGCTCAGTGAAATAATTAAAAACAGAGCCAATATCTTAAGTAAGTTGTATTAAAAAAAAGAACTGCATTTTGGTATACTGGGTTAAGGTATTGGTTTTTTTCACAGGGAAGGGCGGCAAAATGTTGTTGCACAGAGCGGCACTTGACCTTAATCCGCCCCTGGCCGCAAGTCGCAGTTCTTAGGTACTTATTATACAATATCGGTGTCTGATTTTAGTCTTGAGTAGTAAGTTTATTTATTTACTGGCTTAATACAAGCATTTAAAAAAAAAAAATACAAGATAAGATAAGATAAGAGCAAACCCAAACTGATTTTGTCAAACATGATTAATCAAAGATGGACAATATTTTACTCTCCATCTCCATTGACTGGACTAAATTTACATTACGTGTAAAAACAAAATACAAATGTACTCTCTATTTCACGTTCAGTTAAACGCCAGACTTTCAATTGTCTGTATTAATAACAAAATCGATAGTTGTATCGACACATTTGCCATTTATATTATATAAATCGAGAGGAATAAAAACCAAAATTACTTTTGACTCTATGCCAACCCGGAAGTACTCTCTGGAAATTTCAAAAGAAAATTCCTATGACACGCCCATGTGACGCCCAAGAAACTGACATCTGAATTAAAATCAATTGACAGTTAGCTTCCTGAATCATATTCAATGAAACCAAAATCTTTGCTAGTGGCTCTATAATAATTCAATAGATAAAAAACTGTCTATGAAACATTGTTCTTTGAGTTTGTCAAATGGCAAGTGGATATAGTATTTCAAGTGAAAAATGAAAGGAAACTCAATGAGGATTTGAAAAGTCTCAATTTATTGTTTGGCGATTTAAGGAAGTTGTTTATTTAAAAGTTCTGTTTTTTATATTACCTATAATGTGTTTTAAAATATTTTTGTAAAGATCATGATAACTAAAATGCATAAATTCAAATAAGAAATGCAACCTTTTTCAGAAAGTCTTGAAACTTTTATTGATATGCAAGCAATAAGTAAAGTTTGAAACGGAATACTCATGAAATATTATGATTTGATTTTCCTACAGTGTTGTCTGAAACCTTAACAACTTATTGAATGAATTAAAACTTGGGTGTGAAAATGCTTAAATTCGAATATATTTTAAATATATTTATATTAAATAATTTTTTTTGGATTTTCCATATAAAAACAAAATCATTAATTGATAACTAAAAAAAAAATTAATATAAAAACAACAATCATGCAATGTTTGTTTTTACATGGATATAACTAAAGCAACTTCGTTAACAAAAATTGTTTTCAATTAATTTCAGTATTAAATATTCAATATTTTGTAGCAAAACTTTTGTTTTTTATCACCGCTTTGCAGGTTCTAAACGCATACTCTGCATAAGATAATAGAAATAATGGAACTTGGAACACTAATCCAGGCCTCTTCAAGCAGGACAAAGGGGTCGCTCTAATTTTTGCAATTTTCGGACAATTCTCTGATCTAGAATCTACCTTAGATTTTTCATATAAGGTTGAGATTTGGGGACTTTGCTGAATATTCCCATTATATCAATTTTATGCACTACAAAATTATTCTTTTTGTAGGGTTGGGTACGAACCGACTGCCTAAATCCCGACTGGCAAAATCCCGACTGGCGAAATCCCGACTGACTAACTACTTTTTTTTTGGAATGAAATTGAATTTTTCAATAAAAATTAATTGCAAAAATGTTCATAATTTCAGGAAGTTATCGTTTTTACCGGTTATTTTCCATGTATATAACTTGTTATCTGGGGTAGCATTTCTGATATTCAATATTTGTTCGTCAAAATCCTTTCTGTAGTCAGTCCCGCTCACGCAACTTCGTTGCTCCGCTTAGGGTATGTCCAGTCGCCTTGCGGGCGCTTGAGTCCAAAGTTTCCAAATTGAACAGTACCTGGGTGGCCTTTTTCGCTTCTTATTTTCTTCCTTTTCAATTCCTATTTCAAATAATTAGTGTAAAAGCAAAACAAAAAAAATGGTACAAAAACGTGGTAAAAGTGCTCAAAATTGGGATTTTTTATTCGTACCATTCGGATTTCGTCAGTCGGGATTTTGGCAGTCGTAAATTTGGCGGTCGGGATTTTGGCAGTCGGAATTTTTAAATCTGTCCAGTTTTTGGCAGTCGGCACTTTGTCCCTATCCCCTTTTTGTAGTATGTGCTCATTATCAATGTGGAATTTTATTTTTAAATTTATTTGATTTATGTATAAGCTTATACAGCTAATAACGAAATAAGTTATTACTAACCTTTTACAAGCTATTTATTGTTATAATACAAGTTTCAATAAGGGAAAACAAATTCATTTAATAAAGTTATAATTTTAATTTAATTTGACACTGTACCATAGATCTCCCCTGTAGTTCTGGCTGCTATTTATTAATCTAATACACACTTCACGCTTATTTTTTCATATTCTTAAAAAAGATTCTTTTGGTAAATACTCTATCTATCTATCTCTACACACTTCAAAAAGCTTGACTTTAATTATAATAAGGAGGCAGCAGATGCTCGTTGTAGCATAACTGAGCTTTCTGGATAGAATTACCAAACGAGCTTTTAAGCTGGAGATAAGACTATAACGGAAATTTTTGTATCGCTATAAGACCGTGGTTGTGTTTCTTTTCTGTATATATTTTATCGGTATTACATTCATAAGAAAAGAAAAGGAAAGCCAGTTACATCCTTCTCCTGATATACATACATTCAGTTTCAACACTCTTAGTGAAAGCAATAGGAGTCGAGGGGTTTGACACCGGCCAGTTTAGTGGTTCAATGATTGCAATATTTCAAATGATTTCAGATGATTTCACGTTTTTTCAAGCAGTATTTAAGGATTTAAATATTTCGTGATTGCAATGATTTCAAATAAATCTAATGATTTCAAGTGATTGAACCGGATTTCAAAGTGATTTCAAATGATTTCAAATATAAGTGGTTTGATGATTTCATTCGTGACAAACCCCTCGATAGGAGTTTACTTTTCCCATTGTGATACCTACATTCATACATTCAAAAACAATGTGCATCAGCATTTCCTTTCATCTTATATCTTATATTCACCGTATTTATAAACTGTATTTATTAAAAAAAACTCAAATTGCGTCTGATCAAGACTTATTTATTTTTTAATGATAATTGTTCTATAAACTAGCCATATAATTATGTATACTCTCACCTTCCTTTCGGGATCAGTTTTCGACTATTTTACCCTTCCTGCCGCAGAAAAGAATATTTTCCTCGTAGAACCCCAAAAAGATATTCATTTAAATTTTACCCAGCAAACTGATCACAAATTAAAATTTTTGATTAATTAGTTTTGATACCAGTCTGAAGATTTCTTTACATTTCAGTCATCTAAACAAAACTTCCCTACAACCTGGAAATGTCTGTCTCTTCATTTAAAGTGTTTTAAAGTATGTCTGTCTGTGAAACCAATTCAAATCCAAGGCAAACATTTCTGAGGAATTGTAAAAAAGGACAAAAATACTTACAATACTTGAATTTATAATTGTTTATGAGAAAAAATAAAACATACAAGCTTAATGCGAATCCAGCACTAACATTATACGCCTGTGTATCTGAATACTGAGAAAATAATTATTCCACTCTTGTACGATATTGAGCAGAACGAGGAAGGATTCTTCTGAGAATATTCTCATATAAAGCCTTTTTATGAAGAAAATTGACTCACACCAATTACCTTCAACTCTTGACTCCCTTATTCTGTTCCTCAGGATGCCTTAGAATTTTATAAAAATAATTTATAAGATGCTTTAATTGAATATGGCACGAAAGAGAAAACTTAATCATTCCATGTGCCAGCATAAGGACGAGTGAGATATCATATGATTCATTGCTTGGAAAGATGTGCGCATTCAACATATAGTCAAGTCTCTTATATTAGTTGAGTTACGTGTGCATCTATTATGATTTTAAGGAAAAAAAAACTTTTTCCAGCAACTCAATTTGCTCTTTCGTAACACGTGTTCTGTGAGATAATAATTATAGTCATTCCTATAAAAATACAAAATATGTACATATATACATACATATAGCAATGCTACAATAGAAGCATGTCCTTATGATATTTTACGAGTACGTAGAATGTAAAGAGGGCATTTATTCATTTGCCATCTTTGTTTGCAGTTGGCACGTGCAGTACCTAGGTATTCGTATATACAAAAATTAAATCCGACTTCTGATTCTATCAAAATCTCGAGAGTCAGACATTTCCTTATGATTATTACTGTAAGGGTACATGATACAAAAAAAAAAAAAAAACTAAACGACGTGACTTTTGTTTCGATTATGATTTTCGACTGTTAAAATAAAATGCATTGTATTTTAAGAACAGGTACACAAAACATTTCAAATTGAATTCGGTTTGCAGATACAAAAAATGAAATTTAATGTCATACATTATGTACATTAATATAGAACTATTGTTTTAGAATGCCAAACATACCCCACAAATTATACAAAATTGAACATACATACTGCCGCTAACTTCGTAAAGGCCCTAACTACATTTTCACTTTTCGAAGATTTATAAGAAAAAACTGTTTCGCCTACCGCAATAAAGAACGTAAAAAACACCAAAAAATATGTCTCCTCAAGCTCAAATTATGATTTTTTTTTATTAATATATAATATTACTAATCTTACTAATATTATAAATATGAATGTTTGAATGTATTTTTGTTACTCAATCACGCCAGAACGGCTGAACGGATCTGGATGAAATTCGGCACATAGATTGCGTATAGTCTGGAATAGCACAAAAAAAAAGTTACGGTTCCCGTGGGATAGATTTTTTCCCTTTTTCACAAAGCAAAGACTCGGCATAATTTTATGAATAATAAGAGTTTATTGGTCTAAAAATTAAATAGGCTTAATTGTGATTTTTTATCTGGTTTGGTTTTGGCAACACTGGTTTTGACAGCTGACGTGTGTTTAGTACCTTGTGTCACTGTCAAACAGCTTCAGTTTGGTTTGCAATTTAAACATGGATCGTCTTACAAATGAACAACGCTTGCAAATTATTGAATTTTACTATCAAAATTCGTGCTCGGTTCGAAATGTTTATCGCGCGCTGCTTGTGTTCAGCGATGAGGCTCATTTTTGGTTGAATGGGTACGTAAATAAGCAAAATTGCCGCATTTGGAGTGAAGATCAGCCAGAAGCATTGCAATAGCTACCAATGCATCCCGAAAAAGCCACTGTTTGGTGCGGTTTATGGGCCGGCGGCATTATTGGGCCATATTTCTTCAAAGATGATGCGAATCGCAGCGTTACTGTCAATGGTGAACGCTACCGAGCGATGATAACAAACTTTTTTTTGCCCGAAATGGAAGTTCTTGACTTGCATGATATGTGGTTTCAACAAGACGGTGCCACATGCCACACAGCACGCGAAACAATGGCGCAATTGCGAGGCGAGTTTGGTGAACAGTTAATTTCACGTTTCGGGCCGGTCAATTGGCCGCCTAGATCGTGCGATTTGACACCATTAGACTATTTTTTGTGGGAGTATGTCAAGGCTAATGTCTATAGGGACAAGCCCGCTTCAATTGACGCACTGGAAGCCAACATCCATGCATTCATTCGTGAGATACCGGCCGATATGTGTGAAAGAGTATGCCAAAATTGGACTCAGCGGATGGGCTACCTGAGACGCAGCCGCGGTCAACATTTGCATGAAATTATCTTTAAACATTAAATTGCAAGGTTCAAACTATCGATTCAAATAAATATTTCATTAATTTTTTCGAATTTTTTGTGTTTTTAAAAAAAAAAAAGTTCTAAACCTCTTAAAAAATCACCCTGTATAACTAAAAATGCGTGGTTCCTATGGGGTAGCATAATGATTGCATCCTATTCAGGAACAGTGTTTATTACTCAATCACGCAAGAATGGCTGAACGGATCTGGATGAAATTTGGCACAGAGATAGATTATAGTCTGGAATAACACAAAGGCTACTTTTTATCCAGAAAAAATGGACGGTTCCCGTGATTTTTTGTTGTTTTTATTAGAGAAAGGGATAGAAATAATTTTTTGCATGGTTGTTAATTTAGTGGTGAATGAATGAAACAGGGTTCTTTACATCACTGAAAAATGCATGGCTTCTATGTGATATCATAACAGTTTGTTTCTACACTTTAAATATGTAAGTAAATTATAAATAAAATATTTGATTATTCAGTCTAATCGTATCGAATCGACTGAAGCGTCAAGTGAAAAAAAACATAAATAGTTAAAATATGTTTACATATACATACGTACCTACCTAAATATTTGATGTCTAATTTTTTGAAAGAATAGTTGTGAGGTAAGTTATATTTTGGTGTGCTTATACGTTTAATTTACATTGTGTATTGTTCGGTATAGTTTTTTTTTTTCCAAAAATTTTCAAAAGTCAAAAAGTCGCGTTGTGAAGAAATTTATGCATTTGGGCGTTAAGTGGACGAATCAAAAAGTGTGTATGTGTGTTGTTGACGTGTTTATTTGGTGAGTAATGCATTTATTTATTTATTCTTTTAATTTTTTTTATTACTCACTTTGGAGCGAATCAAAAAATGAAAATCAAAATCGAACACGGTTTTCACTTCTAATTTTTGGTTTGTGTACCTATTGTTGGATACGTGGTACCTATTGTTGGATACGTGATAAATGCACTTATTTTGTTCAAAATGATTACGAATTTTTATAATTTTACAGTGAAGGCGTACTGGGTACAGTTTCCCAATCTCAACTGCTGGGTCTGAAGATGTTAGGACATAACGGAATCGTTTATAACACTTTTACTGAAATGACAATGAATGGCGTGAATGTTTAAAAAACAAAAGAATTAAACCCCCCTAAACAAAAATGAGTGAATTGTTTGGCTTTAAATGTTCCTGCCAATGCTTTAGCAATTTGTTATGAATTCAAAGTGTTCTTAAGCGAAGATTTTTTGAGGAATAACGAAGACGCAATTTCATTCAATCGTGCCTTACTTGAATTCGAAGGTATTTTGAATGCTCATAATTTACCGTGTCAAGCACTTAGCTTTCCAGTTCCTATTTTCATGCCTCAATTTAGGGAAATAGATACATTGGATCTAGATGAAAAGCAATTTTTCTTTCAAGAGCTTTATGAAATTAGGATTAAATTTTGTTGTCTGTCTGATTCAGGTGATTCCTGTCTAAGATGCTTAAATGTGAAAATTTATATGTGTATTTGGGTGTTTGTATCGCGCCGCTGCGCAGCGCCGCGCTTTAGCAACGCATAAATATTATTTATTGTCAGGGTATTGTTATTATGATGTATTATTATTTTATACTATAGCAGGTACCCGTGCGTTGCTAAAGCGCGGCGCTGCGCAGCGGCGTAAATATGTACTATGCTGCCGCTAACGAATTATGAAGTTAGCGGCAGCATAGTACATATTTACTCTCTTATTCACCCTTATTGCGATAGGCGTTCAACGCCATATAAAAACACGACAAAATGATTTTGCATTACGTAAGGCGTTCAACGACACTAGGCGTTTTTTGTTTTGTGGAATACATTTTATAAGTGACAATTGTCGTAATAGAGAATTTTTTTGTATTACAATAGTCGTTTTTAAATCAAAAACGTCTTTAAAAACGCCAAATTTTGTCGTTCAAGAATTTGCAAACGACAGAACCAAAAATAGTCCCAAAATGTAAGTTTTAGTTTTTTTACCTTTTTTCATTAACCTCTTAGGTAATTTGGCACAAGAGCAAATTTGTGCGACACAGACGTGCCTTTTATATTTGTCGTTCTTGTCATCGTCACAGCTGCTATGTCATTTACAAAAAATTATGTTTCAAAAATAATTTTGAATAAAAAACCGAGCTGTCCTAAGAATACAAACTTCTTATGAAAATTAAAACATTAGAAAATTGTGTCTGTATTGTCGTTTTTAATTATAGAAAGCAAACATGTTCAAAACTGATAGAATATAAATCTTTGATTCAAAATTTTCTATTTAATTTGTTGCGTCAAAATCAGCTCACTCAATGGATCGTATGTGGAATCTAAGAGCGACGAGAAAAATGGTGTTTATGATACGCAATACCGTTTCGAAAGCGACACGACACAAATATTGACAATTGGCGTTTAAGTGAAACGCCTATCGCAATAAGGGTAAATATTTTTGTTTGTGCTTGTTCGCGCTTCCCGCTAGCTATACACTGCTTGCTTATGTTATGTTGTAAACCAAAACTGTTAATTCTTAACAACTTATATATTGCATATCGTAATCAAGTGTAATTTAAAATGAATAAGTGAGTCATTCCAAATTCGCCAACGAGATCGGTTGGCCCTAATCAACACAAAACTACAATATTTACACTTAAATCACATTTATTTCATTTATATTTTTACATAAAATTTAAATTAAGTCTTTTTACTTGAACTTACACTGGACACATATTTTATTGAACACAAAACACACAACTTAAAGGAATTGGTAACAAGTATCAAACATTTATTAACATTTACACATTCAATTAAATACACAATTTCACACAATTAAGAAATTTCATTCAACATAATTATTTAAATCATCACACTCATAAAATCTCATACAAAACCAAATCAACTATAGAACCTCTCAAAACTGACGCGTGAATCAAAGCTTTGATTTACAATAATTTCAACGTGAACTCAATGTATATAAGATAAATTTATGGATCTGTCACACAATACAAAGCATATTCAATACTTATCTACAAAAAATAACTATTAATAACTAAACTCAAAATGCAAATGGGGTCTGAAAGTTTTGAAATTCTCATTATATGGACTAAAATGGTGTCCTTATTATTTGCTACTGCTTACACAAAAAATTGATAATGACCTAATTTTATTCTTTGCATTACATGCCTGCACTAAAGGGGTTATGAATATTCTCTAAAAGTTTAGTCACCTTAGAATTCAACCTGTCACAAATTAATTAGAAGTTGAAACCACTTTTCAAAATTTTCTTTTGGTGAGCCAAAATGGGGAAAAAAAAGTCTACAGCTTTTTTTTGCAAGCATAAAAAGTTATTAACAAATTACGAAAATAAGGTTTTTTTTAATGGTTTTTTATCAAAAAAAAATAAAATTTGTTTAATGAAAACAAGAAGTTCGCCATCTTGTAGAACTGCAAATTTGCAACAAACAAAAAAAAACAAAATGTGTGACTTGATACTTTGTACTTACCGTTAAGTAGTTATGGCCGTTTTTCGTGGTTGCCACTTTTTTAAATTAAAAAATTAAATGTTTTTTTGAAGGAGTATAATTTGCGATTTAAAACATTGTGATGGTTTAGGGATTGCTGAAGAAATCTGTTCTTTCTTGCAAACTAGTTCCCCTGGTTCTTCATTGACGAATGTCTCTTATCCTGAAAAATACTATACACTCATCCGCGATTTTAAATGATTTTTTTTATGAAATGCAAAAGCAAGTATACCTACATTTATGTAAAGTAAACAGTAAACATTTTCAGAAGGCAACGAAACCAAAGCCATTAAAGAAGAGTATATTTATAGCAGTTTTTAAATTATTTTAAATATTTTTTGATTGCCTTGAATTCCAAATAAATTAACTTATTTCAAATGATTGACATTAAAGACAACTATTTACCAATGTATGATAATAAAGAACATATTTATGACGAAAAAAAATTTAAATAAAATGCATGAACTTGCTCTTGTAGCAGACTATGAGAAGAACAATTTTTTTATTTATTAAATAATCGAAATAGCGAAAATATCAAAAAATGGCTTGAACGAAATTTGAAGTTGTATGGTAGCTACCATTAAACGGTTGATTTGTGAAAAACCGTTAACATCAAAATTCTGTTGTGTGCATTTTTATCCAAAAACCTGACATGCAATTATTAACAGTACTCTAAATATGACATTCACAAAGTCTTTTTATCAAAATCTTTGAAGCCGTTTTAGAGACATTTTGGAAAAACTTAAACCGTTATATGGGAGGTACCTGTTACAGCCGGGCTAGAAACGGGCAAAGGGGCAATTGCTCCCCCTCCTCAGAGCCATCAAAAATACATAAGTACATTTTCTTACATTGCTACATAAAAAAATTGGAAAAACTTTAAATTTTACACAACGTGCCCCTTATTATTTATTCACATATCATAATTATATAATTATGCTAAAAACTTCAATTTATATCTATTCTTTTAAAGCTAAGTACTACTACAATTTACTACCAAAGATGCCTTCCAAAATGGTTCTAAAGAGGTTGCATTGAAGAGTATGTTTTTGCCTGAATGATTTATTGATATCAAGGTCTGATCGAGGGGTTTGTCACTAGCCAGTTTAGTGGTTCAATGATTGCAATATTTTAAATGATTTCATATGATTTCAGGTGATTTCAAACAGTTTAATTGATTTAAAAATTTTGTGATTGCATTGATTTCAAATGATTGTAAATAAATTCAAGTGATTTCATTATGATTTCAATTCCTGATTTCATTTTGGCATTTTTGATTGCATTATTGCAATAAAACTTAGTGATTTCAAAAATTTTTAATGATTGCAATAAATCATTTGAAATCAATAGCCAACATTTTTTTTAGTTTCATCATTTAAAATAGTGATTGCACCTGATTTCAATGTGATTTCAAATGATTGCAATATAAGTGGTCAGGTGATTTCATTCGTGACAAACCCCTTGGGTCTGATATTTAAGGACAAATGTAAACTAGAAAACCCTAAAAAAAGCAGTTTTCTGCGGACAAAAGTACTTTAAATTTTGTTTTATTTTTCAAAAACTGAAACACGTATTAAAATTGGGTTTTCAGCAATTGGCTTAAGTATAATAAAAATAATTTTGAAAAATCAATTTGAAAACAAAAATCTTGTTTTTAAATGCAAGTCACAAGTCTGAGTTTTTGACACTGTTGAAGACTGTTTTAAAAATGATGGTGTAAACGAAATCGCTGCCTTAATATGTATATATTTTTTTATATGTATTCTCTGCCAACTACCGCATACGTTTCACATCTAATCGTCGATTTTTTCTTACCCATTTAGCATCTAACTAGGACCCTTGTTGTAAGTTTCCCTTGGCATATCAAAACTTTCGTTAATGGTGTCGTACTCTTTCTTGGAAGAAACCCTAATAGGAACTTACGTAATCGAAGCTTAAGATATGATGACAAAGCCACATCCGAAAAGTAGCTGCCCTTGCTTTTTATAAGGAACAACACCGTAATAGAAGAATTCTACTTACTAAGTACGACTTGACAAGTTTAGCAGAGTGAGGTGAGGTCAAATGGTAAGTATAATGATGGTCTTGACTGAATCAAAGTTCTACTTTGAAAAATGTATTCGTGCAACTGTGTTTGGAAATAAACCGGACTGTAATGATGTTAGAAATTTGTAAGATTCAATAGATTGCTTCTCCGTGATTGTCAAAAGCTTCAAATGTTTTTGTTAATAACGGAAGTATCGCAATTACCGTAATATCATGTTTGATTGTTGTTTCCAAACTTTTTTTTTATGAATGCATGAATATATAGTATCTACAACCTATAATCGTAACTAAAAAGAAGTGAAGACGAAATTGTTTTACAAATGAACATTTTAGTGTCTTTGGCAAATTAAAGTATTTTGGCAGGATTATTTTTAATGTTGGTTTGACGTTATATAAGTCTTTCTAACTTGTTAAAACTTGTTCCGGTGTTATTTAGTGCGGTTCCTGTTTCGTTGAATACCAACGTATGCAGAATGTCTTCGAAAATCAATATAAATATGTATCTATAACAAATACTTCACTAGGTATATATTTTAACATTTTATCTCGTCTTCTTTGCTGATTTCGATAAAACCCCATTAAACTCAAGTATCTTTTTTAAGTCATGTGTGCATCTACAAAAATAAAAATAAAAGTCACTAAACTGAAATCCCTTACAAATTGACAACAGCAAAGTAAAACAAGAAAACTGTTATTTGTCACTTGTTCCGCACCTTTGGTACAACAACAGGACTTACACACTAAGCCAAATGCGTCATTCGTCAAGTCAAAGCTGGCAAGAAAACAAAAAAAAAAAAACTCCCTAACAAATGTCAGGATTCTTCTGTGCACCAAAACAACGAACGAAGAAACAAAATGCACACTTGCATTGCTAGAATCCTTGACGTTTCAACTTGCTACAACATCCATTTTCTGATTATGTACACAAAAAATCAGTGTTTTCTCTTCTTTCTCTCTTTCCATACATGTCATTGAAAAAAAAAAATTAATCTTTGACAATTTTTTTCTACCCACTTTCCGAAACCCAGACTATCAAGAATGATGGAAGGGAATAAGAACACAAATAAAAGACAAATTTTGTATTTACTTTTTCTTTTCTGTGAAAGGATTTCGTGACTAATATTTTTCTTGTCCTTATCTTTGTAATCTTTTTTAATTTCCCTTGAATAACATCAGCTTGGTATGAAAGCTCTTTAATGAGCTATTTGTGTTTCTTACTTCAGCTGTGATAGTCCTTCAATTAAGGACAATCACGGATTCATCTCTCAAAATGAATTGCTTTTATTTACAGTAATTGGTGTGAAAAGTGTCACAAATACAATTTGTAAATATTGTGAATATAGGAATAAATCCTTTAAGAAGAGTTAGGTGGGTTGTCGTTGCAATGTTCTTCTTTTTTTTATTTGTATTTGTGATATTTTGATTTTTAAAGGAATGAGTGGCGTATGTGGAATCTTTGTTTAAAATGTAAATCCATCGAAACAACAACTGAAAAAGGGACACCTCATCTCAATTTCTTCTATAAAATAACACAATATTCTGTCAAATGAAAATCAGGGTATAGAAAAAGGGACATTGCCATATTTTGAATACAATCTCCTGCAAATAAGAAATGCATTTTCCATCAGAAGGAAAATTTTGGAATGTGGTCTGGACATACATTTGAAGTATAGTTTTGCAGGAAAATCCTTTTGGAGGAAGGAAGGTTTTTAAAACCCAGTGTACATGATTGTTCGATTCTGTTATTTTTCATTCATGCATCAACTGGTCCTGCAAACAAATACGGGACAGCCGGATGGCCGAAGAAAATAGTTGGGGAAGAAGGTTCCAGAGGTAGACGTCCTGCATTCTTTGTATTTTTGATGTAAATGTGTTGTGAATATTTATTTAAAACTATGGAAAATATTTTTTACGGTTTCTGAATGCTACTTAAAATATTTAGATTATATAAGAAACAAATCCTTTAAAAAAGAGAACAGTAAAATGAAATTCCCCTGGAGTGGGTAAAGTTGGTACTTTAAAAAATACTTATTTTGGCCAGGTTTTAACTCCTAATACAACACTGTGCGTCTCGTTGGTCCATCAGTGTGCCGATCCACATCAGCCTTTAAGGTTGAACGGATCTTCTTCAAACTTCGAGTGAAGTTTTTTTCGGTGAATCTTTAGAATATAGATAGTCCAGTCACCACTTAAAAAATCCACAAATTAATTACAAGTTAAAACAACTTGTAAACAAAATGCACGACTGGGTAGCGCATTTCTTGCTCTTGTATTGAAAAAAATTTAATGTAATAAATTATGATTCAAATTAGCTTTTTATGGCCTTTAGTCCATGAAAAAATGGCGTTTCGTGCAGATGCTCACTTTGCACTCATCAGTTGACGACGAGTGAGCACCTTGTCAATACGCAAATTTCCGCTTGTTTCAGTTCAACTTAACTTTTTTGACAAAAAGCTAAAGTGAACTATATCCAACAAAATTACGATTGCAATCATTAAAGCTGGAAGTGTTTACCCGTATTGACAAGGTGCTCACTTGTCGTCAACTGATGAGTGCAAAATAAGCATCCGCACGAAACGCCATTTTTTCATGGACTAAAGGCCATAAAAAGCTAATTTGAATCAATAATTCAACAAGTCCACTAAATTTAATGCTAAGTCTTCTACTTAGTTGAAATTATTTTTTATTTATTATTTACTAGCAGAAAGTACCCGGCGTTGCCCGGGCACTCGGTGCACTCAGCCTAGAACGATGTCTATATTCCTAATCCTTGTTTTAATAAAAAACAAAAATACATTTGGACTCTTTTTTTTTTATTTATTTATTTATATTTTATATTATATTTTATCTAAATTCAAAATTTCAAGGGAAGTAGAATCATTGTCAAACTTCTCATCTTTCTCTTCAGGGAAGTCATCATCGAAATTTAACAAAGAGCAGTCCGAAATTTCCATTTTTTCTTTTTCTGACATTTCTGCTACTTCTGCTTGTTTTTGTTGATTTTGGACCCTTTTTTGTTGTTCGCTTCGTTGTTGTTGTTGACGTCTCTGTTGTTCTTGTGGTTTTTGGGTAACAGGAACTTTCAATGCGTCAGACGAAGCTGACCCCAAATCTGCTTTAAAAATAATAAAATAAAAACATCTTTAAGTACATATTATAGTCTAAGAGTTAACAGCAAATTTTGGCAGGGATGGTATTATCAAAATTTATATACTTGTACGTGTAGATGTACGTGATGTTATATCTAATTCAACCGTCTGGGCGTTTGAAAAAGGTAATTTTTCTGATTTGTTTTCATTTTTTTGGGGGCGCCAGGCAGTCCTTTAGCTGAAAGGAAATCGTCTGGAACTGAATTATTTGTTATATCATTGTGCAATCATCTATTGTTTCCATTTTATATCGAAATCGGAAAAATCATCTTTTTCAAACGCCCATTCCCGTTGAATGGTTGAATTCAATATATCATAACGTAAATTTACACGTATAGGAATATACATTTTGTTTAAACAATCACTACCAATATTTGCTGTCGGTCATTTTGTCATCTCGGTCATTTATTGAAGAAGAATGTTTTTTTCTTTAAATGATGAAAACTTTCAACCAACCTGCCAAATTCATGTTTTGGCGCTGCAGTAATCAGGTTTGTTATAAAGAGCAAAGATAACTTTGTTCTTATTTTGACTACTTGTTGCGCATTTCAACTTTATCATATACGTGTAGCGCAGCAGTAGTCAAGTTTGTACTAAAGACCAACGATAACGTATTACTAATTTTGACTACTCGCTGCGCATATCAACTTTACCAATCCTCAATAAGTTTAACAATAATTGGTATGACAGTTGGGCGAAATGCCCGTGAAATATTTTGTGAGCTCTCTTTAATATTCACTGATGACAGTTGTTAGAAAAAATTGGAAACGTGAAACGTCGAAATGGTAAGAAAAATTACTTTAATTGTTCGCCGGGCAAAAGTTTTTTTAAAAATTAACCCAGTTTTAAAGTGTATTTTGTTATTTTTAATATCCTAAAACCTGACGAACAGTTAAAAGTAATTATTACAATAAATTTTAGAAAAGAATAGTTTGTTGTTATATGTGTTTTACCACAGTTTCTATATAACAAATAAACTTACAAAACTACTCTTTTATATAGTAGTAGGATTATTTTCAATACATAGTATATAGAATTTGTATTATAACAAAAAACATTATTTATAGTAATAAATTATGTTCAAAGGGAAAAAATATCAGAAAATGGCTTAAACTTAAGATCAAGCTGCATGTTAGCCATTATTAAACGTTTGGTTATCCAAGAATTTGAAATACCATATTTATGGCCAGATGAGTAAAAATCACTAACACGAAATCGGTGCAGGGAACTTACTTCACATATGATGGGAACTTACTTTGCCACAAGTGAGAACTAATTCACTTTTTTTTTTGTGAAGTAAATTTCCATTAAGTAAATTTACTTAACTTTTTGGTATAGTTAGTGATATAATTCCGATTTTGTGTAATTTATTGTAGCATGATAGCCTTAAATAAATAGAATTCAGGAGCGGACTCACTAAAATGTTTCGTGAAGTCCGTTGCATTTTTTTTTCAAATTTTTGAGCTAAGAATAAATACATAACAATCCAATTACAATTACAAAAAATTCTATTTATATGTGACTAGCAACAAATTTGTTTGCAAAACAAAAACTATTATATGTATGAAACTCATTGGAGTGAAATAAGGGCAAGGCCCGTATGGGGTTTAATCCCACTACAACCGGAAATAACACCCGCGGGCATTAATTCCTTTTAAAAGTGGCTATAAGACCAGCAACCAAAAAGCAATAAGACCCGCAGTACTTGCACCAATCCAAACTCGGTGGAGTGAAATAAGGTCCGCTGAATTATGGCCCGCGGGTCTTAGCTTTTTCTTGTATTGATTTTAATTACTCTTATCTGTATATTGATTTTAACTTATCAAAATTGTATTAAGCAAAAATTGTTAATATTATTGTTTTATTGTGCTATTCATACTAAAATGTCAGTTTTATTACTTGACCATTCTTTATTCCGTCAATTTTCATTGAATTTTTGAACAACAAAAAAAGTAAGGAGAAAATTGGAGGCGAAAAAAAAAACAGCATACTTAAAGGCGCTTAGAAAAATGCTGATGCTCCAAATGCGTTTGAGAAATAAACATCATATCTCGACCTGTAAAGTCAGTGGTCATAAGCGATAGAAGACTGAGCAAATCTAATACGCGTGGGTTCAAATCCTATGGTGTGCATGTAGAATGTTTTTGATAATAAAATTGGATTAAAGCTCATCACCATTAATAAGGAGACTTATGATAGGACTTGGCACGCCTTGAAATAGCTATATCTTCAGCCAAAATAAAAACGAATACTAAAATTCGTAAACAATAGATGGTAACACCTTTAAGTTGTTGTTGTTGTTAAGTTTTTTATAAGTTTTATAGGTATGTGGTTACTTTGTGCAAATATTGTAATTGAAATGTATAATTTTCAAAAGACTAGAACTATATGTCTGTAGTTGTAATTAATTAAATGAAAAAATCATATTTTCAAGATTTTCCCACTTGGAAAGCACTGTTCCGTTCAAATAAATATCCGGCATAGGCCTGGATGGATCAGAAAATGGGCAGCATAGATACTCTGTCTATTTGGCGCCTAAGCCATACACGTTTCTGTCTAAAGCCTCAACTCATACTCGTTGCAAGGATGAATCATTTTCAAGAGCAACTGAATCACTTTTGGACCTCTCACCTTTATTATCTTCAAGTATAGATAATCAAGGACTTTAATAAGGACCAATAGACTCAAGACGCTTCCTTGGTGTGGTTTTCGTGGTTGTGCTTATTCCGAAATATCTGTGTATTCAAAGTTTCTGTACATTTTTAAAATATAACATGACAAAGTTCATACTAAGCAGCAAATATTTATTTTTTCTTGATAATTCTCATTATGATTTCATATAATTGTTTTTTTTTACAATAAAAAAAACTAAAAAAAATTCCTTACAAAAAAAAAACAAATATTTGCTGAATAATATGAACTTTGTCAATATAAAGGGTTTTTCAATAAGAGGTGTTATTTTGATATTCAAGGACCCATAATCAGCAAAGACACGCACATTGTTGATTATCAGCCGGCTTGAGTTCTTGTGTTAACTGAACTTTATAAGCCTTAAGACCCAAGTCTTTATGCAAAACACGGTGTAATGACGTTTGTGGAATGCCTAATTCCAAAGAACGACGAGGAATGGACAAACCTGGGTTTTCTTCAACACTTTGGGCTACAACAGCAATATTCTCAGTTGTTCTTGAGCGTCGTGCACGGGTTTTATTCTTCACATCACCAACTTGTCCCAACAGCTCGAATTTTTCCACCAATTTCTGTATTGCGGTCTGACAAGGTGCTTCACGACGACCCAAAAATGTTTTACTTTTACGAACCGTCTCTGCCAAATTTTCACCATTTTTATAGTGAATTTTAATAATTTCAATGCGTTGTTGAAGCGTGTATCGTTCCATTTTTATTAATGCGGCGTAGTTTTTCTTGTCAAATGTCAAAAATGACAGCTTCAAAAGTGACAGCTACCGAGATAGCGGGCTATTCAAAACAACACCTCTTATTGGATAACCCTTTATTTTAAATATTTTTTTGCTGTAGAGAAACTCGAAAATTTAAAGTTCTTCCAAAAATATGACTAATTTCCATTGAAAAGTTTAAATTAGATAACAACAACCTGTGGACAATAACACTAATTTTGACAGGAATCATAGCTATTTCATGGCAGCCATCGCCAATCATCAGACCCTCCTTTTTGATAATTACAATATCATGTTTATTCGAAAACATTATTGAATGTTTGCCGACGCACTTAGGAATCGAACTTGTGCCTCACACGGATGGTCAGTATAGCGATTATGTTAAATAAAGTAATTCAAAATCTAAGTAGCACATTTCAATATTTACCATCTATCAATTGAACACCATAACAGGGGGTGAGGTAAGTTTGATGTCGTTTGTGGTATATGTTCGTCAGGTGTGTTCTAACACATACCACATATGCTTGAATAAAAATGTAAATTGGAATATAATTTGTGTCCTTAACGAATGTACATACTCACCTTTACAATGCCAAAAATCTCAAAAATAAATATAATTTTCTATAATTTAACAAGTCGGGGTATGGAAAAACATAGGAACTTTTTAATGGCAGTTCAGCGCGCTCCAAATAACGTCTTGGAAGTCTTCGTCTAACTTTTAATGGCAAAATATTATAAGAAAACATATTAAGCTGCGTGATTTTACGTATGAAAATGATTGTCGCAGGATAAATGCATCCGTGTTTCCTCATATGTCCTCCGTCGTCGTCAGTTTCATTAAAACAACTAGATTAATATTTATACTCATTTACGTAGAGTGAAATTCCTGTGAGATTGGCAACAGATGTCGCACATCAGAGAGGAAACAACAAACTTTTGTCTCATATCGCCCTCGTCGACGTCACCGCACCACACCTTCCCACTTCCCATTCCCATCGCTACTGCATGCCGAGCAAAAACTCATTATGTCCTCATTCAACTTATATGAATGTTAATTTTTATATATTAATGCTAACATACATATGTGTATTTGTGTGGGATTGTGTTTATATTTTCTTGTATTATTCCTCAAAGCAAAGGACTTTGAGGTTTTTAAGCTAAGAAGACAAACGATTTTGATGGTTGTTGCTCTCTCTGGCAGTCAGTCTGAAGCTTTATATGGGTTTGACGCAAGAGGTTTGTCATTTCAGCTCAGGGATTTATTAGTTAAACGGAAGATTTAGAAGTAAAGTGGTTTTGCTTTGTCTGGAAGTTTGAAAGACTTCAACCTGGATAAACGATAAAGTAGAGCTGCTTGGAACTATGAAGTTTATGTAGGACTAATGCTTTGTCGTGCATGTCAGCCAGTATAAAATGCAGTTTGCATTATTTGTCTGATTTCAGACTTTGATAATTTGTTTTCATTTAAACTTGATATTGTATTAAAAAAAAAAAAAACGTCATCCTACCTACCTTTAGGTACGGCGCAGTGACACAGGTGCCCGGGAAATATGTAGGTCCCTGGTATTAAGTCCGAAATTCGATTTGGAACTTATATGCCATTCCGTCGGGTCATAGCTCCCAAAAAATTAAGTTGGGACTAATGTCCCACAAACGATTTCTTTTAAGCAGTAAATCTTATGAATTTACCAAGAAAACACCACCAAGATTAACAACCAACCCAATTCAAAAGTTAATAATAAAAGAATTAAAAAAAAAAAATCAATATTATTTGAACCAGTCAACAGTCACCAGTCGTATTGAATGAACATTAAATCAATTGCTTACCACTGTACTTCAAAAATTAAATAACTTTGGTGTTATTAAAAGGAAGATAACCGAGTTTTCCTAAAAAAAATATTTCATAGGTACCAATTCGGACAATCCAGCATTGTTGCGAAGTTGGAGATATTTCAGTCTTGTGGACTACTTAATGACGCGCATGATGAAAATGCGAGAATCATCAACAGCACATCTACAAGGGGTACCTGTTGACAAAAACCCCCACAAGTAAAGGAATAATTGAACCGCTGTCTACTTCCTATTCTTAACGGCATGGCGCCGAGTTCCTTAGAACCAGATTCTGAAGTAGCTGCCTATGCATATGTTTTGCTACAACAAGTGGAGGCTGTTTGGGAAAATGATACCCATCACAAGTAATACCACCCAAATGAAAAAAAGCTGGACTGCCTGACTTTTGACAAAGAAAAAAAGCTTTGGATGCTGAAACTAATTAATTTTAATAAAAACATAACATCCCATATAACTATATAAAAAAAGACGGACTTTTCTTTCAATATGAATGTAAGGAAAAAAATTATTACAAATAAACTTACGGTAAAAATTAAGAAAGGTCTCGTGCTGTTTATACAAGGTGATTCGCATAAAGTGACAAATGTTGTAGTTTTTGGGACATAAAAGAAAAAAGCAAAGACCTATTATAATTATAAAATATAACTTTATTATAAAAACAAATACAGACAACTTCGTTTTATAATTCACTTTATTTAATATGCACGACTATTCGACTTAAAAGATACAGCACGAATAAATCTATAAAAATGTTCGTTTTCTTTTACGATCCTTCGCCAGGATCTTTCATAGCACAGCTGGGGTGGAATCGCGTAATATGATAGTTGATTGTCACATTTTTGATCATCACTTGGGATCAAATTGAATTTTCCTTCTGTGTAAGGTGATCACATCCACCAATTCAACTCAATTCAACTTTGTTCAATTTGTCAGTGACATTTGTGAAAAACATTGATGCCGTAGTCATATTTTCAAGTAAATTCATTTAAATTGTTATTTTTTTAGTGAATAAATGCAATAACTCTAAATTTAACCATTTATTTTCGATTGTTGTATACTCATATGGTAAAAGAAATATTGTTTTTGATGATTTGGTGACTAAAATTGAAAAAAAGTTGAAAACTTTATAATGTTTTGTATGCGTGTGGTAACTCTAGTCACGTTGCCACAGAAATAAAAATGAAACGTCAATTTCATGAGAAGATGACGATCACAATATTTTGGTGATTTGTTTTTAGCTATCACTGTGATGATCACCTTACGCAGACCGAAAGTGTAGATTTTGACTGTCACTTATCACAAAACACCTTAGCCGATTCCACCCCTGGCTGTCTGTGCGATATAAAAGGGAGGGAATGTACATATATTCTTTATGCACCGTAATTTGGCTGGTCACTGGTGTGTGTGTGTGGATATCATTTTGCACAGCTTCCTGTCTGTGCAATATACAATGGTGTGATATTGTTGCTAACACTATTTAATTAAAAAAAAAATTAGTTTGAAATTAAAAAAAGTTTTTTTTTAAATTTCAAGTTTGAATTTTTTTTTTCAAAAACTGTTTACTTAAACAAATAAATTTAAAAATAAAATAAAAGAAAAGTTTTCTGGCTTTACAAAAACGTAGAACATGGTTAGGTACCGTTGTTTAAAAATTTTTTTTTTCTGATTTAAGTCAATTTTTTTTAGAAAATTGGCCCTCCCGCCTAAAGGGGAGGAAATAGACCCCCCTTCCATACGATTTTTTTCTTGTCTTAACCCCACCTACACGCTCAAGATTTTTGGTGCACCTTAAACCAATCACCCTGTATAGTGTTTTGCAAAGCCCGTGTGAAAAATAATAATAAACTGGCATTTTACGTCCCTTGCTCAACAAATTTTCTGAATTTAGTTGGCTTACATGCTACAGAATGTTGCTTTGAAGCCCTCCAGTTTTTTACCTAATGCAAAACATCTTCGATTTCTTTTCCGCTTCCACACATAGATAGTCTGCTTTGTGTTCAAAGCTTGAAGGTAGTACCAGTCGTTAAAAGTTTTTCCGTTACTAGATGGGCAGCGAAAGCTAATGCGTGTAAGAGTTTGAGAACAAACTCTCTATTTACGAAACAATAACCACAATAGGGGATGACAGTTCGAGGTGATTCGCATAAAGTGACAAATGTTGTAGTTTTTGGGACATAAAAGAAAAAAGCAAAGACCTATTATAATTATAAAATATAACTTTATTATAAAAACAAATACAGACAACTTCGTTTTATAATTCACTTTATTTAATATGCACGACTATTCGACTTAAAAGATACAGCACGAATAAATCTATAAAAATGTTCGTTTTCTTTTACGATCCTTCGCCAGGATCTTTCATAGCACAGCTGGGGTGGAATCGCGTAATATGATAGTTGATTGTCACATTTTTGATCATCACTTGGGATCAAATTGAATTTTCCTTCTGTGTAAGGTGATCACATCCACCAATTCAACTCAATTCAACTTTGTTCAATTTGTCAGTGACATTTGTGAAAAACATTGATGCCGTAGTCATATTTTCAAGTAAATTCATTTAAATTGTTATTTTTTTAGTGAATAAATGCAATAACTCTAAATTTAACCATTTATTTTCGATTGTTGTATACTCATATGGTAAAAGAAATATTGTTTTTGATGATTTGGTGACTAAAATTGAAAAAAAGTTGAAAACTTTATAATGTTTTGTATGCGTGTGGTAACTCTAGTCACGTTGCCACAGAAATAAAAATGAAACGTCAATTTCATGAGAAGATGACGATCACAATATTTTGGTGATTTGTTTTTAGCTATCACTGTGATGATCACCTTACGCAGACCGAAAGTGTAGATTTTGACTGTCACTTATCACAAAACACCTTAGCCGATTCCACCCCTGGCTGTCTGTGCGATATAAAAGGGAGGGAATGTACATATATTCTTTATGCACCGTAATTTGGCTGGTCACTGGTGTGTGTGTGTGGATATCATTTTGCACAGCTTCCTGTCTGTGCAATATACAATGGTGTGATATTGTTGCTAACACTATTTAATTAAAAAAAAAATTAGTTTGAAATTAAAAAAAGTTTTTTTTTAAATTTCAAGTTTGAATTTTTTTTTTCAAAAACTGTTTACTTAAACAAATAAATTTAAAAATAAAATAAAAGAAAAGTTTTCTGGCTTTACAAAAACGTAGAACATGGTTAGGTACCGTTGTTTAAAAATTTTTTTTTTCTGATTTAAGTCAATTTTTTTTAGAAAATTGGCCCTCCCGCCTAAAGGGGAGGAAATAGACCCCCCTTCCATACGATTTTTTTCTTGTCTTAACCCCACCTACACGCTCAAGATTTTTGGTGCACCTTAAACCAATCACCCTGTATAGTGTTTTGCAAAGCCCGTGTGAAAAATAATAATAAACTGGCATTTTACGTCCCTTGCTCAACAAATTTTCTGAATTTAGTTGGCTTACATGCTACAGAATGTTGCTTTGAAGCCCTCCAGTTTTTTACCTAATGCAAAACATCTTCGATTTCTTTTCCGCTTCCACACATAGATAGTCTGCTTTGTGTTCAAAGCTTGAAGGTAGTACCAGTCGTTAAAAGTTTTTCCGTTACTAGATGGGCAGCGAAAGCTAATGCGTGTAAGAGTTTGAGAACAAACTCTCTATTTACGAAACAATAACCACAATAGGGGATGACAGTTCTGAAAAAGCAACAACCCATACTGAAGCTAAAGGCCTGATCACGTCCTCGAAAGATTTTAAAATGCGTTTTTGACAGTTCTATGCTCGACTTTAATGGAACGCTTTTATGCTATGGGCAATTTATACTGTAATCAGCAGATATCTGTTTGCATGAATTAGTCGAACTGTATGAATCGCTTTTAAAATTTCTTTCCACACTAAGCGATATGTTTGATTATTTCTATGAAGAAGAGACCGCCAAAATATCTCTTATTTCATTAAAAGAATATGATTTAAATAAGCACAAAATAAAAAGAAAGCTGCAAACAGACGAATCATGAAAAACAAACAGACGAATCATGAATCATGAAATGACTTGGAGGTTTCTTTTTCCTATGAATGCTTACATTTTCATACTTATATTGAAGATATGCATTCGATGCTCACAGTAATGAAAGTGTTACGATTATAATGTCAAGCTTAATACGCATCAATAGTTTGCCAATTTTGACAATTCTATTAAAGTTTTCCTATTTTAAATAAGGAATTTAACCTTTTTTTCCAATGGATAATTTATTTGGAGACAGGAGAAAATAAAGTGCACGACTGGGTTGCACGTACTTGTTCTTGCGGCAATTTGCCACGAAAATAAAATAAAATTTAATACTTTTTTTTGTTAATTTAAAGGATAAAAAATCATATGAATTTTTCACAAAAGTGTTAAAACTTCTTTTTACAAAGATTCAAGCCAAAATTAAAGGATGCAAAAAGTTTTGTTGCCTAAATATAAATTTACCAAAAAAAATATTCAAAAATAGTTTGAGCGGTTTTTAAATAAATGGATGTAAACTTAATATTTTTTACAAAAAAGTTTTTTTTTACAAATTTGAAGAACGCCATTTTAAGTGCTTAATTGTTTGCATTTTATGCATAATAAATAAAAAAAATTTGGCAAGGCGTTTTCCAAATATTGAATTTACAAAAAAATAAATTAAAACATTTAATAAAACTTAAATTAAGCTTTTTTGCAAAATGTTGATTTTGATCTTTCTAAAAAAAAGTTTTTAGTTTGAAATCGATAAAGCCGTTCATGAGATAGCTCCAGAAAATAATAGCGGTTCTATGGGAGGTAAATAGGCTTGCCATTTTTTTTTTTTTGAGATCTAACAAAAGGAAATCAGACAAGAACCTTCAGTAATTTTTTTCAAAAAAACCGTTAGAGCGGTTTTTTGAGAAAATTAAGCTTTTCCATAACCGTTATATGGCAGGTACCGTTATTTTTTTAGCTTAAAAAATTTCAATTTCCCCTCTAAGGAATGGTCCACAAACCCTGATACATACAGACTGACAGACAGACAGAATTTTCAGACCCACTTTTTTCGTCTTCGCTATCATCGTCATGTTTGATTGTTATCTCAATTTTTTTTTGCACGAATGCATAACTTGCCCTTTAGTACCATAATCGCAAGTAAAAAACATGTTAAAAGTAAGTGGCAAATTTTGGCAAAAATTTGTTCATAATCATAATCGTTACTTGGAAACTGATAGTGTTTAAGCTATTGTTTCAATGTTGATAGATGAAATATTTCGGTATGTGTAGCGGAACAATGGTGCTGATGGCGCCTTCGTTATTATTTGTTTTGTCTTTTGCAATGTTAAGAGTGTTTACTCGTCAGAATTCGAAATATATTTTTGTAAAGTATATTGTGGAGACTCCTGTTTTTTGAAGGCCCTGGAGTGCAGCCCCGGCTGCCCTGTCCTAAATCCGGCACTGCCTACCAATATTATTAAAAATCGGTCCTTTTTTAAATGAGTTAAATATACGTTGGTACTTATATCTCCCTGCAGCGATTTTATAATTAGAATCCAAGAGTTCATGGTTATTACTGGAAAATTTTGAAATTTTATCGCGCAATTATGTGAAATCCTTCTCGTTCCATGTTCCCTTCCCTGTTCAAAAAATCCTTTTCATATCTTTGTTCGTTTGAACACAAAAACCCTTTTGTGCATCAATCAATTGAGAATGTGTATCCTGATTTTGATAACTCAATGCTCTTACGGAAATCAGCTATACGATTTCAAAACATGATATCCATCCAACCCTGCATTGAACTCGGAAACGTTCAAACACTCTCAAATAAACCATCGCTATAACAGTGTTGATTGTAGAAAATACTATACACAGCCATATACACAATTGTTAGGAAGGAGATCAATAGAAATATTATAATGATGATGATTCTGCTGATGATTATAAATAGCTTGAATTTTATAAGTGCAGATATAATTGGGCAGAAAATTTTGTACTTGATAGCACTTGAATTTTTTTAAGTCATTCATGTGAATCCCATTAATAAATTTTTAATAAAAAAAAAAAATTTGATTAGATTTTTGATGATTATGATATTTGAATTGAACTTTTGATGGTAATGAATTGATAAAAAAAATCATGATAATAATCGTAATTATCGTGAAGTGGATTTATTTTTGGATATTTGGAAATATTTTGTTTAAAATCATTGCAAATCGAAATCGATTTAAGAGCCAATTTAGGCGAGTTCACTCAGAAAAAACTCATTGATAGATAGATTTTTTACGTTTGCAAAAAAAATTTCGAATGTAATGTAACAGCACATTTTACAATTAAGGGTTTTGATTACATTTATCTTACATCTGAAACATTATCGTAACTTTGTAAACACAAAACATACAACTGAGCAATATTGTTTGTCTCAACCTGAAGGGAAATGAATTTAAAAACCTTCAATTAAAATTAGAAAAAGAAAAGATGAAGTGACTAGAATGCATACAAATGAATAACCAATATTGTAAATAAACAAATAAATGTTTTAGTAAATTAAAAGTAATAAACAATATATGAACATGTAAAAATAGCTGATTAGTTGGTGCAGTACTAAAAATGAAATCTCCATATTCTGATTTTGGGGCTCAATTGCTTTTATTCGAAATTTTTTAGTACCTCAATTATTAACTTTACATTTAACACAATACAAAATTATGAGTAGCTATTTAATTATAAATATTTGTTTTACAATTTGATCTAAAATTTTGAATAATTTTTCTATTTTCTGGCATTCAGCATAATATTAATTAGGTATTTCATTCTAGCATTGAAGTTGTGCATTTAATATGTAGTTGAAATATAATATGAAAAATCGATACGTAATATTGCGAAAATATATGAAAAGCAAAACTGGGCCGGAAGTATCTACTTGCTCCTTGGATGCTGTATATAAGTACACCTTTTGAACATAGTAATGAAATAATTTTAAGAAAACAAATTTCAATTTTGGGAAAGCATTGGTTCCGTGTAGATAAAAATTTCGTATAGGTTTCGTCATGGTGTCCGTCGCCGATGCTGGTAACAAAAATAATAGGGTATTTTACGAATGTTTGTCTAAGTGACGCACATATTATAAAAACTAAAGCAAGCAATTAAAATAGCAAACAAATAACAAAAGTTAATTTAATAATTTGTTTTTGAACTCGAAGCACAGGTAGATTTGGTTTTTGCTTATTTGGCCAGGAATAGATAGCCACCGAACGAATTTCATTTAAAGTTATTATAACGTTTAAGTTGAATGTAAGTCACTTTAGCATAATTATTAAATAAAATTTTGATTGATAAGATATTTTTCTACAAGCTGCAAGAGCAAGTTCGTGAGACCCGCTCGTGCAATTTAGGTAGATAACTGAAAAAAAAAAAAAAAATCTACCACAAAAATGTTGCCTACACACCTAAATTTTTGTTTATCATTTTTACTTGCGATGATGTAGGTAAGTATAAGTATATGTATACAATCAGGCAAGTTTTCGAATCGTACAAAAAAAAGTTTTGAGATAACAATTAAATATGACATTATACGAAAATAGTCCGGCAATTCTGTCTGTCAATCTCGACACCTACGGGCTAAACGGGTAGGCAGATTTACTGAAAATTTTGTTGGTATAGTGTGTTTAGAGCAATACGCCCGGTGTTTTATTTTAGGTCACTGTAAGTCTAAAAATAACGATAACTGACATATAACGGTTATGGAAATCCTTATTTTTCTCGAAAATTGGTCCAATGATTCCAACCAATTTTAACATCTGTAGATAATAAGGCACAGAAAGTATATCAGATAGTGAATCAGAAATTTTCGATTTTCTCGATAAGGGCTAAAACGATTTGGAAGAAATTTAATAGTAAAATTTTCGTATCTATTTTAAATAACATGGCATACAAATTTGTGTCAAAAATTTTTTGGTTAAATTTTAAATAATTTTTAAAAAACTGTTTTATGCATTCAATTTTTAAAAAAACCTGTGGACGGATTTTAATGAAATTTGGTTTAAAGGCATTGCATATAGAAACTATAGTAGCTTCGTCGTCGACGATTTATTCTTTCTAACAGAAATTAGCGCTGTTCGCATAAGAAACTAGTGTAGACATATATTGTGCGAAGGAGTTAATTATGTTATTTTGGCTCTGACAACAATGACGAGGGTGAGCAGTTTGAAAAATTTCTGTTTTTTGACAGATTAAAAACAAGGGGAGAAGCATTTGTCATTGGCTGCTTGGCTGCTGCCACGAAGTTGAAGACGAAATGAAATAATAAAAAAGTAAGTAGGTATGTAATTTATATTTTATAACCTTAAAAAAATCGTAAATAGATAAGCACATATAGGTATATTATTGATATACCTATAATTTGGTTTTCTTGCAGATGAATGAAAATGAAAAAGTGATTTATCAAAAAAAGGTTACCACATTGATAAATTTGTAGCAATTTTTTTTCTTAATAAGTTTTGCATACTATGTTAAGAATTTGTGTTTTGTATTAAACAAGTAATATAAGCTGTTTAATAAAGTTTAAAACTTAATAAAAACAAACAAAAATTTCTTTTAGTAAAATTTTAAGCTAGTCATTTATACAGGATAGAGTTAAGAGACAAATTCGCCCCAATGAAATAAAACCACAACACTAGTTTTGGGGCTTAATTTCATTTTATTTTAAAACAATTTGGGGCCTTATTTCATTTTTCATAAGATGAGTCAGATCCTTTGCCATTTTACACATCGTGTATTATGGAAGAAGGACAATTTACCTATTGTTTATTTTCATCCCATAAAACAACTAAACTGATTGAAGGGAACATTCCACCGACCAACAGAACCATCTTTATGGACGGAACTTTTAAAATTGTTAATCAAGGATGTTTCAAGCAGCTGTTGGTTATCTATATAGAATATTTTGACGAGGTAAAATTAATTTTTCATGCTTAAATGTAAAGATCGTGCTGCAAAACATCAGGGAGTAACAGAATAGCTTCAAAAAAATCTGTTCTGTTACTCCCTGATGGTTTGCAGCACGATCTCTACATTGAAAAGCATTTGTAAGTAACAGAATAGCTGAAAAAAATCGCGCGATTTTGTCAGCTATTCTGTTACTTACTAATGCTTTTCAATGTAAAGATCGTGCTGCAAACCATCAGGGAGTATAAGCAGCCATTTTCCTGTGGGAAGGAAATCTTTGAAGAAGATGAAAGTGAAAGCCCTGATGTTGTTATCGGTCCAAACATTGATGAGAATATTTGCGTCATTTGTAAGGATTTGCGGGCAAATATTGTTCTGCTGCCTTGAAGGCAGCATCCTGCTGAAGGGCAGGATAACTATAAATGTCCTTGTTGCGGGAAAATAGTGTAGGATACAATGCAAGTATTTGTTTAACTGTTTGGGGTGATATTTAATTTTTTTAAATAAAATCAATTCTGAAAAAAGATAAATTGGGGTTTTATTTAATTTTTACAAAAAAAAGTCAAAACAAGTTGTGGCCTTGTTTCATTTATTTTCGGGGCATTTTTTTATTTCGTTGGGGCCTTATTTCATTGGGTCATAATTTCATTATGGAATGGGTTTTTCGTGAGTTGAAACAAAATCAAAGGATTACTTTACTATTTATTTTTATTTTGAGGATGCATTATGGTTATTAAACTTTCTATTTAATTAAACAATATCGAATCAAAAAGAAAATTTTTGGAATTGTTGAACTTTTTTATATTAATTTCTAGGTGATCACTTTTTTTATCCGTAGGTAAATTCACTTCGACGATCCATGATTTTCTTCCAATAAAGCAAGTTTTGCAGCACCAATTTAAAACTGCATCGCAAAATTTATGCATACAACAACAACACAAGATCTTGCGAAATTCTAATCCGTTCCGAATCAGATGTTTATAGTAAGAAGCATGTTCAATGGAATATGTAATTCTGACGTCACATTGTTTCGTCAGCAGCTACATTCTATTCTAATAGGTAGCTTGCCACATTTCATATAGTTCAGCATTCAAGCTAGCACCCACACATTCAGAAGCAGCCAAATATTTATTTTCCACCATGCATACAGACATACATAATAAATAAATAACTTCCAATTCCCTTTTCTCATGAACATTCGTTATCAAAATAAAAACGAATAAGCTCAAAGAGAAAAAGTCAACAATTTATTATAATTTTCATCTTCTTCCAACTCTTTGAAATTTTCTATATGCCTTCTCGTTATAATATTCCCCAGTTTGTATCCCTCAAAATCTCTCCCAACAACAAGCCACTCCTCGAAAAGTCTCCCAAGAGCAGAAGTTCTACCAACTTTGTCCAGATGGCGCTTCGAGCAATCGAGAAATTCGAAAATTTTCCACATACGATGGACTTATTTTTTTTTACAAAAATATTTTCTTTCAAAAAATATTTTTAAAAAAGCGAACGGTTTGAATTTTTTTTTTTCGTTAACTTATATTTAGCAAAGAAAATTTTTTACATACATTGATTTTGGTTTAAATCTTTGTAAGATAGGTATGGATTTAAAAATTTTAATAACATTTCAAAGTATTTTTTTTTGTATAATTAATATATACTAGGTATATACAATGTATTTTTGTTCAATTAGGTAATGCGCATTCTTGATTTTATCTTCTTTGAACAGGTAAATTTGATTTGCAAAAATTTGAACCTGTTTTGCAAAAATGTGAATTCCATTTGTATGTAATGAGTTAATTTATATATTGCAAAGTTGTGAATTTAATGTAAAAAAAAGATAACCATTTTAATGAAGTAAAAAAATAGTTACTAGACTTAGCAATAGGATAGACACTTTCGAGTAACTCTTCCCTTGTTTTATTCCATAATACAATTTCTTGTATGGTTTCGTGTTCACCTCCAAGAAAAGTGGCTAGTTTGTAATGTTTCGGCATTTTATTTTATGGATGCATATAATGTCTAATCGTTTTCTCTTTATAATTCCTTTCAACTCGTGGCTTCGTGCGTTCATATTTTAATGTTTTAACTTGCCAACTCTCAGATTTCGACTAATTTGTTTCATTCTTCGAAAACAGTGCGGGTATTGTTGCTTGGCGATAAAACAAGCAGGCGGCCAAGAAAATCTGTCAAAATTATTTGTGATTTTTTTTATACAGATAAAGTTTTAAAATAATGTAGACACATCGTATCTTCTTAAGAGTGAAGTTTTATAAAGTACTACTCCTTCGTTTCTTTGAAAATATCCCTAAAGTTATTTTATCTGTGGCTCAAGTCATCATCAGTCTCAAAGTTGATTCGGTCTATGCAATATCATCAAAATGATCTCAAGTATATAGTATTTTATAAAATTCAATGAGTTCTTTTCAATTAAAAGAACGGAAAATAACTAATTAAGCATTCTACACACATTGTAAAACAGACATAAATCCAAAGTCCTATAATCCAAAGTTTTTGTTGTTGTTGTTGTGTTTGTTGTTGAAAAGATAGACATTTTGAGATTTATAAGAGACTATGCCTTCACTACATCATCCATTAACTGCACTTATCCTTCATGTCGTTTTCTCATCGTTGTCGCTTTTAAAATTCATTTAGAACAGCCCTCAATT
Organism: Baccha elongata; assembly: GCA_951217065.1. NCBI lineage: Eukaryota > Metazoa > Arthropoda > Insecta > Diptera > Syrphidae > Baccha > Baccha elongata. Next base: position 61,862,875 of record OX578272.1, on the reverse strand, counting down.
ACAAGAGTCCCTAACATACACTCCACCAGAGCTCTTCTTTGTCCTTCTCTCGGTTCTGACAGACATCACAAGGAGGTTGATTTTCAGTGCTCAAAACAAATGACTATGTACAACCAAAAAGTGCAAACATAACACAAGGATCAGCACCAGAAGAGGGTCATTCACTGAGCAAACAAAAAGACGACGACTTTCCTATCCTATACCTAAAACAGACGCCCGCCCACACACATATTTGACTTTTTAATTGAAAAATCGTTTCTATCCGTATCCGTCTAATTGAAAGAATATTTTTAATTCAAATTGAAAACATGTGGACAAGGACATCCTTTTTCTTCCTTACGACTTCCTGGTTTAGTTTTTTTTTTTTTTTTTGTAAAAGCACACTTCAATTTTTGCCTTTTTGTGGACATATTGGCAGAAATGATTGCACTTAATGAAACCTACCGATTTATATATATATATAAAGAGAACCAGCAGAGAGAGAGATCCTTGTTCGGAATATTGCTCCAGATTGACCATAGAGACTTGAACTGTTTTGTCAATTTAAATGATACACTATGGGAACTTAGTGAACAAAATTTTCCAAATTGGTCAATATGTGAGCCCATTGGGTGGGTTTTTTATGTGAATTCGTCTTATAGAACTCAGGAAGAGGATGCTTACATCCATCCGTTGCTGGATCCTGCTTTCAATTTTGGTTTTCTCAATTTGGATATCCTTTTAAGTATCATTGGTTCGTCGTCATCGTTGGGGATGTTTTGTCCCAAAAAAGCCAATCTTTTTTTTTCTTAGCAATCTCATATCGGACAGAAGGACTATTTGAATAAAATCAACTAGCAAAAAATAATTGGAAAAGTTTTTTTTTCTGCTCGTCCTAATTTTTTTTTTTTTTTTTTTTTTGAAAAGAAAAAGAAAGATGGGGCTTTATTTAGTGATTTTGAAGCAGGTTGAGAGAAAGTCCTTCGAATTGTATTTATAGTTGTGGAAGAGGAACATCCGATTTCAATTTCTTTGTTAACATGTCAAATGGTGAACCAATATAGAGATAGACCTACCGTCAACGTTGTACATTTATATAGGTATATTTATAAACACATTTTCCATTGGGGATGTTATATTGTGAAAAAAAAACTTTTTTTTTTTGCAGCAGTTTTGATTAGGTTCTAGTAGGTAGCTTGAGGGCATAGAAAATTATACTCTTAAAGCAGAGTTTAGCAAATAATTTATAGCAATTAGTGTGGAATACTTTGATGGTGGGTATAAGAAGTTAGAGTCTAGTGAGTTGTGCATTCTCTGCGTAAAAGACGATTTAGGATTATATTTACTTCGATTCTGTTAATGGATGCTCATAAAACTTATTAGCTAGTAGATCGAAAAGAAATGATAATGATTATGGGAATAAAAGTAAGAAAGAAAAAAGGTTGCTTAATAATTAAGAATCCTTAATGTTGTTTGAATAGTTTATTAAGAATGGGATATTCCTCACATGGAAATTGTATAGAAAGAATAGTTAAGTTACTAATATGTGATGTGCAATTGATGACGTGATGAGTTCACAGTGGATATACAAACAAAAGCATATATATAGACCATTTGAAAAGCAGGAATTATCGAGCTGAATTTGACAATCACATTAAGTTAATGAAGAGTAGACTGTCTTATTCTACAGAGAATTTTTTATGGTGATGCAGTGAAGTGGAAAAATTGTGCCCATTTAAAATTATTAGCAAATTTAATACATTAGCTCATTCTGTCTGTATACAAACAAAAAATATATAATATGTACTTCTTAAAGAAGTTTTAAAGCCTACACAATAACTTTAATAATATCACTTTTAAACATGGACGATATGTGTATGATATTATACAATATACATGGGAAAAATATAACCTATATACAAATCTTTTTTGCACAACCTACAATAATTATTTTCACAACTAATTTTGGATTCTCGAAGTATACATGGGTGATTCTTTACAAACGATGCTTCTTAATTCAGCACGAATTTTTTGGAAGCTTTAAGTGATAGAAACTTGCTCTAGTGATATGTCCACATTTTTTTAAAAACATCAGTCGAAAAAATAAAAATTAACAATTTTTTAATTTAATTTAATTTTAACTTGCTATGTGGCTATATGAAATATGAAATAATTGTTTTAGTGGACAGATTTTTATTTTTTCATTGCACACCTCATGGGCGACGTCCAGCATAAGCTAGAAGGTATGCTGAAAAGGAAAAAAAATATGTTTTGTATACCCTAGTGAGAATTGAACTGGCAATCTCTGGGTTTAAAAGCAAGCACTTCATCCATGTACTTCATCCATTGTACCATTCCCACAATTATCGCAATTTTATTGCAATTTTTTTTTTAAAAGATGTTCAGAAGACAAAATGTTTTTACGCAGTAAAATAATAAAATAAAAATAAATGTCTGCATGATTTATCGTAATAAGATAGCATTATCGTGTACCTGATGGATTCTATAAGAGTGCGTTCATATCAGAATTAAAAATAAAAACAATAAAAAGACTAAAAATAGTCAAATTCAATTTTATTAAGTGAATTATTTATGAATGAAATTCAATTTTAAAGGTTTTGTCTCCAATTTTTGCGTTTTTCCCTGGTTCGAAGGTGGGCTTATCAGCTAGATGACATCAAACCCAATCTAGTACTCAATAGCGTAACGGGTACAATGGTTGGCACCCCTAAGGATTTTTCGATTTGAATGGGTCGTATTTTTGGCATTTATAGAGTTAAAAATAAGTTAAAAATACCAAATTATAATTCATCATATTTTTTATTCAGACACATTTTTTAATTTTTATTTTATTTTTAAGGAAGGTGTTTTAATCTTAAATTAAAAAAAGCTTACCAAAAACTACAATTATTGGCACCCGACCAAAATTATCGTCATTCCAAAAATATACAATTATTGGCACCAAAGAATTGGAGGAAAACAAAATTTTTTGTTTTTCAGATTTTAAAAAAGTTTATTTATTTAGCAAACGAAAATAGCCCCAGATATCGGGAATGGTTTTCCTTATATCGTCCTTTAATCTCTTGAAAGGATAGATGGTCATTGGAGGACACATTGATCCTAATGCGTTAAATGAAAACATAACAGTTACATTTGATTTCGCTTGGCCTCTACTTTATAAATGTTCCTTGATCCTCTTGCAGCTATTTAGAACAGATTAAGCTTTAGGGCACGGTAAAAAAAAATTTTCATCCCCATTAAACACTCGGCTTGCATCTTCAGGGATTGAGAAAAAATCGATTGTAATCAAATAGTCCTGTTTAGAGTCAAACCAGCCGAAAATATCTGTGACCGCTACATTTGCACTTGCTGACGAGACTGGATCAACAGCTCTAAAAGTCAAAGAGCTATGACGTTTCTAAGATCTAAACCATCCTCTTCCTGGTATTGCCTCGCTATCAAACGGGTGATCTCTATTACTTTGCTTGAGAAATTCCAGAACAGCATACATTACATCTTCTTTTCTTTTCGGAAATCCTTTCTGTTGCGAATCTGTTATCAATTCAACAATGGTCGATTCTTCTTCCCTAGTTAAAACTGTTGCGGGTCCTGGGCGCTCTTATGTGAAATTTGGACTAAACCGGAATTGTAAAGTAGAATGCGGTATGTTATAATTTTTGGAAGCTGCTTTTTAAGATATTTGTCCACTTTGTATGGCGAATAAAGCTTCTTGCACATCTCTTTTTCTTCATAGTTTTTTTCTTGATTTATGCATTTTTCAAATCCTAAAAAGTATAAGGGTTGAATGATATAATTATTGGCACTCTTAAAAGTATATTTGTTGGCAGTGCCAATAATTGTAGCTCCATAGAACCAATTATTGGCACCCGGGTGCCAATAATTGATACCCTACGTTTATTAGAACCAACTATTGGCCCCCTTTCTACTAACAAATTACTGAGTAAATTTACATCTGCTTTCTCCAAACGATGTGGTCTATAAGATTAATTGCTTAGGAGGGAAGGAGACGACATGTTCGTCTGTTTACATAGGAACCTCGAAACAAAAATTAAAAAATCGTAGCTCTGGACATAGGTCTGATTTAAATAGCGGAGCTTCTCATAAAACGGCGTTAACTCAGCATTGCATAGAAGAGAAACATACACCGGACTTAGAGAATGTTGAAATTCTTCAAACGGAACAACATTATTCTAAACGAATGTTGCTAGAAATGTTGCATATCTTAGACAACACTAATGCCGTCAACCGTTGGTCAGATTGCGACAATCTGAGCAATGCCTATAGCCAAATTATAAAAAGCCCAGCAACAAAAAGTAGGTTCAAAAGTAGGTGATTGTGTAGTGCAGTGGAATGGAAAATTTTAACTGTCGTCAGTATTTTTCTTTTAAATAATTTAGTATAAAAAAATGTGTGATTTAAATTTTGATTTTTTTTAGTTACTGTTTGATTGATGTCTAACTACATTTAATTTCAATTTAATATTCTTTGTTTCTTGATAATTGTTGTAAGTAATTTTGACGTCACATTTTTCAAAAATGAATTTAAAAATTGTATACTAATATAATATGTATGTATTATTTTGTTCTTTTGTTATAATAAAGGCCTGATGAAGAGTACAAACATACTCGAAACGTTGCAATGAATAAATAACATCTTTTTATTACAATCGACCTATAGCCCACAAATAACAATTATATATCTTTTACGATACAAAGGTCACTAAAAATTCGATTTTATTAAAATAAACATATATTAGTAACTAAATAAGGCTTACCAAATCCTTACCGGGAACATACTAAATTTTGCAAATGTTTCACTTTTTTAAAACGTGTTGACACTTTTACTATCACACACTGACTACAGAGATAATTCACAAAAACAAAGACGCAAAATTGTGTGAAATTTGTTATAGTTTGAAAAAAAAAGAAACTGGCTTACTGAGGTTAATAGTTTTTGAAAAAATCGTTAATGAATGACGGGGTGCCAATAGTTTGTACAAAACTGGGAGTGCCAACCATTGTACCCGTTACTATGGTTAACAACTGAAATAACCAGTGGTTACTAGTAACCATAAAGCTGAAAAGACTGGTACTTAGAACCTTTATCGACATTATGATCCCAGGTTCATCCCTTAGACATGGCGGTTCTGGTCTCATGATTTGGGTTTTGGTATAATGGTATAATGGACCTGCATTTATACGTTGATATTCTGCGCAAAATCATGCTTGCTTACGCCGAGGAAGAAATGGCTCTGATATGGGGTTTTCAGCTATATATATATGTATATAGATTACGACTCCAAATATACCAGCCAAAAAGCTAAGCAATTTTAGACATCAATATTCAAGTAATGAAGTGACCTGTGCATTTTGAATTCCTCAGATCAAAATCCTATTGATAATAATTTATAGGCTGAAATTAAAAGGAACTTCGGAATAGAAAAAAAAAACAACGAGTTATGGGGAGTAGTGGCCAAAACTATAAGCGGTCATAGAAATCCATTCCATCAGAGAGATGTCAGCGACTTTTGACTATTTAGGATAACTGTTATAACTACCAAAGATCATCCCAAAAAAAATAGTTTTTCCTTCTATAAATATTTTTATAACTTATAAGTCTTGCTGAAGAAACAGATCTGTTATTTTTTTGACCGTACTTTTATTGGGGTTCGTTTATAGTTCTGCCGTTTTTTTTGTTTTGGTGTAGTGAAATTATCATTTGAAAAGTGTATGTATGTATAATGAGAAAAGTGTATGTATGTATAATGAGAATATCTGTATTTCGACAGACATATAGATGCTGCTCTGACCAGGGCTAGGGGAGCCTTTTCCCTGACAAGACGCCTGTTTTACAGCAGCCATCTTGATAGCAGGGTGAAGGTGATTTGTTACATGGCTTTAATCAGGCCGATGATTGCCTATGGATGTCCTTAGTGGTTCAACGTTGCACCATCTCAAATGGAAAAGATTCGGGTATTTGAGAGGTAGTGTCTTAGACACTGCCTTGGATTGCACAGAACACCAGAGTCGGAGTACATAAAATATTATTCCAACAAGGTTCTATACAACAGGGCTAACATAAACAGAATAGATAATTTTTTAATCAAGCTGATTCGGGGTCATATTGCAAGAGCTATGACTTCAACTAATGGCTTGATTTTCGGGGCTTACTACCCCAAAGATGAATACTACGAAAGTGTGTGTCTAAGCGGGTTTATCCCACCCGACGCTTTCCTCTTCTTAGACAGTCGAGGGCTGATACAGGATAGTTCGGCGGTACCGCTGATCTACCACGTCGGCCGAAAAACTGTGGATAGGCGACTCCTTTATGGTCGTGACGTCGGAGCAGAAAGCGGAGCAGAGCGCCTTCGATTCAGTAGGGCTGTGTCCGAAAGGGACCAGATAGATAGATTGGACCAAAATCGCCAGTTCTGGTGATTGAATGATATGTAAAATAACTAATAAAATTTAAAAATTAAATAATAATAAAAGTTGACTAATTGAGTTTATTGCCTTGGTTTGACTTGCGCAGGTTTAGGCGTGTCCTTGGCTTTAAAAGTAGGCTAGGTTAGTACAAATCATGGTGGCACTAAAAAGAAAAAAAAAAACCGTTGCTGTGGCTGTTCTAGTCTTAAGTTATTTTAAGTAGTTTTAACTGTAGTTTTAAGTTTTATAAAAAATAAAAAAATGATACATATAATGAGTTTTTTACTAATTTTCTTATTTTTAAGTAATAAATGAATTTTGATAATATTTAAGCTAGGTACGCCGAAAGGCAATAATTTTAAGTTGGTTATGGTATAATTTAGAGCGCTCGCATAGGGCCAGTAAGTTAGTTAAGTTAATATGTAAGCTAGTTGTTAAGGTTTTTGTCTAGCAAGTAAGTAGTTATAAGAAAATTGAAATATAAAAAATATAAAAAAAAAATAATGAGAACATTATATAGCCTTTTCAAAGTATCTTATATATAACAATTTTTTAAAAACCATTGTTTTTTGATTTATACTAAAGAATAATGGTTTTATTGAGGATCACTGATATTTTTTTGACCACTGCTGTATATCCGAGTATATACGTTAAAGAAATGAGAATTAGACATTTTTGTCTCGGCAAGACAAAAACTGCTACCTGCACCATTTTGTTTGGACATGTTTATTTGGATAAGATTTATATATTTAAAAAAAACAGGCTGACATTGAATGGTTGCACTGTTTTCAAAACATAATCAAGGAACTTCTAAAATTCCATCTTTGTAGAATCACCCACATACATACCTAAACTTTATTTAATTCTGTTGATTATAATTTTTATTTTTTTTTCTGTAAAAATTAAGACGTAAAAATGCTTATATTAAAATGTTTTTTAATCTATGTTTTTAATATTAACTTGTTTGGGTAAATTTTAAAGGCTTAAAACTTTTTCTATGTCTGCGATAAAAAATATTTGATGACTTTTTTTTAAATACATTAACACATAAACTTGGCATCGAACGCTTGATATTATTAACCGCATTACTTAACTTCATTTTCTAAGCGTAGAAGCATTATCCCATATTAAGCAATTATTTTTGGTCCTTGGATACTTTTAAGCAAAACAAAGCTAACCCAGTTTCATATATAGCAGTTAAATTATAAAAAAGAAGACTTACATTCTGCTTTTACTGACATTATTATTTATTCCACACCATATAACTTAACAAAGTTAATATATACTTAAAAAGAATGTATAAAAAGAGCAAGGCTATAATATAAGTGTCCTGAAATCCCGGACTCATATATGAATAAATGTCATTGAATCTTTTGTGTACAAAGAAACACTCTTCTCAGCACTGAAATGGTTTTGATAACTTTATTGCATTTAAATTGCTCAATGAAAGGAGCAGTCGTCGTCGTGCGTCGGTCGGAACGGTAGCAATGTTGGTACTATAACATCTCAACCATAGCTGAATTCTATAAAATTTTAATGTTCAAGCTTTGAATAACAAATCAGTGGTGCTGCATTCATTCGCTGGAAGAAAAGTCCCACGTATATATTAAGAAGGACCTCGGAACGAAGAGGGAGCCGGAGGTGGGATTGCTCGTGATGGCTTTGCTCTAAAATGTAACACAGATTAAGAAGTTTTGAGCGGTTGTGCTGGAAACGGCATATTACCTCTAGAGATGGAGGAGTTAATGCACGAGTTACCTTACATCCTTCAATCTGTATTGAAAGTGGTTCCCAAGTAATATAATCAACAAGCATTTCTCTTTCTGTGTTTGTGATTTAAAAAAGGAGGCTCTGATGATGATGGAAGTGTAGTTACTGTCGACTGGGGTGTGAATTATTATTTCTGGGCGAAAATTTAATTTCCAAGGTGATGCTCATAAAAAAAGGATGAGTGAGCCTCGAAAATATTATTAAGAAATAATCCTGTTTGAACAATTTATGTTTTGAAGATGAGACCTGACATATAATTCAAATGCAAAAATAACTTCAATTTAATATAAAACACGATTCATAAATTTCAGTTCATAAAAAAGTTATAGTTTTTGAAATTTTCGAAAAGTTTGTGACTTGTGACGAACGACTTTCAAAAACAAATGGTTTGTAATAATGTTAACTTTTCAAATTATTTTGATAATTTTAACTCCGGATTTTTGTTTCACTGTTGCAGTTTTCCTACGGCAGTAAACTTATAATTATATGTTTCTACCTACCTATAAGTATGTTCGTTATAGACTTTAAAACTCATCAAAATGGTTTTGGACTACTAAAACAATGCTTTAGGCACATAAGTGCCTTGCACATGAGATGCGACCAGCGAATTGCGAATTGTGAATGGTCACAGATTTTGACATTATATTCACATATGAGAGGTCGCCGGCAGCCGCGAATCGTATACACGCAAACAGACAAATTTGAGGTTAAAACTCGTGCGAATTTTTCATTCGCCGATTTGTGGAACGCGTGCTGATTTTGTGGATTGTGAATTCTCGTTCGACAGTTCGCTGAATGTTGTTGTTGGTAGCGAATAAAATATTAAAATGATAAATTTTCTAATTTAAACTAATTTATGTGGTGTTTCGTGTTAATATTTATATATTAAAACGTTCAAGGCCCTATATGGGTTTATTCTATTTCATATAAAAAAATGGCTCTATATGGCTCAGTATATGAAAACTTAGCCCATTGCGTTCATATACATAGGGGACAGAAATAGCAAATGAAAGCTGGCATTCAGGTGTATAAGAATGTCAAATGTTTTGAAAATCGGTGTTGGAGATATTTATGTCAGCTTGAAGTTCGAGAACCAAAAGTCAGACAATTAAGGGCCAGTTGTACAATCGTCGTTCAACGTGGTTCAAGTTTCTTACCCACCGATTTTGGCAGATTAGCTAAGAAAGTTGAACCAAGTTGAACCACGATTGTGTACAACTGGCCCTTAGCTTTTTCGAAACAAACGTTCTAGCTTCTGATGTATATAACCAAGAAAGATGAATTTAGTAACAAATGAAAGATCATGAAAATACTTTTTAAACAATACCAATATATCTTTTTCTGAGAAAGGCTCATGTAATATTACTATAATTTATCATGAAATAATAATTGTAAAAAAAAGGCGGGGCTTTAAATACATTTTAAAATGACACCGAAAAGTTATAAATTAATATAATATTTAAGTTGGTCAAGGGGTTTATTTTGGACATGCTGCTTTCTTCTTTCAAAACCGTTTTGCTTTTGAGGCTTGCCATCAAATTATTCACTTCATTTTTCTATTCACTTCAAATTTGTAGTTGAGAAACTCGCAACAATTCTTTTTGGCTCAAAAAAATTTAAGCGAAATGCCCAAATTTTTTTTCTCAGCCCCTGGGCATGTCAGAAACCCTTTTTTAAATATCAAAAACCATTGCTGCTGTTCTATTTCAGTTCCCACACTAAAAAAAACTATTATTGCAACCTCAAATAACACAAAATTGTTATGAAATAGATAAGTAAATATTAGTTAGCAATTTTTTTTTTCTTGCAAAAAAATCACCAAACTTTGTCCGCCACATTTTGATCAGTATCCTGAAAGATTGAAAACGTCCAAAATATCGATAACTTCTGTATAGATTTAAGTCCCATCTCAGGGAATATTAAATTGGGTTTACATCTCGCGTCTTTTTGTAATGTCACTTTTTAGAAATACATTTGTGCAAAAGGTCATGGTTTGTCTGTTTTTTTTTTTTATCAGTCCCCTGGTGAGTGCTTAACTATAATTTTTGTATAAGTAAAAATATGTGTAAGTATTATTACCTATAGGCTATTTAAAACCCGGAAATGCGACATGCTAATTTTTAAAATTGCTGCTCAAAAAAAAAAAAAAAAGCTCAGGAGATTTGTTCACCAAAGTTCAAAATGGAAATACATTACGATTTCTCCAGCGATATGCAGGCCGTGTTTGTTGATTTTGAAAAAACATTCGATTGAAAACCACGAGATTTGATCTGATGGGTGGTTCTAGGCAACGACCAATTTTTGCAAATGTATGCATGCGGATGATTTTTTTTTTTTTAACACTATCAGATCTTATTCAAATGGAGCTTAAAGCAAGCATCAGCAGATGAAAGAAGATTTGCCAACACATATAATGTGTTCCACTGGCTCATCACTTAGTGCAGGTGTTAGTTGTTAGTAAGCACAATGCAACAAAAACAAAAACACATGCACATAAAAACATGAAAACATATAAAGTCAAAATTAAAACAAAATGACACAGAAACATTAAGGATCGTGGAGCACTGGTTCTGAAAATAGTTTTTAAATTACTTTTATTTAAATTAAAATCCAACACACCATTGTTCAAGTTATATAACTTACTCATCCGCGTGAGAGGCTCATGCATGCCATAATTGGTTCTGTGATGTTCAATATTAAAAAGCTCAGAACTTCGAAGATGGTACGACCGTCCGCGGTAGTTAAAACCAATAAAGGCTAACAGGTCCGACGAATCAATTTGTCCAGAGATAAGTTGATGTAGAAAAATTAAGTCATTATTTACTCTACGTTGATATAAAGATTGCATCTGCAAAAGCCTTATCCGATGCTCGTATGGTGGCAGGTTATAAGGATCAGCCCATGGAAGGCCTTTAAGTTTAAAGCGAATAAAATTATGCTGGACTGATTCAATACGTTTCTTATGGATTTCATAGAAAGGGGTCCATACTTGTGAGGCATACTCAAGATGCGGCCTAACATAACAGTTATACAAAGAGAGGGTAACGTATGGATCGTTAAATTCCTGGATATATGCACTATCAGTTCAAAGCAAGACGAAATTCCCAATCGAAGTTGATGTACCAGTATACGTATATACCAAAAGCAGTGTCTTGACTAAGTTCTACATTACAACTCTTGATTATCTATATTTGAAGATATAACCAAGTGATTTTTTCTGACATTTTCTGAAGTCAAGTCAACCCGGCGAATCTCTCTAGCAGATCTGTATAGGTGAGTTGGGAAATGTCGCTCATCTGTTCCAGTGTGTTATTATAAATTTCTACATCTCTATAAATACATTATTTACATACTGCCCTGATAAAATAACAACAAATTTGTTCGGTTAAAATCATATGACAAAATATTCTTGGAAGAAATATGTACATTATGTAGGATGTACATGTCATTTTTACAACAGACAATATGGTTTCCAACTGAAACTTAAAATGTTTAATGTTTGTCTGTATTCATGTCCTTGGAGACATATACTCGTATGTTGTGATGCAACTTTTACGAAAGTTGGTATTTCCTTTATAAATACCTATTATTAAAATAAATTGATTGAATTTTATCATTTTTTTTTATTCTGTTTTGTGATTTTTAAATGAAAAGCTTTTATTGTTTTTATTAATCAGTTAAAAGGTTTTATTGAAAACCAACAGAAGCGTGTTTAATCTGATAACCAATATTCACACAAACATAATACGGATATATTTCCGAGAAAATAAATACAAACCCATTAACACAGTTGAATACATTTCACGTGTCAAAAACAAAAATAACTGATGAAGATGACTCTAATTTCTTCACTTCACTGAGCTTACTTATTCCTTCCGTTCCTAAATCAATTTACTTAACTGCTTTAGCAATATAACACATGACAGGATTAACGAAATTTTATTTGTTTATATAATCAAAGCATTTCACTTGCCTGTCTTCACTCTTAATGTGCGTTTTTTTTTTTGTATTTTTTTTTCTCCTCCTTCAAAAAGTCAAAATGATTCTTTTTATAGCGCATCTTTAAAATTTTAATGCTCTTTTGAGTTGATGAAGGATCTCGCTCGTGGCAGCATCGTTCCTGAACCTCCTATTGTTTAATGATTTATTGTATATACGACAGCTTGAGGTGTCTGAGCAACAATAAAATTCGTATTCATATTCGTAAAAAGATAAGAAGTACTTACTTGTCACGCATAATTCCATAAAATGAATAGCTTACGCATACAACATTGATTTATTATCCTGACACGAAGACGTTATTACTCAAACATTATTTTTCAAAGCAAAATGAAAGTTGCTTTTTCCGGTCCTGTATAGCTTCTTTACCTTAACCGTGATTTCCAAAAAAAATGCCTTCCGGATGGATTTATAGCGTTAATTATGATTGAAAGCGGAATACCGTGATTGTTTACTCTCCAAGGCTACATACCTTGAAATTTGATAGAGGGAAAAAAATAAATGGTAAAGTAAACAGTATTATTTTACCTACTTGTGAAAAACTTAATACTATTTGAAAATAATTGTGCAATCTCATGTCCAAAATTCTGTCTATTGCGATGAATTTCAGCATGACGTTTGTACTGAGTAAGATATTTAATAGTATCTCTGCATGAAATTCAAATTAAGCAATGTGTTGCTCCAACTTTCTCTGGCAGTCACTATTCATTTAAATTCATTTATTCATTTCATCTGTTACAATGGACTTTATAGTCTTCAGCAAAAGTTAAATTTAAATATATTTCGATTTCTAACAATCTAAACTAAAATTTCAATACTATATATATAAATTTGTACAGTAAAAGAATGTTCGCAAATCCCCTCCTCCTAAACGGTTCCACCGATATTGATGAAATTTGTTTCATATACCCATAGTCCCAAGGTATAGGGACTATGGAGTTATCTGAATTTATCTTAGTTATAGTTGGACCTTGGATCTAGTTGGTGGTGTTCTAGCCATGCAGTTTTTATTAATAAATATATAAAAGTACGGTAGGTATATGCGTATGTTTGCAATTTTTTCTTCCTAAAAAGGTTCCACCAATTTTTATGAAATTAGTTGTCTATATACTCATGGGGTGCGCATTTAGTACTAAAGTGAATTTAGCATTTCACTAGCGTATTTTGTTGAATTTGAAAATTTTGATCGCCACTAGTATTAATTTTTTTAGCAAATTACTAAAGTTTTTAGCAATATGTCAAAATCTCTCAGAGAAAATAACCATTCTCTCTAACAAAACCAATAGTCTAAGTTAGTCTAAGAGCTAGCGACAAAAATACTTACGTGATTTGATAACGAAAATAATTAGCCCTAATATCATTTACCAACAAGTGTGATATGTAAACTGGAAGTCTGCCAACTCTTCTTCGTGGTGGGTGTGGCCACCGTGCACTGTTAAAATTTAAAGTTGGGCTGCATATACGCTTTCCAACAATTAGTGCATAATCCAGTCGAGACTACTTAATTAAATAAAAGGCACGACTGGGTCGGACAAATTTGCTCTTGTGTCAGATTACTTAACCTTTGGCTAGGGATACCAAACGAGAAACTATAATAAATAATCGCAAGTAAAAATAGAGGTACCACTAATAAGGTTATTAAAAACAAAATTCCAACAAAAAACTCATTATTGGCAAAAAAACAGTCACACAAAATTTTATCAAAATCGATCGTATATTTTTCGACAAAAATTAAATTTAGTTTAAGGCTTATTTGGCAGGTACCTACCGTTAATATGTCAACTTATCAACATAAAAGACATAACGCGTTGGCGATGATGCAAAACTTTATCAAAATCGATCTTATTTTTTTTCGAGAAAAATTGGATTTTCTAAAACGTTTATATGGTAGGTACCGGTAATAACATGATTCAGTCACACACAAAATTTTATCAAGATCTATCGTTTATTTTTCGAGAAAAATTGGATTAACTTTAAGGCTTATTTGGCAGGTACCGTTATTATGTAAACTTATTCTTTAAACATGAAAGACATTAACGATGGCTAATCAATCAAACAAAATTTCATCAAAATCGGTCGTATTTTTTTTCGAGAAAAATGGAATTGTCTAAATCGTTTGTATGGCAGGTACCTGTTGAAGAGCTAGTTCTAAAAAAATTATTCGAAAAACTTCACCGTTGTCAAATAATCAGTCATACGAAATTCAATCAAAATCGATCGTATTTTTTTCGAAATTGAAATTGAAATTGAAAAATTGAATTATCTGTAAGGCTTATATGGCAGATACCGTAATTTACAGAGCTAGGATAAAAATCAAAAATACGCCTGGGCATATTATTTTAAAAATACAGAGTACAAAGTTTGAAGAAAATCGGCCCAACCGTTTAGGCTGTCGCTGTATAGGTGTCGATATATCCAGACTGACAGACGGATAGAAGGACTGAATCTTTATTAGATACAGATTTATCAATTCTAATAAAATTTCATACGATTTTTTGTATTTTAATTTATTTTAATTTTTCAAGTTAAGTCCTCCAGGTAACCCAGTCGTGCCCTTTAATTGTTTTCTGACTAGCACTCTGCGCACGATGCCGAAAATATTATAACATAACAAAAAACAGGAGAGAAAGGATCGAAGTCTCTCTGGCAGCAATTAAAATATAAAATTAAATTTACTTGAATTTGTAATCTGTTATCTGTAATCAGGCAGAAAAAAGAAAACCAATTTCCAGCGAATTGTCTGAACAGAACGCGATTAAAAAGATTTGTTCCTCCGCAAAATATGTTCTTATTTGCACAGTTATTTCGACTCTTGTTCTGCGAAAACGTGAAACCAAACGTCAAAAATGTTAATATGAATAATTTGTGCATGCTCCGAATTAAAAGTGAATGTACTAATTTAAGCACTGATTTCTTTAATACAGAGATAAGCAAGGGGAAGAAATTCCCAATTTTTATAAATTTATTGGTTTAATTTCTGTACCGAATTAATTAATGATTTCTTCGCTCGCAGATGAATCAGGTGAGCTAGTCGTTCGTTGTTTGCTTGAAGCTGCCAAAGAGTTTCTCCTCGTTTCTGGACGATGTGGTTAAGTACTTTCTTATGGATAGAAAAGAATTTAATTGGTTTCGGCTTGCAATCAATCAACATGATGGGCAGCCTTGAAGAAAATCGAAAATTGCTTTCCAGAGTTTTTATTTCTTAAAACCGCTAACAATACTAAAAATGTTAGTTTATCGGACATCTTTTAACTCCTTAACTGTTAAAAACTGTACTGAAAAGATGTAAATGGCTTTTGAAGTGGCAATGCGGGTAATGAAAATGAAAATATTTTGTTTACGGATTACAAAATTTTACCGTGGAAGAGAATTTTAATAAACGAAATTCCTGATTTTAAAGCATTGAAAATCTGGCTGTTTTTTTAAAACTGTTCACTTAAACATCTTAATTTAAAAATTAAATAATTGGTCATTAGTTTTCTGGCTTTCCAAAAAAATATAACAAGGCTTTGTATCATTCACCGTTGTTTTTAAATAATTTTTTTTCTGATTTAAGTCAATGTTTTAGAAAATTTCCCCTCCCGCATGGACGGGGGGAAATAGACCTTCCCTCCCATACGATTTTTTTCTTGTCTTAACCTACACGCTCAAGCTTTTTGGTGCACCTTATACCAATCACACTGTATAGTGATTTGAACGCTTAAGTTCTTGGAAAAGAAAAATTTATCAATATTGCAACTTTAAACTGGGGCGCTTCTGGTTTTAACACATATGGAAAGAAAGTTAAACCTTTTTGAGGCCTTGTAGCAGCGGAAATTTTTTTAAATACATTATGCACCCATACAAAAAAAATCTTATTTTTCTATAATTAATTTGAAAATAATTTTTTTGCACTTGATTTGCGTTTTTCGATGTTTTGATTTGTCTTTTTTAGGTTTTTAAATGCCTCAAAATACGAACCCTGGTAATGTTCTTCAGATGGGTCTTAAATAGGTATGCCTACACCCTGGAAATTACTTCTATTTCTTTTTTTGATTTGTTGGTGCACTAACACGGAGTTACAGGAAGTTAGTATGTGCATTAATTTTGGCAAATTCATCATAAGTTGACATTCATTTAGAAATTAGTTAGAAATGATTTTAAATAAGGAACACAAAACACCAAAGAGTAAGTAAAAATTACAGCCTATTATAACACGCTTAGAACCTTCAATCCGCCATTTTTGATTGGATTTTTTGAGGTGCTCCCGTTGTCAAACTTCGTCTGCTTTTGTAAAAGTTGTTTAGGAATGAATA
The DNA here is from genome assembly GCA_951217065.1 of Baccha elongata. Taxonomy (NCBI): domain Eukaryota; kingdom Metazoa; phylum Arthropoda; class Insecta; order Diptera; family Syrphidae; genus Baccha; species Baccha elongata. The sequence continues at coordinate 61,846,386 of OX578272.1, read as the reverse complement.
AATTTCAGTTTAAAAAGCTTCTTTGTCCATTTTGCCCACATTAGTTGAAACATCACCTGGTTTCTATACGAACATGTATTGAAAAAGACCGCGTTCCTTTTTTTTCTGTTTTTCACAGGCAAAATTGACAGAACATTATGCATTTGATTGAAATTTAAAAAATGGAAACCCATCTTCGTTGCAAATGTCGAGTGCTCGAAGTGCATTTTTAGGCGTCGACGCTAAAGTTGAACTTCGTTTATCCAGAAGTCACGAGAATCATCATGAATAATTGAAGAGCATGATGCAAATAGTTCACTTTTCATTGAAAATGTTCATTCTGTTGAGGAAAATTGTATACTTCACTATGCTTATTATTCCCATGGAGGGGGTTAGAACCCCCCCCCCCCTGCACACGCTGAGCAACAGCGTCATCGATATCCACGAAAACAGTGCGTGCTAATATCTAATGGCCACCCAACGTTTGAAAGCCTGTGTCAAAGCAAAAGGCATCCATTTTAGTAAAACCATTCTTTTTTAATAGCCAATAATGTGAAGCAATTAAAAAACAATAAAATCGAATTAAACAATACTTAGGCCCAGTTTTTTAGTGCGAGATTAATCGAGGGTTAGATTAACCCCGAGTTAACTGTGATGGAAACAGGGGTTTTAGTTAGTTTTGAGATCCGGAGTTAGCTCAAAATTAATCCAGCTTTATTGGTGAGTTAATTTTGAGTGAATTCGGGATTTCAAACTGACTTAAAAACGTGTTTCCATCAGCGTTAACTCGAGGTTAATTTAACCTTGGAATAATCTCGCACTGAAAAACAGGGCCTTACTAAATTTTTTCTTACAGCGTTTTATGTTTGTAACAGAATTTTGGTCTGGACTAGTTTTCAATCTAAACTTATATCGATGTGTTATAATAATTGAAGTTCATAAATATTATACCCAATATTCACAGTTTTTCTCAGAAAATAATGCGCCTTCAGAAAAATTCAAGTTTTTTGGCCTGGATTTTTTCCCGTGAAAATTTAATAATAATTCAAAGAACAAGGAAAACAGAAAACCCAGAGATCACTTTATAATTGCTTTCACATGGAGTTACACAGCAATGCACCTGGATTACTTTAAAAGCAAACAGTGAGATAAATGCTAGACTACAAGGGAACAGCAAATAAAAACTCTTTTTAATCATTTAACGTTCTCATTCGAAGACTGCATCTCTGAAGTTTTTTTTTTGTTCCTTTTCTTTTCTGTTTTCTCTTGGCATCCTGAATCATGAGAGGTATCTGTATCATTACACCCACAATTTCACCATGGATGCCAATTTTCTTTGCTTGACAATCGGTTCATAACTGACTCCACCAGTGTAATCCCTCCTCAACGTATAGTCGTCCTCGTCGCAGTGCTAACGATGACAATACATTGTTGCTTTTCAATGGATTTTCAAGGAAGTGCACCTGTAGACAGGATGCGCAAAAAAAAAATTAAAAAAAAATTAAGGAAGTCAGATGCTTCTAATTATTATCCTTTTAGAAGAATAATTTGATATGAACAGTCTGGTAGGTTTAACGTTTATAAACTTATGGTTTAGCAAAAAATAAGTATAAGGACCTTTTGCATTTGCTTTAATATAAATATTTAATATGTATGTATTTTTAGATGAAAATATTTGCATTAAAATGGATATAGATACCTACAAAATAATAATACAATTTGCTACGTGCTCAAAAGTTCATAATTTCTACAATGACTAAAAATATTTCCTGCTTGAAGTGAAATATTCTGGATTATGCAAATTTACTTTGAAATGTTAAATAAAAGCAGATCTACCTACTTAGATAATCAAGTTTTGATGAAATCGAATCCAGATTTTCTATAATAAGTGTTTGAAAACAAGATTTCCAAATGGCAAACACTTAATATAATTTTAATTTTAAGGGTTTGTTGTTTCGTTTTGCTTAGGAATTATTGATTGCAATAAAAGTTTTCTTTTAAAAGATGAAACAGGTCAGGTAGTACAACTTGTGTTTGTAAAGAGCATTTGGTTTTAATTCAATAAATTGGAGAGATTTATTCAAAAATAATTAAATTTAATTTCTGAAATTCCCTTTGGAGTGATTTGGTTTAAGAAATATTGTTTCGTATTTCAGATACAAAAAGGTATGTTGACCCAATGGATCGGGACTATGAGACAAGATGTCATTGTTTTCATTTATTTCAATATATATATATGAGTTATAGACAAAAGAGTTTTAATTAATAATTTGTTTACGTGATTCGAAATACTTTCTGATGGAGGAAAGAAAAATAGACGATGACTCTTTATTTAAAATACAAAACTTGTTCGCACGAACTTGCTAAATTTAAAAAATATATAAAACCTGATGTTATTTTGGAAAATTAAAATAATATTCAAAAATATTCATATATTTTATATACGATAAAACTATATAATTTTATTAAAATAGTTTCATCTATTTAAAAAAATCAATTAAAAAAAAATAAATGGCCTAAGTCTTCTACTTAGTTGAAATTATTTTTATTTATTATTTAATATTTTCAATTTATAGTATAAAGCATTTGTATTATAACAAAAACATTATTTATATGATAGAAACAGCTATATTGAAATGATATCGTTAATTTAATATGCGATTAGGCCGCAGGAGTTTACGAAAATAAAATAAAACGCACGACTGGGACGAACTTGCTCTTGTAGCAAACTATTGGATTGGAAAAATGTTATTTGCTGAACTACGCTGGAAAAGTGAAAAGTGGCCTAAATGTGAGGTGAAGTTGTATGGTAGCTATCATTAAATGGCCGCTTAACCAAAAACTTTAAATTCCATCTTATGTTGAATGTTAAGATTATATACCGTATCAAATTTAAATGAAATCAGGTAATCCGTTATCAATTTATGGCCAAATTTGTTAAAAACCGTTAACACCAAACATCCGTTATGTGGATTTTTAGGAATAAACAACTGAAAATATCACATACACAAAGTTTTATCGAAATCGTTAGAGCCGTTTTCGAAAAAATTTGTAAAAACTAAAACCGTGATATGGGAGGTACCCGTTATAGCGGACCTAAAACAAAAATTCGATTTCTTCCTCTAGGAAATCACAAAAAAGTGCTACACGAAGTTTGAAGAAAATCCGTAAAACCGTTTAGGCTGTAGGTCGATGAACAGACAACCGCAGATACGCACACCATAGCACATCCGCACAGACAGAACGACGGACGGCATGACGAAGCGTACTTTTTTCATCTTCTCTATCATCGTAATGTCAGGTTTGATTAAAAAATAAATTTTTTTTTACACGAAACCAATACTCTCCCTGTTGAGCAAGTAAAAACTGTTTCACTATCCACAAAACTGAATATGTAAATAATAAAAGACACGACTGGGTCGCACAAACTTGCTCTCATCTCTCATAGCAGGTTACATAAAAGCTTGAAAGAACCTTCCAAGAAATTATTTTATATGAAATAGTTTCTTAAATTATTTCAATGAATAAGAAATAATAATAAATAAATATAATAATAATAAATATCTTTGAAAATTAATTTATAGCAAACCAGAGTTTTCCGAGAAAATCGTGATAGAAGGTTATGATAAGGTGTCGGCTTAACACGATAAGACCATATAATCTGCGCATGATGACGATGTCTTCACCAAGACGAATACTGATGCCGTATACTAGTCAACACATAAGAATCACCAGTTTCAGAAAAATCAAAACTCTATCAAGTAGGTCTTCCGCAAGGATGATACCGATAAATATCTTGTATGCTTTCGTTTTTTATATCCAGAAAACGCGCCCTGTTTCCAGAGTTTCGCCATTTTGTTTTTTGAACGCACAAGATGTTAAATCGCCATCCTTATTTATTATCTCTCCAGCTCGTAACTTCGTCCGTTCATACTCCACTCACTATTCACAGTTTTCGAATAATCTGTTGCATTACTTTGCTAGCCCCCGGAGTTCGTTTAGCTCTGACCACTGACTTTATCATTTCTTCGCGACATATTGGTATTGCCTGGCGGGGTAGTGCCAGTTGTATTAGCAAGTTCTTCCATAGTGCTCCAATTTTTCTAAATTTCGCGTAATGTTTTTGTATGTTTTCAACGACATGTTTTGTTTGATCTTCGCGCTCGCTGTTAATGCAGGGATATTCTGAACAGTTTCCGCACGGTGGGCTAAACTGGGTCTCTGATTTTTAATATTTTTACGACAAAACCTATATTTGAAACAAAACCTTATAGTCAAACAAATTCATTTCATATACCTTGATGAACTAAACAAGCTATTATTTAGCGTATACTGGACAATATGAATAATAACTTGGTAACCCAATTTCCGATCCAAATAATGGAGGAATATTCAACTAAAATAATAAAATAAAAACAGTCCTCAGCGACTGCAAATCAAACTTAATTAAAACTTCAACAACCACAAACTAATGGATTTTGCACATGGATATCAAATAGCCAGTTCAAAAAACTTCATTCAACACTCGTCGTTGGCCCGATCGAATGTATAATGAATTTAAATATTTTACAAATGGCTATCGTGGCTTCTTCGTTCCGTTTTTCATTCGAGAAATGATTATTTTGAAATGAACCTAATTAAACCATTGGTTTTCGGGCAATCAACTTCGTATAGAGGAAAAGTAATGTCCATAGGGTATAAAGCGACAGCAAAATATAAATTTACATTTTAAAATTCTGCATTCATAATATTATAAAAACAAAAACTTGTTTTTGGAAGCTTTAAGGGTGTGTTATATATTTTCAATAATTTACATAATTATAAGATCAATAAAATTAGCTTTAAAACTTACAAAAAATACTGTAGTCGAGATTATATTTTTGTTTTAAAGAGTACCATTTGGAAAGCCTAAATCCCTAAACACACAATAAAAATGTCTGCGTTGTCCGCCATTTTGAAAAAAGAGTTGATGCGATTTTCTCGACTTCTGTTTATCATATATCTGCTCGACAACCGGGGTCTGGTCCTGGCCTCCTCCAACAAGTCTCTCCACCTATCCCGGTCTCGAGCCGACGCCATCCAGTTTCGCACCCCAAGGCTCCGGGCGTCCTGGTCTACGCCATCTCTCCAGCGCAAGCATGATCTACCACGCTGTCGTCTGCCATAGAATGTACCACAAAAAACTGTCCGAGCAGGTTCCTCTTCGCTCATGCGAGCTAGGTGCCCTGCCCACCGGAGTCTACCGAGCCTAATTTTTGTCACGATATCTGCTTCAAGGTAGATTGCGTACAATTCATGATTGTACCGTCTCCGGAATCGTCCTTCCTCACATATGGGGCCAACAATTCTCCTTAAGACTTTTCTCTCGAACGCGGCTAAGAGGTCAGAGTGCCTTTTGCTAAGCACCCAAGTCTCGGATTCATATGTGAGTACTGGCAGGACCATGGGATGTTAAATTCTAGACATTTTTCCATCGCCTGCCTAAGGGTAAAGATCTGATCAGTTGTTGATTTGCCTGGAATGAAACCACACTGATATTGTCCGATGATGGTTTTAGCGTATGGGGTTATCCGGTCTTGTATAGGATAGAGAAGAGTATCTTATAGGCGGTACTCAACAACGTGATACCTCTATAGTTGCTGCACGTTGTGACATCTCCTTTCTTATGTATGGGGCATATTATACCTTTTCGCCAGTCTTCTGGCATTTTTTCATGCTCCCACACGTGCACTATTATATCATGAATTGCCTGACGTAGAGCTGGCCCACCGTGTTGAAATAATTCGGCTGGTATACCATCAGCTCCCGGGGCTTTGTTTTTCTTTAGCCGATCTATAGCCTTCTCAACCTCTTCTATGCTTGGTGACGGCAACATAGGGTATTCGTCTTGAAGCAGTGGAGCCTCCACTTCTGCAGTGAGTTGACCATTTAGCAATTCATTAAAGTACACTTCCCATCGCTCCAGTATGCTTTGTGGAACGGTGATCAGATTTCTCTCTCCGTCCTTGCAGTATGTGCAGCATGGTGTGTACTGCGTCATGTTTCGGACGGATTGGTAGAACTTCCGCGACTGGTGCGGACCTCGCTCTCGGCTTTTTTCTATTTCACAGATTAAGTTCTTCTCCCAGGCTGATTTTTTCTGTCTGTGAAGCCGTTTTTCTATTCTTCTGAGCTCTTTATATTCTTCTTCGCGTGCCCGCGTTCTATGAGATTGGCGACGGTCTATCAACACGTGGTCTATTTGGTTACTAGTGACTCCATCAGGTGATACCCAGATGGCTTTGTAGATATCGGCTTCTGTTGGTCGTATAATAATTAACTTTTTTTAGTTTTATGATCAAAAATATTTTCTACAACTTTGTCTCACAAATATTTTTGACAGATCTTTCCTATAAAAAGTTATTGGCTTTTACAGGAAAAAGATTATAACTTAATAACTGTCAAAATTTTTGAGATGGAAATCATTTTTAACGATTATCTCGTCTCACGTTTATCTAAACAAAATAAAATTATACATATAGTTGGGGTGCATTTTAACAATTGAAAAAGATATCAAAACTCAAAAATTTTATCAGATTCCACTTGTTAAGTAAAAAAATGCCCGCTGGCACAATCAAACTACCTTTACCCTACCCATATATTCAAACAAATGATTTATTGCCAAAACCACACAAATTAAAATCAATACAATCTGTACGGGATTCTATGGAAATGGAAAATTATTCAACTGTGGTTTTTCATACGAATTGGAGAGAAACTCTATAATATTAAAAATAGAAATTTGTTAAGATTAATTAAATTTTATTATAAAATTGACTGGTGTTTTGTCAGGAAATTGCAATTTGCTTAGATGAAATATGCCTTAGCAAATTGTTTTAACTAGTTGGAGTTGGAGTTCATTCTTGAAAATTTAAAAGGATTTCCACTCAAAATATTGAAAAGTATCAATATGGTCGCAGTCAGGGGCATCCAGTTGTTTGATTCCCACTTATGGAACTTTTTTTTTAAAGCACGGGTGGAGGCTTAAGGGGGAAATGGGTATACCATATAAGCGCCTGAAAGACAGAAAATCTATGCTGCTCATTTTCTGATCCATGCAGTCCAAAAGGCACTTTCATACAACGTTCCGGTACTATCGCGGAAGAGAGACAGTCCATAGAATTTCTGGAAAGAAACAAATGCAGCAAAATCAGCATTAAGTTTATCTTGGACATGGAACCAGGGTTGTGACTTTACTGCAATTGCAGTAGATCTACTGCACTTTTGGTCTTAAAAAAAAACCATGCAATACCAATGTAAATGTTCAACAAAATATTTTTTTAACTCTACCACTGAATGCAGTTTTGAACCTTCAGATTCCGTGGGTCTTATAGACTTTTTTAATCAGTTTTTATTGGTCGACGGACAATTTAAAAAAAGCATTGAAAAGTTAGCTATTGACACAATATTTTTTTTTTTTTTTTTAAGAAAAATTAATGTTTATTTTGTTATTTAAAGTTATTTAGGTGTATCTATGTTATAACTTATTTATATTTTGAAAAATATAAATCTACTGCGAAACAGTTGAATTTACTGCACTTTTTTTTCAAATCTAATTCGGACATTTTTTCAAAAAGTCCCATCGCTGCATGGAACTATCCATACCCGGGAAGGTTGCCGACATTTTCATAGGTCAACCCGACGAACTCCACAAGCAGATCAGTAAGTGAAGTGGAGAAGTGGGAAAGTTGTGATCCCGTTCGAGATTATAGCATCGTCGGAAAAGGCGAAGAAGAAGAAGGAGAAACTTTTTAAGGTTTAGAAATGCGTTTCTTTGGGAGTTATACTCACTTTGTTACCTCCATAGGAATACAAGATATCCTTGGATAGACGGATACCTCACCAAAACGTACCAGACTCTCACACAATGGTTGTTTTACTTATTAAATATGCTTTTAAAAACACAGTGGATCAAATTTTCGCCAAAAGAGCCAAAAACAGATTTTAAATAGACTACCTATGAAAAGTTCTTGTGTGTATTCCAGGAGAGCCGAATACGAGTCGACTATTTTTGGTTTAGCTACACCATCAATTGCTTTTTCTTCTTTTTGACGATGTTATAGTGATTATAAAAATTTTTCTCCTCACCCTAAGAACCTGTCTGTGGGATTCGATGGGCAGACCTCAACATGCAGCAAGCCCACCGGATTTCTTTTTTGGAGTTTTTAGACTTGTCTTGTATAACATCACTTAATTGTACATAAAAATAGCAGTTAATTCGGTCAAGTTCACGATGATAATTTTAATATACCTAAAGACTTCTTCGGATCTTCTTGTTTCGGTTTTTATCAAGTACTGTCAATCCTGCTGTCATCTTCACCTCAGCTGTGTAGAATTTGCCCTCATATCTCTTGTAATCACTTCCAGCTTAATGATTGCCATCGTAATCTTCTTGGATGTTGGATGTAGGTACAGTTCACTTTTGCTTTTTGTCAAGAGAGGTGCTGTAAGTCGAACTATATAGAATAAGCGGAAATTTGCGTATTGACAAGATTCTCACTAATCTATACTGATGAGTGTGAGTGAGTGTCTACACGAAACACCATTTTTTTTTCATGGATTAAAATCCATAAATTTGGTTTATACATGCATATTGTACATAGTCTTGTCCAATATTATCAACCGTATGTAAGCGCTGGACACCAAAGTGCAGTTTAGAACTCAGGTTCTCAAGCCACTTCATCTTCATCCTATGATTAGACATTATAACAAAGTTCTTGGTCATAAGATCCAAGGTATTTATAGTTTTTTTTTTTTCTCTAGAAAGTTGCAATTAAGATCTCTTGTTCAAAAGTTTCTGATTTGCCTTCCAAATTATTTTATGCACAAACTCTTGTATGCCTGCAAAAATACATCATAAAATATTTAAGTTCCAGTATCTTAATATTTATTTGTGGCCCATTTGACATCACCCAGGACATCAAATAAATCCAAACCAACTAAATTAACAACCCTTATCTGCTTATCCATGAAAAACAATATTATACCAATCTAATATAACAAGTTATTTACGCAACTCACTCTCACCTTAAATTTTAATGACACAGATGACTATCATTTGCAAATGTCGTTTGTTGGTCTTATGTAGTAGTATAACTTCTCTGTTCTTTGCATTTGCATATCAAAATGCAAATTAGTACAAAATATTATGACAAATACAGAAGTGATTTGTTTGGATTAGCTCATAAAATCTCTTGTCCGAATCCGGCTGTTTTGTCCAAAGTCACTGGTGATGTTGATCCCTAGGAGAATTTACGACCCAAAGCTATTAAGAAGATAAACACAGAGTATTTCTATCTATAAAATATTCAAATACCTATATCATTTTCTTCTTTTGTCACGCCTACTTCCCACGACCATCGCCCACCCACCAAAAAAAATATGTCTAGAGATTTTGTTTTTTGTATTTTGCAAGCAAATTATTGTTTTCGGTAAAATAGAATGATGATGATGAGAATCACAATCATTGAATGGAAAATAAGATTTATATCGTGGTGTCTGCATTTTTGTCAAAAAATGACCTTTGTTGCCCATAAACTGCTATCTTATGTGGTATCTTGTCCGCAATGACATCAATGGGTCACTGAGATTTGAGGGAGTACTCATTTATTTGTAAGGATTCGCTTTGAATTTGGAAAATGATATTAATACTTCGAGATTCATGTTGTGGAAGGAGATAAGGACTTAAATCATTTTAAAGTGAAAAAGAAAATTATATTTTATTTTCGTCTTTGAAGATGGACTCCTTTATATAAAAAAAGTATATTTAGCTATTATATTGATATTATCCTGAAACTTTGATGGAATGAAACGCACAGAAGAATACTTCAATATGTATACAGGGTGAGTCATGAGCAATGCGACAAAATGCTAGGGCGTGTAGGTTGCGTTGAGACAAGAAAAAAATCGTATGGGAGGGGGGGATCTATTCCCCTCCGTTTAGCCGGGAGGGGCAATTTTCGAAAAAACTGACTTAAAATGGGAAAAAAATTATTTAAAATCAACGGCTTCATTCACAATGCTGTGCGATACGTTTTTGAAAAGCCAATAACTTTTTCTTTCATTCTGTGGTTAAATAAATCTATTCTAAGAAATAGTTTTTGAAATATTAATTTTCAAAGTCAAAATTTTGAAAAAAAAAAATTGAAAAAAAAATTTCAAATTCATTTTTTCCAAAATTTTACGTAATTAAGTGCTAATTTTAATTTCAAAATTCAATGCTGTTATTAATTTTTAGTCAAAAACAGGAAACCGGATGCCAAAATGTGTCTTAGTTTTTGAGAAATTAAGAAAAACTAGAAGTATTTTTTTCCAAGAAAAACACTTTTTTTTTTTGGTTTTCCCAAATTTGACCTGCTCAGGTCAATTATTAATTAGGGAATTATCCCTTTTTTATTTTTTTTACATACCATCCGATTTTAATCAAATAATAAAAAAAAACGAATTAACTTTTTACTTTGCTTACAAGTTTTACTTTTAATTTTTTTTTTAATTTCTCAAAAACTAAGATACATTTTGGCATCCGGTTTTCTGTTTTTGACTTAAAATTAATAACAGCATTGAATTTTGAAATTAAAATTAGCACTTAATTACGTAAAATTTTGAAAAAAATGAATTTGAAATTCTTTTTTCAATTTTTTTTTTCAAAATTTTGACTTTCAAAATTAATATTTCAAAAAATATTTCTTAGAATAGATTTATTTAAACACAAAATGAAAGAAAAAGTTATTGGCTTTTCAAAAACGTATCGCACAGCATTGTGAATGAAGCCGTTGATTTAAAAAAAAAAAATTCCCATTTTAAGTCAGTTTTTTCGAAAATTGCCCCTCCCGGCTAAACGGAGGGGAATAGATCCCCCCCTCCCATACGATTTTTTTCTTGTCTCAACGCAACCTACACGCCCTAGCATTTTGTCGCATTGCTCATGACTCACCCTGTATAGGAGCAAGAGGTGCGACTATTCGAGTGCGGCTTAACGGCTTGAAGAAGGCAACTGGAAGACGTTTTAAACTACGATTACAAACGTATATGCGTAGCAAACATTTCCCTAGTACACTTTAACAACAAAATCATTAAGACAAACATCGTGTACTTCAAAATCAGAATGTAGAATAAAAATTAACCTAATGCATATGGAAAATATTTTTCGTCATAAAACTAAAAAAAGTTAATTATTATACATGGCCAATAGAAGTCGCAAAAATCGCATTGCCACAGCTTTGAATTCATTCAACTGTATTAAAACAACGAAACTAAATAATTAATATTTTACTAACTTACTCACTAACTAAACTGAGGTGTGAGAAATTATGTAGAAAGAAAATAAGAGTGAATACGCAAATTTCCGCTTGTTTCAGTTCAACTTACATAACTTTTTTGACAAAAAGCTAAAGTGAACTATATCCAACAAGATTACGATTGCAATCATTAAGCTGGAAGTGTTTACCCGTGGCCTAGTTAAAGTTATATATAAAATGTTTTTTTTTTATAATGCAAATTCTATATATGTACCTACATTGAAAAAATTATTAAATAAGAATAATAAAAAAAAAATAATTTCAACTAAGTGGAACCTTAGCATTAAATTTCGTCGTCAACTGATGAGTGCAAAGTGAGCATCCGCACGAAACCTCATTTTTTCATGGAATAAAGGCCATAAAAACTAATAAAAATAAGAGTGATTGGAAATCAGAATTTTGGCTTACAGAAGAACATAGAGTTGGAATATCTTGCCGTGCATTCACAAACTGGTTTAAATGTCTTCATCTCATATTTGAGGTTATTATTCGTTGGTTCTTAAAAACGTATCTACTCTTTACTAACGATTATATCCAATATAAGTAAACCATTTTTCAGTTGAAAGATATAGGTACTTATGTTTAAATCAGATTTTTGTGCATGTACATATACCTGTTGTAACTTCTTTTCCTTCTTCTTTTCCTCCTTCTTCTTCTTCTTCTTCTTCTTCTTCTTCTTCTTCTTCTTCTTCTTCTTCTTCTTCTTCTTCTTCTTCTTCTTCTTCTTCTTCTTCTTCTTCTTCTTCTTCTTCTTCTTCTTCTTCTTCTTCTTCTTCTTCTTCTTCTTCTTCTTCTTCTTCTTCTTCTTCTTCTTCTTCTTCTTCTTCTTCTTCTTCTTCTTCTTTTTTTCCTTCTTCTTTTCCTTCTTCTTTTCCTCCTTCTTCTTCTTCTGTTTCTTCTTCTTCTTCTTCTTTTTCTTCTTTTCTTGTTCTCCTTATTCTTCTTCTTCTTCTTCTTCCTCTTCTTCTTCTTCTTCTTCTTCTTCGTATTGTATCTACGATGGTATTTTTTGGAGATGTTACTTCAGGTCTTACGCCACTTTATCTCTTACGCTTGATGTCACAGGATGCTTTGTAATTGAAATTTGCTCAAAGATCTAATTAGTTTAATCTTTCCGCAATTGGGAAGGACTGTTCGTTTTTAGTTTTATAAATACTTACAATTTAAGTATTTTGAATTTTACTTTGGAACAGCAACTAAACATAGATTTAAATTTAAATTCAGCTGTGGTGTATCATTCTGTAATTTAAAAAAAATATAATTGTAATGATATATAACGATAGTGTGAAGATCGTCTTCGTTTTTCGACAAGTCATTAATTCAATTACTATAGGTAGACAGTCTAACTGGTTAATTTTCCTTAACCCACAATCTGCATAACTTTTGCAATTGACATAACTTTTTGCAAATTGACAAAAAAATGTCAGCGATTTTTTAACAAAAATAACTATGTCCTTATTTTCAAGTCTTGAAATAGTCACTCATACTGCTCTCTTTACTCACTGAACAATATTTCTTAATCCACTTAAGGAATTAAAAAAAAAAAAAGATTCTTATCTACTTAAGCTTTCAGCACCAATTTAATTGATTTTGCTGTGAAGAATATTGATGCGGAGATACAAAAACTCCAAAAATCTCTTATCAAGTTGGTCACACATTGTTTGCACATGAAAGCAATCTTTATTCTTTTCTTTTCAAAGATTTATAGGCTTAATCACAATAGAAAAAAAAAATAATACAAACAAAATACATCTCCTTTGGGCATACGTACCTACATATTTTTGAAAGTTAAGTTACCCACAAACAATGTCCCTTCGTCAACCAAACAACTAATGTTCCCCTTGAACGCAATTCAAAATACAAAAAAAAAAAAATACTTTCTCAAACAAAGAAATTCAATTCTTGTATGTGGTATGTGTTGGTCGTATGAAGCTGGACACAGAGTAAAAAAGATTCCACATAACGATGATGATGTTGATGGGGTATTGGATTTTCTACACAAAAAAAAAAAGAAGATATTTCCGATATTTTGAACAATGATTAGAATCATGTTGAAGGGTTTTTTGGGGTGGTTGGCTGTGGTTTATGAGAAAAAACTTCTTAACCCTTTGTTTCTTCTTGTCTGGCACTGAAACCTTGTGTGAAGTCAAGTGCGATATCAAAACACTCTTCCGCAAAATGTGAAGGACGAAATTTTTGTGGTTTTTCAGGAGATTGGGGTTAAGGAACAACAAAGAACTAATTTTTGATGAAGGTGTGAGCTCATTGTATAGTTCACTTGATGATGTGGGATATTTATTGATAACAATATTAGCCAAATAATGAAGGTTGACTAAGGTTAAATAAGAAAATTTCGTGTGTTTATTATTTTTTAGGATTCGTTTTCTTGTGAACAACTCAATCATTGACAGTTTAAGGTTTATTTTATGTGATAAAGCTGGATTGAAGATGAATTTCAAAGGGGAAAATGGAATGACACGGAAAAACTAACCTTAGTCCTTTAAAAATCAACTGTTTACAAGTGAAAAATATCAACTCACAGCTTGCAACTAAATGAATTATATGAAGATTCATTTGTTCTATCTATCTTACTGTTCGATGTTAATTAAAAATACTTTAGCAAGTAGCGTTTTTAACAGATATTTCAAACTTCATACAACAAATCGATAGCCAAACATTTCATTACATTTTCTGTAGGGGAATCACCCATAATCCCAAAAAAAAAAAATATGCATTGGAGGAAATCCCCAAATATATATGATCCTAAAAGGACAAAATACCAATAGGGAGAGAAGCCCAATGGACTAAATCCCGAATAAAAAATAGTTTTGATCAAAATCTCAAAAATCTCCTAAATACTAAGAATTCCTTACAAGTTTTTACGTGCGTAAGGCAAGTTATGCCTTCATAAAAAAAAAGTTATGATATAACAATCAAACATATGTTATTCATCAGAATATGCTAATAGAACAAGTTTATGCGATGCAGTCGTGTCCTTTAATTTGTTTTACTTAAGGTGATGCAGTTAATAAATTTCAGTTATTTTTTGACACATTTTAATTTATTACTTGAAAATATTTGGCTAAATATGTTCATAACAATTATATGGTGTTAATGTTTTTTTTTTAATTTCGCCATTTTGTTTCCGATAGCATTTGAATTCTATATTCATTATGGCGTTTAAAGTTTTTAAACAAAGAACGAAAACAAATACCTAAAATACAATGAAACATAATTTAATGAGTTAAAATGTTTATAATCTCAAAGCTTGCAAAAAAATCAAGTTCGTGCGACCGAATCGCAAATTTATTTTTTCTGTGAATTATAGACCTAATAAGAAAAATAAATTAAAAAAAAGACAGATTTTCTAACAATTTAACACGTTTTTTACTCGCTATCTATTGATGGTACGACAAAAGTGCCAACACATTTTTACTGGCGATTATGTTTCTAATATATAAAAATGGAGCTGATATTTTGTGCGTTTACTTGTTATAACTCATGTAATTTTCAACCAATTTTCTTGGATTTTCTTTTAAACTATTCAGAAAAAGAATGAGAAGTACATAAGCCGTTTTTTCAGAAAAAAAAAATACTTTTTCATTCAAAACAATGCAAAAAAGTGCATTTTATAAAACTTTATGCAAAAAAATCATTTGAAATGCATACATGGTACACAAAATCTTTGAGAGAATCTCCGAATGGCAGCCAAGGAAAACCTGAAGATTTCGTCAGCTGTACGATTGTCAATATGATAGTGCTTTAAAACTTTGCTATTTAATTTGTAATTTTTCACAGATAATTTTGATTTTTTTTTTTCAATTTACAAAAGTCAGATTAATTTTCACCGAACATTTCATAGTTTGAAAATTAAATATAGAATTTCAATAACTTAAAAGTTATCAATTGCTAATTACTAACTAACAATCGTAATAGGAGTGAGTGTGAATTTCTATAAAATAAAATACATATGTATGTCAATTTTCGGGGAAAAAGGACCATTGTCGAAGGTAATAGCTTGGCCCTTAAAAATTTTATTAGCTTTAAAAAAAGTTTGCATTTTGTTTGCCGAGAAAAGTCGCCAGATTTTGCAATTTTTCGCGTGATGCCCAGCTAATATTACTTCTTCATTTGGATCATAGTACTTCCATAACTGATCAATACAACATACTAAAAAAACAAGACCTATACATACGGTGACCACCTTTTCGGATTCAAAAAAGAGGAAACACTTTTTTCATAAGCTCTAAAAAACTTTAGAACGAATAATTTTAATTAAAAGACTTGTAATTCTTTTTACATTTCATAGTTAACTCACATAGTACCTACCTGCTGAGCTTAGGCAACATAAGGGGCACCCTGGAAATATACACCTTCATATTGGCGTTCTTATAAAAGTTGTCTGCAAATGTAAGTGGTACTTACAGCTTTGAAGAACCACACTGTAAAATTTTTTTTGTTGAGAATTATTACAATTATTGTATGCGGTCCATTACAATAATTGTAGTAATTTTCAACACGAATTTTCGATGTTTTTTATTCAACATTTGGTCGAAAAAAGCATTTGTTTAATTTTCAACACGCTAAAAAGTAAGCAATTTCTTAGATCGTAGGTTTTTTAAGCAATATTTGCTGAATAGTAAACATATTTATATATAAAATTTACTCCGGATTTGTTGAAAAATCAACAAATAATGTCCAATTTTCTTCAAAAATAAGAAAATATCGTACCTTTTTCAACAAACTTGTTTAAAAATAAACAATATCTGTAGAAAATGAGGCTTTTATTTTTTAATATTGAACTCCTTTTGCTGATATTTCAACAAAAAAATCTGACTTTTCAACAACTTAACTTAATTTTCAACATTATTTCGCACCAAATGCAGGAAATATTGTTGGTTTTTTAGCATACATGTTAAATTTTAATTGAAGTTTGCTGAAAACTAATTTTTAATTATTTGAAATTCAACATTATCTGTTGAACATTAAACATAAAAGTTTAATACCAATCATAATTAAATGACAAATTTACCTTAAAATGATAAAAAATCAACATAATTGTTGAAAGATAAGCATATACTAAAATTTTGTCCCAAAAGTTAGCTTATATTTAATTATCCGTAGTTGATATTTTAACACATTAATCCTATTTTTCAGCACTAATGCTTAAAATTAAAATAAAAACCTGAATATTCAACATAAATAAGCTGCTTTTTCAGCAAAAAAAAAATCCAAATTCAGGTAAATTAAACAAATTTATTCACAGCCGCATTTAATATTCAACATAAACGTTTAAAACATGTGAACAAAATTTGAATTTCCGATTAGTTATTTGGATATTAAACAAAATTTATTGAAAAAACTGCATTTAATATAGTATTACTAAACTAAAATGCTGTTTTTTTAAATAATATTTGGTCAAAATCCAAATAATTTTGTTGGAAATTCACAATTTTCTTCACATATTTAAATGATTATTTTGAATACTAAATATGGCTACAAATTTGTTTTATTTTCCTGAATTTCTAATATCATTTCTGTAAAAAGCAAGCTTAATTAGATGGAATATTCAGGTTTTCATGTTGTTTTTGAGCATTTGTATTTGAACATAGAATTCGTATTGAAAAGTCTATAGCTTATGAAAGATAGGAATGTATACAGAGTTCTTAGGAGCAATCCAACAACAACGCTGCAAACTTCAAATAATGAATTTGTCAAATATTTGTTTAAACAAAATCATATTTCTGAGTATGAGAAGAAACAAATGACTACTTACACTGCTAACAGTCCCAAAATTTACGGCTTGCCAAAAATCCATAAGGAAAACATCCCTTTGAGACCAATTTGTGCGTCAACAAACGTACCTTGTTACGAACTTTCGAAATACATCGTTAATATCCTTCAAAACCTGACACATAACTCCAAATTTAATGTGAAGAATGCGAAAGCCTTTATTGAGAAAGTGTCTTCTCTGAGATTACCCAAGTAGCATTTTGTACCTATTATGTTACAAATTTATTGTATGTCGTTTACAATTCATATACAGATGCTGAAAAAATGTTTTGTATTTTTACATTTACTAATTGGATGATTGGTAAACAAATTGTAACACACAAATGTTGTTGAAACAACACTTCTTCAAACGTAAACGTACTGTAAAGCAAATTTCGTGAATGTAAAACCAATATCACAAAACATTTACATTTGTAGCACTTTTGTAAAGCTATTATCAAAACTTTACTGTTACAAAACGTTTACAGTAAATAGTCACAGTACATCTTCAAACGTAAACGTACTGTAAATCAAATATCGTTAATGTAAAATCAATATCACGAAACGTTTACATTTGTAGCAGTTTTGTAAAGCCATTACCAAAACTTTACTCTTACAAAACGTTTACAGTGAATAGTCACATCACATCTTCAAACGTAAACGTACTGTAAATCAAATATCGTTTTGTAAAATCAATATCACGAAACGTTTACATTTGTAGCAGTTTTGTAAAGCCATTACCAAAACTTTACTCTTACAAAACGTTTACAGTGAATAGTCACATCACATCTTCAAACGTAAACGTACTGTAAATCAAATATCGTTAATGTTAAATCAATATCACGATACGTTTACATTTGTAGCAGTTTTGTAAAGCCATTACCAAAACTTTACTCTTACAAAACGTTTACAGTGTATAGTCACATCAAATCTTCAAAAGTAAGCATACTGTAAAATATTTCATTTACAGATAATGTAACACGTATAGCATTGATAGCGGCCATTATAATGTTTCCATTTTTTATCAAATTAGAAAACCCAAAACATTGAAAATCTATTTTTGTTGATATTTAGTAAAAACAAAGCATGTTTAGGTTTTGATTGAAATAAGACTTTGAATTTTATATGACAAAATATTGAAAAATATGGTTTTTGTGGGAAAAAAAAATTGTCTCAAATATTTTTATTAGAAATAATTTCTAAAATAAGAAAGTTTTTACAGGCCCCTTATTTTTATCGACCTGTTTTACAAAACTGGTAGAAAATATTTCTCGCGTTCGATATTTTGCCTTTACTTGCACGAAAAATATAATTATTGAATATTTGTATACCTCCCATATTATAATAATAATGTCAAGAACAAGATGGAAATTGTTTAAGTTTTGGTTTGTATACATAAAGTAATATGATCTCAAATGGCATTACGTATTTACCTATACAGTTTAATATTTTTCTGTAAACGATTTGTACCTAAGTTTGTTTTTATGTTATTTATTTCGAAATGTTTTTGAACGTTTACATTTGTAAACGTTTATATACCTAGTCCAGGAATAGTATCTGTAAACGATTTGTTACTAAAAAGTAGTTTGTCTTGTATGTGTTTTGAAGAGTTTTTGAACGTTCACATTTGTAAATGTACAAATCAGGTACATCAAATAGAATTTGTTCATATACTGTCAACACGACATTTCATTCCCCAAAACCGTTTACATTTTGGGTACAGGGAGTAAACATTTCATATACGCCTGAAACATTACAGCTACGATGTTAACGTTCAGTAAATGTTATGTAGCTCTGAAATGCTCCTTGGGTAGAAGAAGGAGAAATACTAGTTTCATTTGATGTTGTTTCATTATTTACAAGCATACCAATCAGCTTGGTTTTAGACACTATAAATATAAATTGGAACAAGATTAAAGAGTATACTAGTATCAAAAAGGCGAAATTTATGGAAATCCTCAGATTCTGTGTTATCGACAACAATTATTTGGAGTTCGATGGTACCATCTACCAACAAAAACAAGGTGTTCCTATGGGAAGCCCAGCATCCCCAATCCTAGCGGACTTATTAGTGATGGAAAATTTATTAGAAGAGGTTTTAAGCAAAATGGACTATAGACCCAAGGTTATAACGAAATATGTAGATGACCTGTTCCTCGTTATTAAAACACAAGAAGTCCATAACACTCTTCATGCACTAAATTCTTTCAACCACAAGATAAAATTCACGGTAGAGATGGAAAATAATGGTGAGTTACCATATCTTGATGTGAAAGTGGTGAGGAAAAATGACAAACTAATTTTTGATTGGTACAAAAAACCAACTGCTTCAGGTCGCCTCATTAACTTTCACTCTAAGCAACCTAAGCAAATAATTATCAACACTGCAAAGAACTTTATAAATCGCGTTCTTGACACAAGCGACATTTCATTTCACCAAAAAAACATAAATATCATCAGAGACACCCTGTACTCCAATTCCTTCCCCGCCACAATTGTCAACAAGCTTATCAAAAATTACAAACAGCCTGAACTAAATAATAAACTTGATGCACAAGAAGGAATTGTATACAAAAGTGCACTCTTCATCCCCCACCTCTCCAATCGAATCAACACCGCACCCATAAGAGATATGTCTAAGACCAGAATAGCTTTTAAATCCGCAAACCCTTTGAGAGTGAAGCTATTTACTAACACCAAAGCTAAAGTTGAGACAATGGAAAAAGCTAACATAGTTTATAAAATCAACTGTTTGGGAGGGAGAGAGACGACGTGTTCATCTGTCTATATAGGTACCTCCAAACAAAAACTGAGAAGTCGTATAGCTGGCCATAAATCAGACTTGAACAGCTGTGCTGCACAAAAAACTGCATTAGCTCTCCATTGTTTACAAGAGAAACATAAACCAGATTTGGAGAATGTAGAGATTTTGCAAACAGAGCAACACTACGCAAAGAGAATGTTGCTGGAGATGCTACATATAATCAGCAACAAAAATACTGTCAACAGAAGATCGGATTGTGATAGTCTTAGCAGTGCATATAGCAGATTAATAAAAAGACCAACAACAAGAAGTCGAATAAAGTATAGGTGATCGTGTAGTTTAATGGCTGTCGTTTTCCTGTTTATGTAAATTTAAATTTAAATTTAATTTAAATCGTTACTTACGATAGTTGCTTGAATAATATTTTAATTTCTTTTAATTTCTTTTAATTTCTTTTAGTTTTCTACCTACTTTAATAAAAATGTGTTTTTAAAAACAAACAAATTATTAAAATTCAAATCTTTAAAATTTGCTGTAAGTTAATTTGAAAGTCATGTTAAATATTAATGTATGTAAGTTTTACTTTATTTTTATTTTATGTTTTTAATAAAGGCCTGAGGAAGAGCATAAACATGCTCGAAACGTTGCGCAATTAATAATAAAAAGAACACCTTTTAATTTGACCTAAAGCCCACTTAGAAAAATCATTATATCTTATCGATAAAAAGGTCACTAAAATTATCATTTATTGTCTATAGCTACAGTTAATTGCATATAAGCATTTTTGGAAACATATTCTATTAATTGCTAGTATCTTTCAAAATATATGTTGAGTTCTTACCATTTTATGCGGGTTGAGTTCTCATCAAAATCAGATTGTAGTCAAGCAAACTCCTTGATAAACGTTTCGTATAATCCTTATATTGAAAAGAAAAAAGAACAAGTTAAAGCGATTGAATAACTTTTCCGCTGAATTTGAATGCAAACCATTAGAAATCCTGCAAAATTAAACTTCATTCTTCGAAACATTTATCCCACAAAATTAAATATCTTCAAAACTATCATAAAAAAGAAAGATTAAATATGTATAATTAAGTAATATATTTGTTTTATTATTTTTTTTAAAATGTTTCCTTAATTTTAAAAATTATTTAAATTTTTAGCTTTAAAGAGTAGCATTAATTTATTTTAACATTATAAAAAAGTTAACATTTTTATTTCAGATTTTAATACAATCAAGCAAACAATAATATATTCGATTCATTAGCAAAATGAAGCTTATGAAAATAAGAACTAATTTAATAGAAGCAATAATTAATTCTGCTTGTAAAAGTTTATTTAAAGCAAAGTTTAAATCAAAATTAATTATTGTTTTTATAAAATACATTCTGAAGTTCGTAAGCTTCATTCTGATATTGAATAGAATCTATTATTGTTTGCTTGATTGTATTAAAATCTGACTTCAAAAGTTTCAATGATAGGCAAAAAAGTAACAATTAAATTAATTAATAGTTAAAAACGCTGAGCTCCATATCTGTAAATAAAAGAAAAAATAAAAACATTGGTGTGAATGAAAATCTAAATAAATTTTACATAGGAATGGTTATTTTACATAAGAATTGTTATTTAGCTAAAATATCTTAATTGAAATAAATAAGTGCGACTTACCCTTTAGTTCTGATTGAGTTTTCTCAGAAGTGTGTTTATTATTTTGAAAAAAGAAATTCCATGTTAAAGACAACAACAATACTAAATTATACCAAGCTATTGTTGTATTTATCGTGGAAATATGTTATAAATATAAACTAAATAATATTAAGAAGAAAATATTTAACTTACCTGGGAGATTTTATTTTTTTGTTTTTTTTTTTAAAGAACTCGGACACACAAGACGCGAACTTTACTAAAATATCTTTACGACTGATATTGTTTTCTTTTGATGTGAGGCACGTGCGACGTGCCTATCATATCACGTACACAAAAAAGAAGAAAGAAGAATTCTATATTTAAAATTCAACATGATCAAATCAAATTAAAGAAAAACTGTCGAAAGAGAGAAAAATGATATCTGAAAAAATACGATCTGGGATGTTGAATTTTTGTATTCTCTTTTTTTTTCAGAAATTTGAGTATTGAACAAACGTATACGATATTTAAGCAAGAATGTTTTATTTTCAAAAAAATCTGTTGAATAAGAGAAAAAAATGATTTCTCGTAAAAAAATACGGTGTTGAAAATTCATCACCGCTCTTAATTTTAAGCAATCTATTGATTTCCCAACAAATTGATAGGAATTTTCAAGTGCGATGCTTTATTTTCATCAAAAATTGTTTAAATATGTTGAAAATTAAACAAAAATTCAACATTTGATTAGTTTTCAAAAAAAAATTCTTTATTTTTCAGCAAATGTTAAAAATTGCTACAATTATTGTAGTACCGAAATAAATTTGTAGTAATTTTCAATATTTGCTGAAAAATAAAGAATTTTTTGTTGAAAACTAATCAAATATTGAATTTTTGTTTAATTTTCAACATATTTAAACAATTTTCAATCGGTGTTGAAAAACTTTAAACACTTATTGTAGTAATTTTAATACTTTTGATTTCGTTGTTAGTTCTACATGGATTGAAGGGGACCTTCCATTTTTTTGCGAAACCGAACGACTAAGATGAGATGCCCTTTTAAGGCAATGAAAGTTTTGGAAAATTTGGCACTTCCTATCAAGAGGCAGTACCCCTGAAAAAACATTAGGTGTACTCAGGGCTCAAACCCAAGACCTACGCAATGTTAGTTATTCAATGTCAAAAGTAACAAAAATTACGTATTTCGCAAATATCCCGGTTTCTCTCAACTTAGTGATGTTGACATATCTATTACAAAAATTGTTGAACATACAATTTGCGACAAATTTCTTCAATAATATTTTTACATTCCCTCAACTCTTTTTGAGATAGAGGGCGGAAACCGCATCGTACTCATCTATACATACTTAAATGAAAGGTAGTGATTTAGATGGGATATAACACATTCATTCGAAATATTGTGCTGGCTGCTTAAGGAGTTAACATACTAAAAGTCCTGACGTCGAGAAGGTGAACCGGTGAAAGGGAAGGGTCATAAGAATATCCTTTGTTAGTCTTTCGCTTATAGGCGTCGCAGTGGAACGTTCTGCGAGATTGAATTACAGCTCATAAAATTTACTACAACTTTCGCCTAAGAGAAAATTCTTACTCAGAGATTGTGACAGTAATTTATTAATGAAGAAAATACTCAAACTTTAAAAGTGATTTGAAAGTGAAAAAGAAGACATTGGGAGGACGATTTAGTATAAAAAGGACATAGGAAGGACAAAAAAAGAAGAGAGAATATGTTACCGAAAGAAAAAACTGTCCTCACTACTTCAGAGGAGGCGAATCTTAAACGCTATTTTTATACAACACAATTGGAAAAGCAAACAAGTTGTATAAATTAGAGCGTATGATAAATAAAAAAAAAAATGTAATGAGCATTTTGAATATATTTTGTATGTTTTATTCAGCGACCAGCAAAGCGGGTGAGGTTACGCTATAGTCTATTACAAAGCGAGTTATGCATTCGTAAACAAAAATGTTTAAGATAACAATTAAACATGACATTACGATGATAGAGAAGACGAAACAAGTATGTATATAGGTTCCACAATTCTGTCTGACTTTCGTCAGTCTGGATTTATCGACACCTGCACTCCTGCAGCCTTAACGGTTGGGACGATTTTGTTCAAACTTGGTACAAACTATTTTCAGAGAAATATCATCGGACATTTTTTTTATTTTTGATCTAGGTATAAAATTAACGGTACCTACCATATAAACGTAACCGATAATTTCAGTTTTCTAAAAAAATACGATCAATTTCGATAAAATTTTAAAGGTACGAGTGATTTGTTGACAATTGTGATGTCTGATGTTCTTCATCTAGAATTTTTTTCTTTCAGAATAAGTCTATTAACGATACCTGCCATAGAACCAACAAATTTTATTACCTACTCCGACTATCTTTTAAACGGCTGAACAGATTTTGATAACATTTTATAAAAAAAAATAAAAGAAAAAAGTATGCTAAAGCTTATTAACAGTAGGTATCTTCCTGCCATATAACCGTTTATTACTACTCCGCCTATCTTAGGAACGGCTGTACCGGTTTTGACGAAATTTAATATTCTAAAACTACTACTAAACTTAAATAATACTTAAAAAATGAAAAAAAGAAATTTTTGGAAAAATTTCGCGCGAAATTTTAAGGCAAGTATTTAATGGAGCGAAAAAATTCCTAAAGAGTTGAATGCCATATAAAAAAAGCTTAACAATAAATTGCCAAATCAAAAATAGCAAAAGAACAAAAAGCCAAATAAATACAAGAGAAACGAAAAACAAAACTATACCATTTAAAAAACAGCTTAACCTTAAAAAAGGTAATTATAATCAAAAACTAATTGGAAATGGCGAAATTAAAAATGCGAAATGATTATTTAGTGAAAATATGGCAGAGAATTTGCAAGCGGCAGCATTCACCAAACCTACCCCACATTAAACGCCAATATTTCAATACAGACATCGTGTCCATGAACCTTATGACTCTTTCCTAATTAGTCATAATGTCCATGGACATTGTGTCTATTTAAACTTATGTCATCCCACCGATGTCTTTCATATAAATCTATTTTTATTCCTTAAATTTGTTTGCATAGGTACCTAAGATTTTTCTGAAAGAAAAATATTTAAATATAAAATACCTACTGCAAATCTGTTTTTTTTTTTACAAAAAAGGCCCCATTTAGAATTTTGATTATTTTTTAAAGATTTGATCAGTAAAAAGATCCCATATAAAATCATCAAACAAAGATCCCCTCTAAAATCTCGCTCTTTCAGATTGTTGAGAAGAAAATTTCAGATTTTACTGGGTTAAAAGAACCCAGTACGAGTACCAACCAATATTATAGGCACGAAAAAAAACTTAAAAAATTGATTCATTGAATTCTGTATATTAAATATACAGCAAAATATTGTGTTTACTAGATCATATAATAATGTTCTATACTAATGTATTCGTTAGTCTGCCGTTCCCACCATCATATCTAGCGCAATAGCATCCGATAAACGGATCACGAAAACATACTTTAAAGCAAGAACTCAGTACTCAGAGCGCAAGCAAAGAACAACACCATTGAGAGGCATTTAACCATAAACACGCAACCACGTATCGCTTTTAATTAAATAAATAAATTTAGCATTATATATATTATCTATTAAATTTAAACTGATAAACTGATGCTACCTAAGAGGCATCAAAACACAAATGTTACACTTATCGATGGCTAATAACTCAAAGAAATTTTTGTGATGATAAAATTTTGAGTTGAACAAATACTCATTGTAAAAAATTCATTTATTTATTTTCCTGATGAAATCTACTTTTCCGTACGAAAATTCCACGAGGAAAATAATTATATGTATTTTTTACAAAAAAAATTATGCGTTATTAAAAATTTTATTATCACAAATAATTCTGAGGGTCATTTGTCATAGGTAAATCATTTGTGTTTCAAATAAAATCAAAACATATATAATTATCGATTTGAAAAGTTTTTCCCGTTTCGTTTTCCTGATCGCTATATACATTATTTATTTTATTTC
Source organism: Baccha elongata (assembly GCA_951217065.1). Taxonomy (NCBI): domain Eukaryota; kingdom Metazoa; phylum Arthropoda; class Insecta; order Diptera; family Syrphidae; genus Baccha; species Baccha elongata. The sequence goes on along the minus strand of OX578272.1, from coordinate 61,820,862 downwards.
TTTGTATAAAACTTAAACTTATTTTGAAATCTTAATTAACACTCAAAACAAATTTTAGATTTCACTAAAATTTAAATGATTTATTGTGTATACATAATACATCTTATTTCTCTTATGTGTATCCTTCTATAACATCTATTCCAATAATAAATAAATAAATTTAACTTTAAACTCCTTGCCTCAAATTGAAAACATTCTCAATTGTATCTGTTGATCATTTTCAATGGTCTAAGCTCTTAACCTTAAGATACATTTCACTTTATCACGAAATGCATTTCAATCAGCTACTTTAATTATAAAGTTTAAACAACCTATTGAAATTCCATAAAGAAAATCTCATAGAGAACCCTATGTTTTACGATTCTAGCACCAATTTGAAGTATTGCTTCCAATCACGCTATATCAGTTCAGTACGCTACTATACCTGTTGATGTTATAAATTGTAAAACGTGTTGCATTCTGCTTAATTTGATGCAATCGTTATATATACGAATCTGCACCCTCTTCGTCTTTAACGCAGTGCGCCCGGGCCCGATATGTAGTTTGGTAGTAAATTTATTGAACACGAGTATAATCCTTAAGAGGATTCTAATTTAACAGCTCAATGCACTCTAACACCATCACATTAACATGCAATCTAATTAATTTCCGACTTTATAACATGAGGGTAAAGCTCATTACCGAGCATACAAACTTGTAGATACCAATCTTCAATTAAAATAAAAGACGATTTCCTCTTCGAAAGGTTTCAATTGAAAAATTAAATAAACGCCCCACGTTGTCGTCGTCGTCGACGAAGTTGTCGTCATCATACATAGTCTTTGGCGTGTCAAGGGGAAATGCCAAGTGAGTGCTTTGTCTCTTCAGTCTACTGTAGAGTGTTGATACCAACTATAAGATTATTAGAAGAAAAAAAAAAAACTGTAACCTGTTGCGATTCGAAAAAATAGGCAAGTTAAACTAAAGAGTGAAGTGAAAAAAAAAACTTGGAAAAAGTATCTTTTTCTCATAAAAAGATACCCATTCCTACTCGTATATGAACAAGAGGTTGGCATTCATATACATGTCAAAATCTCTTTCAACATAACCTAGTCCCAGTCAAACACGATTCCACACTTAACCTACCTTCAGACTGCCACACAAGTGGTGGATATCCCTAGGGGTTGTGACTTGTCAATGGTCTACATCTTGAAAGTTAGTTTCAAGCGTCGGTAAGTGTTATTTCATTTTTTGTTATTTTTTTTTATACATATATTCTCTCTAGATTTCAAATAGAAAGTAAACGAGACAAAAATTAAAATCGTATGTGTTTTAGACTTCAAAAAGGAGCTGTAAATGCCACCCACAAGCGATAAACATAGTCATCCAATTATTTTGATTGCATCTGAGTGTCTAAACTTGAAGTTTTAATTAAGGCAGATTGACATCTTTGTATCGTAGATATATACTTATTCAATTTTGTTTGTTGGTATTTTGTTAAATTAATAAGAAATTACGAGAAAAAAGCTTCAATTTTACACTCAGAGAAAATCTTCAGGTAAATAACACTGTTTAACAAGATTTCAAAAATTCTTTGTTTATGTACACTTTTACATTTTTTATGCTTGGTTAATGTTAGCTTATTTCAGAAATACCAAAAGTTCTTCTTATTTGTTAGATTTTGCTTCAGAATAACAGCAAGTATAGATTGCAACTACCTGCTGTAGGTAAGTTGTGAACAAAATTTGATATAAATTTATAAAATTAATGAACAAATACAAAAATGTCGTCTTTTTTTAAATTTTAATTTAAATTTATTTTGACATGATTTTTTGGTGATTTAAGTTGGTATTATGTCATTTTAACATTTAAATCTCGTAAATAGCTAAGCTGTTCATGACCCCAGCCATGATTACCATATTATTTTGTTAAATTATAAAATACAATGTTAATTCAACAGTATATTTGTAGAATTAACCAAATTAGTATTAGTTTAAGTAAGTTTACAGGTGCAGTGAAATAAGGGCCGTGGAGTTAAGCCCCTTTCAACCTTGAAAGAAATAACGCCACAGGCATTAATTCCTTCCCAAAATGGCAATTTAATCCGCTTGTGTTATTTCCCAACAGTTGAGATTGGACTGTAACTCCCCTGCCTGGGCCCACTATATGATTTGTGGTGGATGCGAGAATAAGTGGGTGCAAGTACCGCAGGTCTTTATGTTTTTTTGTGGCAAGTCTTAATGCCACATTAAAAAGGAATTAATGCCCGCGGGTGTTATTTCCTTTTAAACTGGGACTTAAGACCCACGGGCCTAAATTCCGTGTCATTATTTCACTTCTCCAAGTTTACCCTTGAACAACCAAAAAGATTTTTAATATTTTTTTTTTCTTTATTCAAATGGAGCCTAAAGCAAGCATTAGCAGACGAAAGAAGATTTGCCAACACATATAATGTGTCCCGCTGGCTCATCACTTAGTGCAGGTGTTAATAGTTAAAGTAAGCACAATGCAATAAAAACAAAAACACATGCACATAAAGACGTGAAAACATTATGTCAAAATTAAACAAAATGACACAGAAACAATTAAAATTGTGGAGCACTGATTCTGAAAATAGTTTTTAAATTACATCTTACAGTATATTTGCAAAAATAAAAACAAAAAGTTAGTTATTTTAAATTTTAATTTTTTATTTAAATTGTATGCATATTGAGTCCGATGTGACTCTCCATTGAGATGTTCTTTACAAGGTTTTGGAAATCTTGCAAACATTTATCATTTTCTGCTCGCATCTTTGGGGAGCATAAGCAGCACTGACAATATTCGAAACCCTTCCTTGCATCACCAGTTTAAGAGAAATCAAACGGTCACTATAGGCTTTAAAATTTTCAAGACCAAGACGCTATACCAAGTAACTTTTCTGCAACAATGATACGGATTCCGTTCTTACCTTGAACTGTTCCAAAATAGAACATATATTATATTTTCTACTTCACAAATTCATGCTTTTAGTGTTTTGCCATATTGTTTCTTGGATGCACAAGATGTTCAAATTGTTTACTTTTTGTTTAAAAAGAATATTTTGAAACGCAGGGTCATTCTAGAATGAAAATGACATGTTTGTTTTGTTTTAACTTTCTAGATTAGTATCTATTTTTTATATTTTTTTACAATTATGTAGGTATAATTATATCTTTATATATAAAATTTTAATGTATGTGTGTTCGTAATTCTCCTACTCTTAAACGGATCCACCAATGTTGATGAAATTCGTTTCATATATCAACCTATGTAGTTATATGAACGGTTCTTAGTTAAAGTTGGACTCAGTAGGTGGCAGTGTTGTGGAGATCCAGAGTTGTTTTGTTTTCCTTTCATTCCAAAGTGATGTATGTGTGTGTTTTAAAATCTTCTTCTCCTAAACGGTTCCACCAATTTTGATGAACTTTGTTTTTCATACTCATGAAGTTATCTGCATAGTTCTTAGCTATAGTTGCACTCAGTAGATGGCGTTGTTGTTGCCATGCTGTTTTTTTGCTATTAAAAAAAATGTGTTTTCTGTTAAATTGCTCACTTAATAAAACATAAAACCAAATAGTTTTTAAAATCACAGCACCATTTGGCAGGTGACGGTGTTGTCGAGATCCAGAGTTTTTTTTTTAATTTTCAAACAAATAATGAAATTTAAGCATGCGCGTGTACTTAATTCTTCTCCTTCTTCTAAACGTCTTGACAGATTTTGATGTTCTTTTATTTTCTTATAAATTACGGTTATGTGGAAGGTTCATAATGAAAGTTGAACGCGGAAAAGGTAACGGTATTGTATAAAGAGTTTTTACTTTTATTTTCAAACCAATTGTTTTAATATTTTTGGGTCTGTTTTTAGTGCTTCTTGATGCAATTTTTTTTTAGATATTGACTTTCGTGAGTGCGGATATAAAGAAACATAAGCCACGAATAGCAACCACAAATCTTGGACAATGGTACGAAGAATAGACAAACATTCTAGGCACGATCCAGACGAAATTTTTGTATCCAAAAACACGCAGAGAAATTGCGCTTATGGTTTATTTCCCAAGTTTCGTGAAAAAAAAGTCAACTGCTAATATAGATCCAGCAAAGTAACTTATTAAAAAAATAACTAGTCAACTTCGTTAAGATAATTTGTGTTAAATTAACCTAGTAGCATTTCCCCTCCAAAATAAATTTTTTTAATTTAACCGAAACAACTTTACTGATAAAAGCAGAGTAACAGGAAAAAATTGAGCCCATGACATCAAACTCTGTATTAATTAGCAAACCCACTTTAGTAAATTTTCTCAACATACTTGGTTATATAAAACAAACATGCTAGGTTAAAGTTTGATAAACAATTTGGCTGAATAATGCCAATATACTCTGTTTTAAACAACCAACCTGCTTGGATCAATAGAAACAGTCTACTTGGTTAAATTGTACATACTTACTTGGTTGATTTAGCCTACTTGGCTAAATAATGTCAACTAACACTGCTTTAACTAGCCAATCTACTTGGTTAAATTGTATCATACTAGGTTGATTTTTCGTAACTCACTTGGTTGACTTACTTGGTTAATTTGTACCAATTAACAAGGTTGATTTTTCGAAATTTACTAAGCTAAATAATGCCAACGTACTCTGTTTAAAATAACCAACCTATTTGGGTCCATTAACACAACCGACATGGTTAAATTTAACATAAACTTTTCTCATACTGCTTGGCTTAATAATGCCAAATTACTCTGCTTTTACTAACCAATCTACTTGGTAAAATTGTACCAACTTACTAGGTTGGTTTTTCGCAATTCACTTGGTTGAATAATGCCAACTCACTCTGTTTTAAGTAATCAACCTACTTAGTTTATTTGTACCAACTAACAAGGTTGATTTTTCATTTTGTTTGTTTTTAAACAAGTGACAATTAAATCGTATTTGTTATAATTTCATGAGTATATCTGTTTAAAACTGCTAAGTGATTGTGATCTATTAAACTATGATAATTGTTGATTTCTAGCATGGTGCTTATGAGTTATTACCATACTGTTATTTTCTTAAATTTGCATTGGTAAATCTGTAAAAAAAATAATTAGTGTGTTTTAATCTCCATATTTTTGTCCGTGAAGAGGAGATAAAGAAACAACGTCCGCTGGGACTGTGTACTGTGTTTTTTTGAAGTGAAACTTAATAAAATAAATTTAGGATATTTGTCGGTCGCCCTTCTTAAGCAGATAGTTTGTGATATCCAGTGCAAAGCTGTGGCGGTTCACTTACTATATAGGTATAACTGAAAAGAAATTGTTGACAAAACTTTGGATCCAGTAGATATAGCGATGTGGTGGATATATTTACGAAAATAATAATTCCAGCATATAATTTTTATATCACCAATAACATTTTCTTTATCTAAATCAGGACCTACTTACTTTATTTAATAAAAATGGGAAAATGCAGAACAACGTCTGCCGGTTCAGCTAGTTCTAATATATTAAACGACCACAGCGCCATATTTAGAGCACACCCCGAACATGTTAATATAAAGTTGTTACAGCTTCAGTGGTTTAGACGTGATGCTGCAACATATATAGCTACATACATAAGCAACAAGAACATTTATTAAGATAAAAGACAAAATGTGCATTTCATATTACCTTTATCCTTTTCTGCCTTTGTATACATTTCGCTTAAAACCACTTTAGAATTCTTCATTCAATGCATGAAGTCGCAATACAGTTTAACTAAGTTTATTTAAAATGAATCTTTCATAATTTGTAAAACACTCAAACGCAAGAACGTAAGACCCAGTCGTTGTTTTTATTAAAGTTAATGTTAAGTACCAGAATAAAGATAAATTCTCCTGCACAAAGTTATAAGGCAATAGAAGACACAGTATAAAATATGTACATAGTGACATAATGAAAACATATTTCAGTTACCAATATCTGCACAAAATTTACTTCTAACAAATCAGGAAGTATTTTATGTGTTCTGCATCAACACAACCTCGAAACTCTTAACTCTTGTACAACAAGAGTCAAGTATTCTTTCAAAAGTCTTTGCATTCATGGTGTGAAAAATAATTTGATTGAACTCTCAAATACCTCCATCTCATAGCACACAATTCTAAAGTTACTTTGAAAACAAGGATGTTGAAAATCCTTTTCAAAAAATAAAAATAAGGAAAAACCGACTTCCTCTCTCTCGAAATAAATGAAAACGAACGTATAGGTAAAACTCTACGTTAGGAAAACAAGGTGAATAAAATAAAAGTAGATAATATTATACTTTCTCACTCCCCGCACTGTAAACCTCGCTCGATTCAAAAAGTTTCACTTCTATTTTTGCTATTTTGTCTAGGACTTGGATACAGCTGTAGCAGTTCCCAAGATGATTAGGAATGGAAATAAAAATGAAAAGAATGTAATGCCCTTTTGCGCGCAGAGTGATCAAAGCATTCCATAACAATAGGATCCAATGAGCTTAATGTGGTATAAGAATCCTTACAATGAAATGCAAGCATTTCTTTATTTTATTTCTTATTATGTTGTCATCCCTTTTAGATTTAAAATTGTTAGCACATAGATAAAAAGATGTATTCCAAGGTAACGAGCTACGAACTAAGACAATATAGTCGGGTGAACTTATGGTTAAGATTTATTGCTTTTAGACAATATTGGTCTTGGAAAATGCCTCCAATTTAAGGTCAATTTGATTAAAATTATTTGTTGGCTTATAAACCATTACCAATTGTTTTTCCAATACCGATAAGAACTGAATTTATGTATTTACATAACGTAAGTAAAATACTTATTTAACATTTAAAAAACACATTTAAGTTCCAATAAAGTATAAATATAGTTGTACACTTAGAGAAAAATAGCAACGTAATTTTTAATACGCTCGCTTTTAAATTCATATTGCTGCTTTTTGGAAAAAAATACTTTGAATCAAAATAGAATTACTTCGATTTAAATACGAAACCGATTTTACTAAGATTTTGCTACAGACGCCTTTAAATTCAAATGAAACGCCTATAAATCAAAGCTGTTTCAACATTTATTCAAAGTGGTTTCAACCTTAATCAGTGTGACCAATGAAATATTTGAAATCATGCTTAGTCCAGTATTTTAGCATGTTTTTTTTTTTTTTTTAAGAAAATGTGCTAAAAATCATGCTAAAAATTTTTCGAATACAAAACCTGCTAAAAATCCTGCAAAAGCTTTACACTAATAAAAACATTGTTTTTTTCAGAAAAAATAGTATTTATTAAGCAAACATAACAAAAACGTAAAAATCACTTCGTGACACTAAAACTATTTTATAAAAAGGAACAAAAATCAGTTAAATTCAGTCATTGTTTTTGTAAACAACATTAAATATATTGGTCTTCATTTAAAGCCTCCTCAAAAGCATCAAGCAAATCTTTTTCTTCTTCAGGTGTATTATAGAATGTTGCTAATCCCACTTCTTTCACGATTTTGCTTGGAATGGCGAAACTGTCACAACAAACTTCTGACAAATTGTCTCTGATAAGTATTAAGCATGTTTATTTTCATTCTATTTCTCCGTTGGTCTTTTACTAAATTCATGAAGCTAAAAACTCTCTCAACAGCAGCATTAGATATCGTCAGAACCAAATAAGATAAAGCGAAATTTGATAGCAGTGATGGCAGTGTTCAAAGTCAGTTTCAAATGAAAATTGTATTGGGCTTTGTTCACACTGAGGTTTGTTTTGATTTGACTATAACCTTTTGTAATTCTATACTTTGGCTTAACTGAAATATTGCTAAATTTTCAAACTAAAATATAGAATCATGCTAAAAAAAATGCTAGCATGATTTGATAAAAAAACCTGCTAAAAATAAAATTTTCCTTCTAAATTTAGCAGGAAAAATGCTAAATTGGCCACACTGACCTTAATTCAAAGTAGTTTTAGCTGAAGCGAGTATATTTTTAGGAGCTGTCTTAATGCATGTGCAACTTATGTTTGCTATTGAAATAGTGAAATCATGTTGCAGATTAGCACGATAAGAAGCATGCTGGTTTCTTACATTGGACGTCCTAAAAGTTCGATACCTACTGGGGCCAAAGTTAATCAAGTAAGTAAACCATTGTTTATTTCAATATATGTAAATAAAATAAAAAAATCAATAATTCAATAAAAAAATATTAAAGGCCTCATCAAACAGAGCGCGTTTTTAACGCGGTTTTGAGATTATTAAACACGGCGTTGAAATTATTTTGACACGACCGACGGTTCTAAACGCCGCATTAAATATTTCAATCTTTGTTTTCATTTTCTCACAAAATGTCAATTAGCTGAGATAAGAATTTTTGTAATTGTATTCTTTTATTCTATTATATATTTATATTTGTTTTATTTGATTTTACGTAGTTTTTTGGCTCAGTGCATGCAGTAACTGTGGAAAAAATTGACTTTTTCTTCGTGGGTTTTGACGCTGCTTTTAACTCAATTGATAGAAAAGCCTTTTTATAGAAGCTCAGCAATCTAGAAATCAATCCAAATACTGAGACTATTGGTACTCAACACATTCTGTGATAAAAATATTATGACCGCTGAGTGCGAGATGGAAATGTTCATTTTGAATATTTTCGAACTAAAAAAGTAAATTGTTTTTAGCTTTGATTTAAGATAGTTATACCAACTTTAATCTATAATATTGTAGTTTGTTGTACAATCTATAACTAAAAATAAAAAAATTATGATTTTTTGGAGTGAAACGTGGAGATATGGTCTTTAGGATGGCATACATTTCTTAGAGTGGTTAAATAAAAATAGTGGTATAAAACAAGGATGTGCACTAAGCAGTGTACAGTTATTTGCTCTATTTATCAACGATATAGTATCCGAACTACCTGGTGAATGCACTATTATATGCTGATGATTTTGTCCGAAACTCCTGAAAACCTGCAGTTAATGATAAATCGTTTTATTTCTTGGTGAATTCAATATATGAAAAATGTGTTAACTGAAAAATTTTCTTTATTGTACATATATTAAAAGCAAACTGTATAGCACTTAAAATTTGCTGTTCTCCATATTTGGAAAAAATGCGTTTTATACAAATTATTATGTAAACATCGATTTATTTAAAAACCGCTCCAAAGATTTTGAAATTATTTTTTTGCTAAAATTATATTATTATAGAACAAAACTTTCTGCATACTTAGATTTTTACTTAAATCATTGTAATCAAAAATCGCATGATGACGAATTAAAAAAAAGTGGAAGAGCTTCTCAGATGATATTCATCACGAGAATTTTTAGGCTTCTGTTTAGAACCTTAAATTACATACTCCATCTCGAGACTGGTTTGGTTATATAAACCTAAGTCAAAAACGTACTTAGCTTACTGCAGGTTATATTCGGAGAGGTATGATGCAATATACCCATCGCCACACGTACAAAGTAGCCAAACATCAGAAAGCTGAAACTTACAAATCTTTGCCACTTTCCGAAGGCCGAAGGGTATGGAATGGTTGATACACAAAACAGAGCATAATGAAAGAATAATGAAGGAACTTTAAGAAGAACGCCGCAAGAACTTAACATTTACCGTTTAATATGCCGCGAGTCGCGACACAGAGACATTCCAGGAGACCGCAAGCCCGATGAATTCGCCACAAATGGAACTTTAATATGAATTTTACCTGACAAGGTTGCATTGGCATTGTTTCGTGCAAATGCATATACCTACTATATAGATAAAACAAGATGCCACGAAGAGAACAAACATAAGATGGACATGACAAACACTACTACTTGTCTATATAGTGACCAGATCCACAACTGAATCAGAAACAAACCCAAAAGTCTGTTGTCTCTGAGCAGGTTACATCTTAGTTCTTTATTGGTATCATAACTAGAAACTGACTTAAACGAATATATGAAGCAAGAAAAAGTCGCATGGACAATAAGAATTAGTAAATATCCCATCACCCTTCCTGATCATATGCTCTGCTTTCTCACAAAGACGTAAAATCCACTTCAATAAGAATTTTTCGAGGAGAACACTGTCTGCATCGCTTTATTAGAAGCTCTAACTGCTTAAATTAAAAAGGTACTTCCTCTTTTTCATTTACATTTAGTATATTACTATGGACCTAATTAATGGTCCTCTCTTATATATGTTTAAGAAAGAATATTTTACCCAAGATTTTTCAACTAATTACTTTCAATCGAAATAATATCCCAACTAACAATTTAGCTTTTATAAGGTCCAAACTTTAGAATTTGGCAAGCAATAGCTAGTATAGAGCTCTTATAAGCCAAATTTTCGCAAGCCACACATTTCAAACTTTGAAAATTAAAAAAAAACAGCTATAAGGCCTTTAAAAGGAAGTTTGACAAGCTATATACAAGGCTTGTAGATAAAGGTTCAAAATAGCTTGTATTAGGCCTTCCGAAGTTGTTAACTGATAATTTTAAAGAAAATTGCTGCTATAAGGCTCACCACGACAAGTCAATGCAAACAACTTGTGAAAGGCTTGTCTACAAATGCTTAGTACGAATTTATTTATTCTGCTAATATGTCAATTGTCAGTCTTAAATAACCTCTTAGTAACAACATTACAGTTCTAAAGAAAAAAAGGAAAGGTAAGTATCAAAAATCTTTTAACCGAAAAGAAGTGCTTACAAAAATAATTTATTAATATGAAAATATGAAAAAACTAATAAAGACAATTATTTCTCTCCCTTCACCGTTAACATTTTCTTCATATCATATTCTTCGCATCATATTTTTCTGAACAACAATGTGGAGTAGAGGTAGAGTGCTGGAGTGGTGCGTGGAAGTTCTCGATTCTGAGTTCAAAATCCAGGTAAATAAACACTTTTCTTTTTTATTAAAAATATAATTTCAATCTTTACAGAATACAGTCAAAATATTTTTGGGCCCTGACTGCGAAGGAGGAAATATCTAAAAATACAAATACAAAAATAAAAAAATTGCTTAATGTACTAATACCTAAATTTTTTTATGCCTTTATAAGGCATTAAATAAACATTTACGACAAGCTGTCATTAATAAAATGGATTGGGTAAGGCTTTTCTACAACGTCCAACGCAAGCTTTTAGCAAAGGCGTCATTAAAATGCTTGGGTAAGGCCTTTTTACAACATCCAAGACAAGCTTTTAACTAATAGCTGTCATTAAATGGGTTGTATAGAGCAAGCTATTGGCATTAGCTGTCACAGAATGGCTGGCAGAGGCAAGCCAATTGCATTTTTTGAAAAGCTATTTCCTGATATAGAACCTGCCACCAAAAGTCTTATAGGAGCTCTATAGCTTGCGCAATGTGCGCCAAAATAACTTGTGTAAAGCCATTTACTATTTCTATAGCAGTCTGAAAATAGCTTGTGTGGAACATAATACAAGTTAAATTGTTAGTTGGGATGTTGGTGGATAAAATTATCTTATTCACTTAACATTCCTAAATCGAAAATCAGCCAACTAAAAAAACTTAAACCTACAATTTTTCATTACATAAATTCAAGCATAATATATAAAACAATTTCATCAACTAGGTGGCATAGTCAACAATTTTTTGTGTACACCTCTCATAACAACATTCTCATTTCAAAAAAGGTAGGTATTAGACGCAGTTGCGAATTTCCTGATGCATGAAATTCCCTTGTTACCATATTTCTCAGGCACTGCATGCAGATACGTACTCGCATGTGTAATTATAAATTTACAAACACCTGCAGTTTAATTAGGTTGAAGTTCAGTGTGAAACTATACTTCCATCCCATTCCGAATGTTGTCCTGAGTTCCTATACTACATTATCCTTCTATGGGGTACGCGTGCTCCCGCTAATGCACATAGTGGGGTTGCACAAAATGTATGTATCTAGTTCTTTTTGCATCCTAAGCTTGGTTTAATGTACACATTAGAGCAGTGTGCAAATGTTTTTCATTCCCATATTGTTATTAATCTTAATTAATTTGAAAATAATTTACATTGTAGGTAGATGTGTTTGACATTTTGTTTTCTGAATTATTCTCGTTTTGTTTTGTTTTTTTTTTTACTAAACGAAAAACGATATTTAAGCAAAGAAATCTTTGAGGTACATATATGTATATATCTAGAATAGTGTTAAAAGATGTAATTAGTTTTTATTCAATAATATTGTATCAAATTTAAATTTTCTGTTAATACTTGAGAATGATCAAAGAAAAATCCTTACAGAGAAAATCCTTTTTCAATTTAAATTGGATTCCAATTAAATTGATACCTTTGCTTTATATTGATTTCAAGTAGGTTATACAAAAAGAGTAAAGGTTGATACATATATCTAATGTTGTACGTTTAAAGGGTTTTTAGTTGGCTTTGATGACACATGGTAAGAGCTTATAGTTACAAACAAAATGCTATTATTGAAAAATGGGTTAGGTACAGTTCATACCAAACCAGATCATACCCATACACGTTTTCCCCAGCCACTAGTTCCCCATACAGTTGAACACAAGGGTCACCATTGTCCTGGACATTTGGTCCCAATATGGGGATGATCGGATGAACAACAGTCAAGCTGATGAATTTGTGGGATGATCGGATGAAAAACAGTCAAGCTGATGAATTTGTGTGCTTATGTATATGGTTTCTTAGAGCTTACTGCGTTGATTGGGCTCAATGAAATAATTATATATTTGGAAAACAAAATAAAGATTGAAACAAAATGGTGATGAGGTAGGTGGGGACTAGGGACATAGTGTTTTGGTAGGTATTATGAATAAAAAATAGTGAAGGCATGGAAGAAGAAGGTACCTATTCCATGAATGGTCAACAATGGGACAGGGTTGGTAGATTATTTTACGTGCAATACGTAGGTATGGGTGGATACGTATCGTTTCCTCTTTCGTTATTCTTATTAACGATAAAAATAGGTATTTCGGTGTTCAATAAATAAAATTAAATGTTTTTCTGGGTAACTTGCGAAGAAAATGCACTTCATTTTGTGAGTGTTTTCTTCATTTTTTAGGGGTTTTAAAAAATCAATAATCAATTTCTTAAATTGATAATAAAATATGTTTTGATGTTATTTGGAATAATAATGCTAGGTAGGTTTATTTAATATTTTTTGTAAGAAATTCATTTTAATTATTTTCCTGATAGATTTTCCGTATCTTCACCTCATATAAGTATACTTGAAGCTTTAATAAAACGATGAAATGAAATAAAATGTCACGAATAAAAATATTAGAGTTTAATTTATCTAAAAATAGTTATTTAAATGGTGTGTTTCAAGCGAAATCTAAATAATGGCAATCCATTTGTATTGAAATTTAATCCTCCAGGTATTTTTAGTTTTTGTTTGCTTTAAATTCGATTAACCAGTTCACGAGATACCTCGAGACAAAAATAACAATTCTATACGAGGTACCGCAGACTTTCCATTTTTTTTAACTTTATCAAAGACAATCAGACAAAAGACATCCATAATTTTTTTTCAGACAAATCGTTGGAGCCGTTTTCGAAAAAATTAACTTTTTTATAACGGTTATATGGATGTAATGTAATAATTTTTTTCAGTTTCACCTCTTAGAAATGTTATACAAACCCCAAAATATATCAAATTTGAAACTAACCGGTTAAGCCGTTTAGGCTGAAGGTATAGCTGGTATACACAGACTGACGGACAGACAGAAGAACAGAGCCAAAGTAAGACATGACCCCTATATTACGGTTGACAATTGATAGTTGATAAAAAATGTTGATACAAAATGTTTATCCACTTGGTGTTTTGGGACTTTTCTAGTACCTATCTGATACTGGACAGCACAGAAATGATCGGGTCAGATGCATTTTAGGGTTTAGCAAGATAATGCAACAGATTAGTCTAGTTGGAAAGTTAAAGGTATGAGCACGATCTGGAAGAGATTAGATTATGTGTGCTGGCAAGAAAAAAACAGCGAAACATTTGGAAACAAGGCGCGTGTTTTAGATGGTTTAACGAAATCAAACAAAATGGTCTATTACGGAGTAGAAAAGGGTAAGAACGGAATCGGTATCATCCTTGCTCCAGAATTACTTGGTATAGCGTCTTGACAAGCGGAAGCGAAATAAAACCAACTTCTGAAATGTTGCCTTATTTCACATGGCGTTATCTTACGTAACCTGCAGCTAGGACGCTTAGTTACAATCGCGAAAGAGAGACAGGCTTAAGAACTTCTCGTAATAGGGAGACTTGCAGACTTTTTCTGAGTTCATACCGGCAATGATTGGAAAAACAATTATTTGTAACACTGATGGGAGATATAAAAGGCATTACCCTCGCGTACATTTATGTTAACAACATAAAATCACATTAAACGTTTGAAAATCCCAAATTCTAAATGTAAGCAAAACGATTTTGCGTGAATATCTAAAAAATATCCAAATCAAGGTGTTATATAGCTGATAAGAAAATTCAACACGCAAACATCTTTTCTTCACATCCTGTTTCAGTCTCAGTAAACAGTTTGTTTTCGAAAAACCATACTTTTTAAATTGCAAAACCAAATCTTTATTTTAATGAAGGCACCAGTCAAAGTCTTTAACACATCGCTTCCTCCTCCACATACCAACATATCGCATTTTTATCTTAAACATGTTCAAGAAAGATACGATGATGTTATATCGTTATATACATTCGTTTTGGTAATCACGGAAATCGTAGACAATGCGTCAAATACCCTAAGGACTTGCTTATTGTAAATTTCAATTTCAAATCACATTCCCATTGCAGTGCAAATATTTGATCTTCTCTTTGCAAACATTTCAAGTTCCATAAGGAGGGCACAAGGACGCTATACACCTTCTCCTGTCTCATTGCCTGCCTAAGGCGGCAGATACAATTTTCATAAAATCAAAATGTTTGTATTCAAAACGTATCGCCTGGCGAAAAATTTAGATAGAAAAGGTATGGGTTGGTGGTAGTTAGGTACCATCGGTTCGTGAAGACGTTGCTTTTAGCAAAAAAAAAAAAAAAGGATAGCTATATAAAAACTGGCGCATTTCTTCCGCGACAAGGTTTTATTTCTTATTTGCCTTTTCGTATCTTGCTATACATATATAGTTTAGAGTATGGACTCACTGCAATATGTCTGCAGGCAGGTGGTATACTCCTCGACATGGTTCTTCTTTCGGTTCCAAAATGAGGGACTTAAATTGAATTTCAGGAAACACATTAGAAAGTATTGTCAAAGGAATCGGAAGAGAATTAACAAAAGAAAACATTTTTCCATGGAAGTGAATACATTATCGTTAATTTTGGGGACAAGTGTCTGTTTGGGACGATATGCTAATGCAGAGACGTGCTATGAAAATCATTTTTTTTTTGTTCTCTAAGGTGTGGTCTCTTGTAACACTCTTGGGTATTTTGGTGTAGTGATTGAAGAGCAAACTATATTGGGCTTGTTTCAAATTATTGGTTTTACTTTTTGTAAACAAATTGGCGATTCTCCAGAAAACCAAACTGTCCACTGTTATCACTTTGTTTCAATGGAGTTCTAAAATCGGTTTATGTTTTGGTTTTGGTATTATTTGGTTGATGTTTAAATAACGCAATAACTTTTACGTGATTTATGTTTATATATTATAATCAACAGCGTATATCTACAGATAAGGGAGGAGTCACGAGGTCACTCCGCACTGAAAATTTACCAAGCAAATTTCCGGCTAAAAACAAACGGACAAATAACCTCAATTGGTCAGGTGTATGAAAGTTTTATTTAATAATAATAATTAATTTTATAATAAAACCATTGTCTTTCGAGAACATTCAAGAATTTTTTATTAAATCATTAAGTTAGCATATAGAATTATTGAGAAGTCAGTTCATTTTAAATCCACTTAAATACACTGAGTTACAAAAAAATTGGCGCACCTTGAAATTTTGCAACATTTTGAAGTAACTTAAACAAATAAACGTTTTTCTGGTACAGTTTTGTTTATTAACATAAAAGTAAGTCATTCATGTAATAAAAAACGAAAAAATAGGAAGAACTTAGAAATAAACCATAAATTAAGGAAAATGGGCATAAACTTCAATTTTACATTTTTTACATTTTTTTTTTTTTTTTTTTAACTAGTCCTTGTTTCTTCAATAGTGGATATTGCCTCCACGAACATCTAATAAAGCTTTCATTCGCCTGGGCATACCTTGGATAAGGTTGTCAAAATGATAACAACACATCAAAAAGTATGACTGCGCCACTTTTTTTGTAACTGAGTGTATATTTCAAGTAAAGTGTTTTCTTCAAAAGTTTAGTCAAATCTTTTTATTTACACCAACCGGAGTGTTTGCCATAAAAAGTGGATTAAACTTGCGTACACAGTTTTTATTCACACCACCCAGTGTGTCGGACTATCACGCCAGAGGTCTGGGTTCGAGCTAAACCTAATGTTTTTTTCACGGACACTGCTTATTGCGAGAAAGTGATAAATCCTCTAAGAGTATATCATTGTCATGAAAAGTCCATCTCACCTTAGTCATTCGGATTCGACGTAAAATTGTAGATCCCCTCCAATCCTGTAGAAGTGTAGAACTAGCATTAGTCCAGTCACCTTAATAGGCAACTAAAAAGGGTCAAACCTGTCACAAATTAATTACAAGTTGAAACCACTTTTAAAAATTTTCTTTTGGTGAGTAAAAAAAAGGAAAAAATGGTCTATCGCGTATTTTTGCAAGCATAACAAGTTATTAACAAATTACGAATAATAGAGTTTTTTCAAGTGGTTTTTTTTAATTATTTTTTTTTTTTAATCAACAAACTAAGTATACGCCATTTTGAAGAACTTCAAATTTATTTTAACTGCACTGCAAATAGCCGAAAAAAATATTTAATTTTTTAACAATTTAAAAATTAAATTGACCATGAATAATTTCCATTACTACATAACTGTAAGTCCAAAGTACCAAGTCAGGGATTGTTTTTTTGTTTTAAATTTGCAGTTCTTCAAGATGGCGTACCTACTCACTTTTTTTATTTAAAAAAAATAAAACCTAGGTTTCAACTTGTAATTAATTTGTGACAGGTTGAAATCTAAGGTGAGTCGTGTAACAACGCACACAAAAAGGATTGGTTGTAAGTCACAAGGCCGTGGTTCTTCGAAACTGTCAATGTTCATTTTATTGAACAAAGTTTAATCAGGTACTTTGACCAAAAGTAATCGCATTGGTATTTTTTTAAATCAAATGTTATTTTCCCGCTAAATTCCTGGGCAAATCGTATGATAAACAGCCGAGTTCTGCGCCTTCATATACCTCATACCGCACCAAACTTATTTATATAGAAAATTATAAGGATTACATCATATTTTATTTTAAAGTTAAATCATTGTATATAAATTTCTATAGTACAACCATGGAGCAGCGCCATCTAAAGAGAGTTGTGAACCGCACATTTGGAGGTTCTTACATTTACTAAGTGTCTATTCTGTTACCCTAATATAAGTCGTCAACAAAACAAATTAATAATATAAAATGTATTTTATTGGCTCTAAAATCCATATTTCCTTGACAAAGAGTCGTAAACAAAACCAAAATCATGTATGTTTACGACTGTTGTCAGAGTTACAGAATAGACAACTAGTAAATGCACGAACCTAAAATTGTGTTGTTCACAAGTTTCTTAAGATGGCCAGGCGGTGATTATTCAGCATGAAAATACTATAGAAATGTATATGCAATGGTTAAATAGTTAAGTAATATTTTTACTTGCTCTATAGGTAAGTCTTGGATTTGTGCAAAAAAAAAAAAAGATTTGAGATAACAATCAAAAATGACATTACAATGATAGAGATGGAGAAAACGAAAGAAGTGAGTCCGGAAATTCTGTCTGTCTTTCTGTCTCGGTACCTTCTGCCTAAACGGGTAAGCTAATATTTGTTTCAAAATAAGTAGCTGTGGTTTTCATGGTAATACGCAAAAAGATTTTTTTGTAGGTCACTGTAAGTCTAAAAATAACCGTATACCTGTCATATAACGGTTATCGAAAAATGTATTTTTCTAGAAAACGGCATTAATGATTTCAACCAAATTTCACATGTGGAATAAAATGTAGAAGGTTTATAAAATAGTGAAAGCCAATTTTTAAACAAAATTCGTATAACGGTACCTGCCACATAACGGTATTTTTAAATTTCGACTATCTCGATAACTTCTGAAGCGATTTGAACGAAATTCAATACTGAAATTATCCTAGCTATATTAAATTACATGACATAATATTATTTTTCATACATGTTTTTGTGTAGTTTTTGTAAAACAGTTTTTGGGAATTCAATATTTCATAAACTGGATGACGGATTTTTATGAAATTCAGTTTAAGGGTTTAAAAAATATGCATACTCATTTTTTTTTAAGAAAAAAGTTTTCGAAAAAATGTTTTAAAAAAAATTGATTTTTTCGAAAATCGGTTCAACGATTTTGATAAAAAAAAATGTCTTAGACTCATATTTAATAAAGAAAATTGTGTGCATATTTTGATTTTGA
The DNA here is from genome assembly GCA_951217065.1 of Baccha elongata. Classification (NCBI taxonomy): domain Eukaryota; kingdom Metazoa; phylum Arthropoda; class Insecta; order Diptera; family Syrphidae; genus Baccha; species Baccha elongata. The sequence goes on along the minus strand of OX578272.1, from coordinate 61,802,367 downwards.
TTTGGATCTTTGTAAGATATAGATTTAGAACTTTTAAAAAAAATTCATAGGACTTTTTCGTGTACCTACATATATATTATATTTGTACTTTGAACCATTAGGTAACTTGTCACACGAACAAGTTTATTTAAGTTCAGATTCATATTTAATGATGCAACCTGGCAAAATTTATGCAGACTGAAAAACAACAATAATAATAAAAATAATAATAATTACCATACAAAAAAACAGTAAATTGTTTTACCAACTTCTTTCTACAAGCTCTATATCTTAACTTGAATATCGACTTAACAAAAACGTAAACGCATGGATGTTTGCTTTGTGAAATTGTCGGTAAATCTTTATAGATATTTAAAAAACAAAAAAATTCTTCGACTCCAAAAACATAACAAGTAAATTTTAGTTTTGATTTGTTTATAATTTTTGAAATATTAAAAATACGTTAAAATAAAAGATAAACAATCTAGTTTTCTACATATTTAAGCTGATTTCTTGTAGGACTAACGGTTTTCGACATAATTAGCCTATCAAGACAATATTCAAAATGGCGGTCTAAGTACCCGATCCTTAATACCAAAAATTGTTTAAAATTAAAAAAAAAATCCGTGAGAGCAGAAAATGAAGGGTTAATTTCCTGTTTTCCTATATAATTAGGTTCACTTGTACAATTTTTTTATGTGACAACATTTGTGTCTTCTTATTTTTTATGTTTTTAACAGTTATGTATTGAATTTTGTTAATTTTGTTGTTGTAATCGTTTGAGGAATATATTGAAATTTTTAAACAATTCATAAATAAATATGTAAAATATGAAATTGTATACCAAACTGTAATACCACTTTATTCAAGATACATATATGATATAAAAAATGCATTGTGTAAATAATTTTGCCAATGACCATAGGTATATACATAGTTCAAGGAAGTATCTTTATAATTGGCCTATCTTGTCACGTTAATGAATTCTTTTCTACTCCTCTTTTGTGTGATTCTGTATGTTTCTCATTAATTCCTTGCATTCAATTCAATATTAATGCCATTGTTGTCCATGTCATGTTTACTCAACCATACCTGTGTGTTGCGCGTCAATTACGGAATTGTTTGTAACCTACAAACATGCCCCAAGCACCATCCCTAACTATAAACTGATCGAACACATTTACACACAACCAAACCTAGGACAAAAGATACCATCTATTAGATAGGAGTATCCTGTTCCCGTGTCATAGTCTAGTCACGCAAATGGTTGGCGTGTCGTGTTGAGCTTGTTGTAAATTGAATGCACTTCGTACGTCATCAAGCAGCTATCTCTGCCTAAGTATAGGAACCCTTTGACAACCTTTGTTCAGGCGTGATTGAAAAAAAGTCCTTTTTTGCTCTTTGTAAGCTGTTGTATTGAACTTTTGAAAAAGTATAAAGAAAATAAAAAGTAAAATATGACAAATGAAATCAGATACCAGTTAGGTTCTCATTTAAAAGTTGTAAATTGAATTCGCTGCAGTGTCCTTTTTTGAAACAAATTGCAGAAAGGAAGGAATTGTACTTAACATGCAATTAGCCTATTTCACAAATCATGCGCCTGGGAAAGCCCTGCAATGGTAAACATGGTTGCTTATCTTTCTCGGTTAATTAAACACCATTTAGTGAGGCTGAATTCCTCCGAGAAAAGAACAAACTATTATATACCTATGCTCTGCTCGATCTCTTGTAAAGCGCAAAAAGTATCCAGCAATTTATCACCTTCGGGGGTAAGTATATCCTGGAAACTCGTTTCCTATTACTCGACTCCTGGACTAAGAACAATATGTGCATTTTAGATAATGGCTCACATATTTATGCGAAACTATTGTTAATTAATTATCGTACTGCAGGCATGTTTTGTGTTTGCAACACAAGCACATTTAACATCACAGAGTCCTTTTTAAAACGAACGTTTAATAGGGATGGTTAAGCACAACCATTTTAACGAATTCGTTGGGTTATAATATAAAAATAATTATCCAAGTTTTATATAGGGTCATTATGTCAAGGTATATTTTCTAATGCAGTGTAGTAATGTGTGTTTAATTAATTCTTACTTATATGGAGTCTTTATAATTCGATCATCAGGTGGACTATTGTATGTCAGAAAATTAATGAAATACCGTTTACTCTAGAGGTGTATCATGGGATTCATTGTAGAATGTGTAGGTATGGACCTATACAGTTAAATGTGATTTGTGTGGGTAGGTATACGTAAGGTGGTAAAAACCTAATTAGAATTGTATGGTAATTTAATTATTTTAAGCTTTTAAGAATTTTTAATTGTAAATTAACCATAAAAAAGGTTTGTATGTACTTACATATTTAGATATTTGAATATGTAATTAACTAATGCGATTGGAAAACAATAATTTTCTTGAAAATAATAGTATATTATTTATTATACACTAGCAAGAGAGCGTGCCAGGGATGATCTGAATATCTTTCTACATTATAGATATGGTATATAAAGGTATCGGGGAACCGCTTGTATCACTCAATAACTAAGACCTAATATGTAGACAGTCAGGCTTTGATATGGCCACTACATCATCCTATAATCTCATTCCGTTCGTTTGCGAGCATAGCTATTAACGTCAACCTGAATGATACTTTATTTTATGCTTCAACGACATGGGCGAAGACATTGACAGGCAATGATTGACCATTACCTATCATAATCCTATCGTAGATGGAAAAGTTTGACTAGTTGTGCCACTTATGATGACTTTCGAACAAATTAATTTTTATGTAGAACTCGGTAGACATATCCAAAGTGATCGCAGATAGCACGTCCCACATTACCCCAGGAGGGCTGCAGCAAGGAATCAAGGATGGGTTCAACACAATAAACTTACTGCCGCAGCTGTGAAAATGAGACAGAAGAAAACAGTTACTCGTTTTATCTCTGCCACTGCACTGCTTTGACCAGACCAAGATTCCAATTCTTCGGCATTATGATAAACGATCTTAAAGAAGAAAATATGAGGAATCTCCTTGCTTTTAATTTTACTCAACGTGACAAAATGGTTGAAAATCCAAACAACACAACAAATGATTTAAAATACGAAAAAACCTATTTAAAAAAAAAAAACATTACCATCATTTAACAAAATAAGTCAACTATAAAGCCTGTTTTGATTTTCGTTTCGAATTCAAATAAGTTTTCTACATTTCGTAGTTTAGGCATTAGCAAATTTGCTGAATGCTTAAATTTTCACAGTCAGATCTGCCGTTAATGGCACAAACAAACACTTTTATTAAATTGTAGGTACTTAGCTGCTTGAGCAAGTTTTCCCTATTTTTTTTTTTTTAAAAAGCTTAATTAATTATTCCTTTAGAAAATATTCTTGAAAGTAATAGTGATGAGACGTTCTAGAGATATTTGTTCAAAAGAATATTACTAAAATAGGTACTACAATACGTTGACTGCCACCGTACAAACAAAAATATATAAAAAAATTGTTTACATGTAAAATTAAGCTGAAAATTAAAAAAAAATAATATTCTAACAAATAAGCCAATAAAAGCCTGAATTTTTCAAATAAGTTAATTTCGACTTCTGCACTATCAACAATGGACTCTTTACTAGGTGCCAAAGAAACAAAAAATTTATTTCACCAGCAGGCCACATAAAAAACATCTTTACAAAAATATATTGAGTGTGCACTACCGGTGGGTCACATGGCCTCCTGGGAAACTTTTGCGTGACCCACCGGTGGGTCACATGGCAGTCAACGTGTTAGTCACTTTTTTAAATTATCAATTTTTATCAAATTTTATCAGAATATTTTTGCATTTATTTTTATTACTTAAACATTTGTTTTACAAAGATATGTTGATTTAAATAATTGTGTTTGTTGAGTTGAGGTTCTAGAAAGATCAAAGAAATGACAGAAAAGTGTTTATAGGCGGGTAGGATATTTCGGAAAGGGAAACTAAGAAACTTGAAGAAACAAGTTTGAGAAAACGAAAATTAAGTGAGAAAATACAAACACACAAAAAGCAGATTTAGGTTAAGATCTCAATCAAATCCTCCAGCTTGTGAACCTACAGATAATAACTATACAGTGATGATGACATCCAGCCTAGTACTTCTACAAAATTTAATTAAAAAAAAAACGTTAAACCTTCCAAATTTGGCAAGAGTTTGTGATCAATACCGTATCTTTGATCGATCGGCAACAGCAGCCGCGAGTGCAGTGTTACAGGATGTTGGCTTGGTGTCTGCAAGCTAATGTAAAAAACGTCATTGATCGAAGTAAAGTTCGTGGAGCCAGAAAACGACAACGTGAAGTTCTCTAAACTAAAGAATGTCTTTCGAACATTGTGAGCATTCATTTCAATGAAATAAAAGACAAGACATTGGTTTGTGAAAAATAAGAGCAACGGTTCCATCATATAGTGACCAAAGTAAGGGAGCATATTTCAATACTTACCGATGCGGCTTCAAACTGCTTAGGACATACAACCACATTCTGTGCAAGGAAAAACCATAGCGGATTCGATTAGCTCCTTTCTTGGCGATAGACAACGGGATTTCAGTGAATTGTCTGTTATTGGCTGCCATGGTACAACTAAAAACAATGCATGGTTGGAAATGTGTAGTTATCCGTCTAATGGAGTAAAAATTGGAGAATCCGCTGCAATGGTTCATACCATGCCAACTGCATGCTAATGAATTGCGTGTTAATAATTGAAACTTAAAAAAAATTCGCGTCGATTCCGGTCTTTTTGATTATTGTGTTAAGAAGTGATTTCCCAAACAATTTTCATTTCCAAATAAATAGTAAGTAGGTACCTAGCCAAACAATTTCTTGGTTTCTTGAAATTTGTAGGTAAGTATTTGATTATTTTTTTTTTCTATTATTTCAACAGTGAAAAGTGTTTCTAAATTATTATTTACTACCGTTATGAATCTATATTGTTTTATGAACTTATTCAATAAAAATAGGAATACTTTCATGTTTTGTATGACTGATATGACTCTTTAATTTTATGAACATTTATTTAAGTGACAAGAAAGAATCACAGTTACTGGCAGGCTTGCAGTCATTTTTGACTAGTTGAAATGAAGGACTCCACTTCCTTAGAAGCCGTTTTAGAGCAGTGGCCTAGGTACAGACTGTACCTATTGATTTAGGTAACACTTTTGGTAAGTTTTTTGTTTTCGTTTTTAAAATTGATATTTATAACGTTTGTTTGTTTGTTTGGTTTGGTTTTGGCAACACTGGTTTTGACAGCTGACGTGTGTTTAGTACCTTGTGTCACTGTCAAACAGCTTCAGTTTGGTTTGCAATTTAACCATGGATCGTCTTGCAAATGAACAACGCTTGCAAATTATTGAATTTTACTATCAAAATTCGTACTCGGTTCGAAATGTTCGAAATGCTTTTTTATCAAAAAACTGTGTTCAGCGATGAGGCTCATTTTTGTTTGAATGGGTACGTAAATAAGCAAAATTGCCGCATTTGGAGTGAAGATCAGCCAGAAGCATTGCAACAGCTACCAATGCATCCCGAAAAAGCCACTGTTTGGTGCGGTTTATGGGTCGGCGGCATTATTGGGCCATATTTCTTCAAAGATGATGCGAATCGCAGCGTTACTGTCAATGGTGAACGCTACCGAGCGATGATAACAAACTTTTTTTTGCCCGAAATGGAAGTTCTTGACTTGCATGATATGTGGTTTCAACAAGACGGTGCTAAATGCCACACAGCAGCGAAACAATGGCGCAATTGCGAGGCGAGTTTGGTCAACAGTTAATTTCACGTTTCGGGCCGGTCAATTGGAAGCCTAGATCGTGCGATTTGACACCATTAGACTATTTTTTGTGGGGGTATGTCAAGGCTAATGTCTATAGGAACAAGCTTGCTTCGATTGACGCACTGAAAGCCAACATCCATGCATTCATTTGTGAGATACCGGCCGATATGTGTGAAAGAGTATGCCAAAATTGGACTCAGCGGATGGGCTACCTGAGACGCAGCCGCGGTCAACATTTGCATGAAATTATCTTTAAACATTAAATTGCAAGGTTCAAACTATCGATTCAAATAAATATTTCATTCATTTTTTCGAATTTTTTGTGTTTTTCTTTAAAAAAAAGTTCTATACCTCTTAAAAAATCACACAAACCATAAGTTTATCTAAGAATTCACAATGTACAATACTATTTTCTTTGTCTCTATTTTAACAAGGATTTTGAAGTTCTTTTTCGAAGTCGATTAGATAAAAGTAGATGCATATATTATTAAGAATGGTAATTTTATTTCCTTATAGTTTACCTATATTTAATTTAACTCCACTAAAAGTTTAACTTTATAAAGTTAATGATTTCTTTTATTCATTTTCAGGTGTACCGATTTTTTGAGAAAAAGTAATCGGATTTTTTTATTTGTAATTCAGATGGAGAGTTGCAAGTTTGGAAAATAACAAAAAAAGTGAAAATTTATTCAATAAATGAAAATTATCATTGGTTCTATAACTTCCTTCATAAATCTAATGAAAATGTACATAAAGTCTTGGAATAGATTCACAAAACTAAAGATTTTATTTATTAGAATTAGGAAAGCTTTCTTACATCTAATGTCAGGGTTCATAAAAATATGAAAAAATCATATAAAACAAAGAAAGAATTAATTCAAACAAATAAAAACATCATAGGTTCTATAAATTCTTACATACATTTATTGAAAAGGTAAATAAAGTCTAAGAATAGATTCAAAACATATAGAATTCCTTGATATAAAGCAGGAATCATTATTATAATGAACCTGTCATTGCCATATGAATAAGTTCATATTATAAGTACAATAAGGAACAAATTTTTTTAATGAACTCGATTCTTGGACCATTTTTAATGAATGTTTGCTTTAAAAATATGATGTTTTTGATATTAGGTACCTACCTTTTTGGTTCAGTGTATCTGGCGGAAAATCCAGAGATGGGCTTATAAGTTCGATATACATTCTAAAATTTATTTTTTATTTATATTTAAGCCCTTTTCCTACATTTGTTTGTATAAATAAAGTTAATAATAAAATTATTTGTGTGTATTTTATTTCATAAATTATTTCAAATTAAGTTACCAATCAAAACCTAACAAAAAAAAACCTTTTTTTCTAAAAAGTCCAAACTTTGAGTTCAGGAAGAAAACCAAAGACTTTATCCAAATTAATTTTAAAATACAGTACGTTCTCGATTAACGCAACTCTCCATTCACGTAACTCCTCGATTTTCGCAACAGCTGAATTTATATCATTGTTGACGCAGTAATCGCAACTCTTATACTCAGGTTTTTGGCTATGTTTCTCTTTGTCTGTTGCGTTACATTTTGTCTCGGCAGATATTTTACCGCTACTTTTCAGTGATGGTACGATGAAGTTGTATGAATGTACATCATTATGTATCTATACAACGCAAAATTTTCTTGTTAGTTTAATGAATTTTGTCCAGTGATCAGTCGCTTGTCAAATGAAAATATGCCCGAGGTTGAGATTCCTGCTCGAACACATGAGTCTTCAAAAACTGCGAGAAATGGCGATTAAAAAAAAACTCAAATCCAAACAAAAATGTCCAATTTTTTCCAAAGAAAATAATAAAACATATGTATTTATGTACTTATATCAATGAATTAACTTATTTTTGTTTTGATTCTTATTATTTATGTGTTATTAAATAAAAATTTGTTCCATTAAATAAGTTATATAAGTGGCTGATTTTCTGATTTTCGATTTGCATTTCGAATGAAGCCTGAAAAATGTTTTACTCGATTATTGCAACAACCTCGGTCATTGCAACCATCCTTGTTTTAATTAGTTGCGATAATCGAGAATGCACTGTATCAAAAATTGACCACTTCGAAGTTCATACAACCATATTTTTTTTTTTTTCATATATATTGACGCTCCAATCTACTGTACATATACAATCTACAATGTACATGTCATCACCAACATTTCCTGATGCAAACATTAAAAACAATTATTTTAAATACAATTCCCAAAAAAAAATCAATGAAGTATCTACTTCACTATAAAGAAAGCAATAATTATATTTGATCAATTTATTATTTGTTGAATTTCATCCCAATTTTTGCAGCCCAATTTTCATCCATGAAGATTCACTTAACGATTTTCTTTTCGATCTCAAAAATTATCCTTCAGATGAACCAACTCCTCTGTTTGCTTATTTTCTTAAGATGCCTTCGATTCATCTTAGTATTATACATATATAGCTCGTAAATTAAGTACACGAGATGGAGAGCAAAAAAAAAAAAAAAACGTACATCCATAAAATTCTATTGAAAGATGGAGAAAAAAATATATATTTCAAGTGGTGCAATTGATTTCAAACTGAAGCACCCTTAAGCGTGAACAACTATAATTTTTAATTTTCCCGTTCTTCCATCTTTTTTCCACTTCCATATATTTATTTTTTTTTTTTTGAAAATAACTTTCCCTGGGGGAGATTGTTGAGAAAATTTATAGCATCTCGTATGCGACGATGAAACGAATTGGTAAAGTTTTCACCTCTGACTACGACACTTGAAGTGTTTTGGCTATTAAGCACGGGAACGTAATAATAACAGCGGCAGACGGATATAAACCCGCAATATCATGGATGGTGAGATTCCATTAATAACCCTTTCTTTTTTCTTGAGTCTGATGATCTTACTTAGTGGATGGATGAAATTTCGTACTGTGTTGTTGTTCTCTTTAGTCAATGAAAACGTTATGATAGGATGATATAACGTTATCTAATAGTTTAATGGTATCTATCCAAAAATGTGTTCATAGATAAGGTGTTCATTTAAGGAGCATACTATTGTTCAGTTTAATCCATTCAAGAAAGCTGCTGTTGGAGCAAAGTTTTTTTTTTTATTTAAATACTTTTTAATTATTCAGTTGAATTTGGAACTAAGAACATGACGTATTAAAATGACTTATGGTAAAGTAATTGGCAACCGGTGGTGGTGCACGGCTTCCAAGAGACTATTATGGGCGGATGCACAACATCAATAAAGATATCGAGAAAATGGTTGGTACATTGGGACAAACAGTATATATTAGAAGGAAACGCATACTAATAGATACCTAAACATGCTTCTTTTCATCACCACCCGACAAACTTAAGATCTTTTGCTTCGGCACTATTTCAGCGAGCTTACAGAATATCCGACGATGACCATCTCACGTCTGAGCTGAACCTGGTTGACAAGACTTTAATGGATATTCTAAAAAGCAACGAACGCGAAGCCATCTTGCATCAACCCAATTTCAAAAGTTAATTCTCTATAGGTAAAATTCGCTTTAAGGAATTATTTTTTCATTAACATTTTAATTAAAAATATGGAGTAAAAACTTTTATTTCTTTCGCGATGCATAAATAGCTTCGAAACGGTTGAGAATTGAAAAAAAATTTGTATGTGACGGAATTTTTCGGAAATTTTATGCTCTATTATTTTTGGAGCTATAGAATCAAAGATGTTCGCGATTTTTGTGATCTTTGACCTTGAATAACTTGTGTTGCAGAATTTATATTTTATAAAACTTTGCAACAATATTAAGAACGCCCTTATGAAGGTGTATAATAGTTTATAGCTTATTATCTCTCATTCCCTTGTGAAACCCTAAAATTACTGCACTATATTAATTTCTCCTCCAAAGTATTTATCAGATAAAAAACAAACTTAATACATGGTTAAACGGTGGAAAAGACATTCTAAAAATGTTAAAGTCGATTGACCCATAAAATTATGTTACATAAAACTTCCTATACAAAATATTTCACAATGAACTTTGATTCGTGTTGGTAATAAAATAAAAACTGTCTATCCTTTCGTCAGAAAAACAATTATTTTCAATCTTTCTTCTGTCACCAATAAAATAATAATGATCGATGACATCCTTTCCCAAAAGAGTCTCCACCGAGTAGCACACTTCATGTGTATAATTGGAAATATGATTTATTAGAAATTTCACCAAGCAAGTGTGTTCATTCTATTATGTGGCTTAAATAAGTAGCAACTCAAGAACTGTTCAAGGTTGCTTAACACCATTAGGGAAGACAGACACAACGTATTACCATGGCTATAATACATCACTTTCGAAGGACATAGTTATGCTAGCTAAATATTTTCGCTTTCACAATAAATGTTTTATCTTCGTCCTTCAAAATTATATTATACTTTCACAATATTATATCATTCTCTTTTCTTATACAAATGGTGAATAAAAGCCCCGGAACTTTATGTATGTATATCCTAAGTGTGTGTAGATTTTTCTTGTTTTCTGTAATAATATTTTAATACTATTTCAACTCTTCCCGCTTTTTTTGAATCCAAAAAGTAGGTCATAAAAAAAATCCAAATTTCACAACACTAAAACAACAACTACAATATTGATGGCTTGATAAGTTGAATATTTATTTATACTATACTTTCAGGTTTTATTTTATTTTTAACAAGGACATAAAGCAATACCTCTTAATCTTTTTTTTTACTGCTTGTACTATCTAAGGCAAGTCTTGGATTCGTGCAAAAAAAAAATTCATAACAATCAAATATAACGTACGATGATATAGCGAAAAAAAGGTGGGTCTGGAAATTCTTTGTGTCTGTCTGTCTGTCATTAGCACCTCCAGCCCAAACGGTAAGGCCATCCTTTAAACTTGGTAACTAGGTTGTTTAGGGTGACTGTAATGGGGGATTTTGGATTTATTTGTTTTTGGCTTAAAACTCACTATACCTGCCATATAACGCTTTTGAAAAAGCTTGTCTTTCTCGAAAACGGCTCTAACGATTCTGATAAAATTCGAGTTTAGTATTACTTACGGCATTAAAGTGACCTGTACACGGTCAGTCAGAGGACGTCAGTCATCTTCACATAATCAGTCATCAGGCTAAATCAAAAGGGTGATTTTTCGTCAAACAACTAGCACGCATACAGACATATTTTTACAAACACTTACAGATTGATGTCACATGACTGACCGTGTAAAGGTCGCTTAAACACTTTTTAGAAACTTTGAACCGTATTTAATAAGAAAGGTTCAACAGTACCTGCACGCACAGTGAACATTTAAGGTTTTTTTTTTTTTTTTTAATTTGACTTTCTCGTTAACGACTCAGCGGATCTTAAACAATTTTTTTTCCTAGAAAGGCGTAAAAAGCCAACTGATAATGGCGTACTTAAATTTTTAACTTTGGCTCCGAAAATAAATAACGGATTTTTGTAGAAGGGACAAATACAAAATTTTTTAACTATGGGAGTTGGGTCTATCTATCCCAGTTTGGGCGGGTGGGGCAGTTTAATAAAAAAGTACTAAAAATGGAAAAAAATACCTACAACTAAGTATTATATCTTTTCTAAAAGCCAATATTCTGTTTTATTAGCCGGTTTTGAAATCAAGTAAAATCTATCCAAAGTTTTTGAAAAAAAAATACTTTCAAACTCAAAATTTTTTTTGAAAAATTTTTTTTGAATCTAAAAGAAACTGCATATACCCAAACTTGCACCCACCCCAAATCCTATCACAGGCCCAGGCAGGGTGGCAGGGGCGCAGCATGTCCCCCAAACATACCTCACTGTTGATACGCCATATAAGGCTGGGTATTGGGAAAGTATGATAATTTAGAGTTCATTTGTGTAAGAATTAATACATGTTCTATTTTTACTATCAAATTAAGACCACGTAAAATACTTAAGCAAACAAAAAATAATTGAATTAAAATAGTAGTTTTGGTAATTTTTAATTTTCTCGAAAGCTAGAAGACATAAAATCATTTTGTTTTCGGTATCTGAATATGAGCAACGATTTCTAAGAAAAAAAATATAATATAAAATCTCAAAGTTTTGAAAAAAAATACACTTTAAACATTTTTTTTTTAACTGGCTTATAAAACAGAGTATATTGGCTTTCAAAAAAGATATAATACTTAATTGTAGGTATTACCATTATTTTTTAATTATTTTTGTCCATTGTTAGTACTTTCATTAAATTACCCCTCCCGCCCAAACAGGGGGGATATAGACCTCCTCTACCATAGTAAACAATTTTTGTATTTGACCCCTCTACAAAAATCCGCTTTTTCAGCGCCAAGTTTGTGTACCCAGTCATGCCCCTTTTTTTTTAAAAAGGATTGTTTGTTGTTATATTTAAAGGAATATCTTATATTGAGAGTTATGGTTTGAAATTAATTTTGAGTCTATACACCATTGAGTTTATACACATTAGATAAATCATGTGTAATATCAAATTCTGCTCGTAGGATGTCGTTACTATCGACATGTTTTTATTTTGTCTTGATTCCTCTATGTGTATTAACTTAATGATTCCCCTTTGGTTGACGTTATATAAATACTCTACGGGCTAGACCTAGAGCGTCCATTACCTTTCATAATTCAACAATCTTAAACTTCCTTCGAGTAGTAGTTAAGAGTGCATAATCTCCACTTTATTTTAAAAAAATCCGCCTCAAAGACTTATGCCCTTTTTTCTATTGTACTTGTTGGATAAATAAATAAATAAATAAATAAATAAATTATATCAGTTTGTTCAGGTACTTTCTAGACGTTTATATTTATGTACTATTGCATGCGTGTCTACCACGGTATTTTCAAACTCTATTGCCTCTATTAAGACGTAGCATTTGCTTCCTGTCGAAATGTCTGACATACCTACGATGATTTGAAAGTGTCTAAACAAATCACGCCGTTTATAAGTATAAGTAAATGTTGAACATATTTTTGAAACATTACCACTATACATTTGATTATTTCCTTAAATCGATTCATTGGAACCTATCAAAACGTCACACTTTCCAAATTTAATTTAAAGATGCTTACAAATCGAAAACTCCATCTTACATCTGAAATTGCTCCCAAGTTCAAAGAGTAAAGAGCTAATAGCTACCTATTTCTTTTATAAAATTAAATGTAAAACTCATACATTTGAGATAAATATCCTTCACATTTGACTTGAAAAAGTCACTGAGAATGTAGAAGAATAATGATGGCATTCCATAAAAAAAATCACGTTCAATGTGGACGATGCGAAATTAAATCACATCACTTGTAAAAGGACTTCAGTGTGATGTGATATACACTGATTTTGCGAAGGCGTTCGATAGGTTTGATCACAATATTCTACTTAAAAAACTCCAGTGGTATGGCTTTTTTGAAATGGATTAAGTCATATCTATGTGGAAGAATACAATTTGTTCGTTTAGATAATAACCTTTCTAGAATTATTAAAGTCACTTTAGGTGTTCTCCAAGGAAGTCACCTTGGACCACTCTTGTTCATATTATTTGTCAAAAATATTTTAGATGTTTTTGTTCATTCTCATTGTTTGATGTATGCTGACGATTTAAAAGTGTTTTGTGTAGTTGAAAATGCATTTGACTGTTTAAAATTACAAAAAGATTTGTTCAAACTCTCAACTTTAAATTACATTTGGACTTATCCATGTGTTTACCAATGCATAACTAGAGATGTATTTAAAAATTATTTAATAAATGTATTGAAATTTGGAGGATGAGTAATTATATTTTTGTCTTAGTTTGATTTATAATTTGTATCTTAAAGTAGTCCGTAAGATCTTAGTACTCCAATCGACGAATAAATAAATACAAAAAATAAATAAGGAAAATAAGGTAATGGAGCATTTTAACTCACAACATCGCGTCGCGTCGGTTTAGTGTTTCCATTTCAAAATATTCATAAGCGTTTCCAATTACTTTTTCCCTAGTTGATTCGACTTCAACAGCTTTATCGTCCCAAGGGTTGTTCCTTAATCGTTCATTTAATTACGCACTTAATAACTTGCTCAATTATGCTTATACCGATAAATATACTGTACCTGCAAGTGTCCTTGTTTGCTCTTTCCATTCCAGCACACAAATTTGTTTCGTCATGCATGAAAGAGGTGATTTGGTATTACAAGTCCTTGCTTAAGTGGCTAATGATTCAAGAGTGTCATCGCAGATACCAAACCTCAGCTTTATTCCCATTGAAACAAACCAAGCGTGAGTTCACCCAAAGCCCTACACCTATTCCATGGAATAATAGCATTCTGCTCCCTCTGATATGTTCTCGTTTCGCTTGTTACTTGTCCCCAAGCAAGATAGGTAATGGTACTTGATTCAATAAATTTTAATTTATTCTTGAAGAATTTCAGGTATAAAAAAAGCCGTACCTATGTATATACGACAGTTTTTTTTTTTTGAAGCTTGATACAGATTAAGTATTATGAAATGAAATGAATGATGCATGCAAGAGTTCCTGTTAGTATATTAAACTTATTTGGAAAAGGTACTCATTAAATTATAGCTTAATTGAAAGCCAAATAGGAAAGGAGCCCATTGGTTTATGTCTTTGCTTTGAGATTGCATTGTGTTTCAGTTTAAAATCGAAGTATATGGAATATATCTATGTATCTTCTATCTACATATTAATACAATAAGGATAAACTAACGGTACATTGTTCTCCGTAAGTAGGTATAGGTACTTAACGAAAGGTATTTTCGCGCAGGTATTAGATTTAGATTTGTACAATTATTTTAATTTACTAAACTGTATAGCGTTCACAATTTCCCGAATATTTTAAAGAAATAAACGGTTATCGATTGGATATTAGATAAATGAAATATTTGTGAAGCTTTCAATAAAACAAAAAAAAAAATCTTTGTGCCTCAAATCAGCCAGAAAGTTGTAAAAATTGAAGAATTTAATACGTTAGTTGTATACGGATCGGTAATCGGCTAAATGTTATGGCGTACATTTTTGCTAGCATTTTGCTTCCGTAATTAATTGAATTTGAAAATTTAGCTAATGTTAAAAACATCAATCCTTTATATTATCTTTTTTAGCTAATTGCTAAAGTTTTTAGCACCATGTCAAAATCTCTCAGAGAAAATAATCATTCTCTCTCACAAAACCAACTTTGCATCAATATAACAACAACATCGCTTGATGAACACAAATTCTTTATGGATTCTACAAAGATAATATTTTTTACTGAGAGAGTTAGTAAAATCTTTAAAAGCAGCAAAAAATAGTATGAAGCTATCAAATTTTAACTATAGTATCATATACTTTATCACCTACAAATTGTGAATTTTTAATTTGCGCCTTTGTTTTTATTTCTTTTTTATTTTATTTTAGACAATGGCGCAAAATTTTAAACATTGCCTATTCTAGCAATAAAACTGGCTTCAAATTAAAATTCTTAACACTTTAAACAACTTTGACAACTAAAACATAAAAAACCTTACAAATCAGTAGATACACAGAAAAATGTCAAATTTCTAATGGTAATTTTTCAAGTGTCTTAATTCTAGTGACAAAAGGACAACAAAATATTTTTTGTCTTAAATATTTTACTTATATGCTCGAAATATCTTACCTATATGCTCGAAAAGTTGCTACAAGCAAATAAAGACTAAGTCGATGAATCACGTCGATTGGAATTTATTTATGAATGGGAAAAATAAAAATCAACAGATTGTTCAGAAAAGGGGTACGAGTCGACAATAAGTTTTTAATCCATTAGGTTTAGAACCTACCTACATTGATTTTATCTAAGATAAAAAACAAACAAACAAGTATAAATATGACTGAACATTGCTACTGTATCTTAATTTGTGTAAGTATCTTTATGAGTTTTTGTACGGCAAACCACTCCTCATAAGTTAATGGTATATTCTTTTAACTTCCCACTTATTTAGCATATAAATGCAACACTGTCCGGGTTCATGCATTTATTCATCTTTGTTTCCTTGGGTAATGTTTTAATTTTTGTAAGTGCACATCCACATCTAGATAGTTTTACTGGTATACATTCAAAGCATAGCAATAAAAATTTGCATTGCAATTAAAAAAATTCATTTAGTTAAAAGTTTAAAAGAAACTGCAATTTTTGTTTTTATTTATTTATGTTTTAATTTCCACTCAGAGATATGTAATCGCCTTGAAGTATAATCACGAATTAACGCTTTATCCCTGAACTACACTACAAGAGTGTACACATAACACACCCTTGGTGCGATTATATTTTTTTGTTTTGTTTTTCGCTTTAATTACAATAATCGCTTATTTCTCTCCCCATTACTATTCTAATTAGTTGTAAGTATACAAAAAACATATTGGATACAAAATTATTAAGAGACAAAATACGAATTTATACAAAAATTATAATAATTAAGAATATGGTATTAAAATATTAAATAGCACACGTCTCTCAGAATATTAATATGACTGTCGTTCATAGAAAATACAAATAAAATGTATGTTGGTGGATATAATGGGAACAAGTCCCAAATCCCCACTTGAACTCAGCCACAGAATGAAATAACGGGAATAATCCCCTTGAGGGAGCTTCAAAAGTGATGACGTGATTTCGAATGCGTGTTGCCACGCGGAATTAAAATTTAATTCATATTTATTCAGAAATGCATTCGAATATTGTTTCATTGTGTTCGATTGTCCATGAGATTATTTTCATCTTTTATTCAATTGATTACCTTTTCCATTTTTATTTTTTTTTATTGTGTGGAGGCGGTCTCGAAGCCAGTCATGAGAAGGGATTAAAAAAAACTGACTACTGGACTTTTTTGATGGCCGCAAGACCTAGAAGGACCACTAAGAGAAGAGATGTGCTTTAACACTCCGACTCATAAAACGTCAAAGGTAGAATACAATTTTTAAATTTGTAGAATGGGTTTTATTTTGAAATAAAAATAAAATCATGTCAATTTTACAGGTTGGAGATAAACGTGAGCAGTTGTCCTAAACATTATAAATAGGACAGGGTGATTGGCATAAGATGCAACAAAAGGCAAACATCAGAAATAGGTTTGACCATGACAATGACCATGAAAAACATTTTATGTAAGAGGGTCCATCTTCCTCTGTTTTTGTGGGAGAGCACAATTTTTTTTTAATTGACTAAAAAATGAAAAAAAAAAATACAATTTCGGTATGACGAAGATTTTGAAAATAAAATAAGTTATTGACCATAAATTCGTAAGTTAATATATTTATGTACCTATTTCAAAATTATGCAAATCCAGAAATCCGTATTATTATGGGTTTATATAATTTCGACAAACAGCAGTGGGATTCTCTAACGACTTAGAGTTAGAGTTTACAGTCTAAACTCTAAATTTAGAGCATTTCGGAATTCTCTAAAGAAAAACTCTCTAAGTTAGAGCCATTCTGACAGCTCTAAGTTAGAGTAAACTTTGGTGGGAAATTTCATAGGGAAGTTTTTTTTTTGTACTAGATTCAGTCTTACTTAGAGTGAATAAGCTATTCTCTAAGGAATTTTTGCTCTAACTTAGAGTGTTAATTTTTAATATTTTACTCACTTGTTATTGTGATGTGAGACGCGCATATTTGAAAAGATGTAAGTTATATTATCGTAAGAAATTTTAATTTAAATAGCATTTTTACATTATTATATCATTTCTAGGGATACAAAAACAACCCAAAAGCAGTTCCAAATAATTGTTGAATTTATGGAGGAGTTTCCCGATTTGGCAAAAAACAAACTCCAAAGCGATCAAGGCCGGCAAACCGCTAAGCTGTTATGGAAAAAGTTGACGGCCAAATTAAATAGCCAAGGTCCACCCCAAAAAAATCTAGAATCATGGAAAAGAGTAAAAAAAATAAATGTTTTAATAATATAGTTAGAATATTTTGTTTAATTTTTTAGGTTTGGTATGATTTTAAAAATGCAGCCCGTGCTAAAAAGCGCAACCATTTTTTAGAGAGCAACAAAACCGGAGGCGGGCCACCAAAGATAGCAAAGCTTTCAGAGTTCGAGGATAGAATTCTGGAAGTTATTGAGGCTCAGGTGGCAATTGAGGCCATTCCAGGCACGTCCAGTTTTGGCATATCGACAAGGGAACAACAATATGAAGAAATTGAGCCTTTGGAAGCTAACATATGCGAAGACCAAAATGTTTTGAACATTTCACACCCAGTCGCGCCCAAAGAGAAGCCACTTCAAAGTTCAGCTGCCAAAAGCTCAAAGTTATTAGCAGAAAACAATGAGCTGCTGAGAAAGCAAATTTCTGTTATGGAAAAGACTGCCGAAGAAAATGGTATATATAGGAAAAAAAAACTTCAATTAATGGAGGAAAAGAACCTGATTTTGACAAAAATATTAAATAAATTAAATTAAAAACACAAATATATTATTAAGAGTATTTATTTTCATATTTTTTTTACAGAATTGATTTCCTTAAGTTGTTCTTTCAAAATTTAGCATTAAATCACGACGAATACGCTGAGCCACTTGTCGCAATAGTTACTTCTTCAACGACGCGACTAATTGATGTTTGGGACATACTTATGAAAAAATCTTGTCCAACGCTTCGCTGATAACATCCAGTTGCATAAAATCTTAGCGCAGCAATAATTTTCAGGTGCACAGGTAATTTTGTAGCGCGTTGTTGAACACATAAAGTTGGCTCTAGCTTCTCTTTCAAAAAATTGAAAACTTCCTTAGAAACTCGAAATAATTCTCTAAATCTATAAATGGATTAAAATATTATTCACTTTATAATATAATGTTGAGAAAAACAAATAATTTACCTTTCTTCTGGAATACTAAGTGGGTCACTAGCATCTCGGAGAGACTTTCTTTGAATTATTAGTAACCTAGAGTTCCTTCTTCTCTCATTTCGGAAACTTATTTCTTCATCTTCGGCCAGAAATGCGTATATAAATGCCATTTTAGAATAACTTTCACAATTGTTTATTTTCTCTACTCTTATTTAATAATAAAATAAATTATGTGCACCCAAACGCGCACAATGACAAGTGTCAATTCGTAGAATTACAAAAAATCTAGTACTTCTGTCTAAGTCTATTACATGGGATTACAGAATACCAATTTGCTCTTAGTTAGAGAACAGAGGGACATTTAGAGTGTCTCTAAACTCTAAACTCTAATTCGTTAGAGAATCCCACTACAGAAGTTCCGATTTTTTATCACACACAATTTCAACCCCAAACCTATAGTAAGGACAAGGAGTCTTTATTTTGGTATGAGTTTTGATTTTGAATAGTTAAATTCAATGGCCCATAGTCATATTGTAAACTCTAGTTCTTCTGAACTGGAGTCTAACGTTAACACTCAGGTTAGACACAGCTTGTTTTGTCAGCTCTGTTTAGTAAAACACGATTGGAACGTGTCACAAACTTGGGTTCCACATATGAAGTGATTGGGATAGATTGATTTTTTATTAAGTGAGAAAAAGAAAGGTTGAAAACAATGCATGACAGGTTGAAAACAATACATGCCAGATGTTTAATATATTTTTTTATTGATAATTTTTGTCTGGAAACAGAAAATTATAAAACTTAAAATAAGCACAATCTGCGATGAAAACATTAAATGAAAATTCAGAAAATGTCTGACGAAATGCCACAGTGTTTAGTATCTCAATCTCGATTTTTCTGTTGCACAATGATCAACTTAAACATGGGTTCGGACCTGTTTAAAGTTGAACTCGAGTTTTTCGTTTAGACTTGGGTTTAAATTTTCTATGAATAGTAATAGCTCGAGTTTAGCTTAAAAACAACTTAGTAAGAACTTGTCAAACATCTATGAATATGCCCCAATAATACTAGATTCTTTACAGAACTACGTACATCAGATACTTTTATACAAAATTCTTAAACAACAACTAGGTATAGTTACTTTATCGTGTTTTTTGAACTCGTAGTTCAGCATAATTTTATTTATTTTTTAATAAATTTATCAAATACAATTTCTAAAAATAATGTGAAGTACAATCTGCTTTGGCTGATGGTCCTTTTATGTCAGCATTGAGTATAATTAGTCATCCAAATTAAACTTTCCACCAATTAACCATGGTGAGCACATTTCTTGATGTCCAACGTCGTCGTCGTTATACCCCATCCTCATCTTTGTCATGATTCCAAGGATATTTTCCTAAGAGAACTTCTGGCGCAAAGATCTTTATTAATATTATGCATATACCCTGTAGTGTACGGAAGGATAAATGAATACCGCACAAACTGTCAGGGTATAAAAGTTCATAAATTTCAACTTTGCCTCCTTGCTGTCGCGCTGCTGTGCTATGCTCATCATTTTATGCATGGTGCTACCAGTCCCACACCAGCAGTCACTCTCACTGAACTATAAAAGCCCAGAACTAGGAATTTTGATAAATATTTTCTGTACAACCAAATCCTGACCCATCTAGGATGTGTGAGGTTAAAGTATAGTTCAAAGTTGCGCATGGCTTGGGCGCGTTGGACTGGGCATGGCTATGACGATGGCGTGTTGCAGTGCTGAGGCTAAGGTGGAGGTCCTTTGGAATGCGAGGTGTAATTAATTACTAAATGTTATCATACGACAAGGACATTGCATTCGGCTTAAGTAAAGTTTCAATGTACAGTACCATACACATGGAGCTAGCCAGATGAGAAGCAACAGTGCTGCTAGGATACGGAGCATTCGGATGCATCACAAGCAAACTATCCATTACTGGAGGGAACACTTAATGAGCTTCAGTTGAAATTTTCGACAACAGAGATGTTGTTGAAATAGACGAAGCTTACATGAATGAAAACGGCTCCATGGGGATTTATTATACTGCTTGCTTTTGGTGTGCGTATATCAGCGCGAGTGTATGACCAGGGTACGCGAAGATATAGTAAGGGCAGGTCAAATCACCATGTTTACCACTAATCTCATAAATTTTCCAAGTGCCATAGCATATCCGGGTTGATATGGTTCAAAAATCTTATGCGCGGGTTGGCGTTCGCGAGTGTGTCCTCTGACGTTTCCCTGAGGAATGTGGAACAACTATAATGTATTTGTACCTATATCCAGATAACATACATAATGCGTTAGTTCTAACATGAAATCGTAGTTAAGTTCTTGGAATATGTGCGGGGATTTGGGGAAACATGAAACTAAAACATGTATACTGGTTCCATATATCATAAATATTCCAGGAATATTTATACCAATTTGTGTCAAAGTAAGACACAATAGCTTTTGACATCACGCTCATATTAGTGTTGACATTAATTTATTACTTTCGAACCAAATGTGGGTGTAAGCAATGGATCCTTTCGTTATGGGTTACCGGCACAGTGCGTAGAAACTGACTTTGTTTGATTACTAAGCAATTAAAATATGTTTTCATTATGAACACTGAACAAATAGTGCAAGGAATGAACATGTAAAATGCAATTCAAATACATAAGGGTACCACAACACAACCCAATGCTATAATTAAATAAAATGCACGACTGGGTCACAAGAACTTGCTCTTATATAGCATACTATGGGATTGGGAAAATTAAATTTTCTGCATTATTTTGAAAGGCGGAAAAGTGGCTTAGATGTGAGATGAAGTTGTATGATGGTAGCTATAGCAATAAATCTAAATAACTTTTTAGGCAAAACCTTGGCAGACGATGGATTCGAAGGGCGTGGGTTCGAGTCCCACTGTGGTAAGGGCATTTTTTTTAAATTAATTTTGGAAAGAGGTATCTAAGAATAGAAAGAAGCTCGAAAGAGAGATGGGAAAACCAACGGGAACATCGAAAGATGGTCCCCCACCAACAAGGGAGACAGTTGGAGCATCAGGTGATGTATCATCCGACAGCAGAGCCAACAGGCCAAGCAACAACTAGGGCAACTGCAGCACAGCAGTCCAAAGCTCAAAAAACAATAACAACGACAGAAGCTGGACCATCCATGTCAATGATAGCAGCAGCAACAACAACAACGACAACAACATCGTCATCGGCACGTGCCGAGGTCGGAATCAGCAACATGGCAACTACAAAAACGTCTAGCCCTATCAAAGGGAAAAACACAGGACCGGCATGTGTCGAAGAACAAGACCCATTGAAGAGAAGGCGCTACATAAGATATAAGCCAAATCTGGTTGTTAAGAAGAAAACAGCAGATGTTGTAGCAGCCCAGCAAATAGGAGGGCGTGGGCGTTCAGCCAAGGCTTCGGTTCAGGGCAAAATACAGAGGCAGCCGACGCAACAGCAACAGAGACATCAGCAGCAGATACAACGGCAGCAGTCACAACAACAGCAACAACAGCAACAGCCAAAGCAAAGAAAGGTAAAGTGCCACCTTTTAATACTTTTAAAATGGATATTAAAGATACTATAGAAATATGTAGGTCGGTAGTCGGCAAAAACTTTACAATTAAGCGTCTAAACGCAGATAGGCATTCGATTCAGTGCTCTTCTTTAGAGTACTACAAAAAAGTCGAAGACCTTCTGTCACAAACAAAAACAGAGTATTAAAGTTTCACTCCAAAGGAAGACAAGCTTCAAACAGTCCTCCTGAAGGGTATGGGAAAAATTAAATAAGCAGAAAGACATGCTTCAATGCATGAACTGCCAAGGGATCGGACACGTTGCAGTTAACTGTGGTATGGACCCAGTCTACGTTAAATGTGGAGATACCCACAAAACAGTGGAGTGTAAACTCGGGCAAGATAGGGTCACAGATACGACCCAGTTAAAATGTGCGTTCTGCCAAGGCTCCGGACACCCTATCACCATAACTATCGGGGATGTCCGAAGTTTCAGGAGATAAAGAAAAACAAAGCCCAAAAGAAAATAGTAGAGGCGAGA
This sequence comes from Baccha elongata, assembly GCA_951217065.1. Classification (NCBI taxonomy): domain Eukaryota; kingdom Metazoa; phylum Arthropoda; class Insecta; order Diptera; family Syrphidae; genus Baccha; species Baccha elongata. The sequence continues at coordinate 61,779,691 of OX578272.1, read as the reverse complement.
CGCACTGAAGTACGCCAGACAACAACTTCCGTCAATGCCGCAATTTCTTACGCCCATATGGCGTCTATTGATCTACTCTGTCAGTACGGACAAGAAATCTATTGAACAGTTTTTGAAAAACTCTACTGAAACTTGGTCTTCAGCTGGAGACTTACCAATTTTGGCTTTTTCGATTACATTATTCAATTCAGCACCCGAGATTGGTGCATCAAGAAACTCATATTTAAAATACGGACCTGGGTATTGTGGAAGCGATGATAATTGCGGAGCGTTGGGCGATGTCGTGAAATAAAGGCGCAGTTCAGACGTTGATAGATTTGGCGGCTTTCCGGAATTCTGCTGAAGAACCTTGCCGAATAATATAGTCACAGTAAAAACACACATTTGCCGGACACAAAACAATAATCTATGACTAAGCATTGTGTTATATGAATAAATTTATACTCGCCATTTTGATCGCCTTTGCACGTTTGCAGCTTCCCTTTTTTTTATTTTATTTAATAATTTAGCATCCTTTTATTTCAATAACTCCGGGAAGAAATAAAACTTAAAGCATATTTTTGCAACTTAGGCTACTTAAAAAAAATACTAATTACAACAGGGTTAAATATTTAACAAACTTTTTTTCGACAATAAATATATAATTAATTTTTTTCACTTTTTGACGACTTGCACTTTGTTTTTGTTTTCATTTTATTTGGTATCTCACAAGCTCACAAATACGGTCATTTCGCAGAACTGTCAAATCTACCATTCATAAACAATACAGTAGAGATTATTAGAAAGCCCTCTGCTGGTGATATTATCAACGCCGCATGTACATTCATGGTAAAGTTGAACAGGTAGTCAATATTAGCACTAAATTGTATTTGCTGTTTGAGGATTGGTAAAGTTTTAATTTGCAACGGGCAGTCAGAATTAGCACTAAATTGTGTTTGCTGCTTAAAACAAACATGACTACGGCAGCGCCACTCGTAAATGGTTAACATGCCCAACGGGTAGTCAAAATTAGCACTAAATTGTATTTTCTGTTTAGATAGTAAAAACTTGACTACTGAAACTAATTTTGACGTTTTCGGAGTGTCCAATAGGGAGTTTTACCATGTTTTCAAAAAAAAAAAATCAGCTCACACTTACCGGATGACAGCTGGAAATATATATCGTGCTTTTTTCAGACTGTCAAACTGACTTTTCATAGTTAACTTTTTGCAAAAAAAACGTGATGTCAAAAAAATCTGTGAATTGGGTGCCGACATATTGGCAATTTTAAATATCACTTATTCATTAAAAATCTAACCACATAGAAACATATCCACCAATGTACACACACTCCAAGAAAAAGGCGAGATCTCAATTTGACTGTACCGATATGAGTGCGTACAGTTGGCTCCTTCACATCACAAGACTTAATATGTGCCCTCTCATTCCAGATGGGCCGGTCCTCAAAAGTAGATGAGTAGTTGAAATGTGCAACGGGTAGTCAGAATAAGCACTAAATTGTCTTTGCTGCTTAAAACAAACACTAAATGGTATTTACTGTTTGAGGATTGGTAAAGCAGATTTGGGGTCTGCACCAACAAACATATTAAAAGTTCCTGCTACCCAAAATCAAAAACCACAAACACAAGAGAGAGAACCACGATATCAACCAGAAAAAAGCCAACAACAAGAACGACGCCAACAACAAGAACGACACCAGCAACAACCAAATCAAGTACAAGAAATGTCGGAAAAAGATCGTATGGAGATTTCCAGCTGCTCTTCTTTGCAACGCCGGGTACTTTCTGCTAAAGAAGAAAAAGAAGAAGAAGAAAAAGAAGAAGAAGAAGAAGAAGAAGAAGAAGAAGAAGAAGAAGAAGAAGAAGAAGAAGAAGAAGAAGAAGAAGAAGAAGAAGAAGAAGAAGAAGAAGAAGAAGAAGAAGAAGAAGAAGAAGAAGAAGAAGAAGAAGAAGAAGAAGAAGAAGAAGAAGAAGAAGAAGAAGAAGAAGAAGAAGAATAAGAAGAAGAAGAAGAATAAGAATAAGAATAAGAATAAGAAGAAGAAGAAGAAGAAGAAGAAGAAGAAGAAGAAGAAGAAGAAGAAGAAGAAGAAGAAGAAGAAGAAGAAGAAGAAGAAGAAGAAGAAGAAGAAGAAGAAGAAGAAGAAGAAGAAGAAGAAGAAGAAGAAGAAGAAGAAGAAGAAGAAGAAGAAGAAGAAGAAGAAGAAGAAGAAGAAGAAGAAGAAGAAGAAGAAGAAGAAGAAGAAGAAGAAGAAGAAAAAGAAAAAGAAAAAGAAGAAAAAAAAGAAGAAGAAGAATGTGCAAACAAAACTTGAATGTTATTTAAGCCGAAGGAAAGACATTGAGGAGTTCCGGAGCCATCGAAAGATTTTTAATAGGAAACGCTTGCAGTCGTTGGCTTTATATTAGAGATCTTGGCTATTGGTTTTAAGATACAAAAAAAACTGCATCCGAAAGTGAATTATACCTTTTCTGCTGACGATTGAGCTGGTAATGTAGATGTTACACGTTCTTGCAACGAGCACATAGATATAAATTGTTATGAATCAAACTTGTGTTAAGGAACATCAACCATATCCTTCCGTGCGTCTACAATTGGTTTAAAATTAGTGTCTTTTTTTCTTAATATCGAATTACTATCAGTTATAAGAGCAAGCAAATACGTCCAACCAAAAGAAAAGTTTTCTAAAAGAGAAGTTCTTACCTATTTCTCTAATAAAATACAAATCAAATAAAGTAAAATTGTCTACATTGGCATCCAAATGAAATTAAATTGATTTTTATTATTGAATCTCATTCCTAACTCCTTTTCTGTTTCATGGCACTCACCTTCTAAAAGCTATAGTACATATAGATACATATTGGCTTTGTATCGAGAGATGATGTCAGAGATCACAAGACATTATGTTGAATGGGGATAGGATGAAACAATAGAATAAAGTGTGAAATATATTATATGGTATTGTATCTCAAAAGTACGAAAAATCAGATTGTTGGATTAGAGCAAATAAAATGATTGAAATTTATCAAATGGATTTTGAACGGACTGGTGATTGTGCTTACGTATTGTATTGTTGAAATATTTGAAGTGTAGTTTGAATTGAAATTTAAAAAAAAATTAGAGAACAAAGGGAAATGACTAAGAATTTTGACATGGGAAAGAAGGTTAAGAGTTTCCTAAAAAAGATTTTCCTTTTTTGGGGAAATCATTCAAATTAATAATTGGTCTTAAGCAGTAATGGTGTTTATAACTCGTCCTTAATAAGACTTTGAATTGTTGTTTGCGTGTTCCTATATGATGTTCACTTATTATTTTATGTGTGGTTGTATTTATATTTATTTATAAAGTTGGTAATTATTAATCTCCAATAAAGAAATGAATGAAAAAAGAAGAAGATTATCAGCTTCATTTTCGAAAAAGTAGAACCCATAGAACCTATAGATCCAGAGACCCAGAAAAAAACTTTTTTTTACACTATCAGATCTATTTTCAAATTAAAGCAAGCATCAACATATCGCACGTTGAAAACAAAAGTGGCACTATACAAAATTTAACACTTTAAAGTTATAGTGACATCTAGGTTCCGGTATATACCACCCATCTTTTGCGAAGATATTCGTTTTTTTTACTTCGTCTATTTTCCACAGGAGGTCGCTAGTGCCACTTTTAAGTTTAACGTAAATCAATCAATTGCTACAAGATAAAATGACACTTTTTGCATAATGTCGATTTATTTTTAAGCTAAGAGTTTTTATGATACTGAAAAGTGAATTCATTATTGTCATAATTCGTTTAGCGTCGGTTTTCTCCTAAAAAAAAAAATATTGATTTTATGTTCAGTGCAATTATTTAACAGACACTTTTGGTTCAAAGCCATTTTTCAATATTTTTCTTGTTCTAACCGTAAAAAACTTTTAGTTTATAACAGTCATATTTTGTTTAGTGCCGTTCTAACAATAATAAAATTTCATTTTATTTATAATTACGTGCCACTATACCGAACTTTTTCAAAAAGCAATTTTTTTCTAAATACACATGATTTTTTTTTTGTAAACTTAAAATGCCATTTTATAAGAAGATAAATATACTATATTGTGGCAAAGTAACACACCATTTTAATATTTTTACTGCGAGGTATAGACAATTGAAGTAAGTCCAAATCTTTAAATGGCCATATCTCAAAACTAGGTTTTTTGTTTAATGACACTTTTGTTTTCAACGAGCGATATGAACACATAAAATGTGTCCCACTAGCTCATCACTTAGTGCAGGTGTTAGTTTTTAGTAAGCACAATGGTACAAAAACAAAAACACATGCACATAAATACAACATAAATACAATATTACAATACAACACAGAAACAATTATGATAAACAAAAATATAACTACTTTACAAAAACTACCAGATCCTTTCTAAAGCCAATGTCTGGGAAGTTTTTGTACGAAGTATAGTGATATTAATAAAAATTCATTCGTAAAGGTTTACCTTCTCGTAAAAATATCAAGCAATTTGTTTAAGTGCATTGTACAGCTATTAAGGCTGTAAGTGCCGATACAGACAGACATACGGAATTGTCGGACATACTTTTGTCTTCCTTATGACATGTTTGATTCTTATCTCAAAATTATGTTTTGTACGAATCCAAGACTTGCTTTATAGTAGATCTCTATAGAGCAAGTAATTTTATTGCATAAACTATCAGGGCATGTATTTATATTCCAGGCAAATCCAGGCTTAAACTATAAAATAAATCAAAAAAAATACTTTCTATATTGAATTTAAATTGAATCTTAATGCGGTACCTAAATCTTTGCAGCTTATGTTAGTTAAGAAAATTCTAGTACTTATACCTATATAAATCCCTAAGAAAAACATATATTTTCCCCAAACTGAACAACAAAACCTCCAACAAGACCCCAAATGGTGCCAAATGAATGTCATCATTGCTACTAAACTGTTTAATGTTTCTTCTATACTCAAGAGATATACTAATGTGTAATCTGAATAAAAATAAAATTAATATAAACAACAGAACAGCAATACAGCAACAGTAAGGGCATTAATAAAATAAAAAAAAACTCTAATAATGCTAATGGCAACAGAAAACTGATATAAAAAGCCATGAGTATCCAAGTCTGCCATCTGCATTTTGTAACCAAGCAAAGAAGATGGGACGACAGAAAAAAAATTATTCCCACCAACAAGGATTCAAGGAACTCAAACAACTCCTAATTAATTTTTTATTCACTTTCTGTGGTTGAAGGCATTTTTCAAAGCAAAGACAGAGAGAGCAGGACTAAAATAAGACCAACAAAGCTATAGATGGAACAAGGCAAAGGCGTCGTCGACTAATTTTGTGCCCATTAAAAGCTTTATCCGGTTTTGTGGATTCATTTAAATTGTTCTAAGAGTGGAGAAAAAAAAAATATAAAAACAAAAATAGTAATGAGAAACTTCCAACATTATTTTAGGCAATAGGCAGCTATTGGAGAGAGAAGAGTCCTTCTACTTATGCAAGAAAAGCAATACAGATGCTGTAAATAAGTTGGTGATTTTCTAGGACTATTTCGTCGTTCTTTTTTTCATTTTAGTTAACTGTGCGAGAAATTAAATTGTGCTTGTGGTGGTTTTGAATATTAAAAAGATCGTTTGTCATCCATCTTTCTATTTTTTTTTTTGTTTGCGTTTTTTTTTTCATAAAGAAGAGTTCTTAAGTAAGCCATCTGTTTTTTCTTTGATTTCCAGCCAGCTGACCATATCTGGCTTTTAATTTTTAGGGCATTATTTTTTGTTTCGATGAAGGTTAAACTTATTTTCTTTTATGTATTTGGCTTATTTCTTGGTATAGGTAAAGTTGAAATTTATTACATAATTTCAAGAGAAAACTAGTAAAGCTTCCAGCAAGAAGTGTACTATTAGTATAGATTAACTTACAAAAGACATGAGAAAAGGAGGCATATCGTCGCCCTAGTATTGAAGAGCCGTAAACGCCATTTTTACATTTTTGGGAAATCGCATTTAAAGGTTTGGCAGTGGAAAAACTGACCGAAGGATTTTTTAAATTTTTTTACACAGTATTTGTTTGTAAATCCTCTTTTAATAGATGTTATCAGAAACCTTCCGCATGTTTTAGTTTTAAAAATATTTACATTTTTGCCGTATACGCCACCAAAATCAACAGTTTTTTTTTGGTCCATACACGTACGTCAAAAAATCGAAAACATACGGCATTTCAATACTAAAAACGTAATATAAACTCCTTGGGAATTTTGACGAATGTATGTGCCAACCATTTTTCGTTAACGTCAAATATCTCACCAGTTAGAAGCGATAGGAACAAACAGATAACAGATTTGAAAAGAGCGCACCCGAAAACATAAGACTGCACACCCAGTTCAAAAAACGCAATTTGGCGTTTACGGCACTTCAATACTAGGGCAACGATCCTACAGGGTTGGTTACAAAAAAGGATGATCTGTTAAAATGGTTTTCGAAAATTATGTTAAGTATAGGTTTCGTCTAAGAATCTCAAGGGGAACTCTTTTCATGACGACAACATTGTTTATCACAAGCATTTAAAAACTAGTTTCAGAATTATATCAACGTGAGCCAAAGTGCTTCCCCCCTAATTCACTCACTAAAACATTGAATCGAAAACGTCAAAGAATAATGTAAAACAAAAACTTCAAATAAAAGAAAGTGAAACGTATCCTGTGTTATATATTCCTATTAACGGTTCTTCATAGATGTATTCTTGTCCAAAGTATTCTCGTTAAAACCACTTTCCGAAATGAACGAGATAAGCGATAAGGTCCCAATGGAAAAATAACTATAAGAATTTTCAAATCCGCACATACAAACCGATGGACGAAAACACGAAGCCTACTTTATCATCGTATTTCTTCAAAGCCGGGTTCCGAATTTCCAAAACTTTCTTAAATTCAAATTTTCAAAATTCAAAAATGGCAATATAAACTTTTAAAAATCCAAATTTTTAAAATTCAATAGCAATTTTGAAAATTAAAAATTTTCAATGTTTCGAAATTCACAATTTTAAATTCTAAATTTTCTAAATTTCTAAATTTAAAAAATTTGTTAATTCATAAATTTTGAAAAATTTCATTTGAATTTTCAAAATCCAAATTTGAATTTATATTTAAATATACAGGGTGATTCATATAAGTTGTGCCAAAAAGATAGAGCGAGTAGGCTAAGTTGAGACAAGAAAAAAAATCGTATGTGAGGGGGGTCTATCTCCTCCCGTTTAGACAATTTTCCGAGAAGGACAATTTTCGAAAAAATTGACTTAAAACAGAAAAAAAAATATTAAAAAAACACGTTAGGTACAACCTACAATGCCATGCTACACCTTTTCGGAAAACCAGAAATGTTTTCTTTTATTTTATTTTAAAATAAAGTTGTTTTAATGAATAATTTTTAAAAAATTAATTTTCAGACTCAAAATTAAAAAAAAAAAAAAAAGATTTAAACTAATTTTTTGCAAAAATAGTAATTGAATGCGATCCCTTTTCATTTATCAAGCGATCAAGGGCGGAGCAGGAAAAGATCAATTTGTGGTGATGAGAAAACTAAAAATTCGCACGAATTGTTTGCAATTTTTTGTTGATCCAAAAATTTTTAATTCACAATTTTGCAAGAATTAAAAATTCTTCGGTTAAAAATGTTTTTTTTTCTGTGTGTAGATTATAGTGAGTTACTTAAAGATTTTTGTTTAATTTAGCACTATAAAGAAGAAGATTAAATACTTTTTTTTTTTTAATTTGTAGTTAAGTGCTTGAAAAAACGAAAAGTGGCATTTCTTATTATTGTTTTTTTCTAAAACACAATTTATTTTTTAAACTTCAATGTAAGCTTTAAAAATAAAACCGCTTAATATTTTTTCGATCTTTCTCATAAATCTTAGTTCTTGCCATTTTAAGAACAAAAAAGTGAAAAAAAAATTTCAAATCCATTACATAAATTCAAAAGTTGGAGCTCGATGTCCACTTTACCTACCTTATTTTGTTTTTCTATTTTATGTGTCTTAGGTTAGGTTAGGTTAGGCATAGTGATATGAATAAAAAAGCATGTGTCGGAGCAGGTCACCTCCACATAAATTGCGGGACTCTTCAAAAACAAAGATGTTTCATCATGCTTATTCATACTACTTGCAAGTAGGTACCTATACCTACTAAAAAGCAGCTATATCAATATTTTAAGGTTTTGAGCATCACCAAGCCATTTTGCAACAACAACAAGTTTGATCTACTTTTAGTTAATATTTTTTTTACCGAATTTCATGCTTTTTTCAAAGAAATCACAACTTTTTCAAAATTAATGTAAATAATATTTCATAAAAACCAATAACATTAAGTACCTAAATTGCGATTATCACATCGCAAGTTTACTATAATAAATATTTCTTTCGTCAACAAATCACCATGACTGTTGTGAATGAAAAACGAGACCTTAAAGTGAATGCTTTAGTATGACAAAACTGTCCTATTATAAGTATCTGTAAATTAAATAAAAAATACGACAACTCTTCTTTCGGCATATACCTTGGTATTCCATTTTTTCATGCAAACACAATAAATCAACGCGAATAAATCAAACCAATAACTCTATAAACCATGCATTCAAAAAGCCTTATTCCCTAAAAAGCTACGCCTCGAAGAAAATCATAAAGTATAGGTACCTACTCTACCTAAAAACAACAACAACATCAAATGCATCCGAATGAAAATTGTGTGTTTAGCACAGGGAGTTGTCTGATAGATAGATACAGACCAACAAATTTAAAACACATCCTTGCTACCAAAAAAATAAAAATTCTTGAACGAGAAATCAAGTTCCACAGATTTTCCTGGAAATCCTTCCATTCGATGTACCATCATTTTGGAGACTTTCCAATTCTACCCCAAAGAAATGACATTTGAATGAAAGTTAGACTAGAAGAGAGAACAAAAGTGAGAAAAAAACGAATACTTTTCACAGGATCTTTTGCCAAGCCTTACCTACTTTGGCACCAATATCCATATTTTCAGTTGGTTTTTGTATCACGTAAGGACAACACTTGTCTAACGGATTCTGTATGTTTTTTAAATCACAAATTTATATTCTCCTGAGCGGCGTGCGGTGTGTCATAAAGGATATAATTTCCCGTCAATAAGGGATTCACCGAAAGGATAAATCGTGTGTGAATGGATATACGCAGTGATTAAACATAGAAAAAGAATTTATAATTTCAGTTAACCATAATTCCGGTGCCTAAAAAATAAAAAAAAATGGTGCGTGTATATCGATGTGGTTAGTTATGGCTTTCTGGGACAACGTTTAAACTAATTACCAAGCAGTGTTATTTCTTTCTATAAGGGATATCCTTACAAATTACTTCTACACAACAAAATATATAATAACAACAACTTTGGAAAATAATTTATTCGGCTCTATTTCCGGTTGAATGTTTGATGTAACCCCAATTTGTGTATAATTTTCTTTTTCGTCCTGAGAAGATCATAATAGCAAAAACTTGCTTAGAAGTGAGTCTCAAAAAGGATACTACATTCTTATGAATAGTTCATGTGGAATATGTGAATTGAGAAAGAAAACAAAAAAAAAAAAAAAAATGGAAATGTCTCTGTGTGTGAATTAATACTAAAACAACGTTCGTGATGTGCGATAAAGATTATTGTTAAGTGGAAACTTCTTCGAATGGTAAAAACGATATAGGCACCAGGATACGCATATACGCATATGTTAGTGTGATTGTGTTAATAAAATATTAATGAAAATTCCCATGCGAAGGAATCACAATCATAAGATTTCGGTTTTACGAGTAAAGTTTTGTTCCTGAACCCAGAGAGAACGGAAAGGAAAAAAAAAAGGTAATAATTACTGAACATACGAATTTATTTAATACTTTTTTTCATTTTTCTTTGATCCTTGTTGGAAGGTGAACATTAAAATATTCAAAAGAAAAGAAAGGCTTTATCCTTACATGATGTTACAAAATTGGTTTAACAAATGTGTTTTACGTGTTTAGGCGTTAGCGTGTTTTTGCATTGATTGTGTGCCCTAAAGGTGGGTGTTTAATCAGAACTTTGGGATTCTCGTAATGTGAGTGTTTAACCTCGAAGTATATTTTGGATAGATTTGTTTGTATGATTTGTAGGTAGTTATGGTATTTTATTGTATTCAAAGGATGAGTCAAAAGTATTTAATATAATTTTTCACTTACACGGTAGGTATACATAGGTAATTAAAATTATACATATGAATAATGCACATGAAGGATTAATTGTTTCACCTACAGAAAACAAGAGTGAGCCAGCAAAAAATATACAAAAGCTAAAACATACTTGCATACAATATGCATCTATCTACATGAACGGAATTTATGATTGATGGCAGTTTCGTTTTTGAAAACTGTGAGAAAATGTACCTACCTAATGAACGCGGTTACAAATCAAAGCTTTGTAAAGTTAATATTTTGAAATATTTTTTTTCACCTAAGAATACTCTGAAACATTTTGTTGAATTACAATATAATAGAAATTGATCTCATTCTTTAGTTTTAAATTGGATTACGTTTAGGTTCAAAATTATAAGATTCGGTTGGGAATTGAAATAAAACATTTTAAATACTAATACTCTACTATTAAGAAAGTCTACCTAAATAGACTTCTTAATACATTTCTAGAAAGATAATCAGAACCAGCTTTTAGTGTTAAAAGTCTAGATAACAGTCTATAATGTTATAGATAACAATCGTATTGAGATGGTATCAAAATTAAAGACCTTGGGTATTACGTTAACCATCAGTAGATTATCTTGGAATGAGCAAATAAACGGTCTTGTTTTAAAAATATATGGGTAACTGCGTGGACTATCAGTTAGTAAAAACATCCTTGCTTCATAAATTTAACTCAAACTGTATAGTCAAAACGTTTACAGTTCCTATTCTCAGCTATGGTTGTGAGATTTTTGGTGATCTTGATGCGGAATCTGCTAGGAAAATGGCCGTTTAAAGGTGTCGAAATTCTGTTTTTTTTTGCAAATTTCTCGGATACTATGAAAAATATTCAGGTTAAAATTGTAGCTTATATGATTTTCTTCAAAACAATTTTCATCGTACCGTCAATCAATTTCGAGATAAAAGTGTTAAGTTGTTACAATGTCAATTTTGCACTTTTTCATTATAGTATTTGTCGCTTTTCGCTTTATTTTTTTGTAGTTTCCCCATTAAGCCTAATCCACAGAAAAAAAAAAATAAAATGTACGACTGAGTCGCAAGAACATGCTCTTGTTGCAAACTATGGGAATACAACAATTTTGATCCATGAAATTATGTATCATAATATTTTTTCGTTTTATGTTGTTTAGCTTAAAACTTTAAATGCCATCGTATGCTGTATACTTAACTGCCGTACGAAATTCAAATGAAATCGGTTCAGGCGTTTTGAAGTACCGGCCAAATTTGTAAGCAGCCTTTAAAACTAAATCTTCGTTATTTCCATTTTAAGCCTAAATCCTGAGATGCACTTTCATTCAAAACCTTGCAAGTACACAAAGTTTCACAAAATCGTATGAGTCGTTTTCAAGAAAATTTGGAAAAGTTAATACTGTAGTGGGTACCAACTCACCTATCATATAAACGTTTTAGTTTTTCCGAATGAACAACAATATCCGCATCACTTATATTTTCCAGTTCTTTGAATGTCGTGATGGCAGCAATAAACTCTTCTAGCTTTCTTGAGTCTTATTCAGTTATTCTCCTTTGAATCTGGCCGCGCAGTACTGCAAGAACCGGTTGAATTGGTCTTTACTGAATTTCGCCATTTTTTCGTCTTCGTCTTGCAATTTTGTTTACGTCTACATTCAACTTTTTGAAGCCCCACGTTGGGCGCCAATTGTAGAGCAAGATTATTTTTGTTTGTTTTTTTTTTCCAAAAAAATAAGGAAACGTTTGCTTCTGTTTTCATAAATTTATTTTTCTATTGCTTTTAAGAAAAGATTGCCTATAGTTGGGTCACCCGTTTAAATAAATTTCTTGGTATATTCCATCGAATATATATAAGCGAACAACTACTAAAAGTACCAGGATATATAGGATATACATAAAACAAAAGGATTTGGCCAAAGAATACTTTTGTTTCTAGATGCAGCAAAATACAACTGATTCCTCTTCTCACAAACAGCTTTCTATACTATTTTTGAGGAGAATATTTATTTAATTTCGTTTCTATGACAATTATGTTTTGATTTTTGAAGTTAGATTTCGCAAGGCTTTAGTATTTGGATCGAGAAAATAATAATAAAATAGTAATAAGATAATAAATAATTAAAAAATAATAATAGCGGGCTACCCAAGGAGTATTTCAGAGCTACAGAACATTTACTGAACGTTAACATCGTAGCTGTAATGTTTCAGGCGTATATGAAATGTTTACTCACTGTACCCAAAATGTAAACGGTTTTGGGGAATGAAATGTCGCGTTGACAGTATATGAACAAATTCTATTTGATGTACCTGATTTGTACATTTACAAATGTGAACGTTCAAAAACTCTTCAAAACACATACAAGACAAACTATTTTTTAGTAACAAATCGTTTACAGATACTATTCCTGGACTAGGTATATGAACGTTTACAAATGTAAATGTTGTTTCAACAACATTCTGTGCGTTACAATTTGTTTACCAATCATCCAATTAGTTAATGTAAACATACAAAACATTTTTTCAGCAACTGTATATGAATTGTAAACGACATCCAATAAATTTGTAACATAATAGGTACAAAATGCTACTTGGGTACACTGTTCATTTAATACTAGCTGAAAACTCGTCGAAAACGACGGTATAAACATATTATATTTTGTGGAGATCCTTCATTCTATAAATATAGTGAACTTGTTAAAATTGTAAATATAAATTAGATCGTAACCATACTTTTTTTATGAAGGTAAACATCTCAAAAGTCAATATAATTGGAAGCTCTCTGCCACCACTGTATAGTGTGGGACTTTAACACCACAATAAAACTACCGCAACTGTTCTGTGTAAAATATATTTATTTCTTCATGAGTATCAAATTCAACGTTGGAAAATATAAAATATTTGTAATAAATCGGTAAATATTATTATTTAACTTTCAGTAATATTTCACATCAATATTTTGTTTTGATGGTATAAAAAGCTTAAAGTTTTCCTGTTGTTATCCTGATTGGGATTACCCATAAACGAAAGTTGTAATAAACTAATTTTGATTTTTGTCTCTACTTATCCATCGCATTTGGTCATTTGGAGCAACAATCCATGGAGTACATATAATCATTCTTCAGGCAAAGTCGAAGACGAAAATGGACTCACTCATCCGACGCATTTTGACGTAAGTCCAATCCACCGTGTCAGACACAATTAACGTATAGTAAAATACAAAGTATTGACAAAACCACAGAAAACACAAAAAAATGTTTTCAATTTATTCCATATAAGCTCACGCTGAATTGAAATTTCCAATCAAAAGTAACCAAATTTTTGAAACCTATTAGAGCGAAAATATATAAAATTATAAATATCAAAATAGCGAATGTTAAAATGAATTCATAAGAATTTTAAAAATCTAAAAATAATAATACTTAGTACTGGTTGAATGCTTCGTTCTTTCTAGCAATGAAGTGGGAAGGAGCTGACAAAACACAAAGACATCAAAATGCGTCGATTTGTGACTTGTAAGTCCTATATGTGAACAGTGTTCTGATTTCACGTCAAAAAAGCCATGTTTTTACAAACAATATTATATTGATTGACGTCAAATGTTTGACATTAAATTTAAATAAAACTTTAATGTGACAGTGTTGCTTGCCAGCTAAACCGCAGACATATGACCAGAATTAAACTTTCCTCGACAAAGTTCGAAATTTTCTACATCCAACAACGTGTCAGCCATGTAAATAGTTCCAGTGATTGTTTAAGTAGCAAATAATGGAATTAATAAAATTTTTAATTTATTAAATTACGCTGAAAATATAAGATATAAAAAAATTGCCATAAATCGCATTAAAAACTTGGCTAAGGCTAAAAATGCAGTCTTGTGTTTAAAAAATGTCAAATGTAAATGAAATCGGTTCAGCTGTTAAGGTTAATAACACCAAATCACCCTTCTTGTTTTGTTTTTTGTTTTGTTTTTTTTTTTTTATCTCTAGTTTTATGTTCCTTAAACTTCTTACCGAAAAGTTCATAGTTTCAAAAGAAAATAAAAAAAAAACTGAATTTTGACCCCTTCTCCATAAAAATGTATCCCCAGTCCAAAATTAAAGGTATCATTTCTAGTATTTGCTGAAAACATCAAAACACCAGAAATCCAGCTTTATCGGAATTGTTTAGGAGTAAGGCCCTTTGTCCACTAGAGCAATACGCAACAAAATCAAGTTGTATGGCAGCTATCATAAAACGGTTGTTTAGCAAAAAACAGTGAATGTAATCTTGTCTTAAATTCTAAATCTGTACCAAATTTCAAAGAAATCGGATTAGCCGTAATCAAGTTAAGGCCAAATTTGTAAAGCCGTTAAGAGCAAATCTCCGTTATGTGCATTTTTAAACAAAAATCTGAAATGCAGTTATATTAAGAGCACTCTAAGTATAACGTTCACAAAGTTTTATCAAAATCGATCGAGAAAATTTAGAAAAACTAAAACCGTTATATGGGAGGTACCCGGCTAAAACAAAAAATTTAAATTTGTTCTCTAGAGAATCTTCAAAAAGTACTACACACGAAGTTTGAAGAAAATCCGTTTAACCGTTTAGGCTGTAGCTCGGTGAACATACAACCGAACATCCGCACGGCAAGACGAAACCTATACTTTTTTTTGGCTTCTCTATCATAGTAATGTCAGGTTAAAACATCGATTTTTTTACAAGAAATATAGAGCAAGTAAAAAACGTTGTTTGAAAGTTGTGCGTATTTTTTCATATCGAATTTCCTTGTGAGTTGCGGTTGCTTTGCTCATTTGAACGAAGGGCCTAAGAATCTAGCTTTACTGATCGGCTATTTTATTTCCAACAAAATTTATAAATTAAATAATCATTAAGTTCTTATAATCACTTTTTCGTATCATAATAAATGTGTTTTTTTTTTAAATAAAAAAGAAAAAAAAAAACAACTTATACTTTTACAAAATATTCCCTCGTTAGTTTAATATACTGAAGCACTAACAAAACTTGAACAACTCTTACTTAACATATTCTATATGATATGTCTATAAAAGAGCACTATACCTACCACCATATTGCTCAATTTTCCAAGTAAAAGCTTTCATTCATTTATAAACATTTATATTCACTCAAAAGTCCTTATACCTATTTTATAATATAAAAACTAAAAACCATTGCTTTTGAATAAAAAAAACACCCCCAAAAAATGTATGAAAACACATTTTTCAAGCCTGTTTGAATACTAAATTATCTACATATACCTACACCTACAACAACACTACCATCATCACTTAACTGTTATTTCTTTTGCAATTAATTGCAACGTACCGTACTCGAAGGATACTCTCCATTGAAATCATCTCATGTCAAATTAGTTGTATGTGCTGTGGCAGGCAGCACATCACCCCCCCCCCCCCATTCAAAAGATTGGAGTGTTACATCATACAACATCAAGAGCACAGTTCTAAGAACCGCCCATTAAAATTAATTTAAAATTTGAAAAGAGTATCTCATTACGCTAGAGTTTTGTATTTATATCCTTTAGAAAGTGCCATTTGAAAAGTATGCGTACCTACATATATATGTATGTAGGTACCTAAAGGTATATCTTGTTGCTTTATATCTGTATCCCTTGCGAGGACTTTTAAGCGTTGATTATAATTTACATTATTGTGAATGTGCAACTACTTGAGTATGCAACCTTATGTCATATTAAAACAAAAAAAAAATCCTTTTTTCTATATACCTACCTATTTTTAAATATCGTTTTTTATTTTTAAACTGTCATGTCCGTCGAGGACGTTGAATGAGAAGAAAATACCTACTACGATTTATTTTTCAGACTGTCTCTATGAGTTATGTCGTTGACTGCTATAGTGATGTTAAGTTGTGAAATGGTTGAAGGAATATTTCATTCGGGATGTCTCTCTGCATGATAATGAATGCAAGTGCAACACACATCTCGTTTGCTTGTCAGTTATAATATTCAGAAGTTCTTATGGTTATATATATGTATAAAGGAGTCGCACTCGAACTCCACTCACTGTTGCACTGTTTTATTTAGCCTCTAGCAAATGCAACGACCAGCTCTCTAGAAACATAACAAACTGAAATACCTAATCAAAAATGCGAGTGAGAGTGTCCTTAATAAATAACAAAAAAGGATCCACTTCCACTCACAGTCTCAGTTATATTATATTTGATGTTGAACGAAAAATAGTACAATTTAAATTTTTGAAATTGAAAGAAAACCTCGTCAAAGAGACAAACAATCAAAATACCAAAAAACTCAACGACCTACCCTCACAGCTAGTGCTGTGAGGGATGGGTTTATTATGTATGCAAACATCCTACAACATTGTACCTACACACAAAACAGGACGAAAATTTCAAAAAAAAAAACTTGAGGAAATGAAGATAGAGGAAGGAAAAATTCTAAGTATGCAAAATTCATTCATTGTGTGGTGGTGGATTCATTTCTTCCATACATTTCCATAGAATTTTCGTCGTAAATTTTTTTTTCTTTGTTGTTGTTGTATTTTTGGCTTTTTTTTTGGTTGTAGTTTTTCACGTGGCGTTATTCTTGTAGAACAATTCGTAATCTATTGTGAAGAGGGCCAAAAAATTAATAAGATGAAAAGTTTTATTTGCGCTGTGGGGTGCTTGTCGTTTGTTGTTTTTTTTTTTTTCATTTTTTTGGTGAAATATCATTTACATATCGCACCGCTGCTTCTGACGTGGGAAGGTTTTTTTCCAAATTGAATTCGGTGGAGACGTGATAACACTGTTTTATACTTTACAAGTTTTTTTAAAATCATCTGAAGAAGTTTATTTTTGTTTTTGTTTTTTTTTTCTTTTTGGGCTTGGACTTTGATAAAGGAAAGATATATATTTTTTTAAGAAGAAAGTTAATACATAATATTTTGGGGTGGTCCATGCTAAAAATATGCATATGATTACATTTGATATCTATTTTGATGTGTAAAGTTTTAACAAGATATGTGATTATTATAAATAAAGTAATACATTTTTTGCATATTTGATATTGTTGAGCATAATATAATTCGCATTGATAGTTTGTCACTTTTTCTTGTTGTAGCGATACTTAAATAAGATATCATAACAAGCAAACAAACGGTGACTTGACTATACACATACCGATTTGGATAGGATTGGATTAAAAACTAAAATACTTGTCTCGAAAAATACCTATGTTTATACCTACCAGAAGGTTGTAACACAAGTTGTATGCAAAACTAGAAACATTAAAACATATTTTTGGATGCAATATTATACCTGCTAATTAAGAACTGAATGCATTTTAAACAAATTATAATTCGCACAAACCTGCTCTTTAGGCAAGTTACCTTAAATAAAAAAAATATCAAATAAAATTCAACTAAACGAAAAAAATCATATGAAATTTTATTAAAAGTGTTAAATTGATATCTCAAAAAGTTTCAATCCGAAATCAAAGTATGCAAACAAAATTCTTAGGCAAATATGATAATGAAACAATTATTGTAATATATTTTTTGAAAAAGAAGCAAGTATTTTGAGACCTTAATTTCTTACATCTTAAAACACAGTTTCATAAAAAACTGTTTTTAAAAAATTGAATTAACAATAAAAGTTTTAGAAAAACTATTTAAAACTTATTAACATAAATATTTAGGATAATACCGTTTTCTACCTTATTATAGAATTTGCTAGGTCAGCTCAGAAAAAAAAATAGTTAAGATCGCTTGAGCCTTTATCTATTAAATTGAAATTTGAAAATACCGTTAAATGACAGGTACCGTCAAACGAATTAGCTCGGAAATTTGATTTCCAGTATCTGATAGATATTTGATATTTTATTACACAATTTTGATTGAAATCGTTGGAGCCGTTCTGAGAAAAATAAACTTTTCAATAACGGTTATATGGCAGGTAACGTATTTTTAGGACATTACCCTACGACTTACAAAATTTGAAGCAAGTTGGCCCAGCCGTTTAGGCTGTAAGTAGTTATTGATACAGACAGACAGACAGACGGACGAATTTGTCGGACCCACGTTTTTCGTCTTCTCTATCATCGTAATGCCATGCTTGATTGTTATCTCAATTTTTTTTTCACGAATTCAAGACTTGCCTTTATACTACAAAAGATCGGGTAGTTCTAATTTTGTTGATATTATGTTGTATAGTATGTTTGGCTGATTAAAAAATACTATTACCACTACCACTACAACTCCGCCGCCTTCGCTATCACGAAAAAACTGCAAGAAATCGGCACTTTTTTCCTAATTTTGACAATAACTTTTTTCTGATACATAATTATCGAAACAAAATTTTATTTGCACTTACTTGTAAAAAATAAAATTTCTTACAAATTTGTTCAAGAAAGTTTTATTGTACGATTAACAGTAATGGAACTATGACTCATTCAAAATAGCCCAAACTTGGGTAATTTTCTTGTAAAACTAAACGGATGCACTTTTTTCTTGTTAATGTTATTTAAAATTTGTTAAAAAAATAATATAACTCAAATTGAGGTAAACAAAATTTTAATACTTTTATTACTTTATAAGAATTATCGTTAGAAATAATTATTAATTAAAAAAAATGGATAAAAAAAATAATAATCAAAGTGCTCACCCTTTTCACTACCAACCTATAAAAACTTATTTCTACTCAATCGTACATTAAACTGATATTCGAGAGCCATTTAATCAATTCCACAAAGTTCAGTAAAAATCGATGAAAACCAAAATATTCACCACCGTATAAGCTCATTTAATACCTGTTCATAAAAACTTTTTTCACAAAAATCGGACATCGCTGTGATGTTCTAAAATCTAGATCAATTCGAAATAAAAGGCAGGGAAACTCGATGAACACGCATGAACACTCTCTACTTTGGTTTGTTGTCTAAGTGAATAACCAAAATGCTAAGCACCATGTAGTACTATTTAATACCTATCTATTAAAAACAATTTTGCCGAATCGGACATCACCCTGATTATCTAGAGCAATTTCATCCATTTAAAAAAAGTCAGGAAAAATTAATGGACACGTATGAACACTCTTTAACTTTGTTTGTGGTTGAAGTGAAAAATCAAAGCATTCGCCATCGTTTAGTCCTTAAATATACTTATTGTTGGACGCACCGTAATTGGACCACCTTAATTATGGGCAAAATTGCAATTGCAACGAAATCATCTTAAATTTATTAGAATTCAGAAATCAGAATTCATTTCCGAAGAACATATACAAAATATCAGACAAAATCGACTTTGTGGGAAAACACTTCGAAGAATGAATTCTGTATACATATTAATTTAAAAATCTTCTGTTGCAACTTTGGCCCACGTCCATTCACACATTATGCAATGCAGGCATAATGTGTTGAAAAAGGTCGTTAATTTTTTGCTGTTGTTGAAATGTAATTGACATTTAAAAAGTATTGGGCATATAGTTTATTGCATGACTTGTCTTATTGAAAATTTTCATTTTGTTGGGGAAAAGAGAGGCGAAGTTTTATATTTGATTTTTGATTCTCAGTAAACCTATTATCCCCATAGGGGGGTAAGTATCCCTACCTCCCCCCCCCACTGGCGCACGGACCTGGTGAATATTGTGATTTTAAAACGGGGTTCTCTGATACTCCTTTAAGTACATGATAATGAGTTGGTCGTGCTGTACTTCATTCGGTTTGTTCTTCAAAGTCAATTAACAATTCGGTGCCCTAAATACAAACACCAGTATGATTCACGCCTGACTTCTTTACCTCCAATTATACAGGGTGATTCACATAAGCTGTAGCAAAAAGATAGAGCAAGTAGGTTAGATTGAGACAAGAAAAAAAATCGATTGGAAGGGTGGTCTATCTCTCCCCGTTAAGGCGGGAGGGGCAATTTTCTAAAAAAAATAAACTTAAAACAAAAAAAAAATTAAAAATTAAAAATTATTAAAAAACAACGATACAACCAAAAATGCCATGCTTTACCTTTCTGGAAATCCAGTAAACTCTTTTTTTTTTCTTTTTGAATAAAGTTTTTTAGTGAATACTTTTTGAAAAATTAATTTTCAAACTCAAAATTTTTAAAGTTGATATCATAAATTCTTAGGAAATAACTAAGCTTGTTTTTGAAAATAAATGATTCAATTCCAACTTACAAGGTTTGAAGGTTGAATATGTATAAAAACTAATACATAAGTAGAAATTTGTGGAATTTCAGTTTAACCTAAAAACCTTTATTTCTCAGCAACTATGTATTATATCCCCGTCACCAAAGGCATTAATATTTTATGTCCCAAAGTTGATTGGGTAATACTTATTTTATGGAGTTTTTAGTATATGGATGTGAAATTAAACACAAAATATATCCTAAAAATTGATTTTTGTGATTTTCGGTTGGTATATATCTCTTCTGCTGTTAAACGAAAACACCCGCAATAATTAATCTTTACTCTCTGACAAACATATTAACACAGTATCAAAAACTGAACACTGGCTTATGGCAATAAAATCACTTCCTCGATCTCACTCCATTCGAAAGGCATAAATCACGTTCCAACCAAGAAATTACATATTCTTCTTTGGTTCCTATGTAAGCCCTAGGGGTACCATTGCTTCTTAAACTACCATAACTTGTAGTTCAAGTAGCAGTACCAAACATACACTTGCGCCCATAATAAAAGAGGATGTTAATCATTCCATCGCACACAAGCAGATAGATACTAAAAGCTACAGAATTTCATGAACGAACATATAAAGATGTGCTATAATATAACAGAAGCCAGAAGAAAGTAGAGCCCATGAATTTTTCATACAAAAATAAGAACCGTCAAAGTTGATCCTCGGTAATAGAGTTCTATAAATCCTGAAGACAGACTAACTGACCCCACCCATTGGGTTCAAAGCAAAGCAATACCTTAACAGAAAAGTTAACAAATTACATAGTTTTCTCAAAAAATATTTGTACTCATGAGTCCTTGAAGCAATACACACAGACGACACAACGATGACGAAGAAGGACGATATGTTCACGGTCGAAGTATTCGAGTTTAGTTTTGTGCCCTGTCAGTTAAAGCAGAATATTGTAAAGGTGCTTGTAGAATGTTATCTTTATGAGAAGCAACTCTTCAGATGCCAGGGGGGTCGGTGATAAATTTACACAAAAGCAATTTGCCAAGAATGTGTGTGTACAATCCTGTGCCTGGCCACACACTGGGAATGTTATGTTCTTTGTTGGACAAACGAAATTATATGCTGATGATCGCTATACGATGCCAGTATCGTGTGTTGCCGGTGGTGGCATAATAATTCTTAATGGAACATTCTTTATAAATCATATTGGTGTCAGATGTGGCAAAGAATACGTACAATGGTAATGCCATAAGGAAGTTAATAACGAAAATAGTTAATGGGTTGGTACGTCCATTTCGATGCTGATGTCTTCAGAAATTTGGAAAATGCAATTTACTCATGAAAAATACAAATCAGTTATTTGTTTACTTACATCCAAAAGCAAAAATGTTTAGATAACTCAATCATTTAAGGAACTCCTTTAGGAAGTTAATTCTTTAATCATTTCGTTCTATAGGTCAATTATGTTCATTTCGGAAAGGGATGTGAGTCGCTTTGTTTGTTTTCTAAATCTAATTTGTATTCAAACAAGATAATTGATTTACCCAATCAACTTTGAAGGAGAGGTACTTTACCTTTTTTGAAGATAAATTTCTTAGAATAGAAATTTAAAGGAAACACCCAAATTTTGAAAAAATTCAATTTTATGAGGGCGAGTATATACTGGGAAAATGACAAAGGTCGAAGGCGTTTTTGGAATGTACATATTTATAAACAACAAAGATATTCCACTTCAATCTTCAAAGTTAAATTTTCAATATTTGCTTGAGATGTATTGATATTTAATTGTTTAGTTTATTCACAGGCAAAAGGTGTTCAACAATTGTAATACACAACATTTTGTATTGTATACATTAGTTTGAGTGTTCAACACACGTACCTTTGAAAAAAAAAACAGACAAAGCGTTCGTACTCAAAGATTGTATCGATAAATGTTGCAGCTGATTTTGTTTGCCATGAATGAACTGAACACGTCGTTTGTCTCAAATAGATTTATATTTATCTGTAAGTACATATCACAATGATCTTATAGCCTTTTCACTCAAAAACCTATATCAAAAACACAAGTTTTCCCATACGATTTTGGCAAGTAGCAAGTTTTCGTAGACAACTGGTTTTTGCAAAAACCTATCAAAAACCAGTTGAAATAGCAAGATGATCAAAACAAACACAGCTAGTGAAAAATTCAGTGCTCAATCGACTGTCAGAATAGGTTAGTGTTGTATTCTTTCATTTATGGGTGTCATTCTCAGCTGATGAAAACTGTCAACAGAAATTATTCAAATTACAAATCCAAATATTGTAGACCAATTTACAGCTGCGGTAAGTAGTAATATTATTGTATTTATAAATATGTAAATGAATTTATTGAATTAATAACCATTTTTATTTATAGAAAATGAACAAGAAAAAAACAAACGAGAGATTGTGGGGCATTGTAGATGAGGGCATTGTGTTTCGATTTTTAATTGATCAAATATGATGAAATTTGACAACTGATGTCAAAATAAGTGAAGTGTCAAACAAAAACAGGTGAACGTATTTACGAGTTTTCATCGAAAACAGGGTTTTTGATGCGGTGTGAAAAGGCTATTAAACTCAAAAATATATTTGCTTCAACTGATACATCAGTTACCCCCAAACAGACCAAGCGTTTGTCCTTAAAGATGTTTGTTTGTTATAATTGCTTTTATCATTTGAAGCAAACGATTTGAAGCTGAGTGATATTTCTTTAGGTCATAATTCACAATTTATACGTAACTCCGTCCTACTTTTACTTTCAGAATTCGCTTACATATGCTAAAATCATAATGTCAAACAAAATATAGTTTATTTGTAACTATCATTCTTTAGTTTGTAAATTTAATTTAAATTGTTTGTTTCGTAAAAGAGTGGATTAAATTATTAGCAATAAATTGGAATCTTCAAAACAAATGAGGAGAATATAGGTACTATACATAGATACATTGATTTTTCTTTTCTTTTTCATATATATTTTTGTGCGATGTCTTTATTCGCGGGGGTTTTTATATTGTTACCGCTCAAAAAATCTGTTCGTAGAGAAATCAGCCAAACTTTCTATTCATTCGAGGCTAGTGGTAAAACATTTCCAGAACTCCAAATTTGTAGCAAGATATTACATCGGGAGTTGTGATTTTTTTTTGGGATTCCTAGTACGAATCTATTACGACGTGGTCTTGGAATAATAGGCTGAATATCTTTTGACGTACATTCTTTGCGGGCTTTTCAATATTAATAATGTGTTTATTATGGGTAGGTAGGTAGGAATGGCGGCTATTCAACTAGAATAAAACCCAATTAGTGCTTGGTGCGCCGTTTTGATACCATAAACTCGTGAGACCTATCATTATGTGGAGGTTGGGATATTGTATTGAGGTTTGGAACTGTGTTGGGAGGTGATCCCTTTATTACCATTTACCATAGAGAAAAAAGAGATCCTCGGGTACCTCAGCCAAGGGAACTGGCCCATACCCCCCACTAGGCTTTATGCCAGGCTGTTAGCTCCGATATGTCTGTCTTCGCCAAAAACTTAAACAGGCAGAGTGCTGGGTGGCTTAGGGTAGAACCAGTTTCCTCGTGAGATCGATTCGGTTGAGGGAAAGACATGATGTCCGCCGCAGACACAACCCGTTATAAGGTTTGAAAATTGTTTTGGTTAGGAGTAGATCCCCTTAGTTACCAACTTCCGTATAGGAAGACAAGGAGATCCTCGGATACCTCACTCAAGGGAAGTTGCCCATTCCCCCCAACAGGCTTTATGCCAGGCTGTTAGCTCCGATATGTCTGTCTTCACTAAAAACCTAAACAGGCAGGGTGCTGGATGGCTTAGGGTAGGACCAAATTTCCGTTGAGATCAGTTCGATTTAGGGAAAAACATGATGCCCGCAGTAGGCTTAGCCCGCCTACACGGCTAGAGAAAAGGTTCCTGCAAAAATCATGTGCTTCTCTTGATGCATCTTATCTACACATAGAAGAGGTGAGGTATTGATATGGTTTGTTACGTTTATAGCCATTTGGTTGCATTCAAAAAGCCAATGAGGTTACTTATGCTCAGAACAGTAAGTTCGTTAAGGTTGTCAATAAAGTACTGACCAAAGAATTGGCATCTTGGATTTGCCAAGGCAGGGCAGCAGCAGAGATAGTAAGTCACTGTTTCCTTTTCCCTTTCATTTCCACAGCTACGGCAATGAGTATTGTGCGGAATGCCCATTTTTGCTGCATGCTCTCTTATTGGCCAATGACCCGTGCTAACTGCAATGATCCTGGCTATGTCTGACCGAGTTCTACATAAGAGTTCATTTGTACTGGACTTGTCATAGCTGGGCCACATCTTTCTTGAGGTGGCACAGTTAGTTAGACCATTCCATCTACGATTGGATACAGATAGATAATGAGAAAAGAAAATGCCCTTCACAGCCCCCAGCGGAATACTAACTGCTTCGGCAAGTGAGCTGTGAAGGGCCGATCCTTGCCTGGCAAGCTCATCAGCCCTTTCATTTCCCTGAAAACCACTGTGACCTGGGACCCAGATTAAAGTGACCTTCAGGCTATCATTAAAGCCTGCGATCTCATCTAGACATTGTTGAACGAGTTTAGAGGATGTTGAGGCAGCATCAATGGCTTTGATGGCAGCCTGACTATCTATAAATATAGCAGTATTACGGTTTTGATTTGGATCTTGCTTTAGTATCTTGCATGCTTCTTTGATTGCAAACAATTCCGCTTGGAAAACGCTAGCGTGGTCTGGCAGTCGAAGTGACTTAGATACATTTAGTGTTTCAGAGAAGACCCCTGCTCCAACACCGCACTCCATCTTTGAACCATCCGTAAAAATGATTGTGTTGTAATTTTTCGTTATATCTCCATCCTCCCACTCCTTTCGGGTAGGGAATGTGACGTTGAAACCTTTGCAGAGATTCAGAGAGGGAGTGCGGTAATCGGTATTGGTCGAAACGAAGCCCGGGGGTAGTGTTTATTATACTAAACTGTGATTTTTTTAGGAACAATTGCTCTCATCAACAGTGGTGAATGAATAAAAGCTACTTGAAAGTTTTTTGGGTATAATTTCAAACATCATAAACTATATTTCAAAAGTCGTTTATATGAGAGATTGACAATATCGTTTAAGGTAAGTGTTTTAATAGGTTTAATTGGTGTTTAGGTTTATTGGTATGTTCTTTTTTTGTTAAGGATGTTGTGAATATCGTTTGTGGCAAACAATTATTTTGAAGGTAGGGGATATCAATAATAATCATAACAATATTTATTGTCTGGTTCAGTATTTTTGTTTCAGTGTAGGTTATAGGGAATGAACGACCCCTAATAAGCCTTAAATAAGGAATTACAAAAAGAATACCGTCATGGATTTGTGTTTTGTCATGAATTTTAGAACCATTTTTATTCAGCGAATCATTTTTTCTTATGGGAAATTTTCTCTGGAGATTTTGTTTTTGCTCCATCTTCTATTGTGGATTTGGATTTGGGGATTTTTTGTATTATATCTTTGGATAAAATACAACCTGCTTCTAACTATTAGTTCAATAAAACCAATACGATCAAAAACTTCACTGCCACCATTTATGTAACTTCTCGTTGCGATAGAAATTACTTCAGAATATTTTTGATTTGTTTCTCTAAGGCCTTGGATAGTACTTACCTCTTCAAAGATAAAATGACTTATTTTAAAACTTAAAGCCATTGCTATTTTAATTTGTTCTTGTACGACAAAATATATCGATTCAAATGTTCAAACTTTTATTTAACTCATTTTTTTGAATATAAAGAAAAGGATATTTTATGCAAAGATGTTATGAATTGTAGTATCTATAGATTTCTTTCTTTCTTTTAACTTTTTAACAACACAAAACAAAATTTTCTTTGATATCCTTAAGTGACTCTTCCTATAAGGATCACTTAAAAAAATAAAACGGAGGACAACAAAAAAAAAAAAAAAGGAAAAAGGAATAAAATCGATTTTTCCGTAATTGACTTAAGCAATACTCAAATTGAATTGGTTTTACTACTGAGAAAAGGGTTTTCTAAAAATCCTTTAAATTTGCTTCTAAATGACCATTTGAAAGGTTTTTTTTTTGTTTTATAAAACGAATCGAAGAATATAATGGGTTAAGGAGTTGTTGCAAGGGTAGGGCGATGAGAAGCTATTCAAAGGATAACGTTTTGAATAGAAAAAGTCAGGACTTGTCCTGAGTCAGGAAATTGTCATCAGTTTAACATAATAAACTCAAGCAAGGGAAGAAACCAGACCTACGGAATATTACTAATGTGAATGTTTGTTTGTTTCAATAGTCGCGCATCATACACAAACAACTTAACACTTTTTGGAAACATCAACAACGAAATGTACAATCGAATTGCATAAGTGTAAAATTTAATCAAAATCGATATAGTGCTTTTCGTGGAATAAATAATTTGAAATTATTATAATTTTGTTTTTTTTAAATTCGGTGAATATTGGTCTAGATCACGGTTAAAAATATTGGATTATATTTCAATCAATCGTAGTTTACATAAATGACAACACCAAATTTTTCTATGGAATCTTATTCATGCAAAAAGAATAGAAATAATTTGATTCCATGATAAAGATTATTATTTATAACAACTTCAAATTTTCCTTGGCATGGAACTTTCTTGAAGGAAATTTTATTTTGGTAATACAATTGTTATAGAATATATAACATCATTATTTTAAAATGAAATTCCAAGATAAATTGAAAAATGGAAGGATGATTAGTATGAAATTTAAAGCATTTGTATTTAATTTAAAGACTTTCTCAATATAGACTTTAATCCAACATAAGATAAGTATAGAAATTAATACAAATGGTATTTAACGATTACCTATATTAAATTTTAAACATATACATCGGGAAATTAAATTGATAAGCTTATAATTGAATTAATATTAAAATATATATGGCTGGAAGAAAAATTCAACAATTTGGATCCAAAATTATATTAAAATCTAATACTGAAAGTATAAAATCTATTTCTAAAATGAATTGGATTCAATTCGATTGCCAATTAAATTCAACCCAAAATTGGATTAAATTTCAAACATAAAATGTCGTTTTAATACAATTTGGAAGAATTTTTTTTACAAAAATTATATTAAAGTACAAATCTTAAAATGTAATGAATTCAAATGCCATACTATCTTGCTCCTAAATAGCACCTATTAAGACTTTGTAGCCGAGTAGAATCGGTGAAGTGCCCAAAAATTAAAACTGGAAAAGAAAATTTTTTTATTATTTACACTATCGAACTTTATTGAAAAGAATACTTATATGGGAAGAATACCTTTACATGAAATTTCAACCCTTATTAGTTAACTTCGTGGATAAAAGTGAATGTGGAGTTGTAAAGTTTAAACAAAGGTACACACGAAAAAGTAGGAACATACATGAAGTAAGTTTTTAATGCGGTCTGGATTCATTATCTAATTAAACTATTTCGTATTTTAAGTTAATTAATAATTAATTATTTTTAAAATCGTATTTTGGAATAAAATTAAGTACTTTTGTACCTACTCAATATGAGCTCACAATAAAAATTATCTATCCAAAATGTGAATGAAACATAAAACAAAACATGTTTGATGTATGAAAGCATAGATTTTAAACTTGAATTTTATTCCGTTCCTGGATTAAAATCTAATACTAGTCAAAAAAAAAAAAAAAAAACATTTTCGTAAAATGGAACCTATTGGACTAAATTTTTAACCAAAATTATATTGAAACTCAATACTTTAATTGTAAAATCTATTTCTTAAACCGAATACATTCTATTTCTGATTTGGAGTTAATTTTAAACCGAAATATAATTAAAATTGGTGTTGTAATAATTATACTTTTTTAAATTGTATTTGAAAATAATATTAAATTCAATACAGCAACTTGAAATTTATTTCATTACAGTAATAAAATGTAATACAAAAAGAATAAAATTTATTCCTAAATTAAAATCAGTTGGACTAAATTTTAGACCAAAGTTATATTGAAATCCAATACTTTAAGAATAGTAAGTTAGTTATTTAAGTTTGTTTTATTTTAACTCTTTAACATTGATTACAATTTTCTTATTACAAAAACAATTTTACGTGGCACCAAATTATAGATATAGAATAGTACAAGTATAAAAATATGTCTAATATATAATAAATAATTATAGACTTGTCTTGAAAATGGTTTCTTTATTTCTAAACCATCCAGCATTAAAATGTAGTCTACAATTGTGTTTTTAATAATATTACTAATTAAAATACACAATCCAGATTATAAATCAGTACAAGCGCCAGTAATAAATGTTATAACAATAAAGTATTGATTCTAATACAATATTGTATTTGTTCCTATGTCCCAAAATGTATACTTTCTAATACTAGTTACAAATTGGAATGAACTCTCAGAAATTTTCTTCCTTAAACCTTTCTTTAATAATTAAAAGTGACGCAGAATTGCATTACATTTTTTTTTTTTTTAAATATTTTCTTTTTCAAATACGGAACAGTATTGAAATTTAATACTTGCTTGTTTAATACTTGCTTGTCACTTACGAAAAAGTAATTATATCCTAAATTTCTAACCCTATCGTATTTGCTCCTATAATGAGAAATGTTGAGGTACCATTTAATATTGATTTGGATTAGATTGAGAGGATTTTCATTGTTATCCTTAGGATTTTCATTTTAATGAAAACATTGAATAGAAAGAATTTTTCAAAATGCAATAACAAGAAAAATTAAAAATATTCTAATACTTGACAAAAGTTTAGATTCTTAGAGACCGATTATTAGAAATGGATTATAATTTCATGGAAAAATGTAGTTCAAAATAATTTCTTATGAAAACTAATTGGGACATGTTTTTTAATGTAAGAAGTGAGCTGCTTATATTATAAAAATATGCCGCAAAAATAATTGTATGGGGAAAATCAAATGCATAAACAACCCAGAAAGCTGTAATTTAGATGGAATTATCCAAAATGAGAAACAGTTTCATCCGAAATTCAAAAATAATATTTTTTTTAAACACTTTCAGATCCTGTTCATAAGGAGCTTAGAGGAAGCTTCAGCTTATGAACAAAGATTTGCCAACATATTATATGTGTTCCACTGGCTCATCACTTAGTGCTGGTGTTAGTTGTTAGTAATGTAAAACAAATCACTACAATAACACAAGCACTATGATACAATAAAACATATAATTTAACAATACAAAATACATAAAACATGAACTAAAAGCGTGGAGCACTGGTTTTAAGTACATTTTTAAGATTTATTTTATTGTCATTAAAATCAATAATTTTAGAATTTAAATTGAAAAGCCTGCACATGCGGGTAAGCGGCTCATTTATACCATAATTAGTCCGATGGTGTGGACAATGTAGGAGCTCAAGGCTACGCAGATGGTGAGCACCCCCACGATAATTGAGTCCAACACAAGTAAGTAGATCAGGTGCATCTAATGCGCCCGAAAGAAGTTGGTGGATAAAAACTATATCGTTATTTACACGCCTCTGTAACAAGTACTGAATGTGTAGAAGCTGAATTCGGTGTTCATAAGGTGGAAGGTTATAAGGATCTGTCAAGGCAAGACCTTTTTTTTAGCAACAAAACTTGGTTTCTTACATATAATGTTTAAGAGCACCTTCAACAAATCAACTACCAGACCAAAGACCCTAGTAAGGAAACTGGTGCAGTGCAATAACACCCGCGGCAATAACCCCTGCAGGGGTTATTTCCCAAACGAAAAGGAAATAACCCCTGCAGGGGTTATTTCCTTTTTAATGTGGCAATAATCCCTGCAACAAAAAGGCATTTACACCTGCGGGTGTAATTGCCAATTTGAATACCTAGGTTCGTTTTTGTAATGATGCTTGGGCATCTTTAAATGCAACAGAAACTTTGCATACACCCAACCTCGCACCCACCCCACCTCGCACCCACCCCAAATCCTATAGTGTGTCCAAGCAGGGGGGTTGCAGGGGGGCAGCATGCCCCCCCTTACATACCTCACTGTATCCAAAAAAGGTGTTTTAGTAATTTTCCATTTTCTTTAAAATTTTAAATTGGAAATAATCCCCACAGGTAAAAGCAAATAAGACCTACGGTTTTTATTACCACATTAAAAAGGAAATAACCCCTGCAGGGGTTATTTCCTTTTCGTTTGGGAAATAACCCCTGCAGGGGTTATTGCCGCGGGTGTTATTGCACTGCACCAAGGAAACTATAGGCCAGGGTGATTGGCAAAAGATGTCACTGTTGGGAATTTTATTTTTAAGAAGTATGTGACTGTGACACTGTTTCATTTCGAAGGCATCAGCTGCATAGCAAAATGCAATTTATAGGCATATAGGCAAAATAAGAGAATTCTTTCGAGACCGATAATCAATTTACTTTTTTACGGTTGAAACAAGAAATAAATAGTATAGGTAATGGATGTTCTTTAATCCCGGAAATAAAAATAATAAGAAAATGGACGATATAACGTATCAGCTTTTCTTTAATCTAGAAATCCATCTTTAATTTTATTCTCAAATAAAGTTTTTTTTAGTTGAAAATTTCTGAAAAACCAAAAAATTTGTTTAAATTGTAAGTTAGTTTTTTTTTCAAAATATTATATTTTCGTATAATTACTTTATATACCTATGTAATAATATAAACCTATCCTAATGAAACATTATGTATAATACCTTTATTAATAAGCGATCCAATTCGATGATATAAGGAGGAATGGGTACGAAAGTCAGAGTTTTTTGGTTCTTCGGCTCATAATTTGGAAACCGATATATCAAAATGAAACAAAATACATAGGTAGTTAGTTAACTAGTGTGTTGAAAACTTTATTAAAAAAATAATATTTAAATTAACAATATTTCAAGCTTTAGTTTAGTTTGATTTGGCAGAAGTCACCCCAATTTTTTATATTGAAATTTAAACAACAGAATTAATAAATTCATAAAAAAAAGCTTACCACAATTAAACTACCTTACTTTAAAAAAAAAATATGATAGAAATAAATAAAAATAAAAGCTTTTGCACTCTTAGATATCTACTAGTCTAGTATCTACATATAATAATTTTTTTTTAATGAAGATTTTTAAAAGTAGTTTTTCCTTCAAACAATATATACCTACTCAATAACAAAATTTGTAAAAAAATCTTCACTTGGCAGTAGTAAGGTATACATAGTAACGGGTGATTTTTTAGCTGGTTTGGTTTTGGCAACACTGGTTTTGACAGCTGACGTGTGTTTAGTACCTTGTGTCACTGTCAAACAGCTTCAATTTGGTTTGCAATTTAACCATGGATCGTCTTACAAATGAACAACGCTTGCAAATTATTGAATTTTACTATCAAAATTCGTGCTCGGTTCGAAATGTTCATCGCGCGCTGCTTCCATTTTATGATGAGGCTCATTTTTGGTTGAATGGGTACGTAAATAAGCAAAATTGCCGGCGGCATTATTGGGCCATATTTCTTCAAAGATGATGCGAATCGCAGCGTTACTGTCAATGGTGAACGCTACCGAGCGATGATAACAAACTTTTTTTGCCCGAAATGGAAGTTCTTGACTTGCATGATATGTGGTTTCAACAAGACGGTGCCACATGCCACACAGCACGCGAAACAATGGCGCAATTGCGAGGCGAGTTTGGTGAACAGTTAATTTCACGTTTCGGGCCGGTCAATTGGCCGCCTAGATCGTGCGATTTGACACCATTAGACTATTTTTTGTGAGGGTATGTCAAGGCTAATGTCTATAGGGACAAGCCCGCTTCGATTGACGCACTGGAAGCCAACATCCATGCATTCATTCGTGAGATACCGGCCGATATGTGTGAAAGATTATGCCAAAATTGGACTCAGCGGATGGGCTACCTGAGACGCAGCCGCGGTCAACATTTGCATGAAATTATCTTTAAACAATAAATTGCAAGATTCAAACTATCGATTCAAATAAATATTTCATTCATTTTTTCGAATTTTTTGTGTTTTTTTTTTTAAAGTTCTAAACCTCTTAAAAAATCACCCGTTATATATACCAATCTCTATAAATTGTGCAATATAGATTTAAGAAAAGAATTATGTCATATTTTCGCTACAATAAAATATACATATATATTTTTCATTCTAATTTTCCTCTTTTAACTTTTACGATAGCTATGATTTTTTTGGGGGTTATTCAGGTCTTAGTTACACAAAACTTTGGATCGAAAACTTTCAAACATTTTTAGTTTTGTATAAAACCGTTCGATCTACTTTTACGGTTCGTCAGGTTGAAATCAGAAAATTGCAACAAGCTTCTTGGATATGGATTGTTTCTGTAGAAGACCAACTGAATGGTATCGATGAGTTCTTGGGTCTACCTCCCTTTTGAGATTGTATACCAAAACGTATAATGGTATGCGTACGTGACATTAGTTTAATTGAGCGGAAATCCGCAGTTACACGTGCCACCTTCTCTTTTTAATTTGAATCAAGGTTTTTCCTCCACCACTAGCTGTTGATTACCTATAAGTTGAAGGTAAAGGGAAGGAGGCAAAATAAAATCAAATACTCTATTTTTATATGTAATGTAGCCATCATAACGTAAGATCATACATTATGCAACGGTCTTACATTTTTTATGTTATATTGTATGAATTTATTTAAGCATTCTAAAAAACACCAATTAAATCAATCAGAATTTCAATCAACTCATTCGAATCTTAATACTAAACACACCGTGAAACTTCGACCAAACTACATGAAAGATCAAAAATCATGTTTCTTCCATTTTTTTTTCTCCACTCTCAACATCAACATTGTACAAAATTTTCAAAAATTAATCATTGTGAGTGTTAACCACTTTCATCAACACCACTCTGCCATTTAAATTCTAACAAAAAAAAGGAAGTAGGACATGTAAAAAATTACCACAATGCAGAGTGACACAAATGAAAAAGTCTCTCATTTAACCACAACTCCGAACCTCTCGCTGTTCCAAAAGTGCGTTAAATATAACGGGAAATTTTATGCAACGCTGCAGCTGGCATAGTTTCTTGTCAGCATGAATAACTTTGCCCTATTTATCTATGTGCTTTCAGAAGTAAGTAAGTATATATTTTTTCAACCTGTAGAAAGTGTACAAAAACACAAATAAAGGTAGAGGTATCTAAACTCTTATAGATACTCCCGCCAACTATGGTGTCCTAGTTCGTCCTGTGAAAATAATAAAGAAATTCTCCTTCATATCGTGTAATGTTTATGGAAAAGAAAACTCTACAACTCGCTTGAAGAACCCTTAGCTTTTGTGTTCGACGATAACTGCAGAATATTTATTATGTATATACCTCCTACCTAACATCATCGTCCTGCTCCTTCTACTGGTGGTATATTTTATGATGTATGAATTTTTACTTATGACTCACATTTTACTGTTTCTCTGCTCTTGTGTTCAGTTATTTTTTTGAGTTTTGGGATTTTAAGACTTTTGAAGAGACAATCATTATTATTATTACAAAACCCAACAAAACAAAAATAGGCCAAGTTGATGAAAGTTGGGGACTTGCCAGGAATATTGTAATGAAAGGGAATATTTATTGATATTTTTTTTAGAGGACACAAAAAGTGTTACTCATACGCCACAGTGAATAACAAAAAAGTATTATTTTCTTTTCTCTTCTTCAGGGATTTATATACTGACAGCTGAAAATATCCATCTAAAGCTCGATTACAAGGTAAATTCAAGTCAGAAGAATTTTCATCACTCTCGAATAAGAGACATCATACTGAGTGATTCTAAATGAAAAGAAGGACCGGATATTTTTTTCCCACTTCTGATATATTGAATCCATTATCAGAATTTAAGGCAAACTAATAAAATTTAAAAAAGAGACAGGAGACCATTCTGGACATTCATTTTTCCGCCCAAAAGTAGAGAAGAGGGAATTCAGAAAGAAGAATGAAAAAGAAAGAGAATAGCATCATGAATTCACAGGACTGTTATTTGGTTCATTTGTTCCTCGCAGCTGCAATTTTTTCCTTCGGCATGGGTAAGTTAAATCAATATTTAATTAATGTACGTGTGTGTATAAAAGTACTTGCATCTGCATTCTTTTTATTTTGTCTTCGCTTGAAATTTTATTATTATTTTTCATGTTGATAGGTTGATTAACTTTTATTTTAATAACAATACAAACAATTAAGCAATTAAATTCGTTTAAAAATCAGACTAAGATTTTTTTTTTATCTGGGAAAGAATATGGTTGATCAAAATTTGGACATTGTATCATATAATTTTTATTTCAAAGGGCCAAGGTTTCGTATCATACTTTCAATAATACCGTTAAAATTAAAATTAAGAATAGCTTGGAACGGTGTTAGAATGTGTTTTTTGACAGTTAATCTATTAATAAAATTATAAGTTCACTAGCTTGTTACCCGGCGTGTTGGAAAGAAAACATTGCTTATGAAAGAGTTATTATAATCCTACTGGGCCAAAATTTGTCAAAAACTATATTTTTATTATCATCATCATCATCATCGGCTCGACAACCGGGGTCTGGTCCTGGCCTACTTCAACAAGTCTCTCCACCTATATCCCGGTCTCGAGCCGAAGCCATCCAGTTTCGCACCCCAAGGCTCCGGGCATCCTGGTCTACGCCATCTCTCCAGCGCAAGCATGGACTACCACGCTGTCGTCTGCCATAGAATGTACCACAAAGAACTATCCGAGCAGGTTCCTCTTCGCTCATGCGAGCTAGGTGCCCTGCCCACCGGAGTCTACCGAGCCTAATTTTTGTCACGATATCTGCTTCAAGGCAGATTGCGTACAATTCATGATTGTACCGTCTCCGGAATCGTCCTTCCTCACATATGGGGCCAACAGTTCTCCTTAAGACTTTTCTCTCGAACGCGGCTAAGAGGTCGGAGTGCCTTTTGCTAAGCACCCAAGTCTCGGATCCATATGTGAGTACTGGCAGGACCATGATGGTCCTGTACAGCAGTAGTTTTGAAGTTATGGTGAGATTTCTGGATTTGAAGAGCTTTGACAGACTGTAGTAGACTCTGTTGGATTTGAGAAGCCGCCCGCGTATTTCTTCTTCTATATTGTTATCGGCTGCTACTATTGACCCAAGGTATTTAAAGGATTGCACCACTTCAAATTCGTGCTCCGCTACCTTGATTGTTTGACCAACTGTTCCTCTCGCATTCGACGCCACCATGTACTTTGTTTTAATTTCACTAATGTGTAGCCCCAGATTTTGTGCCGCCTGCTCGATCTGGATGAAGGAATCGTGTACAGCTTGCTCGGTTCTTCCGATGATGTCGATGTCGTCTGCGTAAGCCAGTATCTGGCTGGACCTGTTGACGATGGTCCCTCTTGTTGCCGTGCTAGAATCCGCGGATTGCTTTCTCTAACGCCAGGTTGAAGAGGAGGCAGGCCAAACCATCCCCTTGTCGGAGTCCATTAAATATTCCCATTAACGAAGCAGTCGAAGCAATAAGACAACATTTACTTAAATTTGATCTAACACCAGAACAAGTAATTGCTTATGTTAATTGCATAAACATTTGCATGAAACATAATTGTTTTCAATTTCGAAATGTTTTCTACACCAACAACTTCGGATGTAGCATGGGTAATGGCCTTTCACCATATGTAGCTGAAGCATTCATGTGCAAATTTGAAACAGATTTAAATAAAATAGGCAAACTACCACGCATTTGGTATAGGTATGTTGATGATACCTTTGCCGTGGTGAAAAAATCTGAAGCTGACCAGGTACTTGAAATAATAAACAACAGATTTCCAAGTATCCAATTCACTTTTGAGAAAGAAGATGATTTACTGCACACTATATCTTTTCTCGACTTAGAAATAAAACGGAACGACAAGAAAATTGAATTTGGTGTCTACAGAAAATCAACGTCAACAGATCGCTACATAACAAACGATGCCTATTGTTCATACAATCAAAAACTTGCCGCCTTTCATTCAATGGTTTACAGATTATGCCGTCTTCCTCTATCTGTTGAAAATTACATGAAAGAATACCAACAAATATTACATATAGCCAATGTAAACGGATATGATAAATGCATAATAGACCATCTGATCAAAAAACACTCAGTGAAGTTAAAACGAAGCAACATCAGTACGTTATTTGATCAAAACACAGACTCACATAAACACCGTGTCACCATACCCTTCGCACCTGATATTACCAACAAGCTGATAGATGTCTTCTCTAAAGCTGAAATGAAGGTTGTACATACCAACAACAACAAACTAAAGCTTCGTTTAGGATCCACAAAAGACCACACACCAACTAATCGATGCAGTGGCATTTACCAAATCTCTTGTTCTAACTGCGACAAAAAATATATAGGACAGACAAGAAGAGCTGCTGAGATAAGGTTCAACGAACATCTTAGATCCGTTAAAAAGAGAGAGACAGACAAAGCAATCGCAGCCCACATATATGATCCAGATAATGAGAATCCACACACAATTAAATCATTCGAAGACAACTTTAAGCTTATTAAAAAAGTAAACAAACCCTATAAACTGGACGCATATGAGTCAATACACATTCATTTAAACAACAACTTAATGAATTTGGAACCTGGTCCAATAGACTCTCTTTTATTCAACGAGCTTAAGAAGAAAAAATAATAAAAACTGTTCTTATCACTCTCTTCTGTTTACATTGTTTTCCCAGAGTCCAACTTATGTAATTTGTTTTGTTTCTTTGTATACCTACTTTTGTTTAATTGTCGTTCGCTGATGATGGTTCCGCTGCTATGAACCGAAATGCATTCGTATTAATAAAAAGATTTTTTAAAGTTTTAAAATTTAAACAAACGTTTTTCATTTTTGTTCCTGTTTTAAAATTGTTTTGTCTTTTTGTTTCGATTTTTGCGGTCAATAAGGTGAAAAACTCTCAATTAATTCATTAAATATATGTTGATTGATCTGGATAGCAATCCGGCTATTTTTACTTGGCTTCATGATACCTCTATAGTTGCTGCACGTTGTGACATCTCCTTTCTTATGTATGGGTCATATTATACCTTTTCGCCAGTTTTCTGGCATTTCTTCATGCTTCCACACGTGCACTATAATATCATGAATTGCCTGACGTAGAGCTGGCCCACCGTGTTGAAATAATTCGGCTGGTATACTATCAGCTCCCGGGGCTTTGTTTTTCTTTAGCCGGCCTATAGCCTTCTCAACCTCTTCTATGCTTGGTGACGGCAACATAGGGTATTCGTCTTGAAGCAGTGGAGCCTCCACTTCTGCAGTGAGTTGACCATTTAGCAATTCATTAAAGTACACTTCCCATCGCTCCAGTCTGCTTTGTGGATCGGTGATCAGATTTCTCTCTCCGTCCTTGCAGTATGTGCAGCGTGGTGTGTACTGCGTCATGTTTTGGACGGATTGGTAGAACTTCCGCGCCTGGTGCGGACCTCGCTCTCGGCTTTTTTCTATTTCACAGATTAAGTTCTTCTCCCAGGCTGATTTTTTCTGTCTGTGAAGCCCTTTTTCTATTCTTCTGAGCTCTTTATATTCTTCTTCGCGTGCCCGCATTCTATGAGATTGTTGCATTTCTCGGTACGCAACATTCTTACGTTCAGTCGCTAGCTTGCATTCATCATCAAACCAGTCGTTCCGATTTCTACGACTGCTGCCTAAGATGGAGTTGGCAGTACTAATGACAGTATTCTTAAGGCGTGTCCACTTTTTTTATTATATAATCATTTAAATATTATAAGGTGTGATTTAGAGTCAAAGTCACTAAACTCATATATATATATAAGAGTTTTCGAAAAAGTAACCCCAGCGCCATCTATTTGGATGATTGAAATAGCCTAAGTTATTTTTTTTCCAGTAGTTTCTAATTGATTTATACATACGAAAAAACAACGCTAGCGCCACTAAGGGTATTATTAAGATAATTCGTTTTACGCGCTACAACATTAACTATCGGCCAGTAAGAGTCCTGTCAAAATTGATCCAGCCGTTCTCGATATTAATCAGGACAAACAAATAGACAGAACAAATTTTAAAATGCATGTTCTGTTATAAGTGCCGCATATGCTTTCATATGCATCTTGCAAAAATCTGTTATTTTGACATTACAAACTGACAATTTGTTTTTATTTATGTGTATAGATATATATAGGTACATCACTCTTAAGTGGATATCAGTAGATGGTTTCCGGATTGGAAGTTGTTATTTGTTTCCGTAAAACTCTTGAAGCTCTTAATTATTTGACCATAAAACAAAATAAAGGGTACGACTGGTTTGCACATACTTGCTCTTGTGGGAAACACACTTGTCCAGCTTTTTAAAACAAAAAAGGTTTTCTGTAGTCTTTGTTCTTTGATTATTTTTTTTTATAATTCTTTCCAACAAATGTGCAATAAAAATGATTTTTATGAAGGACATCGCCGTCGGAAACAAATAAATAACCTGAAATTTTATCAAAATTGATTTATTTTTATCGAGATAAATAGAATCATCGGAATTTCAAAAAATAAAACTTTTTAGAAAATATAATTTTTTGCGGTATTAAGGGCAAGCAGTATAGTTTTAGAATACTAAATGTCGTCAAAATGGAATCGATATGGCTTGAATTATCTGACATGAAACCACGATAATAGAGAAGTCGAAAAAGGTTGGTCCGAAAATTCTGTCTATCTGTCAATCAGTCTGGTTGTATAAGTACCTAAACGGCTGAACCGATTAGCTTCAAATCTGGTATGTAGATTGTAGGGTTCATAGACCATTCCTTAGAGGAAAATTTGAAATGTTTGTTCTAGTTTTCAAAAAAACAGTACTTTCTACCTACGATATACCTAACCGTAAACAAAACTCCAATTTTTTCTTGAAAAAAATACAAGATATCCAAGAATATCCATTCCATTTCATCTTAGAAGTTCGAATTCAACAAACGGCTCCAAGGTCTCCTTCAATACAGTATAACTGTAGATATAGCAACGCATACCAAAGCATTGTTTATCTATAAGGTTGTAAGTTACTCGTCATGATACTTCGTCATTATAAAACACCGTTGGCAATCCTTTTCTTGACCTTCAAGATAGCTTTAAGTTTTAACCAACATACCTACTAGTGTCTATGCATTTCGTTGTTTAGATTGTCATTACCATCCCAGCTCGGGAATAAAACCGAATTTAAATAAATACTGCATATTTACAGGGTCTTATAATATATAAAGTTTATTAAAAAATATGCATTGATAGAAGGACATGAATGTTATACCTAAGTACTTGAGGATTTAATACAAAAAAGACTTTTCATGAAAAATTACCATTATCGACGTTAACTTCTATATCGTTCATTTAACTCCAAAAAAATATCATAATGCTAATTGTATTTTTCTAATTACAACAATTATTCATAAGCAAAATGCACGTATAGATATACCGTTATTTACTGGAAAAAATTGAATCTGTTCATACCATTAAATTGATTGGTATTAACATTTGTCAGAGAAGTCATTATTTTATGGGGAAGGTAGGTAGGTAAGATGGTGGTTTCGCAGAACAACTGTTCCGAATAAAACCAATTAGCGCGGAAAAGCGCCGTTTTGATACCATAACTCGTTTGACTTAATTTTTTGTGATATAGTGGTAGTGACTGTTAAGCTAAGGGGATCAGTTTTTGGTCTGTGCCCGCAGTCACAAGGGAAGAACCCAGCTCACACTGTGTAGCCAGAGCCGCACAGTGGCAGAGGAAACGCTCAATAGTTTCCTTCTCCAGCGGATTTCTACAACTACGGCAGTAGCTGTTGAAAGGTATGCGCAGTTTAGCTGCGTGTTCGCCTATTGGCCAATGGCCAGTGACGATTGCAACGACCCTGGCCGTGTCTATTCTGTTTCGTTTTATTAAATCATTCGATCTGTTTTTGTCATAGGTTGGCCATATCTTTCTAGTTATTTTACAGGTTGCCAAACCTTGCCACCTCTTCGTTGATTCTGAAAGGAAATGGTCATAATATATTCTGCCCTTCACGAAGCCCAGTGGAAGATCTACTGATTCCACCTGAGAGACGAGAAGGGCTGATCCTTGCCTAGCAAGATCATCTGCTCGCTCATTGCCTTGGATGTCGCTATGGCCTGGGACCCATACTAGAGAAATTTATTGGGGAAACTACTTAAATAACTCTTATATAACTTGATATAAGTATTAAAAATAAGCTAACTGCACTTAATAATCTACTCATGTTTACTTTACTATACTGTGTTATTAGATTAGTCGAATGATTTTTCATTTCGTTAAAAATTCTGTTGATATAAATATGTAGGGCTTCAGACGAACTATGCAAATGACATTTTTAATGTTGAAGTCAAAGTTACAGTTAGGTATTTTTATATTCACATTTTGTTTCTTTTAGGTGTCACAAGTAAAACAGCTTTTATATAAAAAGCCTTATAACTATGGGTGAAGATGATTAAAAAAAGAAATGTGTTGAACCACAAAATATAAATAAATTAAAAAAATCCACCCATAACTTTAATTCATAAGTCTATTAAGCATTGTGGTGCAGTATGTTTCATATGATAAACATATAACCAACCATACTTTAAACACATGAAATCGTTGTATACGAGTAAAGGAAAAATCACAGTCACATTGAAGCCTCTAAACGAAATATTTTACTAAAT
Organism: Baccha elongata; assembly: GCA_951217065.1. NCBI lineage: Eukaryota > Metazoa > Arthropoda > Insecta > Diptera > Syrphidae > Baccha > Baccha elongata. Next base: position 61,738,612 of record OX578272.1, on the reverse strand, counting down.
TAAATATTTGAACACAGAATTTTAATATACATTCTATAATCTGTCTGTATGAATGGAAAACCGGAACCACAAACTGTCTATGTTCACCAAAGCGTAAAATTTCAATATCTGCAACTAAATAAACTCCATATTTTATACACCATTACATAATTAGAAATATGTTCAAAACACATAAATAAAACCATATAAAGCTAAACCAACAAAAATCCTTTTCCTTTAAATGACTTGAATATTTGAAATATTTTCACAAATAATCAGTGTGGTTTTTCATTTTTTTTACAAAAAAATGGATATTTCTACAACATGAACTTAAATCCTGAACTAAACTATCAATTAATTCATCCGATTATATGTAATTAATCCTAACTGAACTGTAAAATCGACTCATTAATAACCATCCAATGGACATCATAAGCCAATTATTACCAAAGTGCGATCCGATAATTATTGCAACAAAAAAAAAAAACACTATTACAAAAAATTTATATCAATTGGCACAATTAATCGCTAATTTGACATTTAATATTTAACAACCTTTTAAAATGAATTTTTGAGGTTGAATTAGAACACAACAAAAAACAAAATAATATGAATAATTAACATTAAGAGCACTTCAAACATAAATAATTTCACTGAACTCTTGGCATATTTCATCATTTAAAAATTAAAAAAAAAAAAATAGCTAAACTTTAAAAGACGACTTTCAGGCATAATTTTTCCCCCTGGAATTTCATTGGAAATTCGTGTAATGGTTAAATAATATTTCATAAGCTATTAGCCTCGTTTATAAGTCAAAGATAATTAAGAGTTGGAAATCTTATTACATTTCCCTGTCAGGCAATTAGTTTTTTTTTTTAATACTTTTTGTTCATCCTTTCATGGCTGCCAATAATAAGAGTATATATCTATATATTTTGTCGAAAGAACAAACGACGTTGTAAAGTCTCCTTCAAAGTTTCATCCTTATATTCTCTCCCGGCAGTGGAACGTTGATGAGCACACGGGAAATAGTTTTTCCTAACATTTCATGTGAAGTTTTTCTAATATCCTTTGGCAATATGAACTTGTCAAATAAGGAGTTTCCATTGTCCTCATAACTGTTCAGTGCTTCTTCTCTCTATGGCATGGAAAATATTTGAAGGAAGTAGTGGAAAAAGGGTCAGGTTTAAGATCAAAGACAAGAAGAAGTAAACGAAGAGGCATTCAATTAATTTACTTTTTAATTATAATATTAAGGGAATATTATTCGCTTGGAGAGTTTTCAGGATTTGCGTATGTAAAGGTTTATTTTCTTGAGGAAATTATTATTTTATTTATTTATCAAATAATTTGAGTATATATGTATTTAAAATGATAGTTCAAATGCGAATAATTTTTTTTTTCATAACATAAAAAAAATTATAGGTATATGTAAGGTACCTACATAAAAGGTATAGCATTTAGCGTTCTCGCAGAAAAAAGTAATAGTTATGATAGCGTCTGTATTTCAATAATTTTTTTTTTCATTTTATTGCACGTTTAAACAGCTACCTGTTTGCTCATTATCACGTCAGAAAAGTGTATTTTTTAAACACTTAAACCCTGATTAGACTAATCCCTTTTCCGTACGTTTCGTCATACGTCTTTCTAACATTTTGAGTGAGGGGTGTAGAAACGAAAGAATTAACGAAGGCACGTATAAAAATTTTAAGACTTTTTCTGGTTGAACTTTGACGTTTCTTGTTTGACGCCGAAAAGCGAAATTGAATTATTTGGAATATTAAATAATGCAACTGTTTTGATATAATTTTGTTGTAAATGTGAACAACAATTAAAAAGAAACTATTAGCAATAATATTTAACAATAATATATTTGCTTTTTTCGGTGCCGTGAAATAACGCCGAGCGAAATAACGCCGAATTCCGAAATTCGGCCTTATTTCACTTTATGAAAAATGAGCCGAATTTTGGAATTCGGCGTTATTTCGCTTTCATAAAGTGAAATCAAGCCGACTATTGCTTGTGAAATAAAGCCGAATTCAGAGAGAAAGCTAAAGAATTTTAAAAGGAAACTGTACTTGTTAAAAAAACAAGTGAAATTTACCGTAATCAATGTTTGGAATCATTTCATTAGTTGATAAAGAGTGATGCGCATCGGTTAAATGGCTAGTTTTGGTGAATCAGTTTTTGTGTATGAAATCTGTGAAGGTTTTAGGAAGGGGAGCGAACTTTTATATATACCCGAAACAAAACAACTATATAAAATTAAATTTAAATCTAGATTGTGTAAACGATACACGTGCTATGCAAATGCGTGCAATGCTGGTGCAGTTGTAGAATTTAATAACGAAAATTTAGTGAGAATTCCGAAGGTCAGTGCTCCACATGACCCTTCGACGCAAGGAGACCTTCGCGGTAAATTAACTTTACTAAGTGAAATAAAAAATGAGTGTTCAAACGTTTCGCTTAAAAAAAGTGGCATTCGCGAAGTTTTTGAAGAATTTGAGAAAAATTCGCGCGAATTTTAAACTATTATTTTCTCAAATTCTTCAAAAACTTCGCGAATGCCACTTCTTTTAAGCGAAACGTTTGCACACTCATTTTTTATTTCACTTAGTAAAGGTAATTTAACGCGAAGGTCTCCTTGCGTCGAATGGTCATGTGAAGCACTGACCTTCGGAATTCTCACTAAATTTTCGTTTTGTAAATTCTACAACTGCACTAGCATTGCACGCATTTGCATAGCACGTGTATCGTTTATTTCGCTCGGCGTTATTTCACGGCACCGTATTAATTCATCTAACGGTACATTTTCAAGGAAAGCAGGGAACCTATATTTGAATGTCTTTATAAATTATTAAAAGCGAAATAAGGCCGACTCAACGTTATTTCACTTCAGCAAAGTGAAATAACGCCGAACATGGGAATTCGGCGTTATTTCGCTTTCTTAAAGCGAAACAAGGCCGAATTTCGGAATTCGGCGTTATTTCGCTTGGCGTTATTTCACGGCACCGTTTTTTTCAACAAAAAAAACTACCAAAACTCCCCAACTTCGCTTTTCGGCGTCAAAATGACGAATGGAAACGGGAAAATATCAACGAACCGTCTAAACACCGTATTACGTACCTGTCAGAAAGACGAAACACGTGACGTACGAAAAAAGGACTGGTGTAATCAGGGTCAGAATAATATTTAACTATATGTGCCTATAAAGCACATTGGCCCAAAATTTTAAAAGATTTAGCATCATACTAAAAAATATTAATATTAGGTTGAAAAACTATTGTTTTGTGACCTAGTATGATACTAAATATGTTCTAGTATGATGCTTAATCGTTTAAAATGTTTTGGCATTTCAAACGATTTTGCTAGACTCTTCCATTTATCATTTACGAGTCTAGCAAAAGATTTGAGGTATGCTTAAAAGGAAAAAACTGCTATGTAGGTACCCGAGGGGGTATTGAACCAGGAATCTAAAGTCTAACAGCCTATGGCACTCAATTGTACCATTGCAGCCCTAATTATGCCCCAAATGCAAGATATGGATGGGAAGGGCGTGAGACGGTGCCGTGCAATAACGCCGAGCGAAATAACGCCGAATTCTGAAATTCGGCGTTATTTCACTTTGCTAAAGTGAAATAACGCCGAATTTTAGCATTCGGCCTTATTTCACTATGGGAAAGTGAAATAATGCCGATTCGGCGTTATTTCACTTTTGATCCTATGCAAAATGCTTATTACATCTCAGTCTCAAATCTAAGTATTTTGAGATTTTGCTAGTATTTTTACTAGAAAAATCCAAGAATATTGAGATCTAGATTTCTCCAGGTGTCAATGACACTTTCTATATTTTGAAATACAAAAAAAAAAAAAACAGTGTTTTAGGAAGCCTTGGCCTTTAACAAAACTTTGGTTTTCAAAAACTTTATTTTATCCAAAATAAATAATACATAATTCATTTTTCTTGCAAAATAAAATTGAACTAACAAAACATTTTCTCCTCACATTTAAAATAAATTTGTTATTTTATTAATATGTTAACATTACTATTTCTGTTTCAAATTTTTTTACATTTTTTGATTCTGGTAAGACCAAGATCAGTTAAGAGGAGTAACGTGAAGCGAAAGTTTCATTATTGATTGAAATTAAAAAGTATAGAACTAATACCTAATTATGTACATCTACAACATCAAGGCTAATAATTAAATAAGTATTTCAGTTTCATTCAAAACCGTTAAATTACCACATACGAATAAGGTTTTGGAAATGCATGTTTATTAAGGTAAGAAAAATTTAGCGGCATGGACCAGAAAAAATATTAAGATTAGAATTTACATTTCAGCTAAGTTTGCATTTTTTGGGCTAAATTTTTTCCGCTCGCTTCGCTCGCTGCCATTTGTGCCTACCTATAGTATATTTTTTTTATTTTTATTCGATCAAATTCTCAAAAAATGCAAACTTAGCTGAAATGTAAATTCTAATCTTAATATTTTTTCTGGTCCATGCCGCTAAATTTTTCTTACCTTAATAAACATGCATTTCCAAAACCTTATTCATATGTTGTACTTAATTAAACTGAAATATTTAACCATTAACTTTGATGTTGTAGATGTACATACATAGGCATCATGTGTATACTTTTTAATTCTATCAATATTGAAACTTTCAATTCATATGACCTTTCTATACCGATCGTCTGACTTCTCTTTGCTGAGCTTGGTCTTGCAAGAGTAAAAAAAATATTGAAAATATTGCTTTAATTTATTAAGAATATATCCTTATAGTACTTTCAACGATTTGCCTGCAAATCGGACAAAGAACTGCATTGTTATGTTTGGTATATTTTTCAGACCACTGTGTAAAGCAATTTAAACATAATTTAAAATGGTTACATGGTTGAAGTGCAATAGTTCGAGAATTTTCACAACATATAATACAAAGAAGTGATGTATCGTCAACATTAAATAAATCTTCATTATTTTGCATGCCATCCACAGTCTCCTCTTCTTCTTCTATACAAGAAATGTCAACGTCTTCAAATAAATTGTTATGCTCGTTGGTCATTTGATTCAAAAAATCATAAATTGAAAATTAAACCCAATTCTTTGTTTTCTCTCTTTCGGCTTTATTTCCCAATTGGCATTCGGCGTTATTTCACTTTTCCAAAGTGAAATAAGGCCGAATGCTTAAATTCGGCGTTATTTCACTTTGGAAAAGTGAAATAACGCCGAATTTCAGAATTCGGCGTTATTTCGCTCGGCGTTATTGCACGGCACCGCGTGAGACACTATGCCACATGCCATAAAGCCCAAGGAAAAATTCAATTATTGCTTGAGCGATTCTCTTAAATAAGAAGCCAGTAAACATTTTAGTTGAGAGGAAATAACTGTATCATGTCTCTTATCTTAGCGGACTAAGGGCCCGTCGTTTAGCTTTGGTTATGTGTAACCATCATTGGTTATTTAATTTTTAATCATAGATTTTGTATTTTGTCTGTACCAGCTAAAATAATAATTGTTTAAATTTAACCAGAGCTGAACAAACTGGCCCTGAAAGTTACAGGAATTTCTTTTAATTGTTTTATTATTTTCATTAATTTTTTTTACAGTATTAGAGCTTGTTCTAAAAGCATCAAATTAGGAAAGAAGATTTGCAGTTAAGGGTTAGTAACAAAATGCTCTACGAACATAAAAATGCATTCATATAAACATACAAAAACCTAAATGTATAATATACATTTAATCAAAATTACATGGAAAATTCATATTATAAAGTTCATATTATATACAAGTATAAGGGACTTATGTATAGCCACAATTAGTTCTGTGTTGGAAAACCGTACACACTTGAAGTTAAAAAACAATTATGCTATGGTTAAGTTGGTCAAAGCTTCATTATCATTTTCTAGTTCATTTGAAAAATATTAAGCAAAAAAGTTAGAAGAAGCCATGTTGTTGTTTACATATTATGCTTTTACTAAAAAAATATAAGACTTTCACAAAGAACCTATTCAAATAGCTTTGGAATACAAGAAATGGGTCTATAATTCTGAATGTCAGATAACACAACTTATTTTCAATACTTAATTTGTATGCACTTAACAGTCACGTTGTATATAAAAGTAATTTAAAAATTTCTCCGCTAGCTTCATACTTACTTTATTGGAAAAAATCATAATACAAAAACGTTGAAGATTTTTTTTTTTTTTAAAGTTAAAAGTCAAATTCGCATCAATTTTTTTCGACAAAAGTTCAGATTTAAAATTAAGAAAATTAAATTTAATATTTTTTTTTAATAAAAAGGAAAAATACGAATAAAATCATATAAATTGTTTTTAAAAGTGATGAAACTACTTTTTTGGAAGATTCAAACGAAAATCAAAGTATGCAAATTTATGTGTGAAAATTATGTTGCCTGAATGCAAGTTTATCAAAAAAATAGTTCCAATATCGTTAGAGCGGTTTTAAATAAATCGATGTTTCGTTAGTAATTTTTATAATTTTTTTTTACGAATTTTAAAAAATCCAATTTAAAATGCTAAATATTTTTCATTTTATGCACAAAAAATAATTTTTTTTAGTAAAGCCGTTTTCCAAATATTGAATTTACAAAAAATAAATTAAAAAACTAATTTTTTTTTTTTTTTTTTTATAATGCACACGCGCTCAAGGGGTTTATTATAGCCCTTTTAATGATAAGTCACAGCGCGAGCGATAGGAATGTAGGGAGGAAGGGAAAGGAGGTGTCGATGAATATTGATCTTGAATGTCTGCAGATCAAAATGGCAAGGAAAAATTGTGCCAGGCAATTCATTCCACATTCGTGTTGTACGGCTAAAGAAAGAATCTCTATATTTCACGGTACGACCGAAATTGGGCTCAAGTGTAAACTGATGAGCGTTCCTAGCAAGACGAGTGTTACGGGAGAAATGTTTAAGGGGTGGAACGCAGCTGGCTACCTCACTTAATTAAAATTAAAACTAAAACTTAGCATTTTTGTAAAATGTTGGTATCGCAATTTTATAAAGTCATCTAGGTCTTTCTAAATAATTTTTTTAGGTTAAAATCGATTAACCCGTCAACGAGATAGCTCAAGAAGAAAATAACGGTTGTATGTGAGATACCGTTAATAAGCTTGCAATTTTTTTTTTGCAAATTAACAAAAGACAATTGGATTAAAACCATCCGTAATTTTTTTGAAGAAAATCGTTGGATTCGTTTCCGGGAAAATTAAAACCGTTATATGACAGGTACCGTTATTTTTGACCTTAAAAAAATCTAATTTCTCCTCTACATACTAAATTTGAAGTAAATCAGAACATACAGACTGACATACAAACAGACCGACAGACAGACAGACAGAATTTCCAGACCCACTTTTTTCGACTTCACTATCATTGTTATGTCATGTTTGATTGTTATCTCAAATTTTTTTTTTGGACGATTACATAACTTGCCTTATAGTTAGTACCTACATATAATCGCGAGTAAAAATACTCTAACATCTGTTGTTTTATTTTAGATGAAAAAGTCATAATAATAAAAAAATTAAAATGATAAAAACAATACGCAAATAGCGAATAAATCATTCCATTTCGCTAATTCGTCGACTAAGGGATGTTATTAACGCTCAATTAGAACTTTTAATAAAAAGAATTAAGAACACAATAGCTACACTACGATCCATTTATCCCGTTTTGCTTCAGTTTTAGTTTTTTTTTACAACTACAACAAGGATTTCTTTTGTGATGCAAATAAAAACACTTAAATCTTAAACCTCTTCAAAAATATTTCTGTTCCAATTTCAATTCCAGATATTTTTAACAGTCCATCTGCAAGTGAAATGATTTAAATCTGATTAAAAGCTAAAAAAAAAATGTATTCCATGAAGACTATAATCTCATCAAAGACAAAAACGGATGATGTAAATAAAAAAAGAAGATTGAATTGGTGGGTACAAGTGAACAAAAAAGTGAACATCATTGCATCGAAAGTCGTGACATTTGCACATTTTCAAATTTGTTTGCTCATCCTGCAATGACCATGACCGCCACCGCATCCTGCTGACATGCAAATTGAACAATGATGATGCAGCAGATTACACTATGGGATACGCTCTCGTGTGTGCCTGTGTGTGTCTGAAGTTCTTCTTTCATTTTGCTTGGCATACATCCTATTCATCCATATATCCTAGAGTTGGTTCTGGATTTCATCGGGTAAAAAGAACTGATCAAATATTTGTGGTCCCCAAGGACGAAAATGAAATTTTGTGTAAAGTTTTCCTCTTAGATGCTAACTGGAAAAAAAAACAGGACACTGCCGCTGCATAATATGAGCAACGACAAAAGTTACTTTAGTTTCTTTTTTTCGTTGTACCACCCCCAGCCCATCCATCCTTAAAATGAGAGGATATTTTTGGCCTTGCGCTCAATTTAAGACTATTTGACATGAATATATTTGCATATTTTATGAATGCGGTTGCAGATTTAGTTCTCTATATTGTGTGCTATCAAAATGTCATATCATGAGCTTGGTCCACACAAAAAATAACATGTGATATTTGTATGCAGGGTTGAAAAAAGAAAATCATTTTTGATTGCAGCACAATGTTGGGTTCCAATATTTTTTTCATTCTGTTCTGTCTAAAGAAAATATATATGATTACTAAATTAACCTCAATAATAATAAGCAGCTCAAGAAAAAAAAAATAAATTTTAAGAAAGTGTACCGAGTAAAAAAAGAAACACAAAGTGAAATGACTTGGCTGGGCACTTATTTGAGTTAAATATTTTAAAATTGTTATTTTTATATGTATATATATCAAACATATATCTGGATCAAACAAATATCTGGTTGATATTTCATTCCAAATTAAGACAATTATCGTATGACTTAGGTACCTATTTGAAAAGTTTTCTTTTATTCATTTCACTAAATTGTTCAAAAAATGGATCGATTAAAATTAAAAGGAACGACTGGGTCGGACAAACTTGCTTGTGTGGCAGATTACTGTACCATGGCTATAAGGATACTAAAAAGAAACAAAAATAAATAATCGCAAGTAAAAATAGAGTTCAAGAGTTGATCATTGTGTATTTGACTGTAAAGGTCGAGAGATTCCTTAAATATAATATAAAACAGTTACAGAAAATACTAATAACACATTTATACCTGTAGTAATAGAACTTTTGTAATTGAGATAAAACAAATCAGTCATACGAAATTTTATCAAAATCGAAAATTAATAAAATGAGCACAATTACTTTTACTTAAATTTTTACTAATGTACAGAAGGCGCAGGGACATAAGTACCCGGGACATAAATCCCAAATTTATTTTTTGAAAATAAGTCCCAAATTCGATTTGGGGCTTATGTACCACCCGCGTCGGTACATAAGTCCCAACATTTCATCTGAAAGATGGGACACAAGTGGCAACATTTACATTTTTCTACAAAAAATCAAAAAAATATTGATGATATGAATAACATAAAAATATTCGTATATTATTTCATTTTCAAATAAAAAACATTGGCGCAAAATTATAGTTCATTTAACTCCAAACTAAATCAAATTTAGTTTGACACTAGTCTAAAATTACATTTTTGGCAATTATAGACAAGTTAAACTACACTTTATCTTTAAAGACTTGCATCAAAATTAAAATCATGAAAACCCTATTTTAATTTTGATAGTGTCACACTTTCTTCTCTCTGACTCCTGTCAATTTGTCATTTTCTATAAAACAAAAAAAAAACTTGCAAAATGTTTTCGGAGGACGAAGATTTTTGATTGTTTGAAGATTTTCAATTGTTTGAAGACAATTTTAGGAAGCTCAAGGAGTATAAAACAGGATGCTCAAGGAGTATAAAACACGAAGCTCAAGGAGTATAAAACACGAGATGATGGATTTTCAACTTTCCGAAAATCCAACAGAGCCTGCCGAGTCAATCAATTTATCAATTCACTAAAAAGACAACATTTTTATTAAAGACGCATAAGTTGTTGTTTCTTTATTCGGATTTATTTCTATTATTACTTATTACCACCATTTAATTTATATGATTGAAGTTCTGACTTGAAATTTTTATTTTACATTTTTAAAACAAGCTTTGTTCTTATATTTTGTAAATCATTCGTTCCTGAGACAGGTTGAGACGTTCATGAGATAGACGTGATTCCTTTCACTAAGCTCTCGCATTTTTTGCTGAAGGAATGTAGCTTTTTCATTTAAACTTTGCTCAGCCAACCTAGCTTTTTGAATTGCTTCGTTTGCTTTGCGTTCGTTGGCACGGACTTGTAAGACATTTTGTTCAAGATCTTCTTCTTTGAACCGAATTGTATTCTCTTTGTCAATAAGTGATCATTTTTGAGTTTCTAATTGTCGTTCAAGTTTAAAAAATTGTTCCCTTTCTAATTCAGCTTGCCGTGTAACATCTTGTGCTACTTTTAGTGATGCTTCAACTTCCTGTCGGGATTGTTCAATATCATTGTTGGATTCAAGTTTCCTTGCGGTTTTAATTTTGGCTTTTCGACATTAAGTTGAGTTCGCTCTTCATTAATTTTTTCCATTTGCCTTTGTATTTCTCTCAGCTGGTTCTCTTTTAAATCATTCAATTCTTTTCTCATCTCTGGCAATTTGTTCTCTGCTCAAAGATTTTTCTTTTTCGAAAGTCAACTTTTCGGCTGCCAGAGATGCCAACTTCTGACGCATGATCCAATTTTCTTCAGAGGAATCTTTTGAAAGTCTTGAAAGCTGAGTTTCTAAAGTTTTCACAAGGTCCATGAGCCGGGACTTTTCCTCTTCGCTTGATTTTTCCATTAATTTAATTTTTCTTTCAGAGATTTCTAACTTCCTTTCACGGGAGTCTAGACCTGTTTCCCTTTCCCGGTGAATGATATCTATCTTACGTTCCATTTCAGCCCTAAGTGATTGAAGATCACCAGTAACAGATTCTAAATTATAGTTGAAGCCGTTCGAAGAGTGTCCAAGTAAGAACCATTTTCTTGGACAGCGGCAAACTCAAGAAGCTTAGACTGCCTTATATTGTCTATCACTCTTCTATAGTTATCTTTAATTCCATCAAGGTCTTCTTCATGGGAAGTTTTAAGTCTTCGAATCTTCACTTCATGAGTTTTCCTCAAATTATTTATAAACTCTTCCAGATGGGATTGCAATTCTATTTTATCATCATTGATAGTTTTAAGTTTGCCAATGTAAAAGACATGTAACGCATCATTTTCATTTTTCAGTCGTGTCTCCACTGATGCAAGGTGATCTTCTAGAACTTCAATTTGTTTTCTGTAAAAATTAATAAAAGTTTTGCATGAGAAATTTATTTTCTATTTACATATTTACCTAAAAGATTTTTCTATTATTTCGATCTCTTTTTCATAGTTTGCTTTTATTGTTGACACTAAATCCTCCAGACGCAGTTTTTCCAGCTCTAATCGCTTAACGTCTGCTTGTAATTCAACTAACAATACCGGTGTATTGAAAATAATCAGAAAATTATATTCCGGGCTGATGACATTTGACGACAGATAGAAAAGTGTGTTTGCTTTGTTTTCTTAGCGAACTGTCACTGTTTAAGGCGTGTTCCGCACAAATAATTTAGAGAAATGTTTTAAACTCCACACTAGTTGTCAGTACATCAGAAAGAGTCTATAATTAATTTAAAGTTAGAGAACTGTTTCAAAGTTAAAATTAAGTTAAGAAGTGTGGCGTTAATTCCTTAAACTTAGGCTGACTATAATTTTGCGCCATTTTCTCCAAATAAGATCAAAAAACGACAAAAAAAAATAACAAACAAAAATTTACTTTAGAAAAAATTGCAAAAAATAAGATAAACTTTACATATGTATCTATAAACAAAAGTAGTGTTTTTATTTGTTGTCTTTTGAAAAGTAATTTTAAAAGTTATTTTTTTGTGAATTTAAGAAAAGAATCTTAGAAGATTCAAGTTTTTGCGAATTTGAAAAACAAAACCCGAAAAAATCGCGCGATTTTTATTTATTATACATAACTGCACAAATCTTTTAACTTTAAGAAATGGTTAATCGGTCTCCGGTACCCCTTAAATTAATAGTTTTACAAAATATTGCTTTTATATCACTATCCAAATTTTGTCCTATTTTCGTAATTTCTTAAATTTATTTCTGGAAATAATTATTATTACTGTTTTATTGTACTCAGTTTTATTACTTGACCATTCTTTATTCCGTCAATTTCATTGAATCTTTGAACAAAAATAACAACTTAAAGGTTCTACCACCAATTGTTTACGAATTTTATTATTCGTTTTTATATTGGCTGGAGATATAGCTATTTCAAGGAGTGCCAAGCACTATCATCAGTCTCCTAATTAGCGGTGCTGAGCTTTAATACAATTTTACTATGAAAAACTTTCTACATGCACACCATAGGATTCGAACCCACGCATATCAAATCATCAGATATATCGCACATCAGATCACAACGCATTCCACCGCTTATGACCTCTGACTTCACAGGTCGAGATGTGATGTTTGTTTATCAAACGCATTTCGTGCATCACCATTTTTCTAAGCGTACGTAGTTAGAACTAAATACAGTGAACTTTTTCTTAAGCGGACACTTACGATGACAAGAAATTTGTTCGCTTAAGAAAAGTGTCTGGCTTGAGGAAAAAAGGAAGAAATCGATCACTTTTAAGAAATAAACACAACAGAAAAAATATGCTTGTTTAATTATATTTACTAATTAAACTAATTAATTAAAGCGCAAAGAAAATGAAAACTAAATTTATCAAAGTACCATACTTTGATAAATTTAGTTTTCATTTTCTACACTGTACAGTGTACAGGAGCATACAATGTTAAAAGCTTTATTCAGATGTTTTTTGTTCGCTTAAGAGAGGGTTATGTTATTGGTGGTTATGAAAATTGGTGTCCGAGTCCGGTTGTGGGAGAGTCCGCTTAAGGGAGAGATAATTATATGAAAAATATGGTATTTATTTTTGTTCTTCCAAATCTTTCCGGTTATAAGATTTGTCCGTAAGTAGAGAGTACAATGTACATATTTCCTCTTGTGAAAAAAATAAACTATATTTAACAGCAGCCTCACTAGTTATTAACGCGAGTACTTTAATTTAATAATGGATCGTTTCTAGAGCAAAAAAATGTATATATAACAAAAGAAATATTTAGCCCCATAAAAGTTTACAATCAGGGGACCAATTGTGGTTCTGTGAAAAAGTGAATCGAATAAATTTATACAAATTGGGAATTTCCCTTAGCTCATTATATTAAAGCAATCAGTGCTTTCATTAGTTAGTACATCTACTTGCAATTGGTGGCATGAAAAAATTAACAAGAGTCGAAATTACTGTGAAAATATTTTCATTAAATTTTTCACAGAACCAAAATTGGCCTTAATATTTCTTAGAATTTTGTTTTGCTTTAAAAAACGATGCATCATCAAATTAAGGAAGTAAACGCGCTAATAATTTAGTGGGACTGGTGTTAAATATAGTTTTTTTCAAGAGGAAATTGCGCAAAATTATAGTTGCCTCCTTTTAAATCAGTTAAGTTAATCCTATACGTTTATTGTACTCTCTACGGCATTTTTGATGGCTTGTTGACAATGTCCATACTGGTCCTTTGTATATACTTTCTGCTATCGGCGGACTTCTTGAGAGAAACGCGGTCAGCAAAAGTTCTTGCGGTCTCTTGCAATTTCAGTTTCGCGATGAAGAATTTTCTCACAGCATCAGATTGGCGTTGTGGCGTCATGGATATCCGCATACATATACTCGAGATACTTTACCAAGAAGTGGTCAGAATCTATGTGTTTCCCCACGGTATGCTCGAACATCCACGATGCCGAAAGCATGTCTGATAGCGGTGGTGATGTGATCAATTTGATTGACGGCTTTTTTATCACTGCAGCTGCGCCAAATACCTTTGTGCAGGAAATATGGGTGCTCGATATGATGACATTTCTCCCCGCTGCGAAGTCTATCATCCTGTACCCGTTGTCAGAAGTGTCGTCATGCAGGCTGTAACCCCCGTTGATGGGTAAACCAAATGTGCTCTCCTTTCCGAATCATGGCATTAAAGCCAACGAGAATAATTTTGACTTCGTACTTGTGGCACATATCGTACTTGTTCTCGAGGAGATCGAATATTAGCTACACTTTCTACATATATTTTTTAATCAAGGTATAAAAGTAACTCTGACTTTAAGACTTTAGTGACTTAAATACTCTCAATACAATTGCTTATACAATATTTAAAAAAATTATAATGTTGAAAAATAAATATACATACAACCTTTCAAACAAATTCCGACTTATAATTTATTTTTGTTTCCTTCTTTTTTTTTAATTTTTTTGAATTCCACCTCTGTACCATAGTATATAATATTGTTATTGCAACCTTATAATTTCAGACCGTACCTATGCTGAAATGTTCTCAACCCTTGATCTATCAAAGCACTATCCACGCCCAATTTCTTCAACATCGTCATCATCAACTCATTCTTCCGGTTCAAATATACAAGAACAATTGAGTATCAATGTCACATCACAATTGGGTACGCATGCTTACCTACCCTGCAAAGTAAGTTCATAACCTGACAAATTTATTATCTTTTAATTGGCGTATCATTACAAAACAGACAAAAACACAAACTCACCCACGCGAAAAGCACTGTCTTTCACACACTTCCATTATTTTAAGAAACTCTTTTTAACATTCTTGTAAATTAAACACTGACAACGTCAACAACAAAAACATACCACAGTTATTTTGTTACTCTATAATATATAACAACATCCTGTTGAGCTCTTATTAAATTTATGTTCTGTTTCATCCTTTTATATAAACACACAGGTGCAACAGCTCGGAAATAAACCTGTTTCCTGGATTCGTGTGCGAGATGGCCATATCCTTACGGTTGACAGGTAATTAAGGAGCTTGATGGCTTGTTTATGTTACTATAGGTATATGTTCCTGGTTCACATATGTAATTAGATTGTGGTAAGCAATTGATGGTATAAAGTCATATTACATTCTATGTGCGTTATTGTTATTATTTTACCAACTCCAACCTTATGTTCTAACAAAGATGTCTTATTTTACTGAGTTATTTTCTATGGGAACAATTATTTTATTTCGAAAAATTATTGTTGTGGTTCTTCATGAAACGTCGTTGGGATCATATAAATACACTCCATTTCACTGACAAGAGTAATGGGTTGTCAAATGCACTGCTCTTACCTTATAATAAATTTTGATCCCTTAAGTCTTTGTTTAGAGAAAAAGTGTAGTAGTCACGTCAAGCATGACTGAATCGCTCTAACTTGCTTTTAGGCGTTTTTCTTTTTAAGCTCGGAGCAGTGTACTGAGCTGAGCTGTCAAAAATAGATCTGTGTTTCTTTTTAAGCTTCGAGCGCTTAAGTCTTTGTTTGGAGAAAAAGTGTAGCAGTCACGTCAAGCATAACTGAATCGCTCTAACTTGCTTTTAGGCGTTTTTCTTTTTAAGCTCGGAGCAGTGTACTGAGCTGAGCTGTCAAAAATAGATCTGTGTTTCTTTTTAAGCTCCGAGTGCTCAGAGCGCTCAACTTGTGTTTCTTTTTTCAATAAGACGGAGCGCCATCTATGAGCTCAGGATAAAATGATTAAGTAGACCGAGCACGAAGTAGATCGCGTCCAACTTCATTTTGTTTTCATGTTGTTTGACAAATTGTGAGTTGATTTCAACAGATATTTTTTTTTTTAATTTTATTATTCTTTAAAGACTTAACATTTTTTATAGTTTTCTGCGAAGCCTGTGGGCTTGTCTGCAGAAGATTTATCTTCAAATTTTATAAGTTTAAGTAAGCTTTAAATAAATTTAAAGATTTTTATTTAACAAAATTTCAAGCAGTAAAAAGAAAAAAAAAATACATTATTCAAAAAAACTTTAAATTCATTAATGATTAGAGTTTAAAAAGAAGATTTTAATTTGTTTTTTTCTAGTTTTGTAATTTTCAATATTAACTAAGTCTCTAGGTAATTGATTGATTGTTGCAGGAACGCTGTATTGAAGTTGTCTTCTACCATACGTATTGTAATTTCTGGGCAGTTGAAGCATACCTTGAGCTCGTCTTCCAGTGTTGATAGCATGGCCAATTAATCGGATAAAACGGTTATCGTCGAAGTACTCCAGTATAAGAGTCATCTTAAAAATTTCTTCGACATGCAGAACTTTGAACATTCTTTCATCATTTTGCGGATAGTAAAAGTTGATTTGTTTGAGCGCTGCATTTTGAAGCCTTTGTAGCTTTTCGATATGGGTTGTTGCTGCGTTGCCCCAAGCAAGTATCCCATAACGTAGTTTTGACTCAACCAGATAATAATATACTTGCTTTAAAACAGGAACCGGAGCATGATACCGCAAATGACTTTGTGCATACAAAGCTTTCTTTAGATCCATTCGAAGCTTATCAATATTATTGCTCCATAGAAAGTCGACAGTCAATGATTACTCCAAGATATTTGTAGCTTTCAACTACTTCAATAGTATCGTTTGTAGAATTTGGACAGGCATCATTTCTGAAAAATATTCTGCTTTGTGTTGGTTTAAATTGTGGACTTCGTATGTGTAACATCTTTGTTTTTGAAGCGTTGATTATCAATCCGTTGTCGTGACACCATTTAACCGCAGCATTGAACTCCTCCTGCATTATACTCATTGCCGTATCCAAAGATCTGTGTCGGACCACTATTGCTGTATCGTCTGCAAAGGCAAATGGAATGCTCTGCTTAAACAATCGAAGTAGCTCGTTTGTGTATAGTATGAAAAGAATCGGACCAAGTTTTGATCCCTGAGGTACTCCATACTGTACTTCCTTTTTGTCACTCATCACGTCCTTAATCTTAACACAAAACATCCTATTGTTTAGGTAGTCATTTAGCCAGTCAGCCATTAATCCACGTATGCCATTACGATGTAGTTCTTCTAACAACTTTATATGGTTAAGAGTGTCGAAAGCTTTACTGAAGTCCATAAACATGATGGCTTTTATTTAAACTTTCATTGACACAATTAACAAACTCACCCAAAAATTTGTTTTTTTTTTTTTGAAAACCGTACTGACTTTTATGAATAAGAGAGTGTTTGTCAATAAAACTCTGTAATCGTTGAGAAATTACACCTTCCATACATTTTTCTATGATAGTGAAGTGCTCGAATGCGCTTTATAATTTAATAATTAATAATATAAGTTGCTCTGAGCAGAGAATAACTAAGCATATTGTGTCAAACTTGGCGCTTAAAACTGCTGAATATCTAAGTAGGTACGGTTAATCAGCTCTTTTTAAAACAAGTATTCCAACTATTCCTAGTAAAAAACATCAACGTAGACAACAAATCACTCATGTAAAATTTTATTCGAGAAGATAGAAGAATAAGATTTGTTTAAGCAGGTATTGTAATTAGATCTGATCCCTTATCTTTTTCGTAGCTTGAACGCTTGAAACATATTTTTTAGTGCAAATGTCAAAAATATTTTAATAAACAATCATCGAAATTGAAAAATTTAAACTGGATTCTAGGTTTTGTTTACGTTAATACCCAATAAAATTCCAAATTTAGTTGTTTTCTTACGCCTTTCTACTAATTTTATTATTTTCTTGTGTTTTAATATCGCGCCAAATACACTTTTTGATAGCTTAAATTTTTTTATATATTTTTTTATTCTCACTTGAGCTCTCTCTTCTGCAAATTTCTGTGAAATTTTGACTACGTTAACGCAAATCACGAAATTTTAGTTTGGGAAGAAACTAATTAAATATCACTATTTTTTTCCCTTGTTATGTTAAATTTTCTTTCACTTCTGCTTTCAACGGAAATAAATTTAACAAAAATGTATTACTTTTTTATTACATTTTATCAACCCTGATTTGATCTTCGACTAAAAAAGTGATTAATGTACCTTAACGTAGGAATCGTTCCCGGTCCTTTAAATGAATCATTGTGAACTCGATCAATCAATCCGATCCGCTGAAAGGCCATAGGGACAAAATCCCGACTGCCGACGACGTCGCGATTTTGGCGGTCGGGATTTTGTCAGTCGAGATATTGGCAGTCGAAATTGTGGGAGACGGGGTCTAAGTATCAGTCGATATTTTTGAGTCGAAATTTTGGCCGTCGGAATTTGGGATTTCGTACCCAACCTACTGAAAATTATATTTGATTATCTATATTTTTGGTGGACTCATACCATCTCTTCCACACTTAATAACATATCTTAATTTTCAAAACTAAAAAACTAAAAATAGCAGACGACATCGACCTCATCGGAAGAACCGAGCAAGCTGTACACGATTCCTTCATCCAGATCGAGCAGGCGGCCCAAATTCTGGGGCTGCACATTAGTGAAGGTAAAACAAAGTACATGGTGGCGTCGAATGCGAGAGGAACAGTTTGTCAAACAATCAATGTAGCGGAGCACGAATTTGAAGTGGTGCAATCCTTTAAATATCTTGGATCAATAGTAGCAGCCGATAACAATATAGAAGAAGAAATACGCGGGCGGCTTCTCAAATCCAACAGAGCCTACTACAGTCTGTAGTCATAACTTCAAAACTACTGCTGTACAGGACCATGGTCCTGCCAGTACTCACATATGGATCCGAGACTTGGGTGCTTAGCAAAAGGCACTCTGACCTCTTAGCCGCGTTTGAGAGAAAAGTCTTAAGGAGAATTGTTGGCCCCATATGTGAGGAAGGACGATTCCGGAGACGGTACAATCATGAATTGTACGCAATCTACCTTGAAGCAGATATAGTGACAAAAATTAGGCTCGGTAGACTTCGGTGGGCAGGGCACCTAGCTCGCATGAGCGAAGAGGAACCTGCTCGGAAAGTTCTTTGTGGTACATTCTATGGCAGACGACAGCGTGGTAGAATATGCTTGCGCTGGAGAGATGGCGTAGACCAGGACGCTCGGAGCCTTGGGGTGCGAAACTGGATGGCGTCGGCTTGAGACCGGGATAGGTGGAGAAACTTGATGAAGGAGGCCAAGACCGGAACCCGGTTGTCGAGCCGATGATGATGATGATGAATCTTCAAAACTGGATTTTATTGATCGGTGATTGGCACAAGATGAATCAAACTTGATAAAGACAAGGAGAAAATCATACGAAAGGAAGTGTTTCTCACCCGTTTTGTCTTGAGGTCCATTTTTCTAAAAAAATGAAACAGAAACAAAAATTAAAAACTGTAAAACTTACAATGCCATTGGAAAGCGACAAATCTCTTCTTTTACCTATTTTCTTTTTAAATAAAGTTGTTTTTAGTGAATAGTTTTTTGAATTATTTTTCTGTGTCTTTTTAATTCAGTCAATAGACTGGTTGTAGAGTGCGTGAACACTGAGCAGGGACCTAATCCATTCCTTCGGAGTATTGTTCAGCCTTCTTAAGTACTCAACATACTAAAAGTCTTAACGTCTATGGGAGGTAATCCACAAGAGACTGGGGGGTATATTAAGTTCCCCTTTTTGAGGTTAACGCTTATACCACGGAAATGGCCCGTTGTAGGGAAAAATTCTCTGAGGCTATAAATTAAAGCCCATCAAGTTTCCTACAATTTCTGTTATAATCATTTTTTTTCCAATTCTCAGCCGTTTTCGATTGCCTCGCAAAGTATTTTTTTTTTTTTTTTCAATTTTTGAAATAAGATTTTTGCTTTATGCACTCAATACTATGATTTCAAAAGTTAAAGGGAATTTAATGCACTATACCAATACCACCCTCTGATAGATTTTTTGTTCAGATTAAAACTTTAAAAAAAAATTTGAGGTAAACATTTTTTTTTTAAATTTGACGCTCTATAATTAAATTTACATTGAGAAGAGGTCAAATTAGACAACAACAACCTGTGTCAAATTCCCTGCCTAATCCGTTCCACAAATTGGGAAAAATAGAAAGAATATTTGAAATTTGTTTTGACCAATTAAGATTGTTATTGTGGATTTTGGATGAAATCTTATTCTTCCTTCGGCTTATTTGGTAATTAGTAGTTACAATGAAACAAAGTTAACATTGGTTTTCCCAACGTTTCAACAGAGATTTCTGTCCTCTTCAGGGGATCTTTACTAACACATAATGAAATGAGATATAATTAGAACATGTTAGCATCATTGGCATTTTACCATTACTGTCATATTATAAAGTTTTGAAATAGCTACATACCTTGAAATTGCAATTTAGTTTCAAGTTTCAGATTTTCTGTAATGTAATTCTGTTAGAACGCTTTTGGTTTGATAGGTAATGCTCTCTTTCAAAGCCATATAAAAAAAATTAAAGAAATATATCTAACACCATCAAAAAAATAATTTGTTCATTACCTGACAACTTTTATACGCTAAAGCTGCAGACTTGGTGAATAAGAAAATCAAGGACAAAAATCATAGCTAGCTCTGAGAAAATACATGGAGCTAAGCTTTAAATAAATGTTCTTCATAAGAATATATTTTTGTATGTTTTTCTGTATTCTATTAAACGATGAATTTCCTACAAACTATCTCTGCCAATATCCATTTTTATTTTGTGAAACTTTTTTAAACGTACAAACCAACAATAAAGATTCTTCAAATGTATTGTTGCTTAAGTTCCTTATTCCTGACAAAGTGCACAGCCGTAATATCATTTATCATTCTACATCTTCATTAGATAATAACCGAAATTCAATGCACAATATTTTATTAAAGCATCTACATTATTTTTGAAGTATAAGAAACCATTTTTCTATTTTAAAAGATAATAATGTTTTAAAGTTAATACAGCCCATAATTAAGAAAAGTTCTCATTCTATTTATGGAAACTGGAAACCCTTTTCAAAAAAGCTGTAGCGGAAACAAAATGTATGTATACTTAAGCTGTTTGAAGAGTAAGCATACAGGTCGAGTCCAGCACACAAAATAAAAAAGAAATAGTATCCTAAACTAGAATTTAATAAGAATAAATGTATGTAACAATAGATGCTGAAAAAGTTGGAACAGACCATGGGATCTTCGTTTGTAGGGAAATAAAATTTAATGGATTCTGTTTACAACTCACTCACATAATATTCTGCTGTTGCATACTATTGGGCTACAAAAATACAAGTAAAGGATCTACTGTGAGACAAAAAAAAAATAAGGAATTTGTTTATGGTTTAAGGGAATAACATAACACAAGGTAGTGGGTGGTATAGTATACGAGTAGTAGATACATTCAACTGATCAATTGTGATTGTTTTTCTAAAAGTTATTTTTAGATACCTTTAAAAAATTAAATCGGTGCGGTGGTGAGGTGTTGCTAAAGTAGGGATTCAAAGCATCAATAATTATTTTTAGGTAATTCTTTGTTCCCTGTGAGAAATGTTTACAAAATAGTGGCCGTTTTTCGTGGTTGCTAATTTTTCAATTTTTTAAAAAAATTAAATATTTTTTTTCGGCTATTTACAGTTTCAATTACTTAAACATCCGTTGATACGGATCAAATTATACTTTTTAAGTACAAAATTAAATTTGCAACAAAAAATATTAACAGTTATTTTTGTACGACGACTATGGGTAGATATAGTTGTTTTTACTTGCTCTATATACCTAGGTACTATAATTCTTGGATTCGTGCAATAAAAAAGTTTTGAGATAACAATCAAACATGACATTACGATGATAGAGAAGACGAAAATAGTGGGTCCGGCAATTCTGTCTGTCTGTCTGTCTGTCTCAGCATCACCTACAGCCTAAACGGGTGGCCGATTTACTTCAAATTTGGTAGGTATATGGTGTTTAGGGTTTTTTGTAGGTTACTGTAAGTCTTAAAATAAAGGTACCTGCCATATAAAGTTTATCAAAAACTTTATTTTTCTCGGAATTTTTTTTTTCATAAACTCATATTTAAAAAAAAATTTTTTTGCATCAATCGATTTAGTTTTGAATCTTTGTATAAGGCATGGATTTAGAACTATTAATAAAATTTCATACGATTTTTTAGCATATTCTGTTTGTACTTAAAACCCTCAGGTAACTTGCTGATTCCCTAGAATAGAAATTCGAATTTTTATTTTAGCCCGGCTATATAACTGTTTTAGTTTTTCCAAATTTTATCAAAAACGGCTTTAACGATTTTGATAAAACTTGGTGTACGTTATATTTGCAGTATTTTTAATAGAACTGCATTTCAGGTTTTTGGCTAAAAATTCACATAACGGAAATTTGGTGTTAACGTTTTTTTACAAATTTGGCCACAACTTGGTAACGGCTCAGTTGATTCTTTTTAAATTCCTATCCCCTTCCTTCTGTGGTGTTTGTTGCTAAATAAATAAAATTTTATACGATTTTTTAGCATATTCCGTTTGTACTTAAAACCCTCAGGTAACTTGCCACAAGATCAAATTTGTGCGACCCAGTCATGGCCTTTATTTCATATCAGTCCAAACTCAAAAACTATTGCACAAAGAACCCATTAAGTTTTTTTATTTTGGCAACACTAGGTAGGTACCTATTAAAAAAAAAATCTTTATGCTTTTTTAGATGCAAACTTAATGCTTTTATTTATTTCCATTCTACCACTGAAAACTAGATGGTCCTACAACTTTTACTTTTTAAGATATTAAACAATGAAGAAACATTCCTCTTTTTTATAAAATTAAGTAAACCTTTATCATTCTGCAGTTTGACTTTTTAATAATAAAATTTGGCTAAGATATCCGATTAATCGTTACCGAGAAATTCGAAATTAAAAAAAAAAAAAAAAACGTTTTAGGTATCGTTATTTTTACGTCTAGAACAAAAATTTCAAAAATCCCTAGATACCAAGCTAATGACAGACCGACAGACAGACAAACAGACAGAATTTCCAGACTCACTTTTTCCGACTCCAATATCATTGTAATTTTATGTTTGATTGCTATTTAAAATATTTTTTGTTTGCACGAATACTATAAATAACTTGGCTATATTAACCTATATAATCCCAAGTAAAAATTGGAATTTAATTTTTTACAATATTGGCAACAAGTTAATGAATAATTTTAATACCTGCTTTACTTCTTTTGTATTAAATAAATTAAAAATAAAGTCGAATGGAATAATCGATTTTTTTTTCGGAGGAAAGAAAACTATAAGGACGATTTCATGAAAAAAAAACCGCAAACACTTCATTCGTCGTTCCTATCACCATAAGTTAAAGTACATTTTTAGAAAACTGCTCATCTTTTTTTTCTGAATCAGCTAATCAACGGTACTTGCCATAGAACCGTCTTTCATTACTCCGACTATCTTTTGAACGGCTGAATCGATTTTGACGGAATTTAATATTCTAAAACAAGATACTGCGGAACCTTAATAATACTTGTAGCGATATTTACCTAGATATACCTATTTTTTTTTTTCGAAAAATATACCTACAATCAATTTTGATAAAATTTCACGTAATTGAATTTTTGACGTCTGTGATGTCTTTCATAATAATTCTTATTTTATTCCATACATTCGTTTTCAAAAGATTTTTTTTTGCAAAAAAAAAAATCAAAATATAAAATACTGATTTTTTTTAATAAAAAAACTGGGCAGATGAATTTTCTGGTCATCAACACATTGGCGCAAAATTAAAGTCCATTGAACTCCAAACTAAATCAAATTTAGTTTGACACTAGTCTATAAAATTACATTTTTGGCAATTATAGACAAGTTAAACTACACTTTATCTTTAAAGACTTGCATCAAAATTAAAATCATGAAAACCCTATTTTAATTTTGATAGTGTCACTTTTTCTTCTCTCTGACTCCTGTCAATTTGTCATTTTCTATAAAACAAAAAAAACTTGCAAAATGTTTTCGGAGGACGAAGATTTTTGATTGTTTGAAGATTTTCAATTGTTTGAAGACAATTTTAGGAAGCTCAAGGAGTATAAAACAGGATGCTCAAGGAGTATAAAACACGAAGCTCAAGGAGTATAAAACACGAGATGATGGATTTTCAACTTTCCGAAAATCCTACAGAGCCTGCCGAGTCAATCAATTTATCAATTCACTAAAAAGACAACATTTTTATTAAAGACGCATAAGTTGTTGTTTCTTTATTCGGATTTATTTCTATTATTATTTATTACCACCATTTAATTTATATGATTGAAGTTCTGACTTGAAATTTTTATTTAACATTTTTAAAACAAGCTTTGTTCTTATATTTTGTAAATCATTCGTTCCTGAGACAGGTTGAGAAGTTCATGAGATAGACGTGATTCCTTTCACTAAGCTCTCGCATTTTTTGCTGAAGGAATGTAGCTTTTTCATTAAAACTTTGCTCAGCCAACCTAGCTTTTTGAATTGCTTCGTTTGCTTTGCGTAACGCATCATTTTCATTTTTCAGTCGTGTCTCCACTGATGCAAGGTTATCTTCAATTTGTTTTCTGTAAAAATTAATAAAAGTTTTGCATGAGAAATTTATTTTCTATTTACATATTTACCTAAAAGATTTTTCTATTATTTCGATCTCTTTTTCATAGTTTGCTTTTATTGTTGACACTAAATCCTCCAGACGCAGTTTTTCCAGCTCTAATCGCTTAACGTCTGCTTGTATTTCAACTAACAATACCGGTGTATTGAAAATAAAAATAAAATTATATTCCGGGCTGATGACATTTGACGACAGATAGAAAAGTGTGTTTGCTTTGTTTACTTAGCGAACTGTCACTGTTTAAGGCGTGTTCCGCACAAATAATTTAGTGAAATGTTTTAAACCCCACACTAGTTGTCAGTACATCAGAAAGAGTCTATAATTACTTTAAAGTTAGAGAACTGTTTCAAAGTTAAAATTAAGTTAAGAAGTGTGGCATTAATTCCTTAAACTTAGGCTGACTATAATTTTGCGCCATTATATTAATTTAAGAAAAGTTTTTTGATTTCATGTATTAAAATAAATAATAACAAATTTATGTGACCTAATGTTACAATTATTTTTATTTTGAATTTTGGCTAAGAGCAAGTTCGTGCAACTCATTAGTGCAATTCATATTAGGTAACTGAATCAGCTGCCCATTTTAATAATTTAATAAGCTATATATGTTTACTTTTTACGTCCAAGACTGTCTAATGTTCTGTTGTTTAATTACGTTGGTATGTTCTTTTTTCTTAAATATATTGGGGCATATTCATAGACACTGGCTTAAGATGTTTTTAAGAAAAACTTAGGTATATGTTTATCCTATTCGAATAACATTGTTTCAACCCAGTCTAAGAAAAACTGTAGTTTAAAAACAACTATGAATATGCCCCATTATGTTCTTTATTCTTCGTTAAACGAAAGCCTTTTTAACAGATGAACTTTTCAACCATTGACATATAATTTGATTCATTTACTCAAAATATACGCCAAGGGTTATATTTAATTATTTCCTCGCTAAAATGAACCTTTGTCAAATTTTTTTATTAACACAAACAACACACTCATACTAAATTTAACGACCACGACAATTATCCTCACAAGAGTAATAAAAATAAACAACACGGCCGCACAACGAAATTCCCCTCCTTTTTTATGAATATTCTTCTGGCCTGACCATGAAAGACGTTACTATAGCCCACACTTGACTTTCTTTTCTTTTTCAGAAAAAAAAAAAACCAACATAGTTCCTTTGCGGTGAAGGTCGTTTGCCCTCCCTCATTGCCTGCTTAAAAGTTTCAAGGCGATGTGCTTGCTTCGCTGAGTTACTTTTCATTTCGAGGAGAAAGATCATCCTCAAGGACATTTTTCATTTCGTTTCTCTGTTTTTTTTTTTTTTTTTTTTTTCAACTATTTGCTTTCATTTAAAACTTAAATGTGCATACCATTCCTATTTTCAATGTCTATATACATAAGAGTTTATGTTTCCAAGAAAACCAAAACCAAACCGAACAACTAAATAACTAAATGCAGAAGCCTTATCCCAGATTAAAAATTCATCGTTTCTGATAGAAGTAACAATTCTAGAACAACAGAAAAGTTTGGGGGAAACTTACAAATTGCTGATGGGTTTAAAGATTCAACCCTTCGTCTGTTATGCAAACCCCCTTTATTCCAAAGAACTATAATGTGGTGCCTTCGAAAGAAGTCAAAAAAGTTAAAGTGCATGGTATATATATATGAGGTCAGAGCATCAAGCTAGGCGCAAAAAGGCCAAAGGATATGAAGGGCATGAAGTTCCAAGTCCCAAAGTCATAAAATCCAGAGACATTTTATGGGCCAACACTTTATTGTCGTGGAGAAGACTCAGATTCAGATCTGATCCCTAATGCAATTGTCATATATTTTGTTGACTGTTATTGTTCTACATATATTTTATTTTATTTTTTTTTTCTATCTTTCTAGAGCTGTCTTCATTGCTGACCAGAGATTTGTTGTCCTGAATCAACCGAATAAATTTTGGACATTGCAGATTAAATACGTTCAAGCTAGGGATGCTGGTGCATATGAGTGTCAAGTGTCGACGGAACCAAAAGTTAGTGCTAAAGTTTATCTCGAGGTTGTGGGTAAGTAAATCCTTCTTTGAAAATATATTATGATGATGATGACTATTAACCTTATGTGTTGTATGTATGCGATTATATTGTTATGGGAAGGATTTGAGGATAATTGAGTAAAACAATTTCCGGGAAATATTTCGTTTTGTTAAGAAAATAGACTTTAAATAAGGTTTAATGGAAATTTTCTGACTAAGGGATTATAAGATGGATGTCACTGAAAGGATTAAATTAAGGATGAATAAATGTCATTAAAGTCGGAAGGCATAGATTAATTAATTTGAGGTTGTTCAAATAAGGGAGAAGTAATTTCATTTCACACAGGTAATTTTTGAAAAAAAAAAAAAATAATGAAATGAAATGTGGTTACATTTATTATTGAGTTACAATAATAACCGCATCAAAATATACTAGTATGGGAATGATTTGAAAATAAATTTAAAAAGATACTTAAATGGAGTTTTGTTTTCATATAACCCTTCCATTTAGTAGAAATCTTGTTGAATGGTATTTTAACGTGTTTTAACGTTAATTGAACAATACTGCTTTTAATGAAGTTTTAAAACGATTTTTGTAATAGACCGAGAATCAACAGTAATTTTTGAGTGTGATTGATAAACCATTAAAGTTGTTTTATTCGATAGCATCATCATCATCGGCTCGACAACCGGGGTCCGGTCCTGGCCTCCTTTAACAAGTCTCTCCACCTATCCCGGTCTCGAGCCGACGCCATCCAGTTGCGCACCCCAAGGCTCCGGGCGTCCTGGTCTACGCCATCTCTCCAGCGCAAGCATGGTCTACCACGCTGTCGTCTGCCATAGAATGTACCACAAAGAACTTTCCGAGCAGGTTCCTCTTCGCTCATGCGAGCTAGGTGCCATGCCCACCGAAGTCTACCGAGCCTAATTTTTGTCACGATATCTGCTTCAAGGTAGATTGCGTACAATTCATGATTGTACCGTCTCCGGAATCGTCCTTCCTCACATATGGGGCCAACAATTCTCCTTAAGACTTTTCTCTCGAACGCGGCTAAGAGGTCAGAGTGCCTTTTGCTAAGCACCCAAGTCTCGGATCCATATGTGAGTACTGGCAGGACCATAGGATGTTAAATTCTAGACATTTTTCCATCGCCTGCCTAAGGGTAAAGATCTGATCAGTTGTTGATTTGCCTGGAAGGAAACAACACTGACATATTGTCTGATGAAACCATCATCATAGCGTATGGGGTTATCCGGTCTTGTAGGATAGAGGAGAGTATCTTATAGGCGGTACTCAACAACGTGATACCTCTATAGTTGCTGCACGTTGTGACATCTCCTTTCTTATGTATGCGGCATATTATACCTTTTCGCCAGTCTTCTGGCATTTCTTCATGCTCCCAAACGTGCACTATAATATCATTAATTGGCTGACGTAGAGCTGGCCCACCGTGTTGAAATAATTCGGCTGGTATACCATCAGCTCCAGGGGCCTTGTTTTTCTTTAGCCGGCCTATAGCCTTCTCAACCTCTTCTATGCTTGGTGACGAAAACATAGGGTATTCGTCTTGAAGCAGTGGAGCCTCCACTTCTGCAGTGAGTTGACCATTTAGCAATTCATTAAAGTACACTTCCCATCGCTTCAGTATGCTTTGTGGATCGGTGATCAGATTTCCCTCTCCGTCCTTGCAGTATGTGCAGCGTGGTGTGTACTGCGTCATGTTTCGGACGGATTGGTAGAACTTCCGCGCCTGGTGCGGACCTCGCTCTCGGCTTTTTTCTATTTCACAGATTAAGTTCTTCTCCCAGGCTGATTTTTTCTGTCTGTGAAGCCGTTTTTCTATTCTTCTGAGCTCTTTATATTCTTCTTCGCGTGCCCGCGTTCTATGAGATTGTTGCATTGCTCGGTACGCAACATTCTTAAGTTCAGTCGCTAGCTTGCATTCATCATCAAACCAGTCGTTCCGATTTCTACGACTGCTGCCTAAGATGGAGTTGACAGTACTAATGACAGTATTCTTAAGGCGTGTCCACTTCTCATCTACGCCAAGCATACTGGCTCCAGGACTTACTCTCCCTAAATCAAGTGATTCTAGGGCCGAGTCCTAACGCATTACCAAAAATGTTACTGGCATTTTTATCAGGGCGGCCGTGTTGATTCGAACCTGATCGGCGGATGCAATACGTCTTCGCAAGGCAATCCGCCCTCGGAAGACCATACCAACAAGATAGTGATCCGAGTCGATATTGGCGCCTCGGTACGTTCGTACCGTCATCAAGTTCGAGTAGTGGCGACGGTCTATCAACACGTGGTCTATTTGGTTACGAGTGACTCCATCAGGTGATACCCAGCATACTATAGCATACTATATTATAATACTAGTCTTTTTTTTTAAACAGCTTCTTGCAGTACAAAGTGATGCATTTGTTAGAGTGCATACTTTGCAAAAATGCATTTTTTTATTTGCTCAATAGGGCAAGTATATTGACATTACGATACTAGAGAAGCCTAAAAAAGTAGGTTTCGTCATGCCGTCCGTCGGTCTGTCTGTGTGGATGTGCGGATTTGCGTATGTTTGGTTCTCGTGCAGCGATCTACAGCCTAAAAGGTTTAACGGATTTAGTTCAAATCTCGTACATAGCACTTTTTGCTGATTCCCTAGAATAGAAGTTCGAATTTTTATTTTAGCCCGGCTATAACGGGTACCTGCCATATAACGGTTTTAGTTTTTTCAAATTTTCTCAAGGCTTTAACGATTTTGATAGAACTGTATTTCAGGTTTTTGGCTAAAAATTCACATAACGGAGATTTTGTGTTAACGTTTTTTTACAAATTTGGCCACAACTTAGTAACGGCTCAGTTGATTCTTTTTAAATTCAGTATAGATTTTAAACTTAACATTTAACACAACATGGGCATTTACAGTTTTTTTTTGATAAAGAGTCGTTTAATGATAGCGGTCATACAACTTTGATTTCACGTTTAGGCCATTTTTGGATATTTTTCAAACTTTCTTCAGAATTTAATAAATTTAAATTTTTGTAGTTCCATAGTTTGCTACAAGAGCAAGTTCGTGCGACCCAGTCATGCATTTTATTTTATTTTTTGGAAAAAAAAACCATTGACAAGCCGTTAACAAAAGCTGATAACAAATATTGTCTATAAAAAAATAAAATACACTGTTGATGCAGCCTTAAGATTAGATTGGAAGATTGAGATTAAGATTGGACCTTAAAAATGCTTAGCTTCCGCTGATTTTTTAAATTTTAAATTTAACTTTTCCTGTTCCGTTTTGGTGCTTGTCCCCGATAAGCATATTTTTCTTTAAACCATTAGCAATGCCATCTCTACATAATCATTTTCACAACTAAAAATTAGTTAAAGGTGAACATAGCCATTTTTGTTTGCTGTGTAATTTATTTACCTGTTGGGATCGGTAATTTTAAATCGGTAATTTAAAAGCTCATTTCTATGCTTGCCTCTACGCTCTACTTATCCATGTTCAGTATCCAAAAACATTGAACCAAAAAGCTTTTACCAACAATAATGAACCAAAAAGATAGAACCAAGAAGCTTTCCCCAACAATAACGAACCAATTGGCTTTTATTATAGAGAGGACGAGCAAATGATTTAATGTGATACATGAGGATAATTAATGAGATAATTTTTTTCTTAACATACATCTTCTTATGTATAAAAATGGATGTTTGTTTGTTTGTAAAAGTGTTGTAGACTCCAAAACCGCCCATCCAATTTAGCTCAAACTTTCAGGAAATCTTCGATACTATTCCGACTATTGGAACGCATCGCGAAAACAATTCTATAGAAGGAAGCGTGTTGCAGTTGTATCCGAGTTCAGTATGATGTACACAGATGAGATGTACTTGGCCGCATTTACACTGTCCATCCCAATAACGCCGAGTGTTTTTATTTGCGAATGCTGCTACATGTAATCAAGGGACCAGCATCATTTGAATCATTGAAAACCGTTGATGGTAAAATGTGTATAACATACAGAGAAGCGTGTTTGAAGCTTGGCTTACTCGAAGACAATTAGCATTGGAATACATCACTAACAGAAGCAATTATGTTAGCAATTATTTTGACCACTTCCGTGCCAGCTGATCCAAAAATGCTTTGGAGAAATCATAAACAAAGCCTAAGCGAGGATATTCTACCGCGCAAAAAAACAATAAATCCAAATCAAAATTACAATGAGGACATTTTTAATTAAGCACTTATTTTACTTGAAGGAGAATGTTTGTCCATTAAAAACAAAAATTTAACAGAGGTTGGGCTGCCAGCAGCGGCACGAAACATAAGCGACATGGAAGACATAAATCTGGTGCGAGAAAGGCAATATGACATTGATGAGGATCTTCAAAATTACGTCGAGAATCACAAAAGAAATTTACCAGATGAAAATGGTGGACTTATTTTCCTCGATGAGCCCGGAGGGACTGGTTAAACATTTTTTTCAAATTTGATTCTCGCTGAAATTCGCATGCAGCACAACATTGCATCACTCGCAGTTGCGTCATTGCAGCGACGTTACTTGATAGTGGGCGAACTGCGGTTCAATCTGATCCAAGCTGAACCGCCAAAATGTCATATCAGAAAAAAAAATTCTGGAATGGGCACTGTTTTGGAAGAATGCAAAATAATAATTTGGGACGAATATACTATGGCCCACATCTGGAAGCACTTGATCGAACTTTGCGTGATCTAAGAGACAACGAAGGTGGAGATGACATGTGAAAAACAATTACGCTATCGATAAATATGCGTGTGCAAATGCAGCAAGATGCTTCAGCTCAAGCATTTGCTAAGCAACTGTTAGATATTGGTAATAGCAAACTTGCTGTATCGATCCGATATGGTTTCCGCCAAACTTTTGCCAGTTAGAGCCATCAATTAACGATGTTGTGCAAAAGGTTTTCGTTGATGTCACAACCAACTACAAAAACCACGATTGGTTTTGTGAACGTGCAATCCTTGCACCGAAAAACGATGACGTCATTAAAATTAATTATCAAATAAAACCCAAAATTCCTGGCAAGGCAATGAAATACAAATTCATTGATACAATAGAGTAGAGGAGAATGAAGCTACAAACTATCCTATGACATTTTTTAAACTCATTGGAGTCATCTGGAATGACGCCACATGAATTAGTGCTTAAAATAAGTTCACCGTAATCCGCAATTTGCAACGGAACCAGACTTATCTGACCAAATTTAATAGAGAACATAATTATCACTGGTAAGAGCAAAGGCGAAGATGTGCTGATCCCGCCAATACCAATGCTTTCAACGGACTTGCCGTTCACCTTTAAGTGACTGCAATTTCCCGTACCTCTAGCTTTTGCAATCACCATCAACAAAGCGCAAGGACAATCACTAAGTGTTGCTGGTCTTAATTTAGAAAATGCATGCTTTTCTGTATGTGAGATGCACCAGAGTTGGAACCAAAAATTTATACATTTATGCACAAAAAAAAAAAACTAAGAACATTGTATATACTGGAATTGTGTTAGTAAAGTAAAGTAATTTATCAAACAAAACAATAAAAAAAATGGGTATATACCTACTTCCATTTAAAAGAAAATACTTTTTTTAAATTTCTTAAATGAAAACCATTCAATTACAAGAAGTCGAACTTATCGCTTAATGTTTTTATATTATCGTTTATATCATCGCGCTATCTGCTCGGAATGGCAGAACAATGTCTGTCGGGACAGCTAGTATTATATAATATCAAACCATTTTTTTTAAATTTTCTATCGCAATAATTACATAAAATGAATCAAAAATACAAATATTAACAAACATTAAAGTTTAACAATTCTATCTACACCTAACATGCCAGGAATTTAAGGGTATTACTAAAAAGCAAATATCCCCACAAATGTGATTTTAATTACTAGGTACATAGAAATAAAAAGAAATCACTCTTCTGTTTTACAAGGAGCCTGTGGTCATGTTTTTCTCTCGAAACACTGGTCATTCAAAAAAGTAATATGAAGCTTACCACAAAACTTCAATTCCTATTTTATAAAAGAACAAAAAATCCTTTGTCGTAAAACGTGCTGAAGAAGCAGACTGTTCTGAGTTCTATACGCAATAACCATGCAGTTTATGATCGAACGTGCAAAAGATACTTAGGCGCGTCATTTAAAGTCCAATTCCCATATAAAATCCTAAGCGATCATCCATAAAAACTCTCACTCCTTTCCTTCATACATCGGTAATTCTCTTCAGCCTTTATGCTGGGGTGTGTTCGTTTAAGTGTGTTTGTGTGTTTGGTAAGGAGATATCAAAGATAAAAAATAAAACTCACTAAGGAATCCAATAAAAATACAATTTGCCATAGGAATCCTTTTAAGTTTCTTGTGTGTAGATTTCTGTGGTCGTTATCACAGTTCCCCCTTTTTTCGTCTTTTATTCCATTTTTTTTCCTGAAAGATACACAGGTGTTATTTGTGGGTGGAGGTTATAGGGGGAGTGGAAAATTAGAACTTGGTTTTGACAGGAGGATTTCCTAGTGATTCCAATTTTTTTTATGAAGGAGAAAATCTGTTTCGAGAGACAGACATGCCACATACACCCCAACTCTGGGAGGCAATTGACATTTGAGCAATTTGATGACAACGATGACGACGACTTTGTTCCAAAGCAGAAGATTTCATCCAATTTGGAATACTTCTAGCTCACATTCAGATAGTCCTTATGGTAAGAAAAGCAAGAACAACAAAAAAAAAAATATTCATATGTGGACATTAGGAAATAACTAGGACAAGGAGGAGAGAGAAAGAATGTCTATTTGCCTAATGGAACCCTCAATTGCTATCGATTTGAGAAGGATATTAGAAAACTGAATGTTTGGACCAAGTAGGCGTAACGATTTGCAGTTTAGAGATTTCTATAGCCCAATAGAATGTCCTTTCATAGAATAGAGACAAAAGGTTGGATTTAGAACAAAAACCAATGAAGTGAAAAATATATCCATATACACAAAGATTTTATTTAGATAGACGAACCTTCGATTAAATAGAACTAAGTATAACCTTTTTCTATTTAATATAAAGACCTAACATAGATTTGTCTAGACATTGAGTGATTTTAGCTTTTAAAAATAAATTAGCTAAATGGTTTTAGTTTCATCATGGTATTTTTGTTGCTGGCGATTTTAAATAACAAATGAGGAATAATAAATAAAATTGATTAATAACATAAAGAGAGTTCAAAATATTTACTGGTAAAATCGTTAGTACTGAAGGTTGAACAGATAAGCGAAAAAGTGTAACAGGAAAGCAGAAAAGCTCAGGAAATTTTTTGTGATCAATAAGGAATATTTTACACGGCTGGTTTTATTAATGAAAGATATGAGGCCAAGTTTAGACACTATATCAAAATTTTAATTTCAATTTCAATTTTATTAATAATCGATTGCTTTACACAGTAAGATATAATCTTATATATAATATTCTCTTGTCACGGTGTTTGTAATATATCTCCTCCGAAACGGATCGACCGATTTTCGTCATCCGAAGCATGCATATCGGCCAGGGTAGAGAATCGGACAACATCTATTTTTCATCCCCCTAACTGTTAAGGGTGGTCCCCTAAATTTTTTTTTTATTTTTTTGGAATTTTTTTTTTTTTTTTATTTTTTTTATGATAGGTACAGCATACAAAAATACACTGAATTACAAAAAAAGTGGCGCAGCTTGAAATTTTGCAACATTTTGAAGTAACTTAAACAAATAAACGTTTTTCTGGTACAGTTTTGTTTATTAACATAAAAGTAAGTCATTCATGTAATAAAAAACGAAAAAATAGGAAGAACTTAGAAATAAACCATAAATTAAGGAAAATGGGCATAAACTTCAAAACTTCAAATTTTACATTTTTTTTTTTTTTTAAACTAGTCCTTGTTTCTTCAATAGTGGGTATTGCCTCCACGAACATCTAATAAAGCTTTAATTCGCCTGGGCATACCTTGGATAAGGTTGTCAAAATGATAACAACAAATCAAAAAGTATGACTGCGCCACTTTTTTTGTAACTGAGTGTACATACAACCCTCAATTTTCACCCCTCTACGATCAACCCCTATTTTTTATTTGTCAATTAAAAACTTTAATTTATTTTGCAAGGATTTTTTTTTTATTTTGTCATGACTTAGAATGAAAAAATTCATATTACTCTGATCAACCCAATTTAATTTGATCTCCCGCCCTCACCGGTCGACAACTGATCAATTATCAATCGATCAGTTATCCCCGTCAGGTGTCACCACTCATTCAGCAAACATCACGGAGTAGGGATGAGGACGAAGTCGGTCTACTCTCTCACTCACTATACATTTTTCAGCCATTTCTTTTGGTTTTATTTGTGTATCTATCGTAGCAGTGACTGTTATACGTATTATTTTAATTTTTCTGTGCAACTCTGATGTTAATTTTAATATCATCGTAAATTTATCATTAATTTCCAGTGCAATAATTATCTATCTACAATTTATTAATCTGACAAAAAATAGTTTTAACTCTCAGTTAATTAATTGATCTCATGTAAATAAACACTGAGTAAGAATTTTCTCGATGCATAGCTCGCAAACGGTTGAGACTTCAAAAAAAAAAATCAAATAACAAAATGTTGTAGTAAATTTTATGAGCTGTAATTTAATATAAGCTATAAGCGAAAGATAAAAAAAAGGGCATTTATGACCCTTCCCTTTTCACGGCTCACCTGCTAGACGTCGGGACTTTTAGTATGTTAACTCCTTCAGCAGCCTGGACAATATTTCGAAGGAACAACTTTTTTCTAACTCACGACCTTTCATTACAGTATGTATAGCTGAGTGGCGCGTCCCGCCCTCTATCTCAAAACAGTTGAGGGCATGAAAAAAAATATTTTTACGAAATTTGTCGCAAATTGTATGCTCTACAATTTTGATAATAGATGTCAGCATCACTTATTTGAGAGAAACCGAGATAATCGCGAAACAAGCGGTTATTGTTACTTTTGACATTGAATAACTAACTTTTCGTAGTTCTGGGTCCGAGAGCTGAGTACATCTAATGTTTTTTCAGGGGTCCTGCTCCGGTCTCTTGCGAGGAAGTGAAAATTTTCCAAAACTATAATTGTCATGAAAAGTGCATCTCATCTTAGTCGTTCGTTTCGACGAAATATTATACTTCCCCTTCAATCTTTGTAGAAATAACAACGCACACAAAAGGATTGGGTGTATGTCACTAGGCCGTGGTTTTTCGGAGTCGTCAGTGCCATTATCCTTTACTCACAACTTTTAGTACGCCAATATGAAGCTGTATACGAGTTTCCAGGGTGACTCCTTATTTTGCCTTAAATCAGTAGGTACTATGTTAGCTTACTATGAAAATAATGTAAAAAGAACTACAAGTGTTTTAATTAAAATTAGGTATTCGCTCTTAATTTTTTGTGCGTTTATGAAAAAAGTTTGTCCTCTGTATGTGGCTTAGATTTGGGAACACCATGCTTTTCCCACGGACAACTATATGTGGCATGTTCTCCCGTGGGGAAACCATCCAGTTTGTTTGTGTTGGCTAAAGACGGACTAACCAAGAATATTGTACACTCTATTGCACTGAGAGATTAATTTTTTTTTCAACTGCCATAATTGATAGTAACAATGTAAATAATTATTTTTGATGTTTAGATAGCTATCAGAAATTATAATTCAAAATATAGTCGTTATTTTAATAAATATTAATTCATTAACCTAAATAAAGCATACTTTTATTGCTACTGGCTTTCGATTATAAGTACATCCTCACACACTTATAAATAGTAGATAGTTATTTTTATTGAACTAAAAAAATGTTTTCTGAAATAATATAAATGACGAAATAATGTTTGCCGAGTCAGCTTATTTTAATTTAAAATTTCAAAAAATAATGTTTTTTTTTAATTAAAAGCTTTGCGAAGTCAGAAGCACTAAAATTCGCAAAATTTGTTTGCACTTAATGTCCAAAAATAGTGGGAAGTTGCAGGGATGGCCCGTCAAGTCGACTGTTTTCCAATTTTTTTTTTTTAGTTATGAATGAATTTGAGTAAATAACGAAACATCTTAAACGTACATAGTGCAACCAGTAATCACAAATTAAAAGTTGTAAGTAACGAACTAGGTGATACGAAGTTCACCGGGTCAGCTAGTATCTTATAAGATAGTGAAAAGCTATAGTTTAAAACATTTTAATGGAAAATACAAAATAATATATGTATTATACAAATTAATTAAACTTTAAAATTATAACTGCTTAAAATTTTAAGTGGAAAAATACAAAATAATAAATTTACGAATAAATCAAATAATTTGACTTTAAATTTTAAATTTATAAATTATAATTGCTTAAATGTTACTTGTTTAAAAAAAAATGGCATTAATTTTGAAAACTCAGTTTAATTTATTGATTTTTTTTTTTAAATTCAATTATTGCATTACGCATATGGGTATACTATACCACATAGAGTTTGAATTGTTTCAAACTGTAAATAAAAGAACATAAAAAAACAAGCCAAACAACATTTTTTATATTTCTTCTCCTTTTTCGACAATATATGTAAATGTTTTCCACTGGTATTTCCTGGTCTTTAATTTTGATTTGTTTAAGGCCAGCTGGTTTGGTATTCAATTTTTTCAATTTTCAAATGATTTTATTTCAAATAATTTACAAATGTTTTGTTTTCCATTCATTACATGACATGACATACGCCGTCTGCCAGTTGGCAATAATGTTTAATTCAATAATAGTACAGTGTTTTTCATTATACAATTTAATTTTTTATTTTTTTTTTAAAGCTCATCAAAAATACGTTTTCGGTAACTAAGTGCTATTTTTATATATTGATACAAATTGTTCCAATCACTCCCACCGTTAAGAATATTAACCATTTCAGTATCACTCAGATAATTTTTCCCAAAGGTACTTCTTCAAGTTTCTTCAAGGATCGGACATCTACCCAGAAAATGAAACATATCTTCCTTCTCTCCAAGGTTACAAAGCTCACATATTTCTCGTAGATCGCTTCTGTGCGGTATATAGTTCAGGGGAAGTAACTCTCCTCGTGCTTTTAAAATGAGTGTCAAGAGGTCGGTTGAGTACTCCACCCTGAAATAATTATTCGCTGCCAAGTTGTGGTCAAGTTGGGCATATATGTTCCTATGAAATGAACTTCTGGCTTTCTCAACATAGTTTTTTCGTTCGTTTGGTATTTGATTATATTGACATTTGGTATTAATTTCTGTCAATTTGATACTTCTGAGATAGAATTCAATAACACAAAGCATTTCCTAGAAATTGTTTTTTCTATATGGCTAAAAGAAGTAAGAAATTGACGTAAGTCAATCAAGAAATTGCTATTTTATTACCAAAGTTGTTGTCAGTTTTGCAGTTTGCAACAGTAAAGAATTAAGATTTGATATACAAATGGTGAGCCTTACACTTACTGCAATAACAAATTGGCGCTTATATGCGACGTTTTAAATACTATTACTATTCTTCTCCTTCTTCTTCTTCTTCTTTTGTTTTCTTCTTCTTCTTCTTCTTCTTCTTTTTTTTTTCTTTCTCTTGTTCTTCATCTTCTTCTTCTTCTTCTTTTTCCTATAACCCAGCCGTCTTCTATTTTTTTCTGCTTGTAGAGTAGGAACAGGAGCGTTAGGACTATGTGCGCTCACATGCATAAACTACCCATTTATCGATTCAAACAACTTTCCAATTTGCGTTTTGACACAAGCTTAACGATAAACCCAAATCAGTTTCTCATTTTGTGTTACACAGAATTGTAACTGACATCAAACCAAATCGTTATCGTTGAATAATATATCAAACCTGCTTGATTAAGCGTACCAGCGCTCATATTAAAGTAAACACTTTTCGGTGTCTTGTATATGTAAATTAATATTTTTATTCTTCGGTT
Source organism: Baccha elongata (assembly GCA_951217065.1). NCBI lineage: Eukaryota > Metazoa > Arthropoda > Insecta > Diptera > Syrphidae > Baccha > Baccha elongata. The sequence goes on along the minus strand of OX578272.1, from coordinate 61,700,174 downwards.
GAAGTTTTAAAAAAACTTTATTTTAACACAATATTATACTTTATATAAAATGAAATGAAAATGATAAGTTGACAAGAAGACCGGTACCGACGGGCGATTGTATTTGACTGACTGTTCTAGAGAAGATCTTCCTCTTCGATGCATGAGTTTTATCTCACATAGTGGGTGGCATAATGGTATCTTTTGCTTTGGTTGCATTTGCTTTGTTCTTTGTTATCTCGATGCTGATCATGCAAAAAGGGTTTCGGATCGATGGGATTGTTGCGTGTGCAGAAGGCGGTTGTTTACACTGGATATGATTACTTAACTTGTATTATAGTGCATTTAAATTTTTTGAATAGCATTTTAATTGCATAAGGAGAACCTACCTTAGTTATTTATGTCGAAATAAATAACTTCTAGGTTTTATTTCTCCTTTACACACAAAAATCATTTTTAATGTGGCTTTATTGGCATGGTCGCCACTGTAACAGGGTTGGACGTACAAGCAAAAGAATTAAAGCTTTGTCCTTATCACACTCTTTCATTTTCTTTATTGAATGAATCTATTCTTTTCTTTCCTTATCAAAAAATAGGATGAATCCAATATTGTTAAACTATTGCATTTGTTGAAAAGCAAAGTAAAATCAATTGGAGTCATATGAGACACATTTAAAAACTACCAGTATGATAAGCAGCTATCAATTGGTTACTGGATTGTTATTTGATTTAATATCCTGCTGGATTGCCTTTATAAGAACAACCTCAATTCGAAATATAGTCCACCAGTTTTTGGTGAACGGAGGAACTGATTGATGTAAAGACGTCCTAAATCGGTCAAAAATCTTTGGAAATTGTGGCTACGGTCACGATATCATTATTTCATTTGTCTCTGTTGGCAAAAACTACATTAACCAAATTGTAGGAGAGTATTTTAATTGAGCGCAGTTTCGACTATTCTGGTCGGTTTTTTTTTTCAATAACTCGTTTGTGAAAGCCTTGAGCTGCACAGCAGGAACTCTTTATGAATTGAATAGACGGTTATTGGACTTATATTGAACATATATGCACACTTACACATTTTATAATTTCCCTAAACTGTAGTCGTGACTGTGAGCCTAGGATTTAGTGGCTCTGGTATAGAAAAGCTTACAGGACGCAGAACAATTCTAAATTAGTTGAAGCAGACTACGACCAAACTAATTTAATATATTCTTAGGGAACTATTTTAAAACCAATCAATCACTTTAGTATAGTGCTATAGTATATTCACGGTGAAATGGCAAATCGAATAAATGAAGCAATGAATCACAAAACGGTGGTTCAAATTTTATTATATTATAAAATCAAAACCACTAAACTTATTTGAAACAACAGAAAAATCAAACCATTTCGTTTCCAATTTTGCAGTTCCTCGAACTGAAATCTCTGGTGAACCAGATCGTTACGTAAAAGCTGGCAGTATTGTTGTCCTACGCTGCATTATCCGTGGTGCTCTAGAACCGCCAACATTCATCATGTGGTATCATGGATCAGAGCAGTTAATGGGCGATTCCAACCGACATCGAATGCAAATCGATAGAAATTTTCCAGAAGTTGAAGGTGCATTAAATACGGTAAGTCTATTCTGTTTTATATTCAGATACAAAAAAAAATAACCATTAGCTGTATTGGATCAAATGTTCTCTTCAATACAACATATTTTAATCCCAAAACACACATACACACAAACATTTGTTGCTGAATCACTATCAAACATAAAACTAATGTCCCTAATGTCCGCCTTTTCTATTTCTATTTCTCTATGTTTTATATGTTATGTCCACCAGATGGGTTCATTAATCATTGAAGTGACGAAAAAACGGGATTCTGGAAATTACACATGTAGTCCGTCGAACAGTCCCAGCGCCACCGTGACGCTCAATGTGATAAATGGTAAGTCCAAATTGCGATTTGTAATGTATACAGATGTTTTCTGGCTGAAATAACATTTATTATACTTTGTATACATATCCATGGTCCTCGTATTGTGAATTACGACGATGTCGACAAAATAAAAGTCATTGTTGGCACCATTTTCTATTTATTTTTTTTTTTTGTTCGTGTATTATATTGATTCAAGAGAAAACGAACATTTTTCTGACAAAGGTTTTTCTTTGTTTTATTTTTATTGCAGGTGAACATGCTGCATCCGCCATTATGTCATCGGCAAGTGTTCTCAACAGAAATGCCATTTATATTGTTCTAATGCTGTCATTTTTGACTTTTGCTAAATCGTGACACGCACGACTAATTTTAAGTGAAATCGCATAAATTAATTTTACGAAATATTTAAGCAACTAGACATATTATTTTGTTTTGATTTTTAAATTGTAAATATAAATGAAATAACTTAAAAAAAAATAAAAATAAAATTTAAACAAAATATCTTATAAAATAAATATAACTTATAGAAAATGTACATTATACTCTAATATTAGTTTTAAATATTTAATATATATAATAATAAAGAAGAAAAGAAAATACATTAAACTGATAATTCAAGTTCTATCAAAATAGGTTAAAAAAAAATAAATACAAATTTAAAACTTTGATAAAAATTAAACAGTATAACAAAAAATTGTAAATGGAATAAACAATGTAATGTGATGCTAGTCATAAGATGTAAATAATAAAAATTCTTCAAATATTTTTTCTTTTGCTCTATATTTATTGCTTGTTAAAAAATTTGTGATTTTTTAAGTTGAGAAAAATAAACAGGCAATTTTTTTGGGGAATAAAATTCATTTACATACTACATACTGGCACTTGGTGTATGAGACGGGCAGATATGTGCAAAATGGTTTCCGAAAAGTATTTAAAAACAAAATGCAAACACTTTTTTGATTTAGTAGGTAGGTATTTCAAATGCAAAACAAAAAACTAGTTTTGTTTTTTGTATTTTAAATACTAAATGCAAAATAGGTATTTTAAAAAAAATGTTTGGAAAAAAAATTTCGAACTATTAATTTTACAAAAAAAAAAAAACAATCAATTGTTTTCCAAAATGTTATGTAGGTAATTATACAGGGTGATTCACGTAAGTTGTACCAAAAAGATAGAGCTAGTAGGTTGGGTTGATACTTGAAAAATATCCTACGAGAAGAGGTCTATCTCTTAACGTTTAGGCGGCAGGGGCAGTTTTCTAAGAAATTGATTTGAAACAGAAAAAAAATTATTAAAAAACAAAGGTATAATTAACAGTATCATGTTTTATCTTTTCGAAAAGCCAGAAATCTATTTTTTTAAGTTCTTTTAAATAAAGTTGTTTTAATAAATAGTTTTTGAAATATTAATTTCCAAACTTAAAATAAAAAAAAAAAAGCATTTTAGCATGCGGTTTTCTCACCCAACCCATCAGCTTTACTTTGTTTGTTTTTTTTCTTACAAATTATGTTAATAACCTTGTATATAGAATTACTGTTCACTACACACCTACTTTTATTATAGGGGTCAAAATACCCCAAAAATAAATCAGCTGTATCTCCGTCAATATTGAGCTTACGGATCTAATCACCAACCAATTTTAAGGAAATTTAGGGCGTGTGTCAACAGCGTTGAAATTTTATCCATTGGCTAAATTAGGACACTAGTGTTGTAAATAAAAACTTCAAAGATTTAGCCTGCTCTGGAGCAGTTTGTGTGTTTGTGAATTGTGTTTTATATAACTCTGATATTAACGATCAATTAATAAAATTAACCGATTACACATTTTTGTTACTTTGATTTTCATTGTGATACAAGTTTGTTGTTTTTATTTTGAAAGTTCAGTTGACAAACCAGTGTAATGTGTTTGTTTTGATTGTTGGATTCTTTTCATCTGCATTTATTTTTGTTTGTTTTGTATTAATCATTAATGTCGAATTTTCCGTTTGTGATTTTGTGAATTCCATTTGATTTTACTGTTTTACGTACGAAAAATTACTAAAAATAACACTTTTTTACAATAGTTTTTTTTACAATGCTATTAATTGTTAAACAAATGTGTAATTTTTTTATTGGAAGTTTAGCTGCGAAACCAGTGTTCTGTGCCGCGTTAAAATTTCCCATTATTTCTGTTATCTTACAAAGTAGTTCTATTTTTTTTTTTAACAAAATATAACGTATAAAAGCCACAATCATTACATAATAATCATTAATTTGGGTTTTTTAACTTGGTTTTAAAGGGAAATTTAGCAAGAACAAAGAAAAATTAAATCATGTATACTATATACATACTACTGTGTAGGTACCTAGATATCGAGAAAATAATTTGCCCTATTAGCGGATCCGAAAAAAATTCATAGGATTTACAAAATATAGGTACCTTATACATTGAAAATGCTAAACCACTCAACCGATCCAGACTCAGCTTCGGATCAATCTACTTTCTGCATTGTCAGTTTTTTATTTGTTTCAAAACCATAAAAAAAATATAGGATTTACAAAATTTAGGTATACGTTGAAGATGCTAAATGGGGCCATACCTTCTAAACTACTGAACCAAATCAGATTGTTTGCTACCTTTCCAGAATCAGCTAAGAACTTTTCTATATGCTGCGTTCTTTGGTTTTCGTTTTTTCCAATTCAAATTTTTACATTTCTCCGTACCAAGAAATAGAAGGGGAAATTTTTCAATTCTTGTAGGGAAATTGAAAAAGCAAGGATTTGTTAAAAAATCCTATTTAATCCAGTTGACACACTGAAAAGCTAAAAAATTATTCACCACCACTCAAATGTCAAAAATTAGCCAGTGGATAAAATTTTAACGCAATTGGCACACGGTCTTAATGGTCTTTAACATTGTTATGCAACATAGTGCACAAAATGTGCTTTGTTTAGGAAATAATATTAATAATAATAATAATAATATTTTAACTATGAGTCTGTAAGGCACATAAAATGCAACAGGTGTTGCACGATACTAGTTAGCACGATACTAGTTAGAAGAATGAATAGAGAGCTAAATGATTTTTATTTTTCTTTGTATACCTCAAGCCCTCATCGGCGACGTATAAGCTGAGAGGTATGCTGAAAAGAAAAAAAAAATGCTTTGTACCCGAGATCCCAAAGACTACACTGAAGGACGTTCTAATAGAAGGTGGCACAGTCGTGTTGCACATAAAGCAGCCTCCCATTAGGCCGTCATAAAGAAAATTGAAAGTACGATTTTCAAGTGATATCAATGAAACAAAACATAAAGAATTGCATTTATACAATACTTTTTCTTTTTGTTGCGTGTTTATTTTTTGCTTAAATCTTGATATTTAAAAAACAATAAAAGGAATTTAATGTTCATTAAATTTCATAAAAGTCAAGTCACGTAAAAACTAAAAAAAAATGTGTTCTTAAGAAGAGGTGGTTTTAGTTATTTTTAATTTCCTCAAAAAGTACAAGACATTTGAACATCTCTTTTTAATCCTAAAACATTAATAAGAGTGTTGAACCAAAAATCATACTTAGGCCCGTTTACTGCAACGATACTTAAGCAATTGCATTTAGGTATGTTCTACATAAATCCTAAGTGACAGTTTATGCAGAGAAAAAAGTACTAAGGTAGGTGTATTGACAATAGACAAAAACAAAACATGACGACGTACAATCCTGTAGCGCCCAGAATTTACGGTCTTCCGAAAATCCATAAGACAGGAATGCCACTACGACCAATATGATCCTCAGTAAAAGTTCCATGTTACAACTTAGCTAAATACCTCATTTCTATATTGAAAAACATAACTTCAGACTCCAAATATAATGTTAAGGATTCGACCGAGTTTAAAGTAAAACTTCGTGAACTTATAACATCGAAAATGATGAAGTTCTAGTGTCTTTTGATGTAATATCACTTTTTACAAATATACCTCTCAAAATGGCACTACAACTGATTGCAAACAACTGGGAAAAAATAAAAGAACACACTACCATCAAAAAAGCCAAATTTCTTGAAATGATCCGTTTCTGCATTATTGATAACAATTATTTAGCATATGGAAACAAAACCTACCAACAAAGAGATGGTATGCCGATGGGAAATCCGGCTTCTCCAATAATAGCGGACGTTATTCTGGAGGAACTTTTAAATACATGCCTTCCTGAACTTATAAACCAACCAAAAATACTGACGAAGTACGTGGACGACATTATTTGCTTTCGTGAAAATGGGAGAAATCGACCAAATACTTAACGTCCTTAATAGCTTCCATGGAAAAATACAATTTACAGTTGAGGTTGAAACAAATAACAGATTGCCTTACCTCGACACAGTCGTAATACGAGAAGGAAAACTTCTAAAAATGGATTGGTATCAAAAACCTACGTCGTCAGGGAGACTGATAAATTTCCGATCCCAATATCCAAAACAAACCATATTCAACACTGCCGAAAATCTAATAAATCGAGTACTCCTAAAAAGTGACGTAGAATTCCACAAACAAAATCGAATAAGAATTAAGAATATATTAATGCAGAATGGTTTTCCGGAAAACATAATAAGAAAATTAATAGGACAACATGCAAACAGAAACAGCCAACCACAAGAACAAAATATAATTTACAAATCGTTTACCTACGTAAAACAAGTTGCTGACAGGTTTAAAACTGCCAAATTATTCGACACCGAAAAATACAAAATGGCAATGAAATCGACAAATACCGCATCACAACTGTACACAAGACTAAAAGCAAAGACGAATAGAATGGAACACTCTGATGTAATATACCAAATTAGCTGCAAAGGAGGAAAAAACGACAATTGCGACCAAATTTATATAGGGACAACTAAACAAAAACTTAAAAAAAGATTATTAGGACACAAATGTGACATTAAAAACAACGCACCACAGAAGACAGCATTGGCAGCACATTGCATCACACTTAACCATTCCCCAAGCTACGACGACACAAAAATTTTACAACGCGAAGAGAACCCAAATAAGAGAATGATAATTGAAACTCTTCACATCAATAATGCCGACAATACAATCAACAGACGTACAGATATGGAGAACGTTAGCCCACAATACAAACATCTGTTAGAGAAAAGAGGGAAAAAAGCTCGCTGCCACTACAATCGAGGAGAATACGTGTTTTATTTATTTCTTATTTCATTATAAAGTTTTGATTTTACTTGTAAGTTCAGCTTACATATTTATTTTAAAGTGCAATATAAATGTAACATTTGTAAGTCTTCTTCTTTTTTATGTTAAATATATTGTGAATTGTAACTAATAATTATGTATACAAATATAGATTGCACATCTTTCCTGATGATGTCCATATTCATGGACGAAACGTCGAACACAAATTAACTTTGTTTCATTTTTTGACCTGAAGCCCACTAAATAATTCAAAAAGTACTAAGGTAGGTGAACCAAATAAGGTCCACCTTATTTATTTTCTTTAATGACTCCCGTATTTTATTAAATATGTTGGCGAACTAAATGGATTTTAAAAAATCTAAAACTAAGACTTAAAATTACAGTTTATTTTTTTATTAATAATTTTATTTTTTTTTTTATTTTGAGTGTGAAAATTAATTTTACAAAAACTATTCACTGAAACAACTTTATTTAAGAATATGAAAAAGGATTAAATTTCTAGCTTTCCAAAAGGTGCCATTTAAGTTTTACCGTTCTTATTGTAGAAAATTGGCCCTCCCGTACGATTTTTTTCTTGTCTCAACCTACTCTCGCTCTATCTTATTGTCAAACTTATTGTTTAAAATAAAATACAATCTTGCACAAAGAGTTACTGCGAAACTAACAAAAAGGCATTATTCAAAACGAACCTTTGCTTGTAGTATGAACACATTTCAAGTCAGCTTTCTAGTTAAAACTCAGCAAAATAATGCTGAAGGAAATAAGTGATAATACAAATAGTAATTGAACTCCGCGTTAGTTAGATACGATGTTAGATGAATCGAAGTCCGCGATAGTTAGATGCGACATCAACTTTTTCAAAAAGGTGATGAATTAATTTTTGGATACCCCTTACAGTGTTCTTAAACCACCTTAGGTACTTCTTGGATTGAAAACAACAACATACTTGCTCATAATGAATACTGCGAGACAAATTTAGAAATTTGATAAACATTCCGCAGTTTTCGCTAAGGATGCACTACGCAGCTTTATATTTTATCGATGAATTTTTAGATGCACGGTCCACAAATTTTTAAGGTCCAAAATGGTATCGAAAAATCTAAAACTGCAAATCTATAACTGAAACTGATATGGTTGCAGGTGGAATACACCTAGGGATACCTAGTTTAATTTTTGTAGATGAATCCTATAGTTTATCTGTCGGAATCTGTTACAGGAATACAGCTAATGATGAACAGACTATAGAAAGTTACTGCAAGCTTTGAAATCTTACAGTGAATTTAGGCTAATCCAAGATAATGATTTTAAGAATTGGTAGTGGTCAATATTCGCGCAGTGAAAAATGGACCTATAAAGGAAAAAATGTGGCAATACTTCGTATCGTGAATAAAAGTACCATGGGTATTGTAATCACAGCTAAATCTTAACATGAAAAAACTTCCATTGAGAACTGATGCAAAAGCGTTCGGGGCCGATGCGTTAAAAACAAATGTATTGAACTGCAATTATTTCGTGCTATATACTGCTTGTGCGAATTTTTCGCTGCCGTACAAGCACAACAAAATATGTATGCTTTGCTTCACCTAAACAAAATAACCGCTTTTATTGAAGAATTTGAACATTACAGTCTATATACTTATATGTGCGGTGGAGTAAACAAACGTGTTTCATTCATTAATACAGAAAGATAGCCATCACTCTTCCTATGAACGATTTAAAATGGAAGCACAAAGACTCACTTTTTAGAAAAACATACAGTCAACTCATGTGTTGGAAACACTTACAGTCAACTCAATTTTGATTTGCGTGAAGGTTCATATTTTCAAAATCGATCTACGCTGAACATAATAAGTATAATATTTAAAATAAGAGGCGAAATAGTAAATTCCCCAATTCGATGTGACCTATAATGTAACCTGAAAGTGAGGGAGCATATTTATCATTTTAGCGCCAGGTGTTCCATTTAAAACGAGTCCCACATGAGGTATACTTTGCAGTAAACACATTGGACATGAATGAAGTATTGAATATTTTATCTTGGTTGGGAAGTTTAGTACAAATATACATCATCCGCACTTAGGTAGCGACAACGTAATTTGAATTTTTAATTAAACGTAAATTGTATGATACAAGATAAAGTTAATGTCAGTCCGGTAGACGACTTTGGCCGAACCATACTAATATTATTATAAATCTGAAAACAAATTGTATTTTTAATATATTATCAAATAAAGTTTCTATCAACTAACTACTCAATGAATACCAAGCTGCTTATATCGTAACAATTATAGCACCACACCATATAACAAATTAACAATATCTCGAGCATCATTCAGCTACAACTCAGACACTTAAAAAAATGCTTGGTTTGTAGATCGTAAAGCTGCATTTGACACCATCTTTCACAAGCGTTTTATAGCTCTGAAATAACTTTGTAACACAAGAAAAGGCGTCATAATTTGGGTCCGTCTAAGCGCCTTACCATTCGTTTTGTTTTTAAGCGATCTCCTCTCAGAACTTCAATTTGGGCTATTTTTTGAAGGAACAAAAATAAAACTTTTTTGCTCCACAGTTTTTTTAGAATATATCCAGCCAACTTGATAATAAAGCTGGCAGGTGAAACAAAGTGCACTTGTTGGTATTTCTTCCAAACTTTTATTTGAAATAAAAAAGCAAACATTTTAAATTGTTATACTGATTTTATACCTTATGCATTGTTTAAATAAACAAAAGCGCAGAATAGGTGTCTGCACAGTAAGTTACTTCCCTAAACATAATTAATTTTCTTCCACATTGTAACTTAGTTTATTTTGAAAAAAGACTTTTAAAAATATTAATTTGCTGCTAAACCATGTTTGCAGAGCAAGTAAGTTAGCAAATTATTAAATATAGGATTGATTTTAATTTGATTTAATTAAAAATAAAAATGTGCTGGCAGGGAACTGCGCGGTTGCTGTCAAGCTGGCAAGAAAAATAAAAAAAAAATACAAGAGCAAAAATAAATAAATAGCAAACAATAACGTACCGGGGAACTGAAATAATATAGACTTTCCCAACACATTGAATGACAAATGTTTTTTTTTTAACTATAAGATTTTATATAAATGGAGCTTAAGGCAATCATCAGCGGATGAAAGAATATTATGTCAACACATATTATTATATCCCCAAGGAGCATTTCAGAGCTACAGAACATTTACTGAATATTAACATCGTAGCTGTAATGTTTAAGCCGTGTATAAAATGTTTACTCACTGTAACTAAAATGTAAACGGTTTTGAGGAATGAAATGTCGTGTTGACAGTATATGAACAAATTTTATTTGATGTACCTGATTTGTACAAATGTGAACGTTCAAAAACTCTTCAAAACACATAATAGTTAACTGGACTAGGTATATAAACATTTACAAATGTAAACGTTTACAAATCGTATAAAGAAAAATATTAAACTGTATAGGTAAATAAATTTGAGATCATATTACTATTATGTATACAAACCAAAACTTAAACAATTTCCATCTATAATTTCCATTATAATATATAAATATATAAAATAATCAATAATTATATTTTTTGTGCAAGTAAAGGCAAAATATCGAACGCGAGAAATAATTTCTTCCAGTTTTCTAAAACAGGTCGATAAAAATAAGGGGCATGTAAAAACTTTCTTATTTTAGAAATTGTTTTAAAACACGTCACGTAGAAGTACATTTACAATTATTGAACAACGTATACGCTAGTAAAACATAACACCTCGTTTGGTGATTGTTATAATACATTTGCACTGTAAATATTTTGTGAGTGTTAAGTTTTAATAATAGTTTTACAAAACTGCTACAAATTTAATGTTTCGTGATATTGATACAACACTAACGATATTTGTTATGCAGTTCGTTTAATACCAATATGTTCTGTTACTTTAACATTCTATGTTTTATAATTTATTTACAAAACATCCAATTAGTTAAAGTAAATATACAAGTATGACATACAATATTTTCGTAGCATAGTTGCCACAAAATGCTTCATGGGAATGTGTCCCACTGGCCAATTACTTAGTGCAGGTGTTAGTTGTTAGCACGACATTAAACAAAATGGCACAGAAACATTTAAGATAGTGGAGCACTGGTTCTGAAGACAACCTCGTTCAAGTTATATAACTTACTCATCCGCGTGAGATGCTCATGCATGCCATATAATTGGTTCTGTGATGTTCAATATTGAAAAGCTCAGAACTTCGCAAGTGGTACGACCGTCCGTTTATATAAAGATTGTATCTGTTTATTCGTTACTTAAACCTTTGTAAATTAAAAAAAAACTATTAATTAAAGAAAATTAATAGTAAATGAATATATATGTATATATTTATAACTTAAATTCAAGCTTAAAGTATATTTTGATAGTAAAATTTTAAACCTGACAGACAACTTTAATAAGTTATTTGTCTTTAACTAATTTTGTAGGTAGGTAGGTAAGATGGCGGTTTAGCGGAACAACTGTTCCGAAGAAACCCAATTAGCGCGGAAAAGCGCCGTTTTGATACCATAACTCGTTTGACCTAATTTTTTGTGATATAGTGGTAGTGACTGTTAAGCTGAGGGGACTAGTTTTTGGTCTGTGCCCGCAGTCCCAAAGGAAGAAATTAGCTCACACTGTGTGTTTGGTGGTTCCATCCGGACTGAGAGCCTGCCCAATAACTTTACACTAGATCTATATGAGGCTAAGCCCGTTCAAAGACAGTTTATACCTACCAGTTATTAATCAGTGCTCTGATGCTACTGCCAAAGATAGAGTAAGTGCTAGTCCGAATAGCCAGTCCTAAACGGAAGTTCCAAAAACTTCCAAGGTGAAAGTTGAAATAGAGATATTGCTTGGTTTGTTAGAGCCAACTGGTGCTGTTGAGAAAAGCGGTAAAATCATTTATCCTTTTGTTCGATAGCACGTTTAGGTTGTCGAGAAACAGGCTACCAAATGCCTGGAGGCGAGATCTAGCCAGGGCCGGACAGTGGCAGAGGAAATGCTCAATAGTTTCCTTATCCAGCCGATTTCTACAACTACGGCAGTAGCTGTTAAAAGGTATGCGCAGTTTAGCTGCGTGTTCGCCTATTGGCCAATGGCCAGTGACGATTGCAACGACCCTGGCCGTGTCTATTCTGTTTCGTTTTATTAAATCATTCGATCTGTTTTTGTCATAGGTTGGCCATATCTTTCTAGTTATTTTACAGGTTGCCAAACCTTGCCACCTCTTCGTTGATTCTGAAAGGAAATGGTCATATATTCTGCCCTTCACGAAGCCCAGTGGAAGATCTACTGATTCCGCCTGAGAGACGAGAAGGGCTGATCCTTGCCTAGCAAGATCATCTGCTCGCTCATTGCCTTGGATTTCGCTATGGCCTGGGACCCATATGAGAGAAATTTTTATACTATCACTGAAACCTGAGAGCTCTGCTCTGCATTGATGAACTATCTTTGAAGACACCAGGCAGCTGTTAATTGCTTTAATTGCAGCTTGGCTATCTATACAAATGGCTACATTGTGAATATTATGGTTAGATATTGTTTTTTGTTTGAGTATCCTACAGGCTTTCTTAATAGCAAGCACTTCAGCTTGAAATATGCTGGCAGCGTCGGGCAGGCGGAACGATTGACTAATTTTAAGTTTGTCGGAGTAAACACCCGCCCCAACTCCGTCAACCATCTTTGAGCCGTCAGTGAAAATTGTGGTGTCATATTCATTTGTCACCGTATCGTTTTTCCATTCGTCTCTGGTAGGAAAAGGCACATTGAAACTTTTATCAAAGTCAAGACAATATGGACTGAGCGAAGATCTATTGGCAACAGTTTTAAAATTTGTCCATGACCATAGGGTCTTTCTGCCCAACAGCTTGCTTCTTTAAGCCTGGTTGCACTGCAGGATACCATGTATTTGATGTGAAGGTCTAGAGGCAAAAGATTAAGAATAACGCTTAAGGCATCGGTTGGGCAAGATCTAATTGCACCTGTGGAACCTATGCTGGCTGTTCTTTGAATCTTTTTCAGTTTGTCTATATTATATTTTTTACTTAGGGCTGGCCACCATACGATCGATCCGTATGTTAGAATTAGAAACTAATTTTGTAAGTCAGCATAATCTTGTTTTTATAACTATATAATTTATCAACAAGATACAATTAAATTTTCTATTTTATCTACCTATATATATTTATTTTGTTTTGGAAATAATGCCAACATTTTTATTTGTCTTTATACTTGGCTTCGGAATAACACCAATATGAAAATATAATAAAAAATCCTTTTTTTTTTCTTACCCTTATACCACTGCAGTTCTTTCTCAATCAATGATAAATACTAATTAAATTTTCAGAGTTTATCCTTAAGGTAAATATGAAAATAAAATAAAATTAAATTTAAATAACGTAGGTAGTTTAATTTTTATTATTCTCTAAAAAATTAATTCCTTTTTCTCAAAAATTAGCCTCGAAGAAATTCTGTGATAAAAAATCTGTAATACAATTTTTGATGTATCACTGATATAATAGAAACCAATACGAGGATTAAAAAAATAATAATAGAAGAGTAGGTATCTGCTGTATACCATAACGCACTTAGGTATTCCAAATATATATTTTTGTGGGCTTTCGAATATTTTTAGACCACAAGCAAAATAAATCTTCGTAGGCGAAAAAAATCCTTCACACAATTTAAAGCGAGAAAAGAAAAGTTGTTGATATTGAATAAATCAATAAAACCACAAAGAATGAAAATAAACTTTCGAATTTTTCATTGTCAACCCACATTGATTCCAAAGCGAATTCGCAAAAATATTTTATTAGCATCTATAGAAGAACTCACACTCAATCAACATAATCCCAAAGGAATATAAATTGAATTACACCGAATGTACATTTTAAACGAACCCAACAGGCGACTTAAATAGAATTTTTTTTTATAATTGTTGATCGTGTTAACTTTAATCGAAATGCCATAACACGTAATTGTCTTTTTGTCTCAACGGCCTCTTTAGCTGGCTTAATCACCACTTCTGGTCGCAAAGGAAATCAAATAAATTCAAAACTCAATCATAAAATGTTCTAATGCCTGCACACTATACACACTGTAGGGGCCATAACGATAACCACCCTCAATATTCGATTTTATAAAACCTTCTACCCGTTCCCTTAGTCGTTCAATTGTTTAGAAAAGGGTTGAGTGTTCGATAGGCATTTGAAAATATATGTACATCATAAATTACATCCTTGTAGAAGGAACACCTTTGACCTGTAATCGTACATCCCTTTCCTGATATCGCCATTGTATCGACAATCTGGTGCTGGCTGAATGAAAATATCTCAGAGCTGCGAGGTCTTCACTTCAGACAGAACCAAGCCTTATTTCCTTGTTCCTGTCGTTGATGTGCGTGCTTGTAATCCTTGCCTTATCCTTTGGCTGTCGATGATTGTGTTACAACGTCGGCAGATGGAACCATTGCCATTACAAAAGGCAAGCAAGTGAGCTCTACGGAAAAGATGGTTCAATGAAAATGATTCCCATAGCCAAAGACCAAATGTGACTTCGGCAGCAAAAGCCATATAAAACGGCTAAAACCATTGGCAGCAGTAGATATCAGGATATACCACCATATCACAAGCAGAACCTGAGGGCGGCAGCGGCCCTGTTAAACGATGATTTATTGCAAACGAAACGCATATGACAGCCCAGTGATGGTGGTTGTGGTGGTTGAAGAATCCTTTGGAAGAGCAGTGTTCTAGATTATACTCCTACAATATGCAAAGGATATGAGCGGCCATATTTTAAGTCTCATGTGGTTTTCGGCGATTACGTGGTAGGCCAGTTTTGAGAACACTCCTCCAAGCATGTGTCAGACAATGTTCGACGTGAACAATTTTATCAGGATTTTCAATGACGGCACACACTGTAACAAATCAATTCAAATTATCCTTATTATAAAACTATGCTACCATCTGATGTGATATTGTAGATGGCTTTATTTTGCAGGTTTCATTGCTGGAAATTATGAGGTTTATAGATTTTGATTTTTTGATGGGAAATATTTATTTTTGCAACAAAATTTTAAACGTGCAAGGACGTTCATCCTTTTCAATATAAATTATTTGGACAATGAATGAAAAACTTTCAAAATGTTTATGTTCATTTAAGGATATACACTCAATTATATTCACTTAAATACTTGAAAAGGTAAATATTTATTTTGGAAATTTATCTTCAGTGATTATTTGGTTGGGGAATTTGTTTCAAGAATGTTTATCTTTTAGCAAAATACTTTTAGTAAATATTGAATTTGGTTCGAGAGTTACTTAGGTATGTTTTAAAAGAAAACTTTGGCTGTTTTTACTGGCATCTAGAATCCAAATATAACAAAACAAAAAAAAAGTATATCAATCAAAGACACACTTACATTTATAACCAGATGAACATCTTCAAGATCAATAGTGAGATCTGAAAGAAGTGAGCAAATAAGTTTAGAGCAAAACATTTAAAATTTCATTGAATATCGTTAGATAATTTTGATTATTGCAATAACAAATTTTCTGCCGTCACCCAAAATTTCATTTTCTGAAAATTACCTAACTATACCTAATATTATAATAAGATCCCATACTTAAGCTATATATAGCTACCTGGTAACACAAATCAACTGTTAAATTAAGTCAATGTGGGCTACCGCTAATAAAATTCTTGTGGAATTTTTTAAAATTCTTTTCGGAATTTCTCTAGGAATTTTTTGCGATTGCAAAAAAAAATTCATGAAAATTTAGCTGTCGTTTCACTTTTATTGTGAGGAATTTTAAGGTGGAAGAATTTAAGTAAAACGAAGCAATGGCAGGCAAACTATTAGAAATTTTTAAAAAAAAATTTAAAATAATCTAACTTCCATTTAATAACATACTCGTTAATCCTGAAAATAAATTAAAAATATGCATATTAAAAACTACGTTGAATGGCAATTTTATACAAAACATAAAATAGAAACAAATTATAAAGGCAATTACCGTCAAGGCAGTGTTAATACCTCCCAACTAACAATTTAGCTTTTATAAGGTCAAAACTTTAGAATTTGGCAAGCAATAGTTAGTATAGAGCTCTTATAAGCCAAATTTTCGCAAGCCACACATTTCAAACTTTGAAAATTAAAAAAAAACAGCTATAAGGCCTTTAAAAGGAAGTTTGACAAGCTCTATACAAGGCTTGTAGATAAAGGTTCAAAATAGCTTGTATTAGGCCTTCCGAAGTTGTTTACTGATAATTTTAAAGAAAATAGCTGCTATAAGGCTCAATACGACAAGTCAATGCAAACAACTTGTGAAAGGCTTGCATAAATGCTTTATACGAATTTAATTATTCTGCTAATATGTCAATTGTCAGTCTTATAAATAACCTCTTAGTAACAACATTACAGTTCTAAAGAAAAAATGGAAAGGTTAGCATCAAAAATCTTTAAACCGAAAAGAAGTGCTTACAAAAATAATTTATTAATATGAAAATATGAAAAAACTAATAAAGATAATTATTTCTCTCCCTTCACCGTTAACATTTTCTTCATATCATTTTCTTCGCATAATATTTTTCTGAACAACAATGTGGCGTAGAGGTAGAGTGCTGGAGTGGTGTGTAGAAATTCTCGATTCTGAGTTCAAAATCCAGGTAAATAAACACTTTTCTTTTTTATTAAAAATATAATTTCAATTTTTACAGAATACAGTCAAAATATTTTTGGGCCCTGACTGCGAAGGAGGAAATATCTTAAAATACAAATACAAAAATAAAAAAATTGCTTAATGTACTAATACCTATATTTTTCATTAATTTCTTAATATGGCCTTTATAACGCATTATATAAACATTTACGGCAAGCTGTCATTAATAAAATGGATTGGGTAAGGCTTTTCTACAACGTCCAACGCAAGCTTTTAGCAAAGGCGTCATTAAAATGCTTGGGTAAGGCCTTTCTACAACATCCAAGACAAGCTATTAGGTATAATCTGTCATTAAATGGGTTGTATAGAGCCGTTTTATAACATCCAAAGCAAGCTATTTCCTGATATAGAACCTGCCACCAAAAGTCTTATAGGAGCTATATAGCTTGCGCAATGTGCGCCAAAATAACTTTTACTATTTCTATAGAAGTCTGAAAATAGCTTGTGTTGAACCTAATACAAGTTAAATTGTTAGTTGGGCTAGGTGGGTATATTTTATTCTTTTTCGGGTTTTGACCCAAAAACTTAAGTAAGCAACATAATAGACGAAATCCAAAGATATTTTAATAGGCAAGACAGAGACAGAGAGGGTAATGTAGATATAATGCAGCAGTAAGATTGAAGACCGAAAATTAAGTTGTTTTCATGGTGGTATGCTACACCCTAACAATCATTATCGACGCAAAACATAATAGGAAATATCGTGTCGCCACATGTTTTTTGGTAGGCTTTAGCCATTTTTGCAGGCAGAAACCCCACTTACAAACATCTTATGCAACACATTATTTGCTATCAAGGCACATAGTCTTTAGTTTTAAATTTTATTTTAAATGTCTTTCGAAAAAGGAATCTTGAATGCTGTCCAAACAGAACCCTAAGCATTTTTTTAAGTTTCTGAAAAATATAATTTACTTTACTTATTTTCTTTGCGTTTTAAAAAAATTGCATTTATGTTAATTTACATCTCAAATAGTTATACATATGAAACTTTCTATCAATACAATCGGAACCGAAATCTTTTTTTTTTTTTTCTATAAAGGTAATGATTTAAAAAACAAGTTAGTTAGTTAGTTAGTTAAAATGAGTTTTATTTTTAGCATTAAATTTTCTTCGAAATACAAATTGAATAAATTCTTTACAGCAATGACAAAAACCATCAGCCAGGTTGACAATTTTAATGATTATAGAGTTATAAATTTAATTTAATAAATTTTATATGAATGAGAATTTAAAATTTAGGGAATTTTAATGATTTGCAAACATAAAAATAGTGTATTAATGGTTATTTATTAAGTAAATAATTTTTGGCAATTTTAAAATGATTTGAAACACAAAGAAATTAATTTTAATGATTTGAAACACAAAGAAATTAATTTTTCAATTTTAATGATTTGTAACATAAAAAAATTTAATGATTTGTAACAAAAAATGTTACTCTTCTTTTACACGAAGATTGCACAACGTGTGGTGCAGTTCGTTGGAAAATCTTCCCTGTAAGGTCTGAAATTCAGCGACAGAAGTTCACCTCTCGACTTGAAGATGGTTCCTATTTCAAAAAAGGTATTTTTTTCATTAAGGTAGTTATTTTCATTAAGACTTAAATTGAGTTTTTTGTAGATTAATCGTAGAACATATGTAGCTTTTCTAATAAATCCTCAATGAATGTTCTCGCCAGGATGACTTCAAAAGAAACTTTCTAACAAAATCGTTTACTGCCATTTTTGCACAAAAATATCTCTTCTCTCAATAAGCTGCTGATGGAAGATGATGATTGGGAAGTTCAATTATTCTTAGAATTTAATTCAAGTAGACCTGTTTCGATATGTAGCATATACGTTGACATGTTTTTTTTTTTTTTTTTTTTTATAATAGGCGCGCACTAAAGGGATTAGTCTACCCTTAATATGGTGAACACAGTACGAGCATTAGGAAAAAAGGGAGGGGTTTGAAGGGAGATGCCGATGAACATTAGTTTTAAAGTTCTGAGTTTTGAAATGCGATGGAAAAACAGAGGTGGGTAATGCGTTCCACATTCGTGTAGTGCGGCTGAAGAAAGAATCTCTGTATTTAACAGTACGTCCGAAATTGGACTCTAGGGTAAACTGATGAGCATTCCTTGAAGCACGAGTATTACGGTTGAATTATTTGAGGGGAGGAATGCAGCTAGCTATTTCTTCTGAGCATTGCTTATAAAAATAACGATAGAACAACGTGAGACATGATACGTTTCGACGGTGCTCGAGAGACGTAATTGTATCAGTTATTGACCTATCACCTATCATTTTTATAGCTCTATTTTGTATTCTATTCAAGAAACTCAACGACGTTATTGGAGCACCTGCCCAGATGTGGGAGTTATATTCGAGCTTTGGACGAATATATGCCTTATAAATAATGGCTAGATCAGACGGGGAGAAAAATTTCTTGCATCTTCGGAGGAAACCTAAACATTTCGCAGCAGATTTAGCGGTGTCAAATATGTGTTCATTCCACAGAAGGTGGTTTGTAATGCACATACCGAGAACTGAAAGCTGTTCGGTTTCCTCGATGCAAGTACCACTCATGGAAAGTGGCATGGAAGGAAGGTTTCGCTTTAATGAAAGTAAACAGCATTGTGTTTTTGAAGCATTAAATTCTACGCGATTTTTTATTCCCCATTGGACAATGCTATCAAGATCAGAATTTAAGGAGCTTATCATATTAAGCCGTTCAAGATCCACTTCCGAAGAACATGGGCGAGAATCAGGAAACGAATATGAACAACTGAGGGTACTATCATCAGCAAAACAGTTGAGTGGATTAGAAGTTGCAGACAGGAGATCATTTATAAAAATGAGAAAGAGAGTCGGAGACAAAACGGAGCACACCAGCATTTATTTTGTGGGTTTCAGATTTGAATCCATCCAATACAACTTGTATTGAACGGTTCGAAAGGTAATTTCTAATCCAACGAAGAAGAGATTCATCGACGCCAAAAGCACGCATTTTCGAAAGAAGAGCTTGATGCCAAACTCTATCAAATGCCTTTGAAATATCAAGTGCAACAATCTTACTTTCTCCAAAACGATGTAAAGATTTGTTCCACTGCTCGGTGGGATAAACTATCAGATCACCAGTGGACCTGTTGCTACGAAAGCCGTACTGCCGGTCATTTAGAAGCTTCCGTTCCTCAAGATATTTCTTAAGTTGAAAGTTAATCAACGTTTCCATGACCTTGGAAAGAAGGGACGTAAGTGCAATCATTCGGTAGTTTGAGGGTGAAGAAGATTCGCCTTTTTTAGGGACAGGGTGGACAAATGCTGTTTTCCATCTACTCGGGAAAAGACCAGTAGAATAGGATAGATGAAAAAGCTTACGCAGTGGTTTTGCAGGCGTGGAATAACACCTCTTGAGAACGATGGGGGGATACTATCCGGGCCAGCGGATTTGTGAATGGTAGTTTGTTGATGGAAGCCTGAAGATGTGCTTCATTAAGAATCTTTGGAGTTTCCCTACTTCTTCGTTTTCTTCGAATTCTCGTTCCTGACACGCATAGCACATAACGGACCTTGAAGGTGCTTCAAAAAGTTTTAATTTTTAATTCAATGGAACATCTTTCAAGTACATTTTTCCATAAGCAGCTCAAAGCTTTATTTGACCCCTTTAATTTTTTTTTGTAAGTATTGGTTGAAAGGGGGCAGTAGCCCCCTGATAAAAACCGGTGAACCGGGGTGAATTTGGCCTGCGGGTCTTTGGCTTTTGAATTGAATTTTTTTCAAAGTTTAGTTAAAATATATAGGAGTTGTGTTATCATTTTCAAACTTAGTTCTTTAAATGATTTTTCCGAAAATTTGTTCCAAAATATGCTGAAATCGCTCAAAGATGCTGAATTCATTTGGAGTGACAAATGTGACAAAGCTTTTATATATCCATCTCAAAGAATGTTTGACGAAGAAACCTGTGCTAGCAATTTATTATCCAGATTTTGAGCATGAAGTGCATTGTGATGCAAGTTCAGTTGGGCTTGCGAAATTTCATAGCTATGAATTGTAAGTATTAGCGGTTGTGGAAAGTGTCACAAGGTTTCGGATATATCTGTTGGGAAAACCTTCTCGGTCATGACGGACTGTCATGCAGTAGTTAATTTGCGATCTCAGACTCAGACCATTCCAATAGTGTCAAGGATGTTGTTAAAGCTGCTAGAGTTCGGCATTACTTTTATCCATCGACCAGGAATATCAATGGCTTATGCTGATTGCTTGAGCAGAAATCCAACGACATTTTCAGACGATGATACTAAGGACAGGCTCGCTGTTAATGTTGTACACATCAGTAATGACGATTGGCTAGTCACACTTCAGCGTAAAGATGAAAAAGTGAGTAACATTTGCGAAATACTTAAAAACTCTCCAAGGACTGCAGAGGATAAGCAAGTACACCATGATTACGTCATTAAGAATGGAAGGCTACTTCGACGAGTGGACTGGGAACTGAAGTGGTTTATACCAGAAAGCCTAAAGTACCAGGCCAGCACATGACGAAAATGGTCATTTTGGTGTTGCCAAAATCTTAGAAGTGCTCCAGAAGAATTTTTGATTTCCTAGAATGCGAGATTTTGTGAACAAAAACATTTCATCATGTATCGAGTGCTCTTACAATAAGGGTACATCTGGGAAGAAAGAAGGCGAACTGCATCCGGTGCCATTCGATACGGTTCATATAGACCATATGGGACCTTTTCTTTGAAGTTTGAGTAAAAATATTCATTTGCTGGTTTGTGTAGATGGATTTACAGAATTCATTGTGATGAAGGCAGTAAGATCTACTGAGACAAAGCACGTTTTGAAGTTTCTTGAAGAACTGGCTGGATATTTTGAAATGCCAAGGCGGATAGTGAATGATAGAGGCAGTTCATTTAAATCAAAGTCATTTGAAACTTTCTGCAAAGATTACAACATCGTTCACATCAAAAATGCTATACAGGAAGTCCACGTGCAAACGGACAAATGGAGCGGTATAATAAAACTGTGTTGACTGCAATCCGAAGTATGACAGAGAGTGACGAATTAAAAGACTGGGATATGCATTTGAAGTACATCCAGTGGACGTTGAATGAAAAGCGAAATAATACAACAGGACTGAGTCCTCACCACTTATTGTTTGGGTATAGTCCAAGAAGTATCGTGAAGAATAAATTGGTTCAGGCTCTGCAAAATCGGCCTGATGTAGAAGAACAGTTATCCCTCAAAGATCTGCGAGACATGGCCGAATGTAATGTCCATTAATATATACTGTGCTGAAAAATACTCTACATTCAAAGAGATAAGTAGCCTTGAAAAAGCGGTCGCCAATTATATTGAATATTATTTTTATATTCAACAATCTATCTTTGCTTTTCTTTCAATTAGTTGGTAATTTGTTTTGTGAATAAATAATTTTCTTTTTATATATTTCTTGACGAGTTTTATTGGTAACACTAGCTTTTCTTTAAATAATGTAAGAAAGTAAACAAAATTAAAAAAAAAAAATAAAAAAAAAAAACACCATAAAATGTTGGAAGGTTTCAACATTTTGGAGAAATGCTATTGCAATATGAGTTTAACTCCAATAAAAGCATTATTATGCAAATCGATTTTTATTTATTCTACCTTTCTACCTGAACCAAGGAACACAAGGATTTCCAGGGTGACAAGTAATGCAAAGATTCATTCGCTTTTTTTTTTTATTTTTCGTTGTCGCCTGTCTCTGGCGCCTGCTTGATTTTTCGCGTTTTTTGTTGCTTTTTGATCGTTTTTTAATGACGCGTGCTCCTTTTTGACGAAAGAGAAACTGTATTTTCTGGTTTTTCCTTGTTGTTACAAAATCTTTTTGTTCTCGAATGACGAATATCAATCATTTGCATTTCTTCATTCAATGTTTGCATCTGAAAGAACAAAGAAGTTAAACGCGAACGCGAGTGCCAGTAAAAAAAAAACATTAATAATATTACTAATTAAATACCTAACTACCAAACATATTATTTTGTTGTAAATAATAAATAGTGATTGAAAAAAGTTGGTGAGTTGTAATTTATTTTATTTAAAATGAGTGGTTTTAGTAAAAGAAATTTAAAACGCTTGGCAAAGCAAGAGAGGGATAATTTAGAAAAAAAAAACAAAATAATTTTGCAAAATATTATCAATCATAGTGATATAACATCTGAAAGGGATAATATTGTAGACAGTGAAAGTGAAATAAGCAACAATATACAAGATGAAGATGAAGAGAAGACCTCAACAAACTAGAAATTAAGGCAGGAGAAGAAAAAGAAAAATACGTAAGTTTTCGCATTTTAATAACATTTCTACAAATTTCAGCAAATCATTTTTATGTTCACTTTGATTACTCAATTATTTATCCTCACTTTTGGTTTTCCATATAAAATCTTGCTGACCATCTACACAGTTATCTACTTTCCTACCTACGGATTTTTCATATCTCTTTTTTATTTTTATTTCAGAATGATATCTTCAAAAAAATAGTTGCATCGTCTGGCGGCAGCATAGAAAAAGCTCTGCGAAATATAATTTCTGCAGAAGTCGCTGTGACATACAATTTCGACGGCTATAATGGCAAAAATCCTTTTAAAGCGTTAAAAAACATTAAGTTTGTTCAGTAAGTTATTATTTTTTCACAATTTATAAGAACTTCATCATAATTAGTAATATTTTAGTCAAGTCATTACTTTCTCATTCATGCATCAATATTTTGTTTTTGCAGATGCTGTTAAGACCAATATTCCTTCACCCCAGCTCTATAGAAAAGCTGTTCAGCAAGGGTTCAAGAGAATCAAGAACCTGCACTACAAGAAAGCAGCGATGAAAAAAAACAACATGCAAATTAAAAATAAAGCATATGTAATACCAATATAAAATGAGAAATGTCTTTTTTTATTATTTTCTTCAAATTCATCAAACGTAATTCACTAATGATTAAGCGAGTTACATTTTTCATGTGATTTCATTACTGAATATTCATGAGAAGAACTGTAACATCGTTTGATCGATGATATTTTCTGTTCATGGTTATGCTCTGTTAGATGAATATATTATAAGCGAATGCCAGTGCACGGATCTAGGAGATTGATAAATGATTATTGAACTTTTTGGATCTAGATATGACAACACTATATATTGTGTTCCTTACATAATGCAATTAAAATATTTAAAATAATACAAAATTAAAATATAAATAAAATCGCAGCTTTCATTTGAGAGAGGTGAGTTTGATATAGGTACTGCTTGTAGTTTACAAGAAAATGAGGTTAAACTCTAACAAGTCAAAGTAACCCCGAGGCCCAAGAAAGGGGTGACTTTGGCCACCCATACTTCATATGTATTTTGACTTAAATAGTTTAAAACAAGACTACCCAGAGCAAACCAATAAAATAACATTTAATTATAAAAAAAAAATTGCAGCTTTCATTTGAAGGAGGTGAGGTTGATATACTGTTTATGATTAAGAAGAAAATGAGGTAGATCTAAAAGTGATTCATAAAATAAACTGAAAACCGGCCAAAGTCACCCCAGTTCACGGTACCTTACTTGGCTCTATTTGGCTCTATTTCAATAAAATTAAACAAATCATTTTTAGCATAATTTCGCTGAAACCACCCTGCCTACGCTTACTACAGGATTCGGGTTGGGTGCGAGTATGGGTATATGCATAGCTGTTTATTCAAAAACTTTGCATATACTAAAACTCGCACTCACCTCAATCAAATCCTATAGTAGGGTCCAGGCAAGGGGGTTACATTGGGCAGTGGTAGACCCCTTATACATATATTACTTATTATTATAAAATTATTTGGCTCTATTTCCAAAATTAAACAAAAACATTTTTGGTATAATTTCGTTTACTATAATGTGATAAAAGTCAAATTGGCTTTATTTCGTTTATGAAGACGGTCTTACCAAAATTGAAATTCGGTCTCATATCATTTAGCATTATTTCACGTCACCCTTGTTCAGCGATCTCTGTTAGTGATACTTGATACATCAGCTTGTATGAACGTTATAACTACTGAAATTTTGAGTTTTAAACTTAGCTCGAAAATTTTGGAAAAACTATAGCTGAGAGACGAAAACAAACACTGTCGACCGACACCTGGGAAGAACGAATGGTGAATGGTGAAAAAAATTTCAAATCATTTCTCCCTCTTTATAAGTGCGGCAATTAAGAAGACAGCTGAACCTTCTTATGCTGCATTTTGCTTTTAAATTGTTTCTTTTCAAATTCTGCTTATCACAATTATTCAAATAATAAAGAAAAAAATGCTTGGGGTCAAAATTCCGTCTGGGTCTAAATTCTTTTGTCAAAATTCTGCAAATAATAAAAAAAAGGTTTGGGAAATGTTAAAAAACGGGTTTTTTTAACAACAAAAAGAAAATAGTTGTTCATTTTAACTTAAATTAAATTCAAATAAATAAATCAGAAGTTCTCCGTCCAGGTGTTGCGGTCATGATTTTGCACTACCTTTTCAGTGATGTCAAAATTTAGAAGATGATTGATATGTGATACCACTTTGGAAAATCCTGAATCACTGCAGTTATTTTCGTTTCGAGTTTCATCAATATGATGAACTCAACCATACCAAAACCGAAAATTAAACAATGGTTTGTTAAAAGAATATTTAAAAGAAAAAAATAAATCTTAGACTATAAAATCCTTAAAATTAAAACATCCTCAACAAGCTTTTCTCTCCATCAAACTTTCTTAAGTATCAATCTTTTAAAAAACTTGCTTCCAAACGATTACTTTCACCCAAGAGATGACATAAATGCGCACAAGAACCAAGAAAACCTCAAAATATAATATTCTATACCTTCCTAAATACCTATACATAAGTATACATAATACATAGCTACATACATAGATATGAAAAAATGAATTGATTATGTCTTCGACATGAAGAAGTGATGTAGTCCTATATCTCAACTCTACCTACCAACTTTCGTACCAACATGGCAACATCACTCATAACGTTTATCCGCAAACATCTGCATTAACTTAAATTCGTACAAGTTTTCCAAACAACGATCAAAGGACGAACACGATGATGATGATGATGATGATGATGATGCAGGATGAAGAAGCATCTGCATGAAACGATTATTATCCCATCATATCTCTCCTAAAATCCATCGAAGTTTTCTGGACGAGATAAGAGAATAGATATAAAATGTTGATACCTATAACCGTATCAGTGAGTTCTGACAAGCTGCAGGAGCAGAACGAATAGCCAGAAACATAAACCTGAGGATGATAAAACTTTTTTTTTGTATCCTTACTCCATCCAGCCCCTTTTGCTCCTCGTGCATCATTGAATACCAGAAGATAATAACAAAATGCATGGATGGATTTTACGACTTTTATTAAAAGTTTTAATTAATTTGAATTTTTCGCCGTTCTAGATTTTATGTAAAAAGAACAAAAAAAAAAAAAGATTATTTTGGTTGAAGGATATAAGAGAGGTGTCATCATCGTAATATAATAAGTTTTATAAATTTATATACATGACTTCCCTAAATAAACCGACTCAAATCTGAAGTTGAAACTGATAATAATTTAATAGAAACTTTATCTTCAAAATGGATAAAAGCGATTTTTATCAATTAAAATGGAAGGATCGAGTTGAAAGTCGATAGAAAATACGGTAAAGTACGTAGGTGCATATAACTTTCCAATAATTTAACAAAAATGTTTTACTATTAGATATTTATTTAAAAAATTCATGAAAACCAATGGGATCGTATCAAAATCCCGTCTATGAAAACCCAGACTCTTGAAATCCCGGCTCTCAAAATCAGATTGTCAAAAATCCAAAATAGTACGAATTTAAAATTTCCGTCTTTCTTAGGTACAACTTTATTTTTAAACATTTTAAAAATCTTCACTCGTTGAACGAATAAAATTCTGTCGAAAAATTTGGTCTGGGGCTTACGTATATTTTAAAGAGGCGGGGGAAAATTCAGGATTTTTATAATTTCTTGGAAATTATGAACTTTTTGCAAAAAAGTGTCAAGGTAAAATTTTTAGCTTTTATAATTTTTACAAAAAACATTTTTTATAGTACCATCAATCTCTATTTCTAGAAAAACGAGTAAAAAAGCAACCACTTGAAACTGAATCCAGATAAAACTAAAGAAATAATAATTTCTAAAAGGGGTCTTCAACTATCGTGGATTCCACCACTTGTAAGTAAGTAAGTAAGTAAGTAAGTAAGTAAGTAAGTAAGTAAGTAAGTAAGTAAGTAAGTAAGTAAGTAATTGTTTTATTCAAAATCATTAGATTAACAAAAGATTCAAAAAAAATTGTTGTTGTTGTTTCCACTTGAATAATGATGGGTAAAATCAATCCAACTTTCGAAACTGTTTTTAGGTATTCAAATTAATCGGAAACCACACTCTAAAATTTTAAGAGCTGCCGCACCCTCTTAAACGCGCCAGCCTTTCATTGAAGGTACTCAGAGGTCTTTCAAATTTATTAAATGCAGCCTCAGTAAGAGTTACCAGTTGTAATGCTCGATCTACAATAAGTTCTATTACGGTTCCTATCAATAAGGAAAGAGCTATCAGCTGTATTGTTAAAAGCAAAATTATTAGCAGCTGAGCTGTAAAAGATAATAACAGAGCTATCAGTATAACTACCAGAAATATTAATAAGTCTAACAGAGTTACCATAACCATCTACAGAGCTATAGCAATTCAAAAGAAAGTTGTGGTTATTCCTGAAAGAGCTATGATTTGTATTAGCACAGCCCATACACATTCTGATAGAACTTCCGAAAGTACTAGCAGAGCTGTCATCAGTATAAGAATTTCCAGAGTTGTCATCAGTACAATTAAGATTCTCACAGACATTTATTTTATTTCATTTTATGCATTATAAATAAAAATACTTACCATACCTGGGAGTCGAACTCGCGTCCTTTCGCACCAATAGTCTAGATCGTTTTTTTTTTTTATATCTTAATGCTAGGCCAAAAATCTAAAACAACTAGCTTACATATTAACTTAATAAACTTACTGGCCCATGCGGGCGCTCTAAATTCACCTATAACTATATTTAAACGATGCGTTTTGGCGTAAAATCACATATATTTAAAATTCATGTTTACTTAAACTAATGAGAAAATTATTATAAAAAACTCATTTTTATTAACATTTATTTTTTAATTTTTTATAAAACTTAAAGCTACCCTTTACCTTAATATAACTAATCAAAACTAAATTATACTAAATAAAACTACTAATAAGCTACGTTATATATTAATTATATAAAACTAGCTTAAACATTATACCTAATTAAATTATATATGTACATATATACATCTATATTTGCAACCGCAAGTACCCACATGCATTTTTTTTTTTTTTGTGCCACCATCAGTGTCACCGTTCCACCTACTCTACCTATATTTAGATTGCTAACCGCTCGGCCAATCTTGATATGAAATAAATAGCAACAAATCGGAATCACTTTTGTCTTGAATTATAATTTTCTCATACATGAAACAAATTATTTTCGAAATCTGTTCTGGTTGAACGGAAAACAAAATAACTTTTTTTATATTCTTCTATTGTATACGAAAAATAATAATTATTACTCAACAAATATTTCGTTGTCATTTCTTGACAATTAATGTGCGAAAACTGTACTTCTATAATTTGTGTATTCCTAGAACTTAGACCTATAGACTATTGGTGCGAAGGGGACCCTATTCGATTCCCAGACATGTAATTTTTATAATTTTTTTTGTTTTAAATAAATAAAAATAAAACAATAGAGTCCTTACAGATGAAAAAAACACGAACAAAAATGAAAATAAAATGCACTACAAAGATAAGGTATACTGATGACAGCTCTGTCAGTACTTTTGGAATATCTATCAACATTTTTAAAAGCTCTGCCAATATAAACAACTTGTATAGCTCTGTGGATGGTTATGGTTACTCTGTTGGACTTATGAATATTTCTGATAGCTGTACTGATAATGTTATCATCGTAACTTTGCTATGTATAATGACACCTTTCCAAACAGTAACGAAAGCTCTTTGTATTATTATAATTATAATACAATACAATACAAATTGTAGTCCCAAGTTAATACATTTTGTCAATTATTTTAATATATACAGAAGGAGCACAGACAGAGCTATGATGCTTCTTTGCTCACCGAACTATCACAAACGAAGTTTAGCAAGGTGCGACAAATCTTCCAGAGGTTCTCTGCGCAAAACAAAGCTACTAAATCCGCATATTGGCTATCGTACCAAAACGATCAGCTTTCGTATTCAAGTGGTCGTTATCACTGCTAAATTAGTCGGGTACGAAAGCTCTTGCAATTTGTTACGATACCTCCAATTTGTTCCTTTAAGAGAACAGCCGAATGAATTTGTTGTTGCAAGTATGTTAAAAGTAATGAGAGCTCTGGTTTGGTCGTGGTGACCGTCATTTGTGTATAACAACTCTGCTTTGGGTATGATAGCTTAAAATTTGGTGTCTTGATTAAATTGTTTGTTATCGCAAATAAATTCAAAATCAAAATTTCTGAGTGTATAGACTATTCATCTAATATTTATATTCTTGTAAGACGTGCACATATATCTTTACTTAATGGCCTTCGGATGTTAAGCGTTTCGTCAAAGTTAACATCCATATGTGCTAGAATGAGGCTTGTTAAGTCAATTTAAGTACCATTAATTTTGCAGTAGCGTATCTTTCTTTTTCTTTTTATTAAGAATTTAAATGCACGAATTTTTTTTTTGATTACAATAGATTTATTAATCAGCCGACTTTACAAATTATGTCTGGCTTAACAATATTTTTTAAAGAAGAGTTAATACTAATACTTCTGCTCCCAATATAATTATTTAATTAAAAATGTATCTCTTAACAATAGTTTTCGCATGCTTGCTCCTGACATGCGTTCTTATTACGACTTTTGGCTAAGCTTAGAACTAATGACTAAAACATAAAACATAAAACAACAAAATAGGTTTGATTTAAATGGTTTGAAGCTATAACTTAATTTGAATATAATTGAATATATTTAAATAAGGGAACTTCTGGTTTAAATAAACTTTTCCCATTAATAATTACCAAATTAACATTAATAATTTATATAGGAACTTCATTTTAAAATTTACTTCCGCAAGGTTTAAGTATTCGAATTTTAATAATTTCTATCATAATTATGTTTTTTTATTTTCGCATAAAGGCTATCCTGTCAGAAAATTCAATGAGGCTTTCTCATAAAATGGTAAAGTCAGCGTTTCATCAGATCTAGTTTCCAATAAATATAGTGATCTATTATCGAACATATTAAATGGCGATACATAATAATTATTTTCCGCGCGTTCGTTTATATTCGCATTCCATAAACCTCTGACAAAATGTTGGGATGCTCACTGATTGAGCTCAGTCTCTTTTTCAATAAGCTTATCATATAAGACACCAAAGAGGTGTCACATTTGATAAGCTATATAAGTGCTGATTAGAAAACCATTTTCTATTTGGCCTGCGGAATTTTCCAGTGCAGAATCTAAGGATTCTTCTTTTGAATTTCTCGAGTTCAATTGAGACCGTTGCCGTTGGTGAGATGCTGAACCAAGAACAAAAACCGTATGACCATAATAGGTCGTATAAGGGTTTTATACATAAAAGTTTTTGTATTTTGTAATAAATGTTTTGACGATAGCAGTTTTTTCAAAATAGCAGAAGCCATCTTCGCTTTGTTTAAAGCTTTTCTTGCATGTTGATTAAACTGGTATATTTTCAATAGACAATGATATCAGTTTACTTTCCTTCACCGCTTTTCTGTGACCCTTGCCGTACGCATTTCTGAAGCATGTTATTCCGCATTTATCCGTTCTTATCTTTAATCCCCAAGTTTTGAAAAAATATAGCAATGTGGGCAAAGCATTATTTATTTTTATTAATGCATAATTTGGTCTACTCTATCAATTTAATGTCATCTGCATATAAAAGTCATCGAGACTTTGATTCTGGATTGCAAAACGGAATACCATGTATGAACAAATTGAACAAAATTGGCCCAAGTAATGTAACTTGAGCAACTCCTAAGAGGACGGGGAACTCTTCTGATTGCTCCGAGGCTATAGCAATGACCGAAAATCTAGAATCAAGAAAGCTTGATATCATTTTAATGAGATGCTCAGGGCAGTTCAATCTAATAAGCTTGAATATAAGACCATCATGCCAAAAATAATGCAGCTTGTAAGTCTACATCTAGAACAACGGTACAAAGTTTTTGTCTCAAATTTTTCGATATAATGTCGTTGAAGAGCAACAAAAAATGTTCTGTTGCATGTTGCTTTTTAAAGCCAAACTGGGAATTCGGAATTACTTCTGAGCTGATGCAAAAACTGTCAAAGGATTCTGATATAACTTTTTCGAACAATTTTCCAAGGTTGGAAAGTAGGGAAATCGGTCGAAAATCTTTAATGTTTGTAGCGTTGTTCTTTCGCGCTAAGGGTTGCAGTAGCGTATTGTAATCCTTACTCAACATCATTAAGAAAAAAAGTGCTAGCTCATAATTGCAATGATATATGTGTATGGTCTATGCCCTATGGCGTTTCAAACACATATCTCTTTACAAAAATAGAAGATAAGGTATGAGTCGGAAGACATATATTATATAAAGTAGAAGTAGTATTTTACTGCATAGGTAGTGTTATTTATCCAGAGAAACCGCGTCTTTTTATGTAACAACAAGATATCGTTATCGCATTCCAACAGGACTCAAAACATTGTGCCGCATTCTTATAACTTCTTAGAAAGCAAAAGATTATTTTTCATTCACTCAATTAGTTTCTGGAATACACTTCCATTTTCAGTATGTATGTATGTTCCCTATAGACTCCAAAACGGCTGAACGGATCTAGATGAAATTTGGTACAGAGATAGATTTTAGTCTGAAATAGAAAATAGACTATACATGTCCCGGAAAAATACACTATACATTTTGTTATTTATAATATTTGTTAAAAGTTATAAAGAAAATTAAAACAAACAAAAAAAATGGGTGATTTTCGTTAAAAGCATTTAACATTTATTTAATTTAATTAAATTTTCTTGTTAAATAAATCTTCTTATTAATAAATAAAACAACTGGTTTTTCTTACAAAATCGGCAAACAAAAAAGCAATTTTCAATTTAAATAACCTTCAGGATTAAGGATGTTTAATTGCCATTCTCTTTAAAATAAAACAAAAATTACAATCGCATTGGAAAATATTAAGTTTTATACAAAAAACAAAAAATGAAGAGACTGAATTCAAAATGAATGGGATTTAAATCACTGAATGCGAATTAATTCTGTGATTTAAAAATTAATTCAAAATTAATGGGATTTGAACAAGTTGCATGAATTCATTTTTGAAGTCAGTGATTTAAATCACGATTTCAAAATGGGAATTCATCTCGTTGCAGTCTTCATCCAAATGAAGGCAATCACCAAATGATTTAACACTTTTACAGCTCTACTATATACGGCAATGGAAAACATTCTTGAACTTCAATTGTATACTGCTTCTTTATTATTATTTAAAACGTTTTAAAACCATTTCACTTAATTTGTATTCACTAAACTTTTCGAAAAAATATGACTTTTAAGAATTCCAAAAACACTTTGCCCCTCGAAAGAACTAGTAAAGATTTAATAAATTTGTGCAGCACAGCAAACTATTTTATGGAAGTATACAAGATGTAATACCTAATGTAGACAAAAAAAACGATAACTATAGAGAGGAGATATGGGTTAAAAGGGGAAGGCTGCTTAAACAATACACAACTATTTTATACAATTTTTAAAGTGGGTTAACCCTGGAACAATAAATTCTTATCGCGCACCGTGTCCCTTGTCGTTTGGGCGTTTATGCTTCGTTGGCTTTATAAAATGTGAATTGGTTTTGCAGGGCACAATGTGTTTGCTTCTTGCTTCGTTGCACAAACTACTGAAAGTCTTCCTATAGCTATAAAATTTATAAAATAAAAATATTTTATATTTATTTGTATGTTTTTATTTGTGTGGTTTTGTTGCATTAAGGTTCATGCAATTGAATATTGTGAGAATATCCTGTGGATTTTTTCAGATCTTTTCGAACTGGGATACTTCTTATAAATGCTGTTGAATAGAGTAGACCTGTTCGTGTTTTAACTAAATAAAGAGCGAATAAAGAGAACGAATCTATTATGCTTAAGAAAAGATTTTTCCATTTCGTTTCTATAAAAAAAAAATAACCAGAGTCTTATAAGTGCAAGTATATTATAGGTACCAACAAAATGCACCACAAAACAACTCGTAGAATTCATTATTTTAAAAAACAATTAACTTGGAAAGATTGATTTCTGAACTAAAGCAATTTACATAACTGTATAAATACATTTCATCTTATATAAAACGAAACTTGTTGTTCCTTAACATGTTCAAGAGGGCGTATCAACATTTCGATGAATTGGGAGTTAGGACTCAATCTTCAAAACTGTCGAATATGTTCGGTGAACCCGAGTATGAAGAATAGTGTCCGGTTTCCATACTTCCCCTTATCAACATAACTATAAATTTCTGCTGCAGGTATATTTCAAATTAATGAGGACTGGTAGGTGTGGCGACTTAAATACCTCAAGCATTATGTTAAATTACCTCAAAAACTTACCACACACAGAGCATCAACACATAACACTTTCGAAACCCTAATGATTAATGTGTTTGGAACAAAAATTGTAAAGGATTTTCTCTCCCAAAGGCATCCTTTTTCATTTTTCGTCTTAAATAGAACAGAACACATTAACTACTATATTCGACCACACTTTAAATCAAAAGATTTTCCATTGGTCCATTAAGTTTTGGGACACATTAAGTAGACCCAATAACTGTCGTTTTAATGGTTTCTCTTTCGTCCTTGTGCTGAATTATATCCTCAAACCTTTGTTTTTTTTTGTTGTATTTTCGATGGCATGCTGAAATTATATGCTATATTATTGCTGTTCGTAAAACAAAATTTTGTTTATTGTTGGAACAATATTTTTAAAAATAAAAAAAAAACAAGGAAAATTAAAATTTACGATTTTTATTGTAAGAAAGTTAGTTCTTTGTAAAATGTTCGTTTTTTTAAGATTTGCCAGGCAACAAATTTTTATATTCGGTTACAAAAATATTTTAAATATTTTTTTAGACTAAAAATATTAAATTTATAAAATGACAGAACTGATACGTTACCATCAAGTCATGTCAAAGATCTCTTCCTCGTGGAGTCTTTTATATACATAGTCTAAGGGTGTTTGTATGCAAAATTTGTAAATGGATTTCCTGGTATAGTGGGTTAGCAAGTTATATGCGTTATGGCATTCAGGAATCTTTCTAATGGAAATATAATATGTAGGCCCTATATAGTAAAACTTATATTGATTGTATGTAAACCATTTCATAGCCACTTTCATGCAGCCGCTGGTAAAAGATTGGAAAGACATACTTAGAGGGACAATCGCCTTTTGATTATAATTTTAATCTAGGTATACTTTATTTTTGGTTTAGAAAATCGATTGGTTGATTTTCATAAAAAGGATTGATAGAATCTGAACGTATTTAAATTTTTTGCAAGGAAATACCTATTTTTTCCACATATTATTATGATATATTTTTTCTACAAATATCATAACACATCGACATCATGATCCGCTTAAGTTATATGTCCATTGTCCAGTCGTCTGGCAGGCTCCAGTATCAGCAATCTTCTTGTTCTATATATACATAAATATTTGCATTCTGGTTTTTGTAATTCGGGATTCTATACAGCATTCCTCGGTTGGCTTTAAGTTATGGATTGTATCATTTCTGAGGGTAACATTAGGCTGGTCTTTGCATGTTTTCTCGAGGAGTTTTTAGGCCTCCTTTACAGTGATTTTATACCTATTTAGTAGGTACAGTTAAGGCATTCTCAAAATAAACGAATAAGGTTTTTATGTTTCGCCAAATGTCTATCCATACCACACCATATATGATTGAGCTTTACCTTGTGTCAATAGTATCCAATATACCGCCGATAGTGTATTTGTATTTCATACAAAATCTTACTAGGTATATACTGTGGATATCTCTCCCAAAAAAACTCATGGTGTATTTTACTCACGACACTATTTATGACGCGGAGGCCTTAACCGATCTTCGTAGTTCTTATTCGATCAAGCTTTGCCTGTCCAACATTGTGAACAGTATGCAAGCTCTGGGCGAACTATTGCAGTTTAGAGGAGAGGGTCAGCCATTATTTTTTTTTTTTTTTTTTTTCATGGAGGTTTATTTTCATAACCTACAAAATGCATCAGACTAGATATCGCATCCGCTAGGCCCTATCTCACCTATTTCACCTAATTAATATTTCTGGGCATATTGTTTTGTTTTGATATATAACAACAGTTGCATTTAATTCAGAACTATTTGATGTATGTATATCAACTTTTAAATTTTGTTACTTTAGTTAAAATCAATTGATATTATATGTTTATCTTTATTTCAAACTATTGAAGACATATTTTGATGCAAAGAAAACAAATATGAAGACTATATTAAATTCCTAAGCAAAAAGTATTGTTTACACTGAATGATTAATTTATGGTCGGCTTAATGGAGTTGATAAATTACATTTTACACATCACATCATGATTATGTTGATGTAGAGAAATAGACACAATTTTATATGAATATTGTAACCCCATGTCTTTGTCTCAGTTCAAAAGGGAAAACATTAATTTGTTTGGGGTCGAGTGAACTTTTAACCCTTGTTAAATTGCATGTGACATTTTTCACTCTCGGTTAATTTACATCTGTGTGTACTATGTATGCCTGTTAGAGTTGGACAGGAGCAAGAGGATACATTAGAAGAATTATTATACCAAAAACATTTCTGATTAATGGCAATAAATGAATGAGGAATATGTCATTATGATTTTATATTGACCTTCATGACATGATGGGTTAATTTAAATGGCCATTAAAGTTAAATATTTAATTTTTATTTTTTAACTGTAAATTTATTTTGTTGACAAACACTAAAAAATAAGACCACTTCCATATAGGCATTTTTGAATGTGGGTGTTGTGTATAAGGTTGATGTTTACCGAAACCGTATCTATATTTTGATGTAAATTTTTTACTTGCGATTGTTATTTTCGTAAGGCAAGTAATGCGGTGCAGGGAAATAACTTCAAGGGAACTAACTTCACATGGGAACTTACTTCAACACTAGTGGGCACTAATTTCACTTGTTTTTGTGAAGTAAATTTCCACTAAGTGTGAGATATAATTTCACTTTTTTGTGAGAATTTATTTCACTTTCGTGTGAAGTTATTCCTTACGAAGAGTGGGAGATAACTTAACTTTTTAGTACAGTTAGTAATATAATTATGATGTTGTCTAATTTATTTAAGCATGATAGCCAAAAAAAAAAAAGAATTCAGAAGCGGACTTACAAAAATGTTTCCTGAAGTCGGTGGCATTTTTTGTGTTTCTTTCAAATTTTTGAGCTAAGAATAGTTATATAACAATATAATTTAATTATGATTACAAATTTTTTTTTAATTTTTTTCAAATACAAAAAACAACGTGTAAGAAACTCATTTGGTTAAGCTCTGGAAAGCGGTTATAGTTTTGGTAATGTTGAGAAACGAAAAGCGTAGCAGAAAACAAATTTGACTAAGGGAAAATCAGTTTTCAAAACCTCCCAGACTTACAGAACTGTCGGACCCACTTTTTTGCCTTTTGTGTCATCGTATAATCATATAACAAAATAATCATTTTCCCAACCAACCACGTATGCTTGAAGCAGATGTACAGAGTTATGCACGCATCAAAATAGTAAACCACGGTTTCTTATATAATAATGACACACGGGATCAGCGCTTAACGATAGTTCCGTCCAACAAGTTTACACGTCTGTTTCAGACTATATGCGGTATAGGTTTCGATACAGCCAATGACCATGCCAGACGAATTGTCTGGACCCACTTTTTTGTCTTTTTTATTATAGTCGTAATGACATCTTCTTTGATTATTTATATAAATTTAATTTTTTTTAAGGATGCATAACTTGGTGCAAGGAACTAACTTCACATGGGAATTTACTTCACCACTAGTGGGAACTTATTTCACTTTTTTTTGGTGAAGCAAATTCTCACTAAAGATGAGAACTAATTTCATATAAAGTTTGTGTGAAGTTAGTTCCCATATACGATTTTATATTACAGGAGATATAAAGCTCGCTTAAGCGAAAACAAAAAAATTCTTGTAAGCATTTTTACTGTTAACAAATACAATAATTTTGAACTAAACATATACCTAAAAATACAACATATAACTCCCAACAAAGGAACTCCAAATTCCTAAAATCGAAAATTTAATTAAAAGATAAGTTATGTTGTAGGTTTATTTAGGCTAACGGTGAGAAACGAAAGGCGTAGCGGAAAAAAATTTTGACTAAGGGAAAATCAGTTTTAGTGTGTGAAAATAAAAAACTCGATGCGTGCATAACTCTATACATCTGCTTCAAGCATACGTGGTTAGTTGGGAAAATGATTATTTTGTTATATGATTATACTGGGTGATTTTTTAAGAGGCTTAGAACTTTTTTTTTAAAAAAAACACAAAAAGTTCGAAAAAATGAATGAAATATTTATTTGAATCGATAGTTTGAACCTTGCAATTTAATGTTTAAAGATAATTTCATGCAAATGTTGACCGCGGCTGCGTCTCAGGTAGCCCATCCGCTGAATCCAATTTTAGCATACTCTTTCACACATATCGGCCGGTATCTCACGAATGAATGCATGGATGTTGGCTTCCAGTTCGTCAATCGAAGCGGGCTTGTCCCTAGACATTAGCTTTGACATACCCCCACAAAAAATAGTCTAATGGTGTCAAATCGCACGATCTAGGCGGCCAATTGACCGGCCCGAAACGTGAAATTAACTGTTCACCAAACTCGCCTCGCAATTGCGCCATTGTTTCGCGTGCTGTGTGGCATGTGGCACCGTCTTGTTGAAACCACATATCATGCAAGTCAAGAACTTCCATTTCGGGCAAAAAAAAGTTTGTTATCATCGCTCGGTAGCGTTCACCATTGACAGTAACGCTGCGATTCGCATCATCTTTGAAGAAATATGGCATAATAATGCCGCCGGCCCATAAACCGCACCAAACAGTGGCTTTTTCGGGATGCATTGGTAGCTGTTGCAATGCTTTTGGCTGATCTTCACTCCAAATGCGGCAATTTTGCTTATTTACGTACCCATTCAACCAAAAATGAGCCTCATCGCTGAACACAATTTTTCGATAAAAAAGCATTTCGAACATTTCGAACCGAGCACGAATTTTGATAGTAAAATTCAATAATTTGCAAGCGTTGTTCATTTGTAAGACGATCCATGGTTAAATTGCAAACCAAACTGAAGCTGTTTGACAGTGACACAAGGTACTAAACACACGTCAGCTGTCAAAACCAGTGTTGCCAAAACCAAACCAGCTAAAAAATCACCCGTTACGATGAAACAAAAGGCAAAAAAGTGGGTCCGACAGTTCTGTAAGTCTGGGAGGTTTTGAAACCTTGGTATTTTTAGAGTTACCTGGACGACACGCCAGTCGATGTATTTTCCATATTTATATCGTTGGTCTTAAAATAGGGTAGATAGGTTGGTGTCTGCCAAAAAAAACGATTTTTTTTTTGTTTTAAATACCACCAATTTCGATAAAATTTTGTACGAGTTATTTGTTGTTTCCATCAAAGATCATTTTTTTCTCATTCAAATACATTTTGGAGATACATATCTACCTATAGCTTACTAACCTAGAACAACTTTCTTATAGAAAAGTTTTTAATTATACAGACTGTAAATGACTCGACTGATTTCGAACGGATAGTTAAGTATAGGTGGTGCAGGGAAATAACTCCACGGGCAAGTGTTCATCCTGGGAATTTATTCCACTTTTAGTGGTAATCGGCTCCAATTTTCAATGTGGAGTTGATTCCCACTCGTAGTGAGATTGTATTCCACTTTAAACAGTGTGGTATTCTTTCTCACCTCAATGCAGAAAAATGTTAAAACACTGTTTTATAATACTTTTGATTTAAATTACTTTTATACAACTTCTACGATAAGTGAAGTTACTGTTACATGTAGTCCAAAAAAACCACAGACAATCTAGGAAGTATTTTATTTGTTTTTTTTTTTGTCTAGGTTAAAGGAAGTTTAATTCTTATCACACGCATACTCTAATATTTACCCGCTTAAGCAAACTTAAACAAGCAGAGGTGTACAAGTTGTATGGCAAAAGTGTGATGATATCCAACATGTACTTGAATGAAAGAGTGAGATTCCTAACCTAGGATAAGATTGAAATTAGATACATTATAAATGAAGCTTGTCAGCTATGTGACCTGAGTTTTTTTTTACTCTTCGTTTGACATTTTATGTGCTTTAGAAAGGACATCAACCTGTGATGATAAAAGAGAGGCGAATGAATCTTCAGACAGACTGAATGAATGCGGAAATAGAAAGGCAACTAAAAAGGATACAAAAAATGCTGTTTTTCAAAAAAAAAAATATTTATGAAAAATCAATATTCGTTGCACGATTCACAGTCAGACTTGTTGTAGGTACCTATTATACGTCTGCATCATATTTAAGGCATAACTCCGTGTACATTATATTTAAATAAAATACATTTTATGGAAGATATATAGCTTCTTGATAGAATTAAAGCTAACGACTTATGCTCTCAACCAAGTATTTTATTTATATGTTTAGTTATAGATCTACAGGGCTTTTTGGGTGAATACATTTTTCCGATGATTTCCAACTTCATCAAATTTTGGTTAATAAATTTTTTAAATAATTTAAAATTTTAACTTGGCTTTGATTCTATGCAATTTATTTTTCACATGTAGAAAACAACTTAAAATTGTGTGTAAGTAAGTCATTTGTAAATAAAAATGTGTCCTGGTCAGCCGAGTTGGTAAGATAAATTCTACAAAAAAAAAGATAATAGCTGACATATGTGAAGTGTGAGCTTTCACTTTTACTTGTTCAATTTTTTTCGTGTATTGGTTTCGTGTGAAACAAAAACATCGAGATTTCAATCAAACCTGACATTACGATGATAGAGAAACCCAAAAAGTAGGTTTTGTCATGACGTCCGTCAGTCTGCCTGTGCGGATGTGGGGATCTGCGGATTTGCGAATGTGCGGTTGTCTGTTCACCGAGCTACAGCCTAAGCGAGTTGATGGATTTTCTGCTATAACGGGTACCTGCCTTATAATGGTTTCAGTTTTTGTTTATTTTCTAAAAACTACTCTAACGATTTTGATAAAATTTTGGAGCACTGTCAGTATAAATGCATTTTAGGTTTTTGGCTAAAAATGAACATAAAGGAGATTCGGTGTTAACGGTTCTTACAAATTTGGCTTTAACTTGATAACGATCTAACAGATTTCATTAAAATTTAGTTCAATAATTTAGACATTTAACACAAGATGGCATTTAAAGTTTTTGGCTAATTGACTGTTTTATGATAGCTACCATACAACTTGATCTCACGTTTAGGCCATGATAGTTTTCGCTTTTCAACAGAATGTTGTTCAAAACATTCAATATGGGAAGGGGGTTCTATCTCCTCCCTTTAGGCAGGAGGGACAATTTTCAAAAAAAATTAAATAAAACAGAAAAAAATTATTAAAACACAACGGTACAAGTACAACCTACAATGCCATGCTATATACTTTTTTTGGAAATCCATAAATCTATTATCTTATGTTCTTTTAAAATAAAGTTGTTTTAGTTAATAGTTTTTCAAAAATTAATTTTTAAATTTTCAAAATTAAAAAAAATTTAATTTTTTTTTTTTTTTCAAAATTGTATACGTGGGTATACCTATTTAAGTATAATGTTTGTGACCAAAATTCAATGCTCTTATTAGTTTGTAGTCAACAATAGAAAACCGGATGCTAAAATGTCTTCTACTTTTTCAAAAAATCAAAAATAACAAAAACTATCCCTTTATAAGTATAAAACCTTTGTTTTAGTACCTATTCACCTGACTGGATTTTCTTGTTATTAAATGAGTATGAAAGGATTAACCTTTATTTAATATTTTTTTAAAAAATCTAGAATGTTTTTAGCATAACATAAAGTGATTTTTTTTTAAATAAATGCTATTTACACGTTTTTTCATTGATAACACCTGAAAATCGAACTTTCAATTTTGTTTATAACGTTTCCTACCTGTTTTCTAACTTAAATTGAAGATATGTGATGCAACTGTGACGTCTATCATTGGAATTGCTTTTATTTTAGAGTAAAGTTTTTGGTTTCTCAAACAAAAGCTAAACGGTAGATGAAGTGCATCTCTACAAATTCTCTTTGAGAGTAGTTTGACATCGTGATGTGTTGTCTAGCTTACATTCAAATTGAAAATACATTTTTAATAAAAATGCCTTACCTTTTATTCGTATTATGAAAAATTTAAAGGTCGATTTTAATAGGAAAAAAACGTGTAGAATAGCATTTATGCAGTACTTTAACACTTTATTGTATGCAAATTACATTCTGGCTTTTTGAAATGACAAAAGGAAGGTTATTCCTTTCTAGTCTAGGTTCTAAAAAAATGGTTTTTCTTATAAGAAGCGGTTTTTGTTATTTTTAATTTTTTCAAAAAGCACAAGACATTTTAGCTTTCGGTTTTGTGTTTTTTGACTAAAAAGTAATAGGAGCATTGAACTTTGGAAACAAAAGTTATACCATTGAGTTTAAACAATAGAAGAATTAAGATGATTTCAAACTCACCGAAGTATAGATATCGCTAAATGAGCATATCGAGTATAATTTATTATTTCCCTAGTTCGCTGTAATGAAAAATACTTGAACCGAACCGAACGAAATTCTTCTGCATACATTTTTATTGGTTTTTCATTATGTCTCTTGCCTTTTAACTCAAGAATAATTGCTACAAGAGTAAAAAAAACAAGTCGATAGTAACGACATCCTACGAGCAAAGTTTGAAACTTACACATGATTTCTTTATGTGTATAAACTCAATGGTTATACTTAATTACGTAATTACGTAATAATTTTGAAAAAAAAATGTTTGAAATTTTGTTTTTAACATTTTTTTTTTTAAATTTTGAGTTTGAAAATTAATTTTTCAAACTATTCAGTAAAACACTTTTATTTAAAAACAAAAATAAAAAAATAGCTTTTTGGCTTTTCAAAATGATATATCATGGAATTGTAAGTAGTACCGTTGTTTTTTAATAATTTGTTTTTCTTCCACATTAACGGGGAAGATAGACCCCCCTCTCCTATACGATTTTTTTTTGTCTCTATCCAATCTTTTAGACATCTTATGTGAATCACCCTGTATAAATCGGCAAATTAAATCCTCCACTTTTCATACAAATTTGGTGTAATTTTGTTTTTTATTTCAAGCAAAAAAAAAAAATTGGTATTATGATAGACGGTTATAAAATGAACAGTTTATAAAGTAGACCAAAGTTCCAAGTCAATTGGCTGAAGATGTATTAACCCTGAGAGTATTTACTCGCCCAGCAATTTTTTAATACTTATACAGGGTGATTCAAATAAAATGCAAACAAAAAAAGCCATATCGTATAAGTTGGGTCAAGACATTGTGGGTATTTTCGATAGAAGAAATAACTTAAAACAGACAAAATACAGAGTGTGACTGGGTCGAGAACGTCGGTATAAAAAAAAACAATTCTTTTGGGAATATCGTTTTTTTCTATTTTTTTCCAATGAAATTGTTTATCGTTGATAACGAATCACTCATGTTAAATTTTATTAAAATTGATGGTAGGTATTGTTTTTGGAAAAAATTGGATTTTCGTTTACTGTTATATGGCAGATATCGTTGTTTTTTAAACTAGAACAAAAATATCGATTTCTCGTTTGAGGAATGGTCAATTAAACCTGCATACCAAATTTGATGCGAATTGGTTCAAGCGTTTAGGCTGCAGGTACTTATAAAACCAGACATAACAAAAAATGTTATGCTATTTTATTTAAAATTTTATGTAATTAAGTACCTCTTAATATCGTTGAAATTCGATGCTCTTATTAATTTGTGTCAAAAATTTTGTAATTTTTGATAAAAATAAAAGTAACAGAAATCACTTTTTCATTTTTCAAAAATTGCTTCTGCATCTTTTTAATTGGGGAGACGGAAAAGTACCTATACGATAACTTTGGCGCTAAAATTGATAACGGTTTTTTGTAGAAGGGGCAAAAACAAACTGATATTGTTGTTGCTGGAAAATAAGTTAGAGGTTTTCTTGTTCCAATTGACTTTTTTATCTATCTTAAATTCTAATATAAAATAATATGACACTATACATGTAGTCCAGTTAATTGGCAGGTAGTTTTAGGTGGAAAAAGGTCGGAGGTCAATGAAACTTTCAGATGTTGTTTTGGGATGGTTTATTAACATTTTCTCAAGTTTTGGATCTTGAGAACCCAGTGCTAAAAAGGGGGGCGGGAACTGCAAAATGTTCGAACTTTTTTTGGTTTTTCTTCTATAACTTTTTTTTCTTATGTTCTACGTCAAAAGCGTTCGGGTATGTTTTGTAGATCCAATATTGACTATCTAAGCACTTTTGTATGTCAAGATGTTACCTACCGAGAGATGGCGCTCCAAAATGAGGGTAATTTTTCAAATTTTGCTAAAGTATTAAAAAAAGTAAAAAATGCTAATTTTCACAATTTTTACTTGCGATTATAGGTACTATAAGGCAAGTAATGATTTCGTGATAAAAAAAAAAGTTTTGAGATAACAATCAAACATATTACATTAGGATGATAGCGAAGTCGAAAAAAGTGGGTCGGCGAATTCTGTCTGGGTGTCTGTCTGTCTATCATTAGCCGCTTCTGCAGTCTAAACGGTTGGGATATTATTTAAACTTAGTATGTAGGGTTTGGTGACCGTCAGGGGTTTTTTTGGAATTTATTTCCTATGCCTAAAAATAACGATACCTCTGCCATATAACGGTAATGAGAAAGCTTGTTTTTCTCGGAAACGGCTCTATATTGCCTTTTAGACGGTTGAAACCGTCATTCTTTAAAACTATTTTTAAAGGTACGTACCTACCTGTCATATAACGGTTTTTTTATTTTTTTATTTTCTCGTTAACGACTTAGCCGATCTTAATCAATTTTTTTTCCTAGAAAGGCCTATAAAGCGGAATGATAATGGCCGTACTTAATTTTTAAAAGATTAATAGTTCAAAAAATTATATAAATTAAACAAACATTTTTTTTCAAAATTTAATATTTTTAATACCAATTGATAATTTTTGTTTAGTTAAGTTTTCGCATAAAAATTACTAAGTTTCTGAAATTGACATACTCAAAATTTTTCATAAAAATATTTTTAAAAGTGGTTTGAAAAAAAATCGATTATTCAAAAAATGGTCGTACGATTTTCGTAAAAAAAACTCTAAAATATATTTTAAACGATTTTCTTGGAAAACTCGGGTTTGTTATAATTTATTTTTCAAAGTTTTTTATTTTCATTTATTTATTTTTTAATTATTGCGTTTTAAATTAATTGAAAAAATTAAAAAATTATTTCATATAAAAAAATTGAAAGACTTTATGCAAGAGCCATATGCGAGCTTACCTGCCACAAGTTTGTGCGACCCAGTCGTGCCTTTTATTTATTTGCGTTTATAGGTACCATATAAGACAAG
Source organism: Baccha elongata (assembly GCA_951217065.1). Classification (NCBI taxonomy): domain Eukaryota; kingdom Metazoa; phylum Arthropoda; class Insecta; order Diptera; family Syrphidae; genus Baccha; species Baccha elongata. The sequence continues at coordinate 61,655,550 of OX578272.1, read as the reverse complement.
TTATGAATTCGTACAAAAAAAAATTGAGATACCAATCAAACATGACATTATGATGATAGCGAAGTCGAAAAAAGTGGGTCTGGAAATTCTGTCTGTCTATCTATCTGTATGTATGTCAGTCCGTGTGTATCAGCACCCATAGCCTAAGCGGTTAACCGATTTACTTCAAATTTGGTATGTAGGGTTTGTAGAACATTCCTAAAAGGAGAAATTGAATTATTTTTAAACTCAAAAAATAACTGTGCTTGTCATATAACGGTTTTGGAAAAGCTTAATTTTTAATCTCAAAAATGGCTCCAACGATTTTCTTCAAAAAAAAAATGCAAATGGTTTCTATCTAAATTGTTTTTTGTTAAGTTGGAAAAAAAAATTGCAAGCCTATTAATGGTACATCCCATAGAACCGTTATTTTTTACCGAGCTATCTCGTGAACTGGTTAATTGATTTTAATTAAAATTTTATATTTCGATACCAAAATTTTGCAAAACTGCTTAGTTTTAATTAATTTTTTAATTTATTTTTTTTGTAAATTCAATATGTATTTGGAAAATGGCTTGACTAATAAATTTTATTTTTTATGCATAAAATGCAAACTATTTAGCACTTTAAATTGGCGTTTTTCAAAAAAAAATTTCTGTAAAAATTATTAAGTAAACATCGATTTATTCAAAAACCGCTCCAAAGATTATGGAATTATTTTGTTCAGTAAACTGCCCATAAAATTTAATGCATAAATACTTTGATTTTCGTTTGAGTCTTCCTTAAAAGTAGTATTTTTTCGCTATAAAGCGGGCACAAGGTTTGGCCAAAATAGGTGATTAGAGTGTTTAGTTTGTTGAGAATTCAATAAATTTGTATAAGAATAAGTTTGATTCTATGACAATCATAGTTTTCGATTAACAAGCGAAAAAAAAAACTTTGTTTTTCGCAAGTGCGTATATTTTCGTGTTTTAGCGCCCACATGGTTCAACCAAAATAAAAGCTTCATAAAAACTTTTTGTTGGAAACTTAATGTATCTTGGTAGATGGTTGTATCCTAGAAAAGTGCATTATTTTATTTTTTTGGCAATAACCTTAAAAATTTTCGAAATTTTCGTAGTTTCTTGCGATTTTTGTAGTGAAGCCATATAAGTGGCAAAGTTAAAAATCGGATTCAGAGATACCCTTTACATAAAAAACAAGTGACAAAAAAATTCCTGTATTTTTTTCCTGACCAAAACAATTGACTGGACTATTTGTAGACATTATTAATAACTTTATTAATATAAGTAGATTGTGTCAAAATAAGAGGTATATTGTATATAGTGCATTATGAAACGGGTTTGTCTTATTAAGTCATTTGAAAAATTTAACAAACACATTTTTAGTTTTAGTGGTTATGTTATGGCAATATGTTATGATTGATTATTTTAAATTTTACATGAATTTTTAAAATTTAAAATGTTATGAAAATTAGGAAAATTGTTTCCACAAATTAAAAATAGAAGAAAAATAGTTTTGGTGCCCAAAGGTTGTTGTTGTTTATTTCACATACTGTTCTCATAGGAAAATTAATTATTTCATGTGCTCGGTTTTTCTCCGTGCAGGCATTTAACTCCAATATTAACACAATATTAAGTGTACCTAAGGACCACAATTTATTCATAACCAGCCCATTTATTATGAATCTCCAACTGAGTAGGTTTATTTTTTTATTATTTTATAAATAAGTGTCGGACAACATAACAATCTGACAACCCATCAACCATAATTATGTAGGTATCTATCTACATATATACATATGTATATTAAGATATGATGGAAAAAAAATCAAAATATTTGTTGTCTCTTTATTGCAGACTTAAAATGTATTATCCTCCACCCATTTAATCCATCTTCCTGACACTCTGACTTCATTCATCTCTTTTATATTATTTTACGCGTCCATTTAAACACTCTGTCTACTAATATGAATTCGCTTTACGCGTACTGCCACTTAATATAGACTGACGCCGACAACATGCTATTATTATTATTATTATAAAACAGAGCAGAACTGAATGAAAAAATCTGGTGCGCCAAACGATGAAAAGCATGTATTAAAAATAATTCAAAGCAAAAAAAAAATAACTTTCTACACTAGAAATGGAACAGCAAGAGGTTTATACGTATATTCATATGTATGTATATGTTTTTTCCATCCTTAGGCGTCATACAGACTTAAATTTAAAATGAGTGATTTTACAAAAAAAAAAAAAATTAATAACAAAAATCATACATAAAATAACAACCAACCTTCATTTACCGTGTCATCCTTATGCAAAACGATGTTGTTTTAAAAACAATGAGATTGTGAAACAGTGTCAGACGGTATAACAAATGAGAAAAAAATCATCAACCCGACAACATCAAGGACGAGATTTTCAATTGAATAAGGAAGGAAATGTTCAGTAAAAATTGTTTCTGTAAATAAGCTGTAAAATTTAATAATGTGTATTCGTATTTTTCTTTTGAAAAATAAAAAATAATTGTTTCTGAGATTTAAGCGCTAACGGGCATAATTCAGTTTTCATAAATTTTATAAACTTAATTTAATCATATTACAGTAACCTACTTCTCATGATATATTTCCATATATATCTGTAACTCACACATACTTCAGTGTATCTACTCTATAAGGAAGGAGCTAGCTACATATATACACTGCTGGTCACTTGAATAGGTTCAACTTATGTCGCTCCTTATTATTAGCACTATTGCTTTATCTAAACATTTAGCTTTCATATTTAACTTTTCCTATTTTGGAATATTTTTCAACGATTGTAAGACCTCATGTTATGTTTCACCAATCTTCAAATCAGGTTCTAAACAAGATATTACCAACTAAAAACCTATAAGCAAAACTTAATTCCTAAAAGGTTTGAAAAATTGTCTGTGATAAACTGGCATTTCTTAACAAAGAGTAGCAAATAACAGTTTTTCAACATGGATTTATTTCTGGCGAATCCACGGCTACTAACCTAGCAATATTAACCTATTTTATTATCACAAATTTTGAAAAAAAAAAAAAACTCCGATCGATGAAATTTTAACCGAATAACATAAAGTCCTCCTTCACAGATTGGCATGCATGGGCTTTTACTTAAACCATATAAAATGGATAGAATCCTACTTATCTAATCGAACACGATTAATAAAAATTTATGATTGTTTGTCAGATACTATTTTTGTGCCGTCTGGTGTTCCAGAAGGTAGCCATTTAGGGCCACTTCTCTTTTTTTTTTTTTTGTTTATAAATGATATACAATCAATTTTCAAACATTAAAATGTTTTGCTTTATGCTGATGACTTTAAGTTGATTCGCAGCATCTCAACGGAAAGTGTCTGTGAGATTCTTCAAGAAAATATGGCTAACTATAGGCTATATCAATGGTATCAAATTAACTCTCTGCACCTTAATGTTATTAAATTTCGAGAGCTTTCATGTTATGGGCATCTTTTTCTTCTATTAGTTTTCCATATTGCATTAATAATATTCCTTAAGAAAGAGTTTTGCGAAAAATGACCTTGGTATATAGTTAAACCATAAACTTATACGTTTCTACCTCACATAGAATATATCGTAAGTAAAGCTTACTCAATGCTTGAATCACAGACCCTCATGCTCTGTATATTTTCCGTTAATGCGGTCTGTTCTCGAATAATGCACTATATAATTTGGAACTCCTACTATAAGAACTCGTCGGTTAGATTAGAAAATGTACAAAAAGGTGTCACTAGATATGCTATATATAAATTAAACTGGAGAATTGAGATATGCCTTCTTATAAAACCAGATGTTTTCCTATAGACATTCTATCTCTTGAAAATCGTAGAAAATATTTTTCTATTATTTTTGTAAGAGATATCACATCAAATGCCCTTTGCTGCTTTCTATGTTAAATATTCGTTGTATATCAGTTAATATCCGTCAGAGCGTATTATTCTCAGAATTTTATATACTATACATTGATACTTACTATTATTATTTCATAGTTTTATATAAATTATCATAGTCCATAAGAGTTTTTAATCTCTGATTAATGAAATATATAAATAAGCCTCTCTTCACATCTATACAATAACTCAATTTTGTTTCATATGGAACTGAAAGAGTATAAGCAAACGCTTAATTCTGGGAAAAAATCTTATTCTGAAAACTAACTCTTATTCTTTAAAATTTACTTTATTAAGTTATTGACAAAAACAAGCAAAATGTTTTTGGTTCAACATCTTTGTACCACTATTTTATTTTAATAATGTGAATTTCGTGAAGTCCAATACATGTCACGCTTCGCGTAACTAAAACCGATTAATCGTCCGATATCAGGCCGGAACAGCTCGAGCGATTACCTTGGACGCACGTCTGCATACACTTACACCTACACCCGATGATATAATACGCAATAAACATGACTTATATTTATAAAAAAAAAAAGTTGCATACAATTACCTACAAATGTAAAATATTCACAAAAAATAAATTTTTCGCAATCTATAACAATTTTTGTTTTGGTTTATTTGTATAAAATAACCGGCAAACTGACAGAAAATTAAAACAAGTTCGAATTTGTCGGTTGATCGGCATTCCTAGGCCGTTATCGCCCAATTCCGGCTAATGCTACGGTTACAGTGCATGCGTATTCTGACGAACAAGTGATCTGACGTACACGTGTGCATAAATGAATTAAAATGCACACGTCAGAACAAACAAAAGAAAAGGTTCTTATGAAACCGTTTTCTTCGTCCGTCAGAAGAAGCAAGAGTGCGTCAGATTGATCCTTCAAATCAGTTTGATTTTTTCGCAGCGTTCGTCAGAACTTTTCATGGAAATCGACAGGTTCTGTGTGATATTTCAAGTAAGTCATATTCCAACAGAGATAAATAAATGGATAAATTGATGTGCAGTTACACATGTAAGTCTATGAAATTGTGTTTAATTCTTTAAATTGTATTTAATTATGAGCTTTAATAAATCTGTGTCAGATTAAGAATATAAAAATATCCAAAAAACAAATCAAATTTAGGTGGTTGAATTATTTCAACTACGCTAACAGAGTGTGATGAAAAAATTAACTGAAAATAATCTTACATGTAAAATAAATTAACATCTGGGGGAAATTAATTTCACTTTTTTCTGATGAAATTTATAATGTTTTCATTCAATTCAAAACACAAACGTTACACTTATCGATTGCAATAACTCAAAGATTTTTTTTGTGATGATACAGTTTCATTTGGCATTTGTTTAATATAATTAAATTTATTTTTTCAAAAAAATATCTGCGTTATTTAAAATATTACTATCACAAATGATTACGTAAGTCTTTTGCCATCAATAATTGTATAGCATTTGTGTTCCAAATAAAATGAGAACATATTTAATAATCGATTTGAAAAGTTTTTCCTGTTTCGTTTTCCTGATCGATATAACCCTTAATTTGTATATAACCTCAAATAGAAGAAGTGTAATTATTTTCTCCAACAGGTGAAGTTTTCTTCCCATATGTAAAGTTATCTCTTGTGAAGTTATGTCTTTCCCTGAGGGGAATATTCTTCATTTATTTCTTTCGCTCTGAAGTTAAGCAACAACATTTTCGATAATGATTTTCAAAAAAATAAAAATCTTCTTCATTGTATATCATCTTCACTATCACCACTTTCGTTATCGTTAGGAAACGTAATCACCCGCTTCTGACGATGAGTTCTGCAGTATGCGTCAGAACAATTGTTGGTTAGAACACGCATGAACTGTAACCGTAGCCTAAAGCGGTGTACACTGTACGTGTTATCATCCGTTTACATATGTTTGATTCATGCGGCCGAATTCGGGCGACGATTTCCGATCATTCTTCGGCCGATGACGGGTTTGGTGTACGCGAGCCGTAAGGATTAAAGATATTATACTGTTATAGAAATGGTTTAAAGCCATTACAGAGGTAAGGGGAAAATTCAGAAACATCTTGAATTATAAAACTAACGGGACATGATATTTAGAAAACTTAAATATTATAGTATTTAGCTTAGTTTATATTGTGTTAAGAACAAGTTCTAAATTGAGAGATACAGTGTAGACCTCAAGAATAAACCCAATAATAGTTTAAGAAACAGTAATTTATTCATTTTAATTCGAATTTTTGAAAATTTTCTGAACAACAAAATTTTAAAGAATCTGAAATCTTTAATTTTTGATATGATTAAAAGTTTTTCTAAAATCCTCATCATCAGAACCATCAAAACCATCAAAACATTGAAAACAAAACACGCTGCGCTGCAAGTAGTAGGCGATATTTTGCAAAAAGCAGAGTTTCGATAAAAAAAAAAAACTGCAATTAGGTCTTTCCAACATGTTTAGCCAAGTATTTTGTTTACTTTGAAGCATTTTTTATTCAGAAAAAGTTGCGAAAGTCAGTCATTCTGAGTTTGATAAAACTTCACACAAAGCTTGAATTATTTTTACTTTACATTTATAGCAAAATGTTTTTTATTTTTAATTTTTTTGTGGTTTTTAAGATGGGGTTTGATAAACAACTTTTTTGTGTATCTTGAATCGAAAATTTCAGATTTTTAAAAATTTATATTGAGCAGAAAATTTTCAAAAATTTACATTAAAATCAATAAATTAATCTTTCTTGAAGTATTAGTGTTTATTCTTGAGGTCTGTACTGTATCTCCCAATTTAGTACTTAATCTTGTTACAATATACAATATAATTTAAAATTAAAGAAGTTTCTGAATTTTGACCTTTACCTCTGCAATGGCTTTCAGCCTACCAGCAGTCTCTCAATAAATATATTTTCAAATCATTTCTATAACAGAATATCCCCCCTAATCCTTACATGTATTGGACTTCACGAAAATTGCACAATTAAAAATACAAGAGCGGACCAAAGATGTTCAAACTGTTCAAATGAACCAAAGTTTTTGTCAATAACTCAATAAAGTAAATTTTTAAGAATAACAGTTAATTTTCAGACTACTTAATATTTTTTTCTCAGAATTAAGCGTATGTTTATACTCTTTCAGTTACATATGAATTAAAATTGAGTTATTGTATTAGATATGAAGAAAGGCTTATTTTGGTAAAGTGAGACAAAAGTTGAACCTATTCAAGTGAACAGCAGTGTATGTATGTAGTTGAAAAAGTCCTCTTCACAGCGATAGACAATAAACCGACAGCAATTTTATCCCCTATTTCCGGCAACAATGGAACGAACAAAAATAACAAGTTTCAAGGATTATTTGAAACACTGCGGAAGCTTATCAAAAGGCTTAAAAATAATTAATTAAGATTAGCATAAGTATGACGGTAAATTTTATAATGAATTGATCCATTAACTGCCAGGTATATACGAGCACACATGTTTGAGATAAATGATTAGGTTTTTGAATTTATTTTAGGAGCTTATAGTACATTTTGGGTGCTTAGAAATGTTTCCAATCATATTTGGTTATTTTTTTTTTTTTATGTACCAAGGTAAAGTGTTTTTAATCATATAAAATATAAGGACAAATAATATGGGCTTGAAGGGATTGATTGCCACTGATATTAAATGGTTGACAAAGTCTTAAGAGGTAAATGATAAAACAAAATTTCGTCGCATAGGAATTGTTTTGACGAATACGCCCTTTCCAATTTCTTGGGAAATCGCAATTGAAAGTTTAGGTTTTAATTAAAACTGAACGGGTCAATAGAAGTTTCTCATTTTTTCATACAGTATTATTTAGAAAATCTACTGTTACTACTTCAACCGCACTTAACCGAAACGAAGTCGACAGATGACGACATTGCTAAACGCTCACTAATTTGGAGGGGAATTTAAAAAAATAAGTATAAAGCTGAATCATTTTAAATTTTTGAATTTAAAAGGCGCAAGCTACGCAGTATGTTATCATACATACTGCGTAGCTTGCGCTGCATACGCTGCAACCTGTGGACACCAACCGTATTTTGTTTGGCTATATTCCACTGCAGACAAAGCCAATAAAAAAAAATAAACATTAATTTGCTCATAACTATTCTTTGTTTAACAGAAAGCCAGTTCAATGTACTTAACATATTATTTATAGATGGATACATAACGATTATAACATAGAATTGATCGCATCCCTTGTTTTACAAAATATGTAACATTACTTTTGACCCCAATAATATTACTGTCGGGCCAATACTCAAAATGGGGATGTATAATGAAACCTACCTATATATTATAGTTTTAATCCTGGTAGCTAATGCTCATTAAATTGTATTAACATTGTAATTTACTTACCTATTAATAAAGATATAAATAAATAAATACATATATGTTTTAATAGCTATAGAAAAACTAAGCTTTTTTCGTATTCTTCGAAAAAAAACGATTTTTATGTTTGCATAATCAGGCAAGTAAATCAAAACGGAGGCCTATAATAATTCTACGATACATATTGTTTTATATTGGTACTAGCAGAAAGTACCCGGCGTTGCCCGGGCACTCGGTGCACTCAGCCTAGAACGATGTCTATATTCCTAATCCTTGTTTTAATAAAAAACAAAAATACATTTAGACTCATTTTTTTTTTTATTTATTTATTTATATTTTATATTATATTTTATCTAAATTCAAAATTTGAAGGGAAGTAGAATCATTGTCAAACTTCTCATCTTTCTCTTCAGGGAAGTCATCATCGAAATTTAACGAAGAACAGTTCGAAATTTCCATTTTTTCTTTTTCTGACATTTCTGCTACTTCTGCTTGTTTTTGTTGTTTTTGGACCGGTGATTTTTTAATTTTTTTTAATTTTTTTTTTTATTTTTTTATATAACCTTTCTGGTTCAGATTTACGGTAGCTTTAATTTTAATCAATTTGTTTTGGTGCTTGTCTACGATATGCATATTTTTCTCTAACCTATTAGCAACGCCATCTGTACATCATCATTTTAAAAACGGAAAAGGAGTCCCCTATACAGTATAGATTATTATTAAGCCCTCTGCTGGTGATATTAATATCGTAATTGAGGAGAAGCAGGTAGTCCAAATAAGAACTAAGGAATCTTTGCTCTTTAGTACAAACCTGATTACTGCAGTGCCAAAACATGAACTTGACGTTTGACGTAAAACGATGACGCGTTGGATTTGACAAATTACTTTTTACTGTCAGATAAACCCTATAGTCAAAGCTGTCAAATTATTGAATTCATTGTTTGCGCCAAACCTATACCAGACAATTCCCAATGCCTCCAAATAGTTGTTGGCGAACTGTTTGGAGGCATTGGAAATTATCTGGTATAGGTTTGGCGCAAAAAATGAATGCAATAATTTGACAGCTTTGACTATAGGGCGGGTGACGGATTCAAATGCCATCGCTGTTGTATCTGACAGTAAAAAGTAATTTGTCAAATCATTTTACGTCAAACATCAAATTCATGTTTTGGCGCTGCAGTAATCAGGTTTGTAATAAAGAGCAAAGATAACTTAGTTTTTATTTTGACTACTTGTTGCGCATTTCAACTTTATCATATGTGTAGCGCAGCAGTAGTCAAGTTTGTACTTATCCAACATGATCGCTTAAAAACAGAAAATATTAAGAATTTATGACCAAATTTCGCATCTCCTCAATTCGATACTTATGGTGACGTAGTGCTTTTTTCCTTCATCATATAAGTGTAGCGCAGTAGTAGTCAAGTTTGTACTAAAAACCAACGATAACGTATTACTAATTTTGACTACTCGCTGCGCATATCAACTTTACCAATCCTCAATAAGTTTAACAATGGTAGGTATGACAGTTGGGCGAAATGCCCGTGAAATATTTTGTGAGCTCTCTTTAATATTCACTGATGACAGTTGTTAGAAAAAATTGGAAACGTGAAACGTCGAAATGGTAAGAAAAATTACTTTAATTGTTCGCCGGGCAAAAGTTTTTTTAAAAATTAACCCAGTTTTAAAGTGTATTTTGTTATTTTTAATATCCTAAAACCTGACGAACAGTTAAAAGTAATTTTTACAATAAATTTTAGAAAAGAATAGTTTGTTTTTATATGTGTTTTACCACAGTAACAATATAACAAATAAACTTACAAAACTACTCTTTTATATAGTAGTAGGATATATCCAAAATGCTAGAGTAGTATGCCTTCCGTTGATTACAAACGTTATAGGTTATTATAAAGGGTGTTTTTTTTTTAGGTATAGAACTTTAAGTTGGCATTACTTTTCAAGACGGCGACCGATTTAACAGCTGTCAAGTGATTTATTTTCAGTTTGGTTTGTCAATTCATCATGAATAGACTCACGCCTGAACAACGCTTGCAAATTGTGTCGAATGGGCCCAACACGAGATGGCCGTCGTTCCCGATTTTCATGAGCGAATTTTGTTTAGCGATGAAGCGCACTTCTGGTTGAATGGCTACGTCAACAAACAAAACTGCCGCATTTGGAGTGAAGCCAATCCTCAAGTGTATGTCGAAACACCGTTACATCCAGAAAAACTGACTGTTTGGTGCGCTTTATGGGCTGGTAGAATCATTGGTCCGTACTTCTTCAAAAACGATGATGGCCACAACGTTACAGTCAATGGTGGTCGGTATAGAGTCATGATTACTAACTTTTTCATTCCTAAATTGAACAATCATGATGTCCAGGAGCTGTGGTTCCAACAAGATGGCACAACATGTCACACAGCTCATGCCACAATCGATTTATTGAAAGACACGTTTTGTGAACGCCTAATTTCACGTTTTGGACCGGTGAATTGGACTCCAAGATCTTGTGATTTAACACCGCTAGACTATTTTCTGTGGGGTTATGTAAAGTCATTGGTCTATGCGGATAAGCCACAAACGCTTGACCATTTGGAAAACAACATTCGCAGTGTTATTGCCGATATACGGCTACAAATGTTGGAAAAAGTCATCGAAAAGTGGACTTCCAGATTGGACTACATACGAGCCAGCCGTGGCAGGCATATGCCAGAAATCATATTTAAAATGTAATGCCACAAGATTATCTTTCGAATAAATAAAAAATTATGTCAATCGAATATTCCATCGTTGTTTTATTGCAATTTAAAGTTCTATACCTCTAAAAAAAATACATTTTATATATATTATGTATATGACACAGTAAAAATAAAACTCGTTAGAATATATAAGCTAGAGCCCTTTCGAAATATCTTTATCTAGGATATTTTTGGTGCTCTATTTAAAACTTTTTCCGTCATCAAGTGCAGCAGTTTGTGGTACGTTCTTTGTGGTTCTAGTTGTTTTGTGAAAATTAAAATTTGTTTTGATATAAATTCAGACACCCCTCCTAAGCCAATATGCCGACAATACGTTGAGATTCCACTTGGTTAGAAATAAATACGTTACAACTATTAATGAGTTTTTCAGTTTTGGTGAAACCACAAAACTATTGATACCCATACCTCTTATTTTGATTAAATTTGTATACTATAAAACCTCCCTTTTGTTTCTTTAACGATACTTTTATTTTCAAACATTTTTCTCAACACTTTGCTTATTGTCTAAATAATGAATGACCAAAGCACAAAATAGCTACTAAGTGAAATAGCTAACCCTTTTTGGGAAAATATCTTGCTTCATGGTCCTGGCAATGAATAAAGCTATATAATACCTTTTTCTTTGTTACTATGCTGTTCATCTTTTATTTATTGCCTTAGCCTGTGTTTAATAGCACAAAACAATTTAAGTGCCCTATCGTTGTTTGTTGGGCCACCAAAAACGACCGTCCAACCAACCAAGCCGTGTCAGAGGTAAGCATTTTTTCAATTCATTACCTTTGGCCTCACAACTATGCAATAAATTAACCACTCTTTTAGTTTGCAAGTTGGAAAGTTAGAAAACTTTAAAATATAAAACCTTTCCTATTTAATTCTTCCTATATATCGCTGCTAGAAACAAAATATATTTATGTCTTTCTGGATGATGGTCCATTATTTTTCCCAGGAATTTCAACTTTTTTGACACTTCAAATAATTGCAAACACTATTATCATCATCAGAATATTGATAAACATGAATAGATATACCAATTACAATGAGTCTTTTATTTGAGTCAAAATAAAGATGTCTTGCCAGTTAGATTTTTCTTTGCAGGTATAATATCCAACGGAGATAAATGTCATCAGTGATCAGGAATAGCGCATTTTGAGTATAGTTATCTATAATAATATACATGATCTGATATCTAAAAGGTTTTCATTGATCTTTGCATCATCGATTAATAATGTGAATTCAATTCACTTAAGTCAGGTACTGTTTTTGAAAAAGAATTTTTATTAAAATCATATTTAGAGTCAGACAAAGTAATACTTAGTTAAACATTTATAATAACTAAAGTCGTTGTCGCGTTTTTCTTTATTTGTTTTTAATATCGTTTCTATATCAACGAACTTGTTCTGGAACCTGGTGTATGAATTTCTGTTTTAACATTTGTTACATTTTTACCCCACATTACCCTAAGTAATGTATTATGAATTTTATTTACAATGTACATATTATCGCATGATCTTATTCTATATACACTATGTATTTTTTAAGTACTGTTACAAAGTAAGATTTAACCATGGTTGACTCACTCGATTTTGGTCAGACAAACAAGCACTACCATCTTCTGTAATATTAATTAGTAATTAAGAAATAAACTTATATTTGAATTAAACAAGTGTCTTTAAATAAAATCAAGATCATAACAACATTCTTAGACAGTCCTTGAATGAAAAATTTCACCACTGCATAACGAAAATTTGACATATTCATAGAATTCAAACTACGCCACTGGCTTTGATCTTTCTGCAAAATGCAAGTCTCCAGCTCCACTATCCTAGCAGCCAACTAGTTAGATAAGATAAGTAAAAAGGGAAGAAGATTATCTGCAAGACGAATAGCGAACGACGAAAGACGTGCTCACGACGAGAACGGTAATCATTGTCGAATTATCATCATTTAGTTTTATTTTGTAACTTGTAAATTTTTTTCAATAATTATCTGTAATGTTTTTCTAACATTTCTTTTGAACTAAATTTGTTTAAATTAGCCGTGACTTTTGCTTTTATTTTCTACATATAATTTAGATGTTTGATAAGTTTTTAGTAAGTTGTTTTTAAGCTAAACTCGAGTTTTTACTATTCATAGAAAATTTTACCCCAAGACTAAACGAAAAACTCGATTCTAACTTTAAACTGGACCGAACCCTTGTTTAAGTTGTATTTAACTGAGATAAACTTTAAAAATAATGAGACAAATAAAGTAAAAGTGATTTTTGTTCTTTAAATTAAAATGGAACAACAACGACCAAATACGTAAATAGATAGTAATATATATTATTTATTATTCTTCGGTAATATACCTCCCTAAATATATATCTACCTACAATAAGACGCATGTCGGAGGAAATTTATACACGCTAATCAGAAAAAAATTGATGTGCATTGGAGTAATCGAGATAGAGATCAAAAAAGTCGAAGCCGGCTAATTTACTGTGCACAATTCACTGTGCAAAATTCACTGTATGGAAAATTCACTGTATGCACAGTTGACTGCGGAACACAATTCACTGTGGTATTCAATTCAAACATCGGCAGATCACCATACCCATGCATACCTACAGTTGTCTCAGTTGTTGGCAGGATGCTCAAGGCTTCTAAGAAAAAGGATTTCAACTTTAACCTTAAACAATAAAGAATCGTTATACGACATTTGCTGAGAAAGAGCCCTGTGAATATTTAAATGGCTTATAGCTCTAAACATCAATTTATTTTATTTAAAAAAAATTCAATTATTTACGTCTCAAATAGATGATATCTCAAATACATATTATGAAACTTTAAAAAACTAATAAAATATTTAATTAAAAATTAATATCTTTTCTGACATTGTTTGAATTGTTCATCAATACAATCGGAACCCAAATATTTTTATTTTGTTTTTTTCTATGAAGGTATAATTATTTAAAAAACAATATGCAATAATATTCAATTGAATAATCTAAAAGAAAGGCATTCACTGTGATAGACAATTCACTGTTGAACTTTCCATCACAGTGCATGTCCCCACAGTGAATAATTGTGCCCAGTGAATTGTACAAAATGAATTGTGTTCCACAGTGAATTGTGCACAATGAATCAGCTTAGACCCCCAAGAAAGTAGATAGATACTATGCAGCATTTTATCAGACATTTCTTGATTTTCGTTTCATATTTTCATCACCGATTGTCCTCATCCTAAATTTTATAATATTTTTTTATTATGAATTATAAAAAAAATATCATAAATATCTGGCATGCATTCACGGTATGCAGACACAAGGTATGTTGGGTTTTAAATGCAAGGTCGCCATATTATGTTCATTTGACGTCATCGTGTGTGACAAGTCTATTTAAATTTCATTGCTGTTGTTATTTTCGTGTGATAAAGGACATGTTAAGTTACGAAAAATAAGTAGTTCAAATTTTAATCAAACACAAACAATTTTAAAATTGTCAAAATGAACAATTATTTTTCTGTGAATAGTTGTTCCAGGTTCCAGTTATTCGAAGACTATAAACTGTGGAAATTTAAGGCTTTTCTCATTCCCAATAGACACAAGTGATGTAAGTGCTATCTTGGTAAATATGCACGCACCATTTTAGTGACGAGCATAAATTGTTAAATGAGCGCCCTTTAAAGAGACAACTCGATCCAAAACCTTCTATAAATGTACCCGAAAGTTGCGGTAGCGATGCGACTTGGAACAGAAATTGTATCGTTTTATTTCAAGTTTTAATATTTCCATCTCTAGAAAAGAAAACTCACTCACGATGACGTCACGCCTCAGTCGCACTGTACTGTCAAACAAACCTTATTCTTGTACCATGGCATGCATCTGCCATGCATTATTGAATATAATGTTACAATAACAACTGCGTCTAACCTGAGTCTTAACGTAAGAAAAACGTTCAGAAAAACTCGAGTTTACAATATGGCTATATGAATATGGGCCAACTTTAGAATTTAACAGTTATCATGTAGTGAGTAAAAATAGGGGGAAAAGTCAACCGTTTGTTTTTTGGCAAGCATAAAAAGTTACTAACATATACAATTAAAAATGATTAATTAATAAATAAAAAAAGTTAGTACGCCATCCTTGTAGAACTTCTAAAACACCCTGCTTAAGTAGTTGCATTACAATAGTACTGAGTTGTACCTATCTATAGTTGAATTATTGCAATTTCAAATTGTAATCTAGTAAATTGCCGTATTACGTGGTATATATATGTAATATAGTGTTGGTACGAATAACCACAATGAGGAGACATTTTTGGTTAACGGTAACCAATGCGAACAACGACAATGTCCTCATTTGGCTAACAAGCTTCAAGATCATAGAGTGAGAATTGAAATCTCATATTGATTGTCTTAATCCCAAAGGCCTATTATCAAAACTGTAGACCAAAGTTCTACAAAGCATTTCAAAGATCAAGGAGCAACGGGCACACATTTGAAGAAGAGAAGCCACAATTGTGTAGCATTCATTAGTGAAAATGTTGATACCAATTAATTAATCGCAATGAGCTGAACCGCTTGTACATACAATGCATACGCCTTCACACTACTATAGGTTTATATACATATATAGTTAAATTGTTGGTCATCCTAAATAACTCCTCATCGTCTGTATAAGTACTCTATTGTCTCTTTGGCTAATAAGTGGACCAGGTGCAAGTGAAGCTCGCTGGAGTGACCTGTCACAAAATTCCGCATACCTATCATGGTTGACTTGCGTGTTTGAATGTGTGCATACTGGGAAGTAATTAATTGTTTACATCTCATCGTGCGTGGGAGTGTGTGATTTTGGTATGGTAATCTGCAAATGGAAAATCACTTTTGGTATGGTTAACATGTGTAATGTGCTTTAAGGAATACCTTTAGTGAAGAGGATATAGATTTGATGAGACGTCAGTGTTGTTCTGAATTAGGTAAAGGCGAAGGATGCTAGAAGGTTAGAAACTTTATAGAGACGATTTCGAAACTGGAACAATGATAGTTGTTGACATGTTTGGTCATATAATGCTTGAGGCTGTTAAAAATCCAGGTCACTTAATAGTTTATTGAAATAACGAATCACATTTTATATAAAAATTGGAAATAAAGTAGAGAGCGGTATATTTATATAAATTGAACTTAAATCGTACACCGAAACTTATTTCGTAAATGGATGTTTCACGGTGATTTTTTTAACAGTTTATTGTTACGCGTTATTTTAGTTTTAAATTTTTCTCTTTTTCACGTTTTCAATTCTTTGGTGCCAGGTAGGGTTAAGTCAAAAAAATCCATTTTCGGATTTATATTGGGTTTAAGTCACTTTTTTTTCTCTTTCGTTTGGTCTTATTAGCATAAGTCTATCGTTACTCCTTCCTATTCAAGTTATTTTGTACAGAGGGAATAAGTCAGGAAGTTTTCATAACTGTTTGGTATTAAGGGCTTAAGTGAACTTAACCCCTTTGTATTTATACTAATTTTGTATTTTTAAATAATTCAGTTGCTCCTAAGGGTTTAAGTCATCTTATTCCCTTGGTTCCAGATTTTCGAGAAGGTAGTAGTGACGGAGACATAATAGTTTAAGCTTTATCAAGTCAATCAGTGCCAGTCAATGAAGATACCCTAATGGAAAACATGGAAATTCAAGGAATTCGGCAGAAACTAATGTAAAAAAATGGGCTAGATCTGTAAGGAAGTAAAGGTGTGCGCAGTTACGAAAAGAAATGTTCGTCTGTCCTTAGTGAAGATCAGCGAAACAAAATATTTGATGAGTACTGGTCCCTGGGATCTCACAACAAAAAGGTTACATTTATTGCGAACCTCATCAGTTTAAAAGAAAAATTATTATATAAATTTTTATATATTACACGCAAGAGAAAACCTGATAGTTTGAAAGACAGACAATTTAATGGAAAGAGAGTTTCTGTGTGCAAAGATTGTTTTTGTAAGACTTTAGACGAGAAGCCAAAGTTTGTTGTAACCTCAATAAAAAATAAAAACTTAAATACTTCTGGAATAACTTTAGATGGTAAAAGAGGAAAGAACGCTTCCGCTAATAAGAGAAGTGAGGAAAACATAAATGAAGTCCGAGCGCACATACAATCATTTCCCTCTTACGAAAGTCACTATACGAGACTTACCAATGATAAAAGATATCTCCCATCTCATCTGAACTTGCGAATTATGTATGATTTTTATAGAGAAGGACGAAACACTCCTGTGAGCCGGACTCTTTATGAACGGGAATTTCACAAGCTAAAACTTGCTTTTAAAAAACCGCAAATAGATACCTGCTTCAAATTCGATAGAAGCACAGGTGATGAAGAAGAAAACCAAAGTGCAGAAAATGACCTTAAAATTCATCACGAGCAAGCAAATGCAGCATTTGACGCAAAGAGGATATACAAGGAAAAGGCTCAAAATAATCCTTCAACCAAATGCTTCAGCTTCGACCTGCAACAATGTTTGCCAACACCTTTTATTGGTTCTTCGGTTGCATTCTACAAAAGACAGTTGTGGACTTACAACTTGACTGTTCACGACAACGCAAGCGGAGAATCTATGAACTACATGTGGCATGAAGGTCAAGCTGCCAGAGGAGGCAACGAAATCGCTTAATGTTTATACCTTCAACTCAAGAGCCTACCAGACACTGTATCTGAAGTGACTTTCTACTCTGACACATGTAGGGGGCAGAATAAAAATAGTCATGTTGCTGCAATGTTCATTTTAGCCCAAACAGAGCTTCCACATTTGGTAATAAACCATAAATTTTTAGTTGCAGGACACACCCACATGGAGTGTGACATAGATCACTCCATGATTGAGAAACAAAAAAAAAATGATAACACCGCAGTATACCAACCGCATGATTGGTACCAATTGGTAAGGAGTACCAATTGATAGTAAGCTATAAAAATTCGTTAACCGATTCAGACGATTTTAAAGTTCTAAGCTTCATAAGGCGGGGAAAGTTTAAAAATATAAAAGATTCACTGAAAAGAAAATACAACAACTTAAATCCAATATCCGCTGAGAAGAAAAGGGATTTGTGCTCACTGTTAATCTTAGTTCCTCTTATTTTCCACGAATTTTATAAAAATTTAGTTACTTCGGAAGATGCACCAGATAACGATCCCGATTTATTGGACGAAGAAGATGACCAAATATAAACAATTAATAAAATGACAATTTAATTTATTTTTATTTGTTTAAGTTTCATGTTTCCTGAATTAAACTGAGCTATCAATAAAAACAAAGATTTTTTTTCTTGACTTAACCCCTTGGAAAAAACTTAATTTTAACAAATAACAGAAAATCAACTGGCTCTAAGGAGATAAGTCATCCGAAAACCTGGTAAGCAATTATATTTTTTGGTCAACAGACTAATGCTATTACAGATGATGGTTTTAATGACTGTTTTGGATTATTAATTTTTCGAAAAAAGAATATCTAGACAAAAAAAAAATTCAAACTTCAATCTCATTTTGTGGAAAACTACTATTTCTGACTTAACCCCTTTCTACCTGGCTCCAGAGAATTTGTTTTGACAAACCTTCGTTACGCAATTTTTATTTAGTTTTTTTTTTCTTTTGATTTTATACATACACGTTATCGATCAATTAAAAAAAATTAATTTTTAGAAACCAAAATATTTATTAACGTTTTAATAATAAAATAAGGAAATTTATTTTTTTAATCTTTTATTCTCTTTTCGAAGGCCCTCTTCAGAAAATAAAAGGGCCTACAAAAAAAATTTTACAGCTTAAAAAATTAATTTGTTTAATTTGCTGGAGTGCATCATAATAAAAAAATTAATAACAAAATTTCAACCAATCGATTCTTCTCTAATAAAATAAAGTTCTGGATTAAGTTTCTTGATCCTTTAGAATAAAATTCCATCAGTGTCCAGTTTTTCCAAACAATTTTAAATTTTTTGTTCGGTTGTTAAAACTTAAAATTGCATTTTTCTACTGCACCAAGCACTTTCAGTTTTAAAGATCGTTCATTCGTTGGTTGCTCTCAAATATTAACACTTATTTAGTAGGGTAAACGGCCCTATTGTTGGCACCCCGCAATGATTAGTGACAAATAGCTTGTCAAAATTCAACCACAAGTTCGTGTCTTTTTTAAGTAAGCCTTGTTAAATCCATAAGGTGGTGGTGATACAAATATGTTTATAGTTCTTAAAATATAAGGGGAAATTGTAATTAATGTAAAAATACAAAAAAAATAATAATAATAAATTTTAATATTTTTACTAAATTATATTAATTATTAAGCTGTGTTAACAATTGGAATACAAATTATTGGTTTTCATATTATTGTCACATGCCAATCACTAGTAAAAGTGCCAATCATTGCCAATCATTGGCTACTATGCAAATCATTGGTTAGAGTGCAAATCTTTGGGATGATTGGCACTATGTCAATCATTGGGATAGTCTACGAATCAAAAGAAATTATTAACCTACAGTTCTTTTATTTAACTCAATTGTTATTAGTGAAAAATGTGGGCTGTTTCATTAAAGTGCCAACGAATAGGGAACATTTTTTTTTTAACAGTCACATCTTTTTGAACTTAACTGTGGAAAAAGTTTTAAGTTTATTCGTTTCAGATTTTTGAGGTTCAACAAATTGAGGTGTAACAGCCTAGCACTTCATTCTTTTGGGCCATTGCCGCCCAGCTCAAAGTATCAATATTTTCTTCAGAAATTCAGTTCTTGATCTCATTGGCGGTATATTTTGGGTCATTATCCTGCCATCGATTCTCACAATTGAAGCCACTCCATGAAGAAAATGCACCCAGACCATCACGATCCCTCCACCTCTTTTTATTGTGTACTTATGCAATTGAAGTCTATTCCAGACATTTATTTAACTAAGGTTGAGTACAGTGCTTCCCAAGTGCTGGAAATTTAAATACCTTGGATCTATAATCAATAACAAAGCATCTTGTCCTAGTGATGACGATATCTACATTAATACACCTAATACTGTCATATGTTAACCAAGCAGAGACGTTAAGAACCCCGTCCAAAAGGAACTTTCATACAACGTTTAGGTAAGATTACGAAAGGGAAACCCAAGCTCAAGAATTCCTGGAAAAAATGCAACAACATCGTTGGCCTTATGAAACAATCCATAACCGGGAAGCTTGCCGAAATTTTCTGAGTTCAACCCGACACGGCGACGGACGAGTAAGTGAAGTTAAGAAGTTAGAAAATTGTAATCCCATTTTAGATCATAAAAGATGAAGAAGAATAATATGTACATTAAAATGCTACATATTATAGAATTCCTTAAGAACATTCTTACAGTAAATGAGAACATTTCAAAAATAATACCGCAGATAATAAATAGATGTTATAAGTGATGAAATCGCATTTTATATAAATCATGTTTACTGCCCTATTTCTTACTTCAATAAAATCTAAAAAAAAAAATTTAGGACTTTTACTAAAATGATTAATTATGTGTACAAAGACGTCATAATGTGCGGCCATTGGAATTTGATGGTAGAACTTAATATGAATTAACACTTACAAATCGGATAATGCTTTTTCCTATGACTCATACACACCTCTAATCTATATCCTTGTTCAAAAGAATTTTATATACGCAATATATCATAAACACTAACAGCTTTGTTATAAGTATAACATTACGTGGATATACTGTGGTTGTGGACCAATAGCTGTCATCAATAATTGCAAGTTTTGTGATGATAAATTAATTACCACAAGAGCATAACTATAAAAAGGATCAAGAACGACATAAAGTATTTTGTTTGATAATCTTCGATAAAAGTCAGTGAAATACAAAATGATTGCGGGAGTTTTTTGTTTAAGTTTTCAAAGGTTTTTCTATGTTATGGATTGTTATTGTGAGTCAGCTACTACGTGTTGGTTTGGAATTATGATAATTGCTAATACAAATGTTCCCACCTAACAAAATTGCGCAATTTCAGAAAATCTTCCAAAATCACTCTCGAAATTACGCAATTTCCCATACAAATACACAATTTCAAAATCATCTCAATAACCTCAATTTCAACGCAATTTCAACGAAATCGCTTTGAAATCACGTTTCATTATAAGTCATTCCAGTAAAACTGATGAATTAATTATTGAGTTTATACACATAGAGGAATGGAGATAGTTTCAAACTTAGTGAAGTAGAAGTCGCTAAATGAGCATATCGAGTAATTATTATTGCCCTAATGGCCTGTAACGAAAATCATTCAAACCGAATAGAACAAAATTCTTCTGATGCATTACGTTTGTATTTGTTTTTTTTTTTATTAGTCTTGCCTTTTAACTCAAGAATAATTGCTACAAGAGTAAAAAATAAACAAGTCGATAGTAACGACATCCTACGAGCAGTATTTGAAGTTTACACATGATTTCTCTATGTGTATATGTATAAACTCAATGATGAGCCAACAAAATGCGACATTTTCTCGAAATGTCAAGAATCATTTCAATTTAGGTGTGAACACTTTTTGTAATTTCAAAATTGAGGTCTCAAATTGCGCAATTTCGAGCTATGTGGGAACAAAGTATAAAGTATAAGTTCAATGATTTCAATGAGCAATATTTTTCTTCATTGATTTTCATTTTATGCAATCATTTGACAATTAATATTTTTCATTAGAATGTCAAAATAAACAACAAGATTTTAAGCCAATATAATACTCCGACGAGTTTCGCCCGATTGCGGATGTTGTGCGAAACACATCCGAGTATAGGCTACTAAAACCTTCTTTATTGAATTGCATTTGATTACTCCATATTAGCCATACCAATTAGACTTAAGAAATTTAAATTTCACAATGTTTATATGCATATTCTTAATAGTATAATAAAGGAGTCATTTAAAAGTAAGGAGTCATTTAAAACTCATTTATAATAAAGGAGTCATTTAAAACTAAACTAACTAACTATTGCGGTAACATAAAAGTTTACCTCCTAACACTAGGTATCGCGCTTTTGTGGTATACAACTAACACTATCTTTTCTGCTTGTGGGTTGTGGCTAGAATTTGATTTTTTGTTGTTGATAATTTGTTGCTATTGTTTTTTAACGTTGAAGTATTTTCTTTTTACTCACAACGCAAATGGTTTTTTTTTGCCAAAATAACGCGACACCGCGTTAGTTTGTCGTGTTTGAAAACTTGATTCATAGTTAATAACTATGTAATTAGTCATTAACGATAGATTGGTTGTTGTAGATCTACCAGACATAAAACCATGTCGATATACAGAAACAATGTTTTTTATTTCAAAAGATAGTTTATTGAAGACTATCTTTTCAAATAACTTTGGCAGAGCTGACATTTTACAGATAGGTCTATAGTTAGTAGTATCCTTTTTAGAACCTGACTTATATACTATTGTTATGTAAGACAATTTCCAACTCTCTAGAAACTGATCCTGAGAAAGCGATAAGTTAAAGATGGTCGTCAACGGTCTAGCTAAAGAAGATGCACATTTCAGCAACAAAATTGGCAGAATCCCATCGTGACCTTCGTTTTATGTGTGAATCGAGCAGGGCTGTCATAACTTCTGAAACCTGTATAATCATTGAACCTACATTAACAGACGCTGGGACCTGTGGTAATTCAAGATAAGACGGAGAGTTTGGGGAATAAACGGACTTAAAGTAAACAGCAAAAAGATTACAGATCTCATTTAAGTTCTTAGCAATATGAAGCATATTCGTTGTTAAGGTTAAGGATGTTTTTATCAATTTTGCTTCGGATGTGTTTCCATAGCAAGGTTTGTGTCCCTTTACTTGATTTTGAAAATGTTTATGATGCTTTAAAATGTGTTGGTGATAGTAAATGAGAAATAATTACAATATGTATTTGGTGCCACATTTGTGGATACCTAAAAATGAAATCGATAACGACCTTATGGCTTCAAACTTAAATCATATTTGAATCAAATACAAATTATGTTCTTATCAAGTATGTTGGCGATACTTAAAAATAAAAATATCAACCCTGCACGCATACTTGATTTAAATGTTTTTTGTCTATAAAATGATATTAAGCAATAAGACTAAACTCATGTTTTACAGCTTACAATGTAATTGTGCAATTTCTGATTATAATTTGTTCTTTCATGCATCCGATTGCCTACGTTATAAACTTTTTATTGATGAAACTTCTTCTTTTGGCTCATATAACTTTAATAATCAATGCTCTTTAATTTTCTTTAACATTGAAAAATGTCCCTTCCGGAAAAATTAGGGAAAGTAGACACCACCTTCCCATACAATTTTTTGTTTGCTTTGACTCAACTTGAGTATGTGGTAAAATTGATCCAAACAGATGTTGTTAGACTCATCAGAACCGCTGCGCCGGTGGTGAGCGCAGTGGAGGCTTAAACTCAAGTTGTATAAGGACGAGCACACCTTTTAGAGAACTCGGGACTCTTCAGAATCTTGAAGAATATTATATTTCTCTACCATAATACTGTTACGCATTTACGAACGCAGTCCAGATGCTCAGCTGAAGTTTGACAGACGACAACAACAACATTGACAGATGCCATAACCTGCCAGTCTAGCAATAATCGAATCACAATAAAGTTCTATACTTGAAGTTTAGCCTCGTGTTTTCTTATTTTCAATCTTTTATTTCTGAAGCCATCTTTTCATTTAGCACCCAAAAATCCGCGAATTCGCAACACTGGTGTCAGAAGTGGGATGCTAAATTCGATATGGCAGAGCAATTAGCCGAAAATTTAGAAAAACTGCTCGCGAAACTTAACCTCTTAAGCGCGGATATCGAGAAGCAAAGTACAGCCATTTCTCAGATATCACATGAGCAGTTGCGACAAGCAGAGGAACTCAAATCCATGAGTGGAACGACTTTTGTTAACAAAGTCTTTGAATGCTCTACTCCTGACAAAAACAACCAAAGCAGTACACCAATTGTACACGAAAAACCTTCGCAAGACGATCAGCCACCTTCTCATAGCAGTTTATCTCCAAGTGTAAGCAGTCTGTTTCCACCACCATTTGATAACTGCACAACACGTTGGCGAGATTATCAAATACAATTTGAAATCATCGCAGAAGCCAACAAATGGACTTCTCAACAAAAAGCTCGTACACTAGCCACATTACTCCGAGGAGAAAGCGTAGCTGTGCTTTCTAATTTGGATGCGACTGATCGTACTGACTACGAAAAACTGGTTTCAGCTTTAAAACTCAGGTTTGTTAGCCAAGAAAAACATGTTTCTCACGCAACTTTTCGTTCTAGGAGGCAGAGGTTTAATGAAGACTTTGGTGCATTCGCAAGTGACATACAGCGACTAACACGAGTTGTGTTTAGTGATTGCCCGTCAAGTGCACAAGACCGCATTGCCGTTATGCAATTTGTTGATGGAATCTACGATCACAGCATTCAGGAAAATGTACGGCTTTCTGATCCAAAAACATTTACCGAAGCCGTGTCAAGGGCCATCACAGTTGAAACTGCTCGACTGGCAACGCAAACAATTCATCAGACTCGATCGGTTGAAGTAAACAACGAACACATCTCGCCGAGTAGACAAAATCGTAGACAGTCTGTTAGAACGAATTATAGAGACGATGAAACTGCAAACATATCGGGAAACGACCAGCAGTCAGCGACGGGGGGTCAGCGCTGATTTCATCTACCCGACCTCAAATATACAACATTTATTCATCGAAACTTCATAGTGGTTTTACCGTTGCCATGATGATCGGCAATGTGTCTTGTCGTATGCTGGTAGATACTGGATCATCGGTTACATTGGTGAGTCGATCTGTTATTCCTCCCAATACCCGTCTTCTTCCCAGCAACGTAAGTCTTCAAACCTTATGCGGTAATTCATTTAAAATTTGCAATTGTTGGAGTACACAAATCACACTTGGTCGATTTAAGCGTCGTGTTAAGCTGCTAGTGGTTGATATTTCCCTTCCCACTGGCTGCCACGGCATCCTAGGTGTTGATGTTTTACAAGTCACAAAGGGATCGTTGGACTTTTCCTCTAATCAAATTATAATTAACGGACATCGAATTTCGTTAAGCTGTGAGAGTGATAAAAAGGCAACCGACCTGATTAGTGCACCACCGCTGGAAGAATCTGCTCGAACGGCATACTTGCGAGCTGTTAGTGACTCTGTTATTCCTCCACGGACAGAAACCATGATTTCAGCATCTGTTCCCATGGATAATTTACCAGAAGGCGTCGTCACTCCAGTAGGATTTCAATTGCCAAAAGGACTATTGATTGGCAAGTCTGTAAATAAAAACTACGATGGAGTTGTTTTTGTTCGAGTGTTGAATGTGGCGGATCATTCTGTAGTTTTACCTAGTGATACACCAGTGGCACTTTTTGAGGAAGTAGAATGTTTAGATGCACCTTTGCATAGCGAAACAATTTCGTTGGATTGCCTATCGGAACTCATTTTGCGTTCAGTCCAACATCTCGAAACAACTCAGCAGCAAGTGGTTGAAAACCTTTTGGTGGAATTCAAAGACATCTTTTCAATGGGACCAGATGACTTGGGTAGAACGAAAGTGGTTCAACATCGAATCGACGTAGGGTCCGCTAAACCAATAAAGCAACCCCCACGTCGTCTTCCGTTTTCTAAAGAGGATGAATCAAGAAAAATTATTGATGACATGCTGCGACGAGGTGTTATTGAGCCCAGTTCCAGCCCGTGGGCATCTCCGATAGTGATGGTCAAAAAGAAGGATGGATCGACTAGGTTTTGCGTTGATTATCGCCAACTAAATTTGTCGACCATCAAAGACTCGTTTCCTTTGCCTCGAATTGATGACACCTTGGACTCAGTATCAGGCTCGGTGTGGTTTAGCACTCTAGATTGCCAGTCAGGATATTGGCAGGTAGAAGTCCACCCTGATGACCGAGACAAAACAGCCTTCGTTACAAAAGATGGACTTTGGCAGTTCAAAGTCATGAGTTTTGGTTTGACCAATGCCCCGGCCACTTTCGAGCGCTTGATGTCTAATGTTTTAAGAGGATTACCTTCAGAAGTTTGCCTGCCATATTTGGATGATGTCCTTGTTCACGGTAAGACCTTTGATCAAATGGTAATTAATTTGCGTTCTGTTTTCAGCCGTTTAAGAAACTGCGGCTTAAAATTGAATCCTTCAAAGTGCCATCTATTCCGCCATGAAGTCAAATTCTTGGGTCATGTGTTGAGCAGTAAAGGCGTCTCTCCAGATCCTGCCAAAATTGAAGTTGTTAGAAGTTGGCCTACGCCCCGAAATTTGACCGATTTACGTAGCTTTCTGGGACTTTCCACATATTACCGCCAGTTTGTTCCGCAATTCGCTACAATAGCTCGTCCCCTTCATCAATTGACCGAAAAGAACGTTGCCTTTAAATGGACTGATCAATGCGACATCGCTTTTAATGAATTAAAAAAGGGTTTAACATCTTTTCCTGTTTTGGGTCATTTCCTCGTTGAAGGTGAACTTTTTCTTGATACCGATGCTTCTGATTTTGGCTTAGGAGGTGTACTGTCTCAACTTCAGGACGGAACAGAAAGAGTTATTGCGTACTTCAGCAGAGCTCTTAACAAGGCAGAGCGCAATTACTGTACAACGCGCAAAGAACTTTTAGCTCTAGTCAAATCGATAGAACACTTCCACGTTTACCTGTACGGCCGAGAATTTTTAGTTCGAACGGATCATGCAGCATTAAATTGGTTGTTGTCATTTAAGAACCTAGAGGGTCAACTCGCCCGTTGGATGGAACGACTTCAGCAGTATAGCTTCAGAGTACAACATCGAGCGGGAAGAAAACATCTAAATGCTGATGCTCTCTCACGACGGCCATGTGCGGATGAACTTTGCAACCACTGTGAGATCAAGGAAAAACGGTTACGCTCTACAGATAACTTGCCTGTTCATGCCATTCGATTGGTACACAGTGACATTGATCTTGAAAAGCTTCAGCGTGCACAAGAAACTGATTTGATACTGGCTCAGGTAATTAATTGGATTAAAGCTGGAAACCGTCCTGCATGGAGCGATATTTCGAGTGAGTGTAATGTGCTTAAGGTGTATTGGGCACAGTTTGCCAGTTTACAGCTGCAGAATAACATTTTGTTAAAGAAGTGGGTACCAACGAAAGTGCAACAACCTACGCGCTTACTGCCTATCATTCCTCGATCACTTTTTCAAGAAATCATTCAGTTGTACCACGACACCTTATCAGGCGGTCATTTTGGATCCAACAAGACGTTTGCAAAGCTAAGATCCCGATTCTACTGGGTTGGCGCAAGGAAGGACGTAGAGCGTTATTGCACTGAATCTGACATATGTGCTGCAAAACGAGGTCCTCAGAGGAGAACGCAAGGTAATCTGCAGGTTAGTTTAAGTGGTGAACCATTTCAACGCGTTGCCATTGACATACTGGGATCTTTGCCTGCAACAAAACAAGGAAACAAGTATGTCCTGGTGATGATGGACTATTTTTCTAAATGGCTAGAGATATTTCCTCTCGTTGACCAAACAACAAATTCTGTGGCGAAGATTTTAGTACGTGAGGTGTTTTGTCGTTATGGTGTGCCGGCTGAACTGCACTCGGATCAAGGGCGTAATTTTGAGTCCGAGGTTTTCCAAAATGTAATGGAAATAATGGGTATACGCAAAACGCGAACAACGCCCCTTCACCCACAGTCCAATGGTCTTGTAGAGCGGATGAATCGAACAATACTCCATTATCTCGCAAAATTCGTCAACGAAAAACAAGACGATTGGGATGAGCTTCTTCCTCTTTTTGCAATGGCTTACCGTTCGTCGACACAAGAATCAACCAAGGAAACACCTTTTGCCATGATGTTTGGTCGTGATATGCGGTTACCACAGGACTTACTTTTTGAGACACCACCTGATACGGATCCCAAGGCATACAGAGGATTTGCCCAACAACTACATGACCAGCTGCGAGAAATTCACGACCGAGCAAGAGTTGAACTACGAAGCTCGGCACAGAAAATGAAGAGTAGGTATGACTTAAAAGCTAACTTTTCTACATTCCAGGTTGGAAGTTTCGTGTGGTTTCACAATCCGCAAAGAAGAGTTCGAGTTAGCCCAAAACTGCAGTCTGATTGGGATGGACCATATCGTGTGATGGAAGTTATATCCGATGTTACCATCAAAATTCAGAAAACACCTCGATCGAAGTTTAAAATTGTGCACATTGACCGGGTCACCAAATACCGAGGGAAGAACTTCAGTTCCTGGCCTTCCGATAAAGGTCTTTCGACAGATGGGGCTCCAGTTCAAGAAGGGGGGAGTGTTACGCATTTACGAACGCAGTCCAGATGCTCAGCTGAAGTTTGACAGACGACAACAACAACATTGACAGATGCCATAACCTGCCAGTCTAGCAATAATCGAATCACAATAAAGTTCTATACTTGAAGTTTAGCCTCGTGTTTTCTTATTTTCAATCTTTTATTTCTGAAGCCATCTTTTCATTTAGCACCCAAAAATCCGCGAATTCGCAACAATACGTATTTTCATGATCTTCGCAATTTTTGTTGCTTATTTTTGCTTATTTGTCTTGACTAATAGTAATATTTTGAAACAAGATGATTACTTAAAAGTTAAAAGCATAGAAAAATTCTGCAGCTTTAATGAAATATACCACAATTTAAAAAAAAAAAAAAACGTTAGTGAAAACTAGAAATCTCAGAATGCAAATTAAAAACTTAAAACAAAAATTGTAATAAAAGTTTGTCATGCTTGGTGTACCTTTCGTCGCTACAATGCATTACGAATGAGAAGTATTTTTTCCGCAATTTTCGTTCATCTAGAATTTTTATTCGATTTTTCTCAAAGGTATTGACTTTTTTATTGTAACAGAGCGGTAACCCGTGTCCTTCTTGACACCTGATAAAATTACATTTTAAATCGAATCTACGCATTTTTGGAAAAAAAAATTCTAAAACCTTGCACGAAGAGGTTAGGAAACACCAATTGAGCATAAAACATTTGAAACTAAATGTTATGATGCAACGAAAAACTTCGAAAATATATAGACAATGGTAGATAACTAACCCATAGAATGTAAATAGAAACTACCAATATACTTGTATTTCTTCGAAGCTTTTTAGTTATACTTGTTCAATTACAAACAAAACTGCCCCTTTCATATATATCTATCTTCAACCCTTAAAATTAAATAAAGTCACTAAACAATTAAAAAAAAAAAACTTCAACCACTCTATCGCTTTTAATTGAAACCAATGCTGATTGGCTGCATCGCAAGCACAACACAATCTGTCCTCTTCGCCGTAATTGCAATGCACCTTTGCCACTTAGCGCTCTTATATCCTTATATTTTTTAATGCAAACAAAACGGTTAAGCAATCAACCTGCTGCCCCAACCCATTAGTACACAATCCCAACAAAAGTGATAAATTCATTCATTTAAGAATACAGTGAGACCGTTTCAAAACACCCCAATATCGTTATGGTGACGCACAGGGTGGACAAAAACAACAACACTCTTTAAAAAAAAAATACAATTCAGCTTTATGGTGCCATTAAATTATTATGCCACTTTGCTGCGGTCTATCAGCCACTGTGGCCATGATCCCATAAATTTTCAGTTATTTATATTTTTATTCCGAGCTGTTAATTTTGTGGTTGAAATTTTTCATTAAAATTTTCACACAAATAAACCAAAATATATATATAAATAATAATTGTATATTATAAATGACCTTTAAAAGGTGAATAATAATTTTTCACCATCATCCATCATTGGTAATTTTTGATTTGTAATTTGTATTCTTTCAAACCTAAGCCGACAATATGTTTGGAAAGTTAAAATATATTCATGTATAGGTTTAGTTTCAATAAGGTATTTAAAATTTCATTTTAACGCTAAATTTGATTTAAAACTTTGTTTTGAAAATAATTACGTATAGAACTCGGACTTTTCTTCACTTCGAAACATTTCATAAAACTCGGTCTAATATCAACATTGATTTTTAAGCGTTTAGAACTTGTTATATTAAGAACCTAGTTCTGGCATATATTTTAATACTTTTCTGACACCTATTTAAAAATGTGTGTTAAGACAACAAAATTTAGACCTCTAGATTGGAAAATTAATATATTAAGCTGGTTATGGACGATGGAGTCATTGAATATATAACTGCCAAAAACTCATCGTCGTACATGACGAATCTCAAATGATTTGGCGTAGGTACGTTCAGATTCTCTGATGCATTTTTGACATTTTTGATGCATCGAATACTAGCTACTAGAAGGTTCAAAAAATGGTTTGGATATTTTTATTGATTTACTTTTGGTGCCAACAAAGGTAACCTATGGTCGGTCAATTACATTGAAGCAAACTTCCACACAAGTACCTACTGCTGTTGTTTCCACAAAACAAATACATACCTACAGAAGTCAATTTAGGTACTTTTATACCTAAACAATTGATAAAGAACCTGATAAAGTTTAGCACATACATAATAGCATAACCAAACCAGACTTTGTTTTATTAAAGTTTGTGCTAGTTTTATATAAAGCTAGCACACAACTTTTTTGTTTTTGATTCGATCTTAATGAAATATAAATTATATATACATGTATTTTTGATTGATGTTTGTGCTAGCTTTATACAGCGTGATTAACATAAAGTATGCCAAAAAGATGGAGCTAGTAAGCTGAGTCAAGACAAGAAAAAAAATTGTATGGGAGGGGGGTCTATCTCCCCCGTTTAGGCGGAAGGTACAAATTTCTAAAAAAAATTACTTAAAACAATAACAAAATTATTTAAAAACAATGCTATGCTATATTTGTTCAAAAAGCCAGAAATGTTATTTGCATACAATAAAGTGAAAAAGTATACTATATAAATGCTATTCTGAATGTTTTTCTTTAATTGAAAAACACCTAAAAATCGACCTGTCAGTTATGCTTATTACGGCTCGGCGCGCGTGGTGGGCGGAGGCACCGTTCTTCACTTTTTTTTTTTTACTAAAATACAAAATATGTGGTAAAAAGTAGACTTTTTTATTAAAAAAATTATTTTCAATTTTAATGTTAACTATTCAAAACATCACGATGTCAAACTATACTTTCGAAGACAATTTTAGCTAACATTTGGTTAATGTTTGAGATCGTGAAACCCAACAGCTCTTTCAAGCTGGCAAAGCCCATTTAGCGTAATCACATTTTGTTATAAAATTTTATTGAACCAATTGTGTACCTCTTAAGATATACCATTAATAATTTTATACCTCTTGCAGGTTTCAAGATACAGATGTGTTTGCTAGCTTGACTGTCAAGCATTTTCAAAAAAAAAATTAAAAAAAATGTTTTTTGGTAAAATTTGTTGAACCTATTTTGTACCTCTGCAAATCTGAAATTAGTTTTCTTGCACCTCTTTCTTTCTCGAAATACGAAAAAAAATACAAATTAAAAAAAAATTTTTAATGACAACTTTTTTGTACTATTTTTGTACCTCTTAAAATCTGTCTTTTATTTTTTTGTACCTCATTCCGTTCTCGAGATTCAAAAAACAAATTTCCAAAATTAGAAAAAATTCATTAATTTGTCTATTTTGTACCTATAAATCTAAAATTAGTTTTTTTGAACTTTTTTTTGTTCTCGACATACAAAAAACACGTTTTCAAATATGTAAAAAAGAAAAAAAATTCTTGACTAATTTTGTTCAACTATTTTGTACCTCTGCAAATCTGCAATTTGTGTTTTTGTTCTTTAGATACAAGTTTGTTTGCCAGTGAACAGAAAAAGTTTTTAATTTTTTACTGTACCTATTTTGTACCTCTATAAATCTGTCTTTGATTTTTGTGAATCTCTTTCCGTTCTTGATATATAAAAACACATTTTCAAAATTTGAAAATGTGTTTTTTTGTATATTTTTAAAATTTTGAAAATGTGTTTTTTGTATATCGAGAACGGAAAGAGGTACAAAGAAACTAATTTCAGATTTGCAGAGATACAAAATAGGTTCAATAAATTTTATAAAAAAAAAATCTAATTTTTTTTGAAAATGTGTTTGCTGGCTTGACAGTCAAGCTGGAAAACATTCCTGTATCTCGAAACCTGCAAGAGGTATAAAATTATGAATTGTATATCTTCAAAATAGGTTCAATAAAAATTTATAACAAAATGCGTTTACGCTAAACGGGCTTTGCAAGCTGGATAGAGCTAAAATGTTAAAGGGTGCTCATGAGCACCCTTCATATTTTGCAGTGTTCCCCGAGCAATAATTGACCTTTAAACTCTGAGGAAACACTCCGATTAAAGTAAAGTGTTTTCTTGAAAAGTTTCTTAAATCTTTTTATTCACACAAATGACCAAACGTTTGCTATTAAAAGTAGAGTGAGCTTGCACACTCAGTGTTCACACCAATTGTGTGTTTCTATTTATGCCACGAACACTTTAATAAGTTTTTTGTATGGATTCTATTCGCTTCCAGAAAATTATTTTGTGTTGTGGAAAGTGGAACGGAATTTGCCTTGCTTTTTAATCGGCTGGCGCGGGTAAAGAAAAAGTATGATACCTATAGGATAAAAGCGGGTGAGATGGCCCAGATGGGGAGATGGCTCACCTTCAATATCTCGTACACCTATTAATAAATCAAAACCTGTACACAATTTTTGAATTCATTTTCTTGTTTAAAATCTTGTTTTTGTCTGTGATGGAAAAAATAAAAATATTATGACAACAAAAACAGGTAATGATTTTATTTGAAAAATTATTTTGGACATTTTTTATTTCTGGTTTGTTCTGATTCTTTGGGTACTTGGAATCTGGATGCCTATGTTACAGCAATACATTCATACAAGCATTGGCTATGTACTGTCTATGAAAACTTTTGTAAATTTCTACCTGCTTTGTTTTTATGTTTTAAATTTAATGAAAATGAAAAAACGGGGAGATGGCGCAGTTTTTTGAGGGTGAGATGGCGCATTCGATAGCACACTTTTGCACTTGTATCTACTGGGGCGCTACATCATCTCACCCGCCAATTTTTTTTATGATATAAACTTAATAAGGTATCTACGGGCTCTACTTTATTTAAAATGTTCTAACGCAAAAGTGAATAAGGGTGTAAGTGAACATGTATTAAACTTTTGCAATAGTTTTTCCACATAAAATAGTCCACTAATAAAGAGATGAGTGGTTCCGTGCATTATGTGCCACAGATAGGCACAAGATTCATGCTTGAATAACGATCAAGCACACTTGAAATGATTGTGCAAAAAATATATAAGAAAGTGAAGCATGCGCCATCTCACCCACCATGGTATGCCATCTCCCCCACCCTATAGGGAGAGATGGTTTTTTTTAAATACTTTTTTATTTATTCTTAAAAAAATATAAATGTTACTTATACAAATTTATAAGCTTAATTGTAAATGTATAATTGAATAAAGAATATGTATTGAACATAAAAATAAAGAAATGTTTTTTTATGTCGATGCTATTTAAAAAAACAAAAAAGGTATGCCATCTCACCCGCTTTTACCTTACCGTCGTCATCGTCATTTATGCATCGGTTTTTCTTTTTCCGTTAGATACGTTCAAACATATTTGTCGCTTTCCAACTAAATACCTATGTATGTTTGTGCTGCGCCGTCTTAAAACATTTTCTTTTATTTTAAATATTTTTTTTTAATTTGGATTGGCCACTTCCGCCTACAAAAATAAATGCTTGTATTTTTGCTATTTTTTGTCGGTGTCTAATTTTTTCTACTGTGTAGTGTGTACCTACCTACCTAGGTAATTTTTTCAATAAATATTTTTAATCAAACAATATGAAGATACATACCTTCTACAAATTTAAAATGAATGTAAAATTGTACACTGTTGGACTGGAACTATGACGATTCAGTTCAGCTCGGGGGCTGTTTAAACTTTAAGAATCCTTGACAATAGGACTATCATTGTCAAAATCTATTCTAAAAGTCGGGAGGATGAGGAATCCTCTCGAAAGCTACTTATCTAGGCATATGTAGCGCAAATTTGGGTTAGCCTAAAGTTTGGGTGGAGGGCGAAAACTAAAAAAAAAAAATTTATCAGAAGCATTTCTGTGATATCTGGAGCAGGAGTAAAATATTAATTAATTTTCGGTATTATTAAAATAAGATAAAAAAGAAGAAATGAGATAGAATTCATTATTTTAAGAAATAACGAGTATGCGAGGAGATAGAATGGTTTTTTTTTTTTGCAATAAAAAAACGTAGTATAGTCGATCCATTTTGTTTTAATAAAAAAAAGTGCGGCAAATGCATTTAGGTATAGTTCGCCCAGAAAAGATTGCCAGCACAGGAAAGATACGACGTTAGCATCTCAGTTTTGCTGCAGCTTATTACAAAATAGTCTCGCACATGAAAGCTACAACAGTGCACCCAGAGAAAAGTGAACGGGCATTTTACCTTGACAGCAGGTATAGTAACTAAAAATATCGGAAAAAAAAACAATAAATTTTGTTGTATTTCAAAATTTGAAATCAGAATATATAAATTGTGCGTATTCTGCCAAATTTATGGGACTTTCAACAAAATTTATAGGATCTTCAACAAAAAATATATAAGTCACGATCGATAATAACTGTTTAATTAAGAAATGTCAAGCTGGATTTAGATCAGGGTACTCCACGACAGATCACATCTTTGTATTGAGAAGCATTGCAGAAAAATTTATACGAAATGGAATGAATGAATGAATGAATAAATTAAGGGGTTGTGGTGCACTGCGACCTTTAGATCTATTGTGCCCTCTTTACTGGGGCTGGATGATTGACTCATTCTACAGCTCTTCCTCCATCTTAATATCTTTAAGGAATGATAGTATCTGGAGTACTTGTAGAGAGGGTAATTCACTCTCCTCTATCTGGTAACTTCCTAGATATTTTATTCTTTTGTGCATTATCGCCCCACACTTTCCTAGAAGGTGATTTGGCGTTTCTTCTTGGTCGTCGCAGAATCTGCAGGTAACACTACTGGATATACCTATGATGTTTAGGTGTCTTTTAAGTTTGCAGTGACCACTGAGAAAACCCGTTAAGATTCTAAGTTTGTTTCTACTCAGGTTTATACAAGCTTTATATCGTTTTTGGTTAAGTTCCCAAGAAGCATTTTGGATTGTCTCAGTTTGGGGAGTTCTTTCCAGTTTTTGGATCTTTTTGCCTCCTCTTCCGCTTTGATTTGATTTTTTATCACATTTTAACCTATCGCGTAATAGGGTTCCTGCCCAATCATGGGTGCCACTGCCCCTGCCTTAGGCAAAACATCTGCTTCCTCATTTTCCTCAACTCCAACATGTCCTGGGAAACAGTATAATGTTACAGTGTTATTTTTGCATAATTTGTTGAGTTCGTTTACACTCTCCCAAACCAGCTTCGAGCTGATTACGCAGGAATTTAGTGCTTTGAGTGCAGCTTGGCTGTCTAACATTATGGCTATATTCTGGTTCCGGTAGTTCCTTTCAATGTTTATCTGCGCACATATTCTAATTGCGTTTACTTCCGCTTGGAATATGCTAGAGGACTTACCCATTGGTACAGAGCATTTGGTTTTTGGCCCAAAAATCCCTGCGCCAGTCCTTTCGGCAGTATTTGATTTATCGGTGTGCCATTTGACGGCTTTAGTATTTAAAAGGTAGTTCTCGTTTTCTCCAACCCATTCTTTTTTATTCCTTAACTCAGTTTGAAAATTTTTCTCGAAGTTGTATTTCTTCTACGAAATGGAAAAAACTTATACTGTTTTTTTTGTGGATTTTAAGTCAGCGTTTGATGCGGTAGACAGGCACGCTTTAATATACAAGCTGTTTGGTTGAGGGATGTCTCAAAAGTTTGGCAGAGTTCTACAAAATCTTTATTCAGATACTAACTCAGCTGTATGGAATGGAGAGGAAATGTCAGAATGGTTTCAAACAGAACCAGGAGTCCATCAGGGGTGTGCGTTGAGCCCTCTTTTGTTCGCACTTTACATCAAACCTGTTTATCAGGAGGCATCGTGTATGCAAAAACCTTAATAAAGACATTGTTTTGTTTTTTTACTCACCGTAGCAATAGGTAGCAGGTGTTGCACTATTTTGAAAACTTGATAAAATGAACCAATTTTTTAAACAACTTGCCATGTGCTAATTTTTTTTTTAAATATGAAGAAAAATATGATTATTTTTTCTAAATATTGCTATGAACGTAACCAAGCGAGATACATTTTTCTTCTTACTATTCCCACTATACGCAAATATTCTTCTACATCACCCGGTACTCGCTTGACGTTGAGTAACGGGACACCCTGTATAGTAGGTACCTACCTATACCTAATAGCAAGTAAAAAAGTATGAAGGCTCCATTATTTATAAAACGAAAAAAATTTATTTTAGTTCAGAACCTATATTCTCCGTTACAACAGTATTTACATATGTAACTTCGAAAGGATTCATGACGATTTTCTTATTATGTCCATAGTCTATAACATCAGCTTGGTTTTATACAAAGTTACATTATTGTGATATTCGGTGATTCTCTTTGAAAAATTAATATCTTCACAGATTATTATTTAAACAAGCACAAATAATACGAAGTCCGATAATTCATCCCAACAAAATGTGCTCCCGATTACACCATTTAATAACGCCAACTCAAAGAACGAAGTGCTGTTTACCAACAATCATCCCGAAAACCAATGTTTTTCAAATATAAACTCTTTTGAACTTTCACAACTCTAAACGGACTTTGTTGTGTCTGCGCAAACGATATACCGGATAAGCTTGCTTAAAATTTAATATCCTTTTGTAGAATATTAGCTCTCTCCTCTTTATTTCTAGTTTTTTTTTTTATTCATTGTACCTTCTTTTGTTTAAAGGATGGAATGAGCTTCACTCTTATACTTCTTTGTCTTCTTTGTCATTTAATAAACTTCTTCATTAAAATAATAATACGGAGTGGTTAGTTGTTGTTCTTGTTTCGGGTATTTTTTCTTCTTATCCTTTTTGCGAAACGAATTAAATTTCCTCTAAAATCAACTAAATAACTGCCATTTTACTTTTCCATCCAACGAAACTCCGAGTTTATTTCCGTTAAAAGGAGACCATAGCAAAGTCATGTGGCACATTGGAAATTAGTATTTTACTTTGAAAATTCCAATTAGTGCACATTATTCGCGCGTATCCTTTTCTTGCAATTTATACAATAATTTCTATTTCGTATTCTTCTTCGTCCTTTTTTGTTCTGTTAATGCATTTCTTCTCATTATGCTTCAGTTATATCCTAAGGCGACAGTCTGTATAGTAATTATACCAGGACCTTGCGGCATACTTATCTTCTTTCTATTATGCTCCGTGACTCTGACTATTATATCCTCGATCCTCCTTGTTGTCCTGAATATTTTTTTTGCTGACGGAGAGGAGAAGCAGGAAGGAGGATAGTATTTACATTTTTTTCTATCTATATATATATGTTTCATATATATATTTCTCTACTTTCTTTCTTCATTCTCGTTAAATGCTTTAAAGAAACCATTAATCATTTTTTATAGACGATTGGCGCGCTGTGGCGGTGGCGGCGTCGGTACTGGCGGTAAAGACGAAACATCGATGGAAAAAGTCTCGTTCATAAGTAATTTATCGATTATCACATCCTCGTTAGAAGAACTTTGTTTTATGGGGTGCAAAAATATCGAGAAGAAATTAAAAGTAAATTTATCGCACAGTGAATATTGAATCCTTTTGAATTTGCATATTGCTTTTTTTAATTTTTCTAGTGGTTTTCGATTAAAGGATGAAGAAGGTTTTTTTTTTTACTGAATGTTGTAATGTGCTCTTTGAAGTTCTTTTATGACTTTATTGGTTGGGTATAAAATTTTTTATTATGAAATTATAATCATTCTGTGAAATATTTGTTTTGTGGGAAATAAAGTAGATATAGGTAGGTACCTAGGTACAAACTCTTGGAAACTATTGCCTGGAAAGTGTTGCTGTTAATTAGAAACCGGGTTTTATATTAGGTATTATCTTTTTATTTTTAATAAAAGAAAAGCTTTTGTGATGGGATTTATGATTTCAGGATATCTATACATACCGATAATAGCTTATACCTAAGGGAATGTATTATGTTTTTCTTTCAAAAAACAATTGTCGGTGGGTACATTAATTATCTAGGTACTTGAAAAAAGTTTGATTTTTTATTCAATATTCAAATTTCTATTACTTCAGGAGATATGAAAGCGAGGGAAACAGTAAACTGTGAAACATAACTGTCAAGGTCAACTCAACATAATAAACCTTGTTTGTATTTTACCTGCAAACTGTATACAGGTATCTACTTACATTATGTATAGCTAGGGGTAACTGAAATACCAAAATACAAACTCATTTTTGAAACTAAAAAATATGTAAAACTAAAAAAAATTCAAACATATAATTATGTAGTTTATGATTTTGAATTTAATGGATTGAGAAGTCATACATATCAAATACCGATACGATGCATAGTTTAGCAATTATAACCGAATTTCGAAAAAAGTCCGAAAAACTTGCAATTTCCCCCTCTTCCAGTTAGCGGTGGTCGTTTGAAACTGAAAAAATCAAGTACACTGCACTACCAGGACCATACCAGACAACATGCAAAAGTCAATCAAGCAAAAAACTAACGAAACATTATGAGAACTCTGCTAGATCATGTGTTACCGCTGAATGGGGGGCGACTACCCCTTTATGTTATTGGCCATTTTCTCACAAACTATTACGCACACAGATGATTTTCTAGGCTTAAATAAAGGCTAATTGAATTTTCTACAAGCCAGTACCATTGTGTATGTGTTCGGAACAGTTCTTCTGTGGGATATTACACTGCATACATTTTGTTAAAGTATAAAACAATTTTTTTTGTTAAAAATTGCATATTTTTGAACGGTTATATCTCGGTACTTATAATACATAGAGAGCTCAATTATGACTTAAATTGTCACAAACTGAATGTAGTTAAAGATGGCTGAAGTAATTAATCCTCAAGGTTACATAAATGAGAAATTATAAGCCGGACTACGAAAAAAGTCCGAAAATCTTGTAGTTTTCTCCCCTCCTTCAGCTAGCAGCGGTCGTTCGAAACTGCAAAACCACATACATACTACTGGGTCCATACCAAACAATATCCTAAAGTCAAACTTAACGCTATATTTTTTGCGACCTTTGACTCTTTTTTTTGTAAAGATCAACTGGCCTATTATGTAGTTTTTCGAAAATAAAATTTGGTGTATGAATAAAAATGCTTTGTGAACTTACTTAAAACGATGAGCATGCTCCGGGGGTTACTCAAATAACAATTTCTTTAATTTATAAAAGTCCCACGTAACCTTATGGGCCATTATATTTAGTTATTTATGTGGAAATTCTAACACTTTGTGCATTGCCTGCATTCATTAATTTTTCCCAACGGGCTTGCATCTTTTAACATTTTTGTAAAAGTTTCAGCAAATTGATGCAATCGTTTCTCCCTTAATTTTATTCTGTAACAAAAATCCATTTTAAGAAATACTTTCTGCTAAATAAAATTAGAAAAAATACAAATGTACATACATACATACCTTATACCAGTTGATATAAGATCATTTTCAATTATTCTCCCAATTAAATCAAAGCCATCTTCACCATTTCAAATAATATTTTTTATTCTCGTAAATGACAACAAATAAATGACAGCTAAATAATATTTTAGAGAGTAAACTCTCACCTCGAAAATTCGAAATAAATTGAGTCGAGTAAAGTGTTTAGCATATTAAAATATAAGTTTTCTAAAATACTTTACTCAGCTAACAATTTTTGCTTATTTGTAAGTATATTCTCATTTTTGTTCATATGGCCTAATATTTCAAAATATAAAAAACTGAAATCTTTTTTTTTATAAAAACTTGTAAAATTAATTTTTTTGTCATCAACACAAAAGTAACTTTCCACTGGTGCAAGTTTATGCGACTCAGTTTTACCCTTTATTTTACTAAGCATTTATAACCTTATCTGTCATAAACGCCCAAAAAACTGAAAAGTTGTCCAAAAATGTTGGGTAAACTTGCATAGTGAAAAAAATCCCGAAAAATTAATACAAAATCGCACAAAAATTCAAATGAATAATCGAACAATTTTTTTTTTTACTATTCAAATAATCACAAAATGCAACATATTCTTTTTCGGCGATTTTTGATTTTTGTTTTTTTGGGTGATTTTTCATTTTTCTAAATTTGATAGGTTGAAGTATTATAGTCATGACGTCGCTTTTTGTAATGCGATAATGATTTTACTAACGTGCGGTGGCGTGGGCAGCTCGGGTATTCGCAGGCGGACATCCTGCACTGCATTGTGCCTTGCGCATCGTGGCATCCCCTATAGACGTACCACGCGACGTTGTGGTCAGAACTCTGTTTAATAAAGTTAGTAAAGTCATTGGCGCAAAATTATAGTCCATTTAACTCCAAACTAAATCAAATTTAGTTTGACACTAGTCTAAAATTACATTTTTGGCAATTATAGACAAGTTTATCTTTAAAGACTTGCATCAAAATTAAAATCATGAAAACCCTATGTTAATTTTGATAGTGTCACACTTTCTTCTCTCTGACTCCTGTCAATTTGTCATTTTCTATAAACCAAAAAAAATTTTGCAAAACGTTACCTGCAAAGCAACTTTAATCCAGGTCAAAGTGGAAGCATTTGATAAATATTTCGAGGATATACCAAAACTACCTGCTCTGCTTCCCCGGAATTGCTACACGAAGTTGAGTAGTCCATTTAAGTGAGTAGTGATTCCGATTCGGCAAGTGATCCGATCGGCAGTCCATATCTGTGCAATCTGGAGGAAATTTCAGAGATCATCGAGAACTCCAAACCAAAGAACTAAAAGCGCCTAAAGTTCTTCCAAACGCTTTTATTATCCTCCTTACTATAGTATTGTTAACAACTAGCATCAACTACTGTGAATAAGTGAAAATCATAGAAGGTCGTGGCGTTCCCGAGATAAGGTGCTTCCAACCTAATACCCAGCCTGCTGGTCAAAATTACTTCTCGACAGCATCAGAAAAATACTGGAAGAATTAATTCTCTAGAGACTGGAAGAGATTCAGCAGTAAGCCAGTCAAAAATTCCCGACATGCAGTTTGACTTTTAGGAAAAGCACTCAATGCTGCATGCGCTGCTAAAGATTCAACATGAGATAACTACAGCCTTCAAAAGACATCTTGTCACAGTCGGGTGTTTTTTTAATGTCAAGGAAGCATTAAAAAATTACAAGCGAAGACATTCTGTATGCAGATAATTCGCTTAACAACTCAATATCACAACTAATCGCAGTCCAAAAAGTAGAGGCCCAGATCAACAGGCCAACATTTCTGCTTCAGACCACCCTCAACAAGAAGAGGCATCAGTTGCACTTTAGCCAATCAAAGAAACTTGGTTCTGAAACCCCTCGATAAATCAACCATAGCTGCCAAACTGAATGCCAATTAAATAGGGATCCATTTCAAAGAGTTGCTAAGGTTAAAACAACACAGTTCTTAAAAAAATTAAATTAATTTTGATTTCAAATAGAAAGAAAATTGAAATTAAACAGAACATTATATTCCGGGCTGATGACATTTGACGACAGATAGAAAGGTGTGTTTGCTTTGTTTATCTTAGTGAACTGTCACTGTTTAAGGCGTGTTCCGCACAAATATTTTAAACCCCACATTATTTGTCAGTACATCAGAAAGAGTCTATAATTACTTTAAAGTTAGAGAACTGTTTCAAAGTTAAAATTAAGTTAAGAATTGTGGCGTTAATTCCTTAAACTTAGGCTGACTATAATTTTGCGCCATTATCTTTACAAATAGAGACATCATGACTGCTCTAAAAAAACATACGGTCCTATAATAAATTTTGTTATATTATAATACATTTACTGACTTATCGTTCTCATTTTTGGGCGATTATTCATTATTTTTTGGGCGTTTCTGAAAGCATTTAATTGGGCTTTATCGCACTTGTCAAGTTCACATAAAAATGTTGCGTGATACTTCATTAACATTTTTTTGGACAAAAACATTTTGGTCGTTTTGTTTTTACGCGATTTTTTGCATAACCTTTTCTAGTGAACAGTAGATACTGCTTTTACTGTTAGTTAAATTTAGAATAGATATTAATAATTTGTCAATAAAACTTTTGTGAGTTTCATTTAGTTTGACACGTTATTTTGCGTCTATAGTCTCTTACTTTGTCGACTGCATTTTGAACTTTTACTACTGCCTTCACAGTATTTATTTATCAGACATTATAATATCACCTGCAAATATGGCAATGTTAGAATTGTTTGCACTACAATATTCCTAGTATACTTACATAATACAACTGTCCTAGTCCCACATATATACAAGATACAGGGTTGGCCATAAAATACTTCCATTTGGTACACCGGAATTATTGCCAGTGAACTATATAATAGTGTGTTAGTAATTTTAAACAGTAAAATAAAGTCTTTAGTGCAACTCATCATTCGGCAGTTATTTGTGGGTCCCTTTAGTGGGTGCACAGAAGTGAATAGGTTGTTAAAATAAGTCACTGATCTGAGATCCCCCATCGTATACCGTACAATTTATATATATATTTAAATCTTTTAAATCATCATTTATTGAATCCGAGAAAAATCCCCACAGACTTCTATTAAAAATTGAAAAAAGTACTAGCTATACCAATTAACCAAACGAAAAAGTTTTTTAAGCTAAAATCAAAACAACATCAACCTTAACAAGTCCTAAATATTTTACATGTTTGTTTACTGTATGCCTTTGGTATTAATTTCCTCAAAACCGATTTCCCTACAGAAAAAAAAAAAATTGAAAAATAACGATGAAAATCCCCTAAGCGCTATGTCAACACTGACTTTTTAAATCTCACACTTTGGAACGCATTTCTTTGGATTTAAAAAGATTTCAAAATGAAATCGTTTCTCTTCATTTCGTTTGCACGTCCTCGTTGTCGTCGTCCGACTATGGCAGGAGCAGCAGCATAGCAAGGAATAGCAGCCAACAACTCCTTTTTATATCGAAACAATTTATTATAAACCCCAGGCTAAATGTTGGTTGGTTTGTCTTGGTGTTGGGGTTTTTCTTCGAGCTTTCAATAAATTTTCCATTAGACAATTTTTACTTGCATATTAAACAGTCTGGTGCACAAGTTTAATCATAGTCTGACTATGTATCTATTTTAACTAAATATTCTTTTTCGAAGATATTAGTATATAGAATGGGAAAAAAAATCCTTAGTATCTGTTTGTGAGCTTCGCTGGATTGATCCCAGAAAAAAAAGGAAAGTTTGTTAGTTATTAATAATTGTTAAGGGAGTTTTTAAGTAAACCTCTTCGTCTTCTATATTGTAACGGACCTTTTTATATAACGACGATGCGACGTGCGCCTTTAGCAAAACGACAAAAAAAAACTGATATTAAGTTTCAGTTAACCGGGGTTTTCACTTAAGCGGACCTCGGATAACTGAAACAAATTTTCACTTAAGCGAACCTCGGATAATTGAAACAAAAATTTCAGTTAAACGGACCTTAGCCGATTAAATTTTCAGTTAAATAAATCCTTTACAGACATTAAAATTTTCCAAGAAAAAGTATCTTTAGTAATAAATAAAGAAAGTTAACAAACGTATTTAAAACAAAATAAGTATATTAAATATAAAAATAATAATTATCACATTTAATCACGTCATTATTTCATTTTTGTATGTAATTTTAAATTTGTCTTTGATGGATAAACTTACAACTTTTCTTTTGCCATGAAGCTGAAATTTTAGAATATTAATTAAATTCACTTGATAACTTAAAATTTGTATCTTATATATCTCTTTCGTTGACATAATAATTAAATATTACACAAAAGGAACACAAACAATTTTTAAACAGCCTAAAGCAGAAATGAAAATAAATGAATTCCGCAAGAAATCAGAATTTCCATCTGTCACAGGCACTGTCATTGAAATGGATGCATTCAGAGCATGGCTGCATTCAGTTTATAATTTTGTTCTTATTGTTCGAATGCTTTAGGCGTTTACAATTAGTTTTTTGTTGTATTTAAGGGGAGTTAATTCTATGAAATGTAATAATTTCTGAAGGAAATTGTTGTTCAGATCTTAGTTTTTCACATAAGCGGGTTTCAGTTAGTATAGTAATTTGTATGAAACTTTACAAGAAATACACGGAGATAGATATATATTTTCAGATTAGCGAGTTTTTCATATAAGCGGGTTGCATAAGTGAGTTTTACTGTAGTTCTATAAT
Source organism: Baccha elongata (assembly GCA_951217065.1). NCBI lineage: Eukaryota > Metazoa > Arthropoda > Insecta > Diptera > Syrphidae > Baccha > Baccha elongata. Next base: position 61,611,185 of record OX578272.1, on the reverse strand, counting down.
CATCTCATTTATAAAACACAATATTAAAAGAGTTGGTTGTGCTGTTACTTGCTCATGGTGTTATTTTTCATCACGTCGAGACTTCCCTAGATCTTCTCTTTAACATTTCATTTTCAAGTTTGTTGTTTGTTTGTCAAAAGAAGTTTCTGTTTATTTGCTTCACTACATATTTTTTTTAATAGCACAGACAGACAACCGAAGCCTAGGGACTTGCATACTAACCAATATTTTTGGTTCCGTTGTTATTTTACAGGATTAAAGGCCGGTTATAGCGATCAGCAAAGCGATACAGGAATTTTTTTTAAATCGATAACTAAATATATTCTGATTTTATTTGAAACACAAATGATTCAATTCATAGAATTTTGTTTGAAGATAAAATGTTCAATTACGAACATTTTTTTTTTTGTAAAAAAGAATTTTATTATTTTCTTGATAGAATTTCCGTAAAAAAAAATGAAAATCCATCCGGAAAATATATAAATGCATTTTTTACAATAAATATTTTTTCTACTAACAATTTTATCATCACAAACAAATCATTGAGTTGATAGTCATTGATAAGTGCAAACTTTCGATCTGAAATGTTCTCCTGTTTCGTTTTCTTGATCGCTATAACTGGCCCCTTAAAGGCGACCGTAAATTATTCGTGTAGTTCGAACAAATAAAATCTAACCAGAAATTTATTTTTAAGTCGGTTTCTCACAATCTGATTTGGGGAGCATAAAAAACGACACTGTCCCACACCACTCCCCGAACTCTTCTGCAAAGATGATACCGATTTCATTCTTGTTTTGTTCTACTTAGTAATAAAACATTTTGTTTGCTCAGCATCCTTCAACAGACTCTGTTTCTAACAGTTTGCCATTACGTTTCTTGAACGCACATGCTCAAACGACCATATCTTCCAATTCACCACTTCCAATTCTCCACTTTCATATTTCAGGTTAGCTCCAAGAATCCGTATAGCTCGGTTTAACCAATCGTTTCTACTACATTCAGGATTAGCACTATATGCATAGTATAGCGATTTAGTTTCTCGGGTTAGGTACCACCTACAAATATACTGCAAGTATTTCTATCATTGAGCTTGAAATTCAGTGCAACGTTTCCGACAAGGACATATTACTGTTTTCGTTGTTCCATATACTTTTGTCTTTTACTAAGCCTTCAGTAAATTTCAGTTGCGTAGCTCAAGGATATTTAAGGAAATGATATGATTCTTAATTTGATTTGATTGGATAAGAATGAAAAAAGAAAGACATGCATAGCATACTTCATAAAGATCACATCACATACCTACTGGATAGTGGGTACAGCAGTACAGTACTTTAACTATTTTAACTCAAAACAAATAAAATAAAATCCTTTAAAAAATGTTCTTACTTGCAGAAAACACTGTGTTCTATTGCTCCCAAAATGCATACAAATTTCCATACATTCCAAAACAGTGTAGCAAAATGAATATCCTGGCAAACCAAAGTGAAACATTTTATTCACACGTTCTTGTAACGTTGTTGGTAAGTGCCTTTCATATATAAAACTGTATAGTAGCAAGAACGGTATATATGAGAATATTAAAATGAATGATTGTAAAAACAAAGGATCGTAATACACATCCTTTCGTTGAATATTTTTATTTTTCAAAATAAGTTCACACCAAACTGGCTCTCGTGTGGAAAATAAAGCCACAAAAATGGAAAAAAGCAAAGTGGGCAAAAAGCAATGGTGAGACAGGATAACAAATGAGAATATTAAACGCAGAAATTTACTTCGGCAGGATACAAGAAAAGTTTCTATATTCTCTTCTGGTAATAAAAATATAAAATGCAAAATTATTATAAGGACTTTTGAGAGTTTGTAATGTATCGTCTGCTTATTCACTAACTTAAAGTAACTGTTTTTTGTTTCTACTGTAGATGTAGAGTCTGTATAGAACATTTGTTGTATGGACAAATTTGTTATAGAGATTGATTGAAGTTAAAAATTTGTCGGAACAAATGGAATAATACAAATGTATGCGAATTATGAGGAAATTAATTGATGTTTAGTTGAGACCTTTTAGACATTTAAATCGGCATGAAATTGTTTCGTATATCTATTTTTGTGCGTTACATGAAAATCTGTTAAACTTATTTAAAATAAACTGATGCTAAGTCTTCTACTTGGTTGAATAGCTATTCTTAATATAAAAAATAAACTTTTTAAATTAATTTTCATATTAGTATATAGAATTTGTATCATTATTTATTTTATTTCTTTCTTACCTAATAAAAGCATGAAAAGAAAAAAAAGGTCGTATTTTTCATTAGCACGCCTACGAAATTACAAAATTTCCATTAGCACGAAACGAAATTGTGACTTAAATCACAATTTCGTTTCTTAATTGAAGCCAACGAAATTGTCATTCTACTAACAATGATTTCACAAAATTATTTGAAGCTGAAGATCGCTGCATCGATTGACATAGGAATTTTTCTTTAAAAGAGGATGTATCGATATTTTGAAAACAGTAATCAGTAAACAGCAAAGTGTTAGGCGTGAATTGTTTTAGACGTGATGTTTTTTATTTTTATTTTATTGTGTTGTTAAATATTTTTTTTTTGATCAAATACCGTTAAACGAAATAAATAAAATATTTTGATAAAACGACGATTTTAAATTTCATTGACAAAATGATTCAATTTTTTAATGCAACCTCCTCATTTTTTTTTCTTTATGGTAATAATAAATACTAAAATAATGCTACTTAAAAATTTAATTTTTTGTTTTGAAAACAGGAATTGCAGTTTTCGTGGTGTTTTACCAAAACGATCTATAATTTTATTATACAAATCTGTATCTTCTTTTACTAATTTTTTGTGAATGTTCATCATACACAACGCATCAAGCCTTTCATCACTAATTTTTGATCTAAGCCAAGTTTTTACCTTTCTTAATGTACTAAAAGATCGCTCTGCTGTAGTGGCGGGAATAGAAAGTGCTGCGAAAACCGAAGGAAACAATTCTTCCACATTTTTCAACACATAACATATATTGGTATATCGAGTTTGGTCAGAATTCATCTATATAAAATTATCCAAAAAGGATCCATATTTATCATTTATCTTTTGGGCAATCGAATTGAAATTGGATGAGTCCATGCTTTGCATATTTTTGAATGAAAATCAAATTGAGTTATTTTCTTGAACAGACAAATTAAACTATTCATTACCTTCATTTTAAAACCAATTAACACCAATATTTTTGAAAAATTTGCCTTAAAATTGAATTTAGAAACAACTTTGACATTTTTTTTTTAATTTTTCTTTCAAAACTTTAGTTTTAAAATTAATCAAAAAACTGTTCACTAAAACAACTTTTCTTATAAAGAAAAGAAAGGAGATTTCTGGCCTTGCAAAATGGTATAGCATGACATTAAAAGTATTACTGTTGTTTTGTATAATAAGAGAACAAAAATGATGCAAATTTGAACTTTTATACTATTTTTTAGCAAAATTTAAAAATTTACAAATTTTTTGGAGTAATGACGTGACATACAAAAATGCTTACTTACTTACTTATGCTGGCTCAACTAGAGTGTTGTCCTCCTAGGCCTCCTTTAATATGCCCCTCCAGCCGGCTCGATCCCTAGCCTGCCGTCTCTAATTTTGCACTCCAAGTAGTCGGAGATCTCCCTCTACCTGGTCGCTCCATCGAAGATGAGGTCTACCTTGGCTTGTGACTCCCTCTGGTTTGGCGTTGAAGACTTTACGTGCTGGAGCGTTGATGTCCATTCGCTCTACATGGCCAAGCCATCTTAGTCGTTGTTGACGAATCTTTCTGGCTAGGCTTATATCGCTGTACAGCCCGTATAGTTCGTCGTTGTATCTTCTTCGCCAAACGTTGCTTTCTCTGTTTACGCGGACAGGACCATAAATCGTACGCAGGACTTTTCTCTCGAAAACTCCAAGTGACTTTGGGAGAGGGTCCATGCTTCTGCACCATACAGCAGGACCGGGATGATGAGTGTTCTGTATAGTGTCTCCTTGGTTTTTCTCGATAGGGCTTTATTCCTCAATTGCTTATTCAGGCCAAAAAAACAGCGATTAGCAAGAGTTATTCTACGTTTGATTTCAGTGCTGATGTTATTGCCTGAGTTTACAGCAGTGCCCAGCCCAGGTAGACAAATTCACTAACTACCTCGAAGTTATACCTATCAATGGTTACATTTTGACCAAGTCGGTGGTGGGATTGGACTTTCGTTGATGAGAGCATATACTTCGTCTTATCCTCGTTTATTTTCAGTCCCATTCTGTTTGCTGCTGACTCCATAGACGTGAAAGCGCCGGTTACTGCTCTTTTTGTTCGTCCTATCACGTCAATGTCATCCGCAAACCCAAGTAGTTGTGTCGATTTATTAAAGATGGTGCCCGATGTACTGGCCTGGGTATTCCGTATTACATTTTCGAGCACAATATTAAAAAAGCTGCATGACAGTGCATCTCCTTGTCTTAACCCTCTGGTGGTGTCGAAGGTTTCAGTAGAGTTCCTACCAATTTTGACGAAACAGCGAGCATTTTCTAACGTCATCCTGATTAGTCGTATCAGTTTGGCAGGAATTCTAAAGTTGAACATGGCACGATAAAGTTCAGTTCTGTCAACGCTGTCGTAGGCTGCCTTAAAATCGACGAACAGGTGGTGAGTATCGATGTTAAATTCTTGGGTTTTCTCCAGGATCTGGCGTAGAGTGAAGATTTGGTCGGTCGTAGATTTTCCAGGTCTGAAACCGCATTGGTAAGGACCTATTAGATCATCAGCAAATGGCTTCAGACGTTCACACAAAACGCTGGACAGGATCTTCTAAGCAATGTTTAAAAGGCTTATGCCTCTATAGTTGGCGCAGAGTAGGCGGTTTCCTTTTTTGTGGATCGGGTTGATGGTACTGCGATTCCACTCATGGGGCATACTTTCCTCCGACCATATTTTGCAGATGAGTTGGTGTATGCTCCTGACCATGTCATCTCCAGCAAATTTAAAAAGTTCCGCTTCTAGACCATCGGATCCAGCTGTTTTTCTCCTTTTTAGTCTGTCGATGGCTACTTTGATTTCATTTTGGCCGGGCGGATCTATCTCATGGTTGTCATCCAGATTAACAAGTACAAGTTGGTTCTGGGCGGGATCTTGTCTGTCATCGCCATTTAACAACTGGTTAAAGTAGTCTCTCCAAATGGCTAACATCGCCTGTGTTTCTACTATGATGTTTCCATCCTCATCTTTGCAGGGGCCGGGGCGACTTGTGAAACCTGATGTTGATTGCTTCACTCTTCTATAGAAGTTTCTCACCTCTTTCCTGCAAAAACATCTCTGCATCTCCTCGACTTTTCGTCCTTCATTAGCTCTACGTAGAGCTAAGGTGGTGTCGTGCAGGCTCTGTTTTCCGATCGTTGCACCAAAGATGTCCTCTCTCCCAATTTTGGCGTTAAAATCTCCCAGGAGGATTTTAATGTCGTGTTTGGGGCATTGCTCGTAGGTTATGCTTACATAACCAATATTGTAGCAAATTTAACGCTTTACAAAACATATACCTGAAGGCTTTTGCGTAAGAAAAGAAGTGAAACCCTCCTCCCCCTTTTAGCACAGGGTTATTAAGGTCCAAAACTTAAGAAAATGTTAATTAACCATCCAAAATCCTAAAATTTCATTGACATCCGATCTTTTTCCACCGAACCGAATTTATTCCTATACCTTCCGACTGGACTATTATATCTTTACTTAAACATATAAATAAAAAAAGGTGAAAAACTGGGCGCAGGGCCAGAAGTCCACGGGCCAAAAGTCCACAAATACATTATGGTTTTATGACTCACCCAGGTGGGTCTAAAGTACACAAGAAATTCCTGTGAACTTTTGGCCCATCGATTATGGGCTTTTGACCCACTGACTTTTGCCGAAGTCAAAGAAATTTTTTTGAAGGAAAATGTTCGTCACCGGTATGGAATGTCTCGTTACAATTGTAATAACACATTTTAAAAAGGCATGGTTCTGGAAACAGCCTTTTGCTACTCCATTTTCATGGCAACGAAAATGTGTGAGGAAATTCAACTCTTGTCTGAATCTGAGAGGAACTATTTTATTGATGGCACCTTCAGCGTTCTTCCATCAGGCGAATGAAAGCAATTAGTGATTATTTGTGTAGCACATTCAGAGCACGTAAGTACCTACTTAGTATTTTTTGTTTAGAATTACTTTTCTAAATTGCAATGAGGTATTTTGAATTTAATTTTTTAATTGATTAGTGTAGTAATCAATTAATATGGCGCGATTTTGGACTTTTGGCCCGTGGACTTCTGGCCCTGCGCCGAAAAACTGTTCATAATTTGATTTTCGAATGCAACATGATCTCGTGTGATGAATTTAAGAGTACATTTTATTTTTTAGATCACTGAAAATTAAATTCGTTCGCAAACACAATTTTAATTTTAAGCGAAAAAAAAACCCAATCGATTTGAAAATAAAGGCCAACATTATGAGTAGCGAAACGAATGTTTTATTTTTTTAATGCTTACCACAGTATTATGAAAAGCTAGCTGGCAACTTCGCTTTAAAATAAGTGTTGGCAAAAAATATCACACTGAAAAAATGCATGTTAAACGTGAAATATGAGGTACCTTCATATTTTTGTGCTTGAAGAGTTGTGAATCAAGAGTAATTTTTATTATAAATTTAGTGAAATTTTAAGTTTATTGAAGAAAATGTTTTTTAATGGAATGGAGAGTAAAATATTAGGATGGCCAGAATAAAGTAAAAACAATCAACATATACCTATTTTAATTTAAAATTTTGACCGGAAGCTGTCACATCTTTATCCGTCTGTGTTTCAGCAATCACTTGGACGATTTACATATGGCTCACACATTAACGTATATAGATATGGACCGCCATCAATAGCCGTGTTCCAACATAACTAGGGGTGCCATCAACTACTACCAGGGAATCTGGGTTTGTTTGTTTTAATTAATTATTTAATTTTGATATACATATTTCGGTGGAAATCGTTATCAAACTATTTTTCATTTTACAAAACGAATCCACTCCACATGTTATTGACTTACTTACATACTAATATGTCATCATTTTCATTTAAATTTTATGGCAAAATTAGTACACTTATTTAACACTACTAGATGATGGCGATTTTAGACCGCTTTTAGCTGGAACATCTTTTTTTCTCCGTTTGTATATGAACATTTCAACCGACTGGCGCAGCGACAGTCCATATTTCTATAGTACGTCGATGAACTCACACATTTTTTGAAAGGCTCAAATGCCAAACTTGGTCGTTTAAAACATATTTTTGGTCAGATGCTAAAGGTTTGGCTGGCAAACAATCCGAAATTTGCATTTTCGGAACAATACAATTAAAGCCATTTTATTGAGATTTTTAAGAAAAAATGACTACCTAAGCAGAGAGAAGCTCTAAAAAAAAGCTTTAGCACATTTTTCGCTCAATAAGTACCCGAACCACCATAAACAATGAAAAAATAGCTTTTATCTTTGAGGAAATGCTTAGTCAGGATTTACATTGACCGATTTTTCACGAACGTGTCGAGAATGTGTATAGGTGAAGGAGGTGAAACGTGAGGGGGATAGTCAAAAGAGTTGGTCCGATTCTCTTTTTTGCTTTATTCGTCATTTTTTGTAGTTGCTTTATTTTTGTTCGCCTTCGGTCAACGTTGTTTCGCGGATTTGTTTGAATTTCAAAGCGTTAACTATAGCGAACAAAATTAACAAAAAGAAATAAAAAATCAAAACACGGGTGACTGTCGAAAGTGGACACGGTTCATGTAAATGTGCGACGCATGTTCAAAAAGGAATCGGGCATTCAAAGCACTGGTCGTGTAAATCCTGACTTAGCTGAGGTACCCCTATATGTTGTCAAGATTAAGATTGAAAATCCAAATCTATAAAATACATAATTTTATATTTTATATCTATTACTTTAAATTTTAACCGGAAGCTTACCATTTTTCGAATGCCAGACAATTTTTAATACTTCTGTATTTCGGCAATCACTGGAACGATTTACATGGCTTACACGTTGTTCGATTAAAAAAATATCAAACTTGGTCGTGAAAGCCTTATTGTAGGTCAAATGTCTACGGTTGAGGTGCTTTCATTGGTAATAAAATCCCACACAACATATACCTAGTAGAGTGGTAGAAAAAAGCTACCAACTACTATATTTTGAGATTTTTACATTCAGACAAAAAATCTCGTCGAAAATCTTCACGAAAAATTATTAATTTATACTCACCGTCGCTTACGACGGGTTTTCAGCTAGTTTATTTGTAAAAGAGAATACTTCTATTAATAACTTCATTACTTTGGTCTAAAATTCTTCCAATTTCAAAAGTCTGCCTTATGACCGAAGAAATTTTTACCATAAAAATGGCTAGACAGCTTTTAATTTAAAAATATTCTTTTCTAATTTTCAATAGACCATATTTATTTATACTTTATAAGTAGGTACTGTACATTTATTTTTCATGGACAGCAAAAGGACAGACGTCTTATTTTCTTATCCCATAAAAAAAATATTCTTAAGCTCTCAAAGGAATTTAGATTGAGTGGATTACCATCAATTCATGCAACGTGCCAACTGAACCGCTATCCTTTTTTTCCTTTTTTATATCTATAGATATAGGTTGGTTGGTCTTGGTAGGTGTAGGTAGGTTTATTTATTCCACTTTCTCTCCTTTTTAAAAGCCGATAAAATCCATGTGCACTGTAAATACCAAACAGAGGCCATCAAAATCTCAAAGGAATACTCAAAAACATCCTTCAAAGTACAAAGAAAGTAAATAAAAATGAAGACCCACACTTTTTTTCCCATATGGAAAATATGAAACAAAAATTTATAAATTATTTTTATCAAATTTAATAACAGCTTAAATAAAATCTCCCAACTTAAGACAAAATTTGCAACAAAATTTTCGTAAGGTGTGTATATACAGGGTGATTGGTATAAGGTGCACCAAAAAGCTTGAGCGTTTAGGTGGACTTAAGACAAGAAAAAAGTCGTATGGGAGGGGGGGTATTTCCCCCTAAGATACATTTTGGCATCCGGTTTTCTGTTTTTGACTTCAAATTAATAAGAGCATTGAATTTTGAAAATAAAAATAATAGTTAATTATATAAAATTTTGAAAAAAACTAGTTTAAAAATTTTTTTTTTAGTTTTTTTTTCAAAATTTTGAGTTTGAAAATTAATTTTTTTAAAACTGTTCACTTAAACAACTTAATTTAAAAATTAAATAAAAGAGTAGTTTTCCGACTTTCCAAAAAAATATAACAAGGCTTTGTATCATTCACCGTTGTCCCTCCCGCCTAAACGGGGGGAAATAGACCCTACCTCCCATAAGATTTTTTTCTTGTCTTAACTTTACCTACACGCTCAAGCTTTTTGGTGCACCTTATACCATTCACCCTGTATTTATTTAAGCTACTGTTACTAAATTAGATTATTAGTAGGGCCAAATGAGTATGGGTATGTTTTTTAAAGGTCCATCCATATAACTATGTACTTATACACATGAATGTAGTACATAAATATATTACATAGGACGTAGGTGTTTGAAATCAAAATTTCTTAAACATACTAAAAATCCAATGACGAGCGGAAATAATAAAATCCTTTTTTTCTCAAATAAAATGTTGGATTGGATTTTAATTTGACTTTTCTATCCCCATAATCTTACCATAATGTGTAAAGGTGACCAGGCTATATGAAATTACACAATTATACTTCTTTAATTTTGGAATAAAGAAATTTAAATTATTTTAATTTCAATATTACATTACATACCAACATAGATTTAAATAAACATAGGTAATATAAAATGGACTTTTGCCAAATTCCTCTATTTATTGGAAATGTCCGGCATCAGGGTTTTCAGATATATTCATATATATGAATATATATATATTCATATATATGAATATATATATATTCATATATATGAAAACGGTGAAATGAAAAATGCGAGATGATTATTTGTCATATTATTTAAAAACGAAACGTAAATTGCAAAGAAGAACTCCGACTTTTTACTAAAAGCGGAATAGAGAAAGCAATTCCTAATAGAAGTAGAAAAGTACTTAACTTGAGGGTGTGCCAAAATGTCGCGTCGTTGGGGTAAGTCTTATTGAAATACCGAATTTTATTAGGAATTTACCGACTTATTTTTAGAATTTTCCGACTGCAGTCGGCTAAAACTTTGGAAATGACGACTTTCTTGCTTTAATAAATTGAACGACTTGAAAAAAGGGGACTTTTTTGTTTTAATAAGAATACCCTTCTTAAAATAGGATTTGATAAAAAGGGATTCGATAATAGACTCAATAATTTATGAATAAACTCATCACTCTGACCGTCTTCATGAATAGTTCGATCGAGACGGACTCAAACGACAATCCACCACAGCACCGAGCTATACTTGAATCGTATTATCCACTGAAAATAAAATGTAGGTATATATGATAAATATGTAGGTTGATCTGATAAACCTTCTGTCAATATACGTCCAATAAAATATTTTATCAAATTGATGAAGGTAACAAATTTTTTTTTATCTTTTGTTGTTCTGACAAAACAAAATTGTTAAACTGACAAACATTTTTTTTATTAAATATAAAAAAAAAAATAGAAATGTTTGTTCAAATAAACAAATATTTTGTTGGTTGGATAGTATTTATCTGTCATATATACAACGTATTTTATCGTATTGACAGAATTACCAATATTGTTTTGTTGAATTCACAAAATTAATTTGTCAACAATTACTGTGTTGAATCAACAAAAATATTTCTTGAATACATATAAATTCTTTTGTTAGCCCACAAGACTTATTTGAAAGTTATTACTTATTACTTAATACAAATCACGTCCTTTATTTAAAGTTACAACGTCAATAACTTCACTGAAATAAAGTAAGAATATTTGGCTGAAAATAAAAGCAAAATTGAAGAAAACAACCAAGAATCCATTATGTTGATTTTGACCAGAAAAATTGAAAATGAGGAAAAACGAAAATAAGTTACCTATTTATAAAAAAACAAATTCTTTTAATATTTGACCAAGTTCCTTACCTGTATTTTTTCTCATACTCGACCTTGTTTAATGAACTGAATGGGATATGAAGACTGCATGACGGAGAAGGTCAGAAATTAAGATATATAATGTTTGTACGTATCTTTCAAATGTTTCCTTATTTTTTTTTCTTATTAAACAAGAAAATATTTCTTCTTACATCCATTTCAATACATTTTAAGTTTTTTAATTTGTTTTCACTCACTTTAAGACTACCACTCTATAACTTGTTTACTACTTGAAAGCCACTTTGCGAATGATGCGATCGCATTTTACAGGATTCAAAGCGGTAAATTTTTTCATACTGATAGATATTCAATATAACTACGATAAAAAATATTGTTGAAAGTCTGTAACAACAGTTAGGTATTTAAGTGCGTTTGATTTGTTTTGTCAATTACACGAAATGTTTGTTATATGGATAAAAAATTTATTTTGTTTTGTAGGTATGATAAAAAATGTTGTTGTTTATAAAACAAACTACGTTATTTTTCGTTTGATTTTAACAATTTTTTTGTGTATTGAATGAAATTCAATTTTCAATTTTCATTGGTGTGTACTTCGTTGAGCCAGGCCATCAGACAATTTTTTTTTTGCTTTTGTCTTTTTTTTCATTTCACATACCTATACCTTAGTTCCTTCTTCGGCATGCAATAATATCATTTCTTTTCCAAAAGCACACTCTTTCACTGACGTTTGGTGAACTTAAGTGCGCCCAACCTATAGAACGCGTTGTGGGGTATTGACTTGTTGCTTCTTTGCAGCTCACCTGCTTCATTTGAAAAACTTTAATTCGTTTTCGTATTCGTTATTTCACTATCACTCAAAACAACACTTCCAATTGTTACCTATTCACTTGCAATCAAAATAACACTTTTTCAAGTAACTTTCAAGTCTTTCTTAAAAGTCCTTTTGATATTTTTGTCGTGCCACATACACACATTTTATATTCTTTCGAACGGGTCATATAACCTCTTTGTACCAAATAGAACCAAGACAAAGTTCTAAGAGCATTAATCCTGAAAGACTATAATTTACAATTTCAATGCAATTCTGAGTGCCTTTTTCGTTTTCAGTGGCAATCTGTTAAGTTGATTGCAGTGAAAACTGCGACAGGCACCACTGTTTTTTTTTTTAATAAAAGCCCTCTTATAAAGCCTAGATATATGGTGAAAATTTCTCTGAAGAAACTTAATGTGAACTATAAACACGAACGAAAATTTAATTCAAATCACATCACCTAATATAATATTTCCTTATATGGTCATACGTAGCTTGTGCTATGCTGGTGCAGTGGTGGAGGTGTTAAGCCAGAGCCAGTATAGTGCTGTAAAAATTATTAAAGAGCCATCCCTTACTAAAAAATAAATATTTCCGTTGGCTGTATTTAGGATTAGAAATTTAATACTTTCCAAAAACAAACATTCACATTTATATCTTAAATATGGTAACCTCAATTACAGATTCTTTTAACTGTACAATTTTTATTCAAAAGGATATGTTTTATGAGACGTGAGGATCGCCATGGCGGATGGCGACAAAAAAAGCGACCAAATCGAATCACACATGTTTTCGAGGGAAAGATATTCAGTTTTATTTAAATTCCCCTTCTCACACTCGTAGATCCTGATTTTTATTTTCGTTATAATATCTTATGAAAAGCTGTAAACTTTTGAATTGCCCCATAAAAAGAGAAAAAGTTTTTTCCATTTTTTCGTTACACACAATGGCAAAGTACAAGAGGTATGGAAAATTTTGTCGACGAAACGATTTTACATGTCGTAAACGTAATCCTTTTATTGACGGCAAAACCAACCAACACGACAAACGCAGATACAAATGTCAAGTTAAGTATTGGAAGAGTAGCTTTGGGGCTGAATTCGTTTTATTTTCAAAATTGTGTCTCCCCTTTCGCACTTCCATGACAGAGCCTCATATGAATGTGAGTCCCGCCCGCATATTTTAGAAAACTTTTTTTAACCACGTGAAAGAGCCACTACTCGCTCCCTTCTATCGAATCCTATTTAATGTAAAATTTTACGTACTTATGCTTTGTTTCGATAGACGTGCCATTCCGATGGCAGTGCTGTTCCATGCGAAACTCAAATCAAAGCTATACACTTTTCGCCCAATATGAGAAAACCATATATAGCGGTGGCAGTGGCATCAGTGTTGGTTAGTGGTGCTTCTAATCGCTCCTCGTTACATGTGGTTGCTTCGATCGTTTGGCGCTGTCTCTATAAGTATGTTGGCTGGTTTGTTTGTCTGCGCTATGCCAATGGAGGAGAATGTGGGGCATCAGTAACAGTGGCAGCATCGAGCATCAAGTTTGATGTTGCCGCAATGGGATTGAAGGATAAAATTGGAGAAATTAATGTGAAATCATTGAATTTGGTTTGGCAAGCATTTTCCTGGTTAGAAATCAGATGGGTTTCCCTGATGCCCCTTAACTAGGGTGGGGATTCAAAAAAAAAATAAAAAAAAAACAGGGAATTTCGCTGTCTCGACACATTAGAGGATTGAATTTTCAAGAATGGCAATCATCGGTTTAAAGCGAATTGGAATTCTGATTTTTTTTTACGAAAAAACACGGAGAGAGGGAGTGTGTCAACGTGAAATCGATTATTGTTGTTTCCTCTTACTTAGGTCTTAGGTAATTATAATATTGTTATCAGAAATTGTGGGTTTTTTCTTTGGCTTGCCGTTTAATTTTCAAATTTCGCAGCGGACATCACAAAAGGCAATATGTCTTAATTTACCACCCCCGGAGGCAAAAGCAAACCATTTCCTGATGTGTCCGCCCTCAGACTGACTCTTGTGAAAGCGGTGGGAAATAAACTTTCATCTTTCGTATCGTAACTTTAAGACGACCATTAAACTTTTTATTCAATTTCGTATACAACCACGCACAGAATGAGCACAGTCGGCATCCAATAGGATGAGAAACAAGGAAAAGAAATACGAAATGTTCTTCTTTCTAATATTTTTTTTTTTTTTTCATTTTTGTGTGAAAAAGAAGAGGAAATGGGATGTTATGCGGTTTTGAAATTTTATCGGGCAATTTAAAAAATCGTAAAAATGAAATACCATCTTTAAGTGGAGGGACAGCTTTAACTTTTTGAACTTGTTTGTCTTGCTGTATATATCTTAAGATGTTGTTATTATGATTTTGTTTGGCATGGGAATATAGCTATGTGGTTCATTAATTTTTCGATATTATTTATTTAATTTCTTTTTTGTTCGGTTTATATTGCGGTAACGGTGGTTGGAGTGAGATCTGGTGGTATAAAAATATTGTCAGTAATGATGATTGTCCTAATGTCTTATTTGAATATAAATAACTATTATGAAGAAGTTAAATGGATGTTAAAAAATATTTATTTTTATATGAAAGAAGAGCTTAAATGTTTTCAGGCAGAGTACACATATTAAGAGAGTTTTTTATTTTATTAAATCTTAAGGTAGGTTTGTATTTGTTATAGGAAAACAAAAGAATAATTATAAAACTAAACAAAAGAATAAAGCCCACATATATTTTTCTAGAAGTAGGTATAGGTACCTCTTAAATCTATAAATATGCATCGACATTTTGCCAAATCAGCTAAGTTTATTCAAATGGTTTGTTCATCAAAAACTACTTTGATTATAGCCAGAGTATTATGCATTTAATCTTTGTGCATTTGGTCCATTCAAACGTTAGTTTCACGTTACAAAAAATATACAAATGGATTTTGTTTTCGAATTCTTCAGCGACCCAAAAACATAGATTTCGAAAAAAAAATCGTTTGTTATACCTAAGTTGAATTACAAAAAAAAAAAAAAATCATGATTTTCTTTTTAAGTATTACCACTTTTCTATATAATTCAGTGAATTTGATTTGCAAAAACATTAATCTGTTTTGAAAAGCGTCAATGCTATTTGCAAAAAGTGAGTTTGTATTTTTAATTTTTTCGCCTTAAATAGTTCATTTTGCCTAGTGTACGCCAGTAGAAATTGGGCCCGAATTATTAGAGAAAACGGCTCTAAATTTTTAATAAAATTTGACACTATAATAAGTGATAGGGATAGGGCAATACTCCTTTCAGAAAGTTTGAACCGTGTTTCCTGAGATACAGTATTAACAGTGCGTGAAATATAACTGTTCTTTTTTTTAATGTCGACTTTCTAATGAAAAGCAATAAATTTTGTTTTGACTTTTCTAAAACAAATATTTTTTTTTTAAATTCAATATTTTGAAAACTGAAAACTGTTTTTTTTTTTTATTAGATTTTGACTGAAAATTATTAATTTTCTAAAATTGGCATTCTCAAAAATTTTCTTGAGAACATTTCTACGCAAAATTATGTGCCGCCCCCGGTGACAGCCTCGGACTACAGCAAAATAATTATTTTGCACATTACATAAAATAAAACCACATATCAAACAATACGTTTGTTGAATAAATATATAAATTCGAAAAAGTTAAAATCTTTGGGAAATGGGATTAAACCTGCAAAACATAATCCACAACAATCTTAAAATGTGCAGAAAAAAAAAAAATGGTGCAATATTCTATGATTGCTTTTGGACGTAATTTTTTCTTGGAATTCATCACTATATCCAACTGTCAAACATAACACTGTTTTAAAGGAGAATTTGTTGAGAATCGAAACATTCAATGACTTATAAGGCATTGAAAGAAAATTTCGTGATGATTGTTTCAACTCTTCAACTTCTTTGTGATCCTGAAAAGAAAAATTTGGATACAAGAAGTGCTGATGCAATGATACTTTTATCTGCTGAATCAAGGCCGTAGCCAGACAATTATTTCGGGGGGGGGGGGGGGTTATACTTATTCCATACACCAATCAATCTGTACCTTTCTGTAGATGTAATAAATAAAATATAAAATTAGTACAGCCCATTAACCCAAAATCCACCAAACACGACTTTTAATTGCGATAATGATACTATTCTATGTATAAGGCAAGTTATGGATTCGTCAAAAAAAAAAATTGAGATAACAAATAAACATGATATTGCGATGATAGGGAAGTAGACAAAAGTGTGTTGGAAAATTCTGTTCGTCCGACTGCCTGTTTGCAGATCTGCAGCCTAAATGGATAGGCTGATTTGCAAACTTGGTTCAGAGTGTTTATTTAGTAGTCTCGCACTAGGCGTTGTTGAAATTGGAATTTTAGCTCTAAAACAATGGTAAATGTCATATAACAGTTTGTTAAAACTTAATTTTTCTAAAAATGGCCTTGACGATTTTGATAAAACAGTCGAGATTTATCTTAAAACAGTGCCTCCCATAGAACTGATTTTTTTTTAATCAGAATTTCTCGCTAACAACAAAACCGATTTCATTTAAATTTTAAATTTAGGAAGGTTTTTATGATCAAATTCATATACATAACTTTTTAGATTTTTTGAATATGTTGGAAACGCGAATATCAAATTTTTTCAGATTTTTTTCCAGATGAACTACAGATTTCGATGTATTGAAATACTCAAAAAATTGCAAAATATTTTTCAAAAATTAAAAAAAGAAAACGGTTTAAAAAAAACTGCTTTAACGATTTTCAATTTCATTTGCATACTTAGTTTTTCAAGAAAACTCTCAAACAAATTTGAAAAACTAAAAGATTTTTCCAATATTTTTTAAAAATAATTTTAAGTTATTATTTATTAGATAGGTACATTTATCATCACTCTTTAAGATTTTATTATAAAAAAAAGTATTAAATAACATGTAAGTATATCATTTTTATAAAATTAAATTAAATCTTCTGGCCTTCTGTGCTGCAAATATGTCTAAAACTTCCTCAGTGTCAATCTCAATTTGTCGATGAATTGACATTAATGCCAATCCTGTCTTTCTTCGCCGGTAGAATTTCTAAAGTAAGTTTTTAGACGTTTCATTGTCAAAAATATTCTTTCCGGTGTACACGTGGAAACCGTAGTGTTGCCAAAATTTTGAGAAGCTTGTCGATGTTAGGAAACAGATCCTTATTGGATTCCCCAAGAGCTGTTATTGCACTCTTTGAACGCTCTGTATCTTTTTGTCTATGGAATTTTGTCTTTCATAACGTAAACTCAGCTTCTAAAGTGTCCCAATCCAAAAAAGATCTATAAAATTTGAAGTTTACTTCGTTGTAATTTTGTTCATATTTGCCAAGGATCGATGGAATTAAAATGCACAAAATCATACGGATTTATGATTTTCAAATCTTATTTTAAGCTGACTTAAAAAGTCATCTAAAAGAGGAATCATTATACTTATCTTAAAATAGGTTTTTAGGATCCGTTGTGCTCACGTTTTGTCTGTGCTGTTGCCTTGACACAATTCGTCGAATTTGGAGTTTTTCATCCACAACACATACTAAGTTTTGTGCAGTCTCAAAAATTGTTTTGAATTCCGGAACGATATTTTCACGTATTCCTTGGAATGTGTTTGTTATTAGTTCCACATGTTCCAATCCAGACACTAAGTCGCATGAAGGGGATTGTAAGATTTTACAAAGTGGCAATGTATAAGTAAACAAAACACTCAAACAACACAAACTTACTGCAAAATCACTTGCTAAAATAGATCTTAAAAAGCAACTCACCTTCGATGACGTATCAGAGTCCTTATCACTACACAACTCTTCCAAAGCATCAATTATCGCTTTGAAAATTTTCCTATTTCTCATCAACCCATCATGGTTTTCCACCCAGCGTGTTTCACACATTGGTGTTAAATTTTTCCATTTATTTTGAGGATAATTTTGTTTAATCATTTCCTGCAACAAATGTGTGCGCTTTGCCGAAAGTTTAAAAAAATTTCCAACGGATTTTATGGTACCAATAGTGTTGCGAATGGGCTGAATTTGGCAAAAATGCACTAAAGCCAGGTTAAGAGAGTGTGCGCTACAATTCACGTATAAGGCTTCTGGATGAGACTCGCGTACTATAGCTTGAACTCCGTTAAAACTGCCTTTTATAGCAGAAGCACCTTCGTACCCTTGTCCAATCAAGTTTCTCCTTTTGTTTGAGGTTGTATTTAAAAACTGTTAGAGCATTCTTTCACCGAAAATTATGTTGGTACCTAACTACTTAGGCTTAAAACTAAAATCAGAAAGTTTTGAACATAATCACTAATTATTTGAGCACAAATTTCATACTTATGCGGAAAAGGTTGATTTACAGATGCATTTCTAAAAAAAAATCCGGGGGGGGGGGTTGAACCCCCCCTGGCTACGGCCTTGGTTGAATGCAACTTTACGTTTTTATGATATCTTTCAATCTGGTACGATATTGTGGAAGAAATTGATGCAGCACAGAAATACACACCATAATATGGGTTCACTCTCTATGCTAGAAATTTCAATTTAAAAGCGGGGAAGAACAAAAAAGAAGAAAATTATGCCCAGCGAAAAGGCTCAAGATGCTGATGGTTTAACGTTGGAAACATAAAGATCCATTTCAAGATTTGCAAGTGGCATAGTTTGAACAAAGATTTTCAAAATAAAATCGAAAATGAGCCATTATGTAGAAAAGGAACTCGCAAAAAATAAATATTTTAATGATATAATCGAACCATTCAGTGCAATAAAAGCTCGAAAGCACTTTTAAATAAAATCTTTGTGCGTGTTTTTTTCTTCAAATTTTTAAGGGGTGTTAGCTTGCTTACCGCCCCAGGTGGTAATGCCTCTTAGTCCACCAGTGCCCGGGGAATGGTTGCAGAAGCTGAACTGTAGTTTAAACGGCAGAATACTTTCGGTTCACTTTAACTAAAAATTGAACGTAGTTCAAGGTTTATTAAACTCAATACATTCCCATCACATTCTTGAAATAATTTAGCAATAATATTTTGGAAAAAGGCAATATTAGCAAATATTATTAAACTGAAATCTTTTATATCTACATTTTTATTACGTTCACACTGGATACTTTCTTACCTAAAATGTTCACCTTACATGTTCCCTTAAAAAATTAAACCTAACTTGGAGGTATCCAGCGATGTATACCTCTTTGAAATTTCAATCCTTTTATAGTTATATCAACACCTGTTGTTAAGCAACTTTATTCCTTGAAGCAACATCATAATGGAAATTTTTATCTAAAAAGCACCATCCACAAAATGTTCCACTGGAATATTCCAACAAACATTGTTGCAACAACTGGAATATTGGAAAATACAAATGAATTTAGTTCCACTTCCAATAAAGCTTTCCAAAAGCTTTTAAACTTTGATGAATTTGGGCGGGTAAAAGCTTCATACAATACAACAAAAACCTATTGACTAAAGAACTTTCACAAAAGACGTCATCATATCCTTAAAAGCTTTCATTCCGCTATTTTACAACAACACTCATGTAAAACACATTGTAAACAAAAAAAAAATGTATTACTAAAATCAGATAAATATTCACGAAAATGAGGTTAAAGTTTTTCTCTACACTTTTGAAGTTCTTCTCTCTAACACGCCTGCATATCAATATTGAAAAGCGAAGACAATTTAAGGATGTCCTACAGTGTCAAATCCTTTTCTTTTTTTTTTTTCATAAAAAAAAAACAAAAAAGAGGGATTGTTCTTGAATACTGATTTTATCAGATGGTGTAATTGATTAGATATTCAGTTTTTCAATCCCGCACTTGAAGGAAGAAGCAGAAAAAAGAAGGATTCTTTTTCTTTTAAGAAACCCCAAATCTTTAGGCATAAACACACCCACCTTTTAGGGAAATGAAGTTATCCTAAAAGGTTACATCAGGGGGAAAAAAACCTCCAGAGAAAAGTATATACATATTGAAAATATATCCCACAAATGACCTTTGATCTGTCGCACTATCCGCCTGGGAACTTAAAAACCAAAAAAAAAAAAGATAATGTAAACCCCACCAAAAGTGGCATGCATTAAGGGATTTCACACTGAGTACCAGCGAAAATGGAAAAAGATATTCTAGAGAATTTTATTCGATTATCAGGATATTCCTACCAAAATTCTTCACTCTCTCATCGATTATTATCAGCTAAATTTTGCACACACGGTTCTCTGCTGTCTTTTTCAAAGAGTTGGGTCTTTACGAAGTATTGTCATACTATTAATGATATTCAAGCTTCTTCTTTACCCAGTGGAATGCAAAAAATCCTTTTTTCAAGCCGTTTATCCTCGTGGAGTACTGATATGACCTTCTATATATAAGTTAGACAAATCCCACGTTGATTCATTTATCCTTTTTTTTCTCTCCCAGAATGGAGCTGTTCAATTTGCTTCAGGGACTCTGTTTATGTGTTTAATTTGCCAGATACGTCTCTGTGCTCTGGATGAGCCTGCCTTACAATATTACCCGGCTTCAATTTCTCGATTTTAATTAATTGCTACAATAGCTCGTTTGTCTCATTAACCACGCCCGACCCTCAAAGGATTTTAGCTCTCTAATAGTATAATGAATGGGAATTCGGGCCGCAGATTAAGTTTTAGCTTCCAGACTAATTTTTTTTTTGTTTACTTGTTTCCTCTGTGCTCCTAGGAGGAGAGACAACGTTTTTGCATGCACGCATTTGATGATGTTTGCTTTTGGAATTAATTAAATTTTAGAAGAAAATTAAAGCTTTTTACTTTATGTAGAAAGAGAAGAAATCCTTTAAATTGTAAATTAAACGTTACCCTTTTGGAAATTAATCTCTGTGTCACATTGAATCCTAAAATGTTTTACGTTCATTGACCTATTTCAGACGGTTTCTTGTGTTCGACTCTTCCTGATTCGTTTCTTGTTTTTTTTTCGAGATTTATTTTGACTCCTCGCATTTAAAAAGGCATGTCCTTGAAATGCTTTCACCATAATAGAAAGAATGTCTTCTTTTCTACTTGTTTTAATGCTTTTAGGGAGCTCCATAGATGATGGTGCCGGCTTTTATAAATTAATTCAATTTAAATTTATATGATTAAATTTTTTTTATTTGAAGTTGTTCTAAAAGACGAAAAAGATTCACTTGGAGACATTTTTGGTAAAATCACTTTAACAAAATGAATTAGATATCGTGATTTTTGTTTGAACAAATTAGGTTATTGTAAGACGGAGGGTTGATATTTATTTAAGAAGGATATGTTTTAGAATTATGCTTTGAAGAAAAGACTTCAATTCATATTAAGTTAAAAAAAGCTTTGTTTGTCTAATTTTGTGTGCTTTTCAATGTAACTTAATATGAATGATGATAGACAAGACAGTTTGTGGTATGTATATGCATATACATATAACATATAATATATATAGTAAATGCTCTTATAGGCTATGTGAACTTGGCATCCGACTTTAGAAAATCGAGTATATTTTTTTTATATAGATACCTACATATTTGTTTGTGTAGCGCAGTAGATTTTTTTTCCGTTTGTAGTAGGTAACTAAAAAAACTTCAGCACCCGGTCTTATTGGCTCTCAAATTTAATGATTGATTCCTAAATAGAATCGATCGTATGTAGTTGATTGTAAAGTGAAAAAAAAAAAGTTGGTAGTTGAGAGAACATTTTTTTATTAAGGTAAGTATACTACCATTGAGTTTATACACATAGAAGAGTCAAGATGGTTTCAAACTCACCGAAGTAAATGTCGTTAAATGAGCATATCGAGTAATTATTATTTCCCTTATTCCCAGTAACAAAAAATACTTAAACGGGACCGTACAAAGTTCTTCAAATGTATGTTGTATTTGTAAAACAAAAACAAGTACTACAAACGAAAATAAGCAACTGCGAACAAAATAACCGGGGAGAGTTTGATAATTGAGGCGCCAAGAAATGATAATGGGTTTTTGTAGAACACTTTACCTAATACAAGCATTTTTTACTGTGTTTGGGGGGGTCTATCTCCCTCCGTTTGGATAGGAGGGGCAATTTCATGTAAAAAGTACTAAAATTGGAAAAAAATATTAAAAAATAACGGTAATACCTACAATTAAGTACTGTATTTTTTTTTAAAAGCCAACACTCTTTTCTATAAGCCAGTTTTCAAATCAAGCAAAATCTATGTACAGTTTTTGAAAAAACGAGTTTCACACCCAAAATTTGAGAAAAAAAAAACATAAAAAAAAATGTTTAAAGAGTAATTTTCAAAACTTTGAGATTTTATATAATTTTTTTTTTTAGAATTCGTTACTCTTATTAATTTTTAATCAAAAACTGAAAATCAAATGATTTTTTGTGGGCTAGTTTTTGACAAAATTTGAAATTACCAAATAAATATTTTAATTTAATTTTGTTTGGCTTGAGTATTTTACGTGAGGCTCCAAGAAATGAGAACGGTTTTTTGTAAAACAGTTGAATAGAATGTTAAATCACAAGATCTCGGTGGCCAATTGTGATCACCTCTTCGAGAGATAACACGGTCCGGAAACTTTTCCGTTTTACGAACCGTCTCTGCCAAATGTTCACCCTTTTTATAGTGAATTTTAATAATTTCAATGCGTTGTTGAAGCGTGTATATCGTTCAATTTTTATTAATGGCGTAGTTTCTACTTGTCAAATTTATGTCAAAAAATGAAAGCTTCAAAGGTGACAGCTCCCGATATAGCGGGCTATTCAAAATAACACCTCTTATTGGAAAACCCTTTATATTATGTAGGTGCAGGGAAATAACTCCACGGTCAAGTGCTCCACATGAGAATTTATTCCACTTTTAGTAGGAATCTGCTCCCCTTTTCAATGTGGAGTTGATTCCCACTCGTAGTGAGATTGTATTCCACTTTAAACAGTATGGTATTATACTTCCCACCTCAATGCAGAAAAAAATTGTTATAAATGCAAGAAAAAAAAACAGTAGTCCTACTTTACTTCCCGGTAGTATACCCAAATGAATTAGAAACTTTGCATGCCCAATCTTGCACCCACCAAAACTTGCACCCACCCAAAATCCTTTAGTGAGCCAGTCAGGGAGGTTGCAGTCGGGCAGCACGCCCCCCTTACCTATATTTACTGTTGATGGTTAAATTATTTCACACAGTCAGTGGGAAATAACTCCACTTTAGAAAGTGAACTACTTTCTCAATTAAAAGTGCAATAAATTCCCATCTTCAGTGGAAAATTATTCCATATTGAAAAGTGGAGCGGTTCCCACTAAAAGAGGAATAAATTCCCATGTGGAGCACTTGCTCGTGGAGATATTTCCCTGCACCATATATGTATACTTTCTTTGGACATTACTTTAGCAATTGCATTATACACATAAAGGCATGATAAAAACAAACATATTACAACAGTAGATCTCGGTAATGTGAACTTTGAGCAATGGATTACATTTTTGTGTTTGTATAAATTTTGTAATAATGGGTAATTGAATGTGTTTGAACAACAACAACAACTTAAAGGCGCTACCACCAATTTTTAAACGAATTTTATTTACTCGTTTACGAATATTATTATTCGTTTCTTTCTATCTTTGGCTGGAGATATAGCTATTTCAAGGATTGCCAATTCCTTTCATCAGTCTCCTTTTAGTGGTATTGAGCTTTAATCCAATTTTATTATGAAAAACTTTTTCACATGTACCTCGTGAGATTCGAACCCACGCCTTCAAATTTACTCAGTCTTCGAAGTCGTATGCACTACGCATTCCACAGCTTATGACCACTGATGACACAGGTCGAGATGTTATGTTTGTTTGTTTTTTCAAACGCATTTGGAGCTTCAACATTTTTCTAAGCGCCTCTATGTGCTACAAATTGTAGTCTATCAAATAAGGTTAGGAGAAAATGGAGGCGGAACAAAACAACATACTTAGAGGCGCTTAGAAAAATGTTGAATGTTGTAATTTTCAATTTTCTCAAAAACAAGATGACATAAAATCATGACATAAAATCCCCCGCCTTGTAAGTATTGCTTGACAGATTTCGATATTTTTTTTTCACCTAAAAAAATTTAGTTGGACCGTGTAGCTGAAGCTGTTTTCCAAAAAAAAAACGCTGGGTTGTTCGCCCGCCAAGTATTTTCTTTAACATGTTGCAACTTATATTCCTGAAATATTTGGTATCTCTCCAACCAATCTTTAAATGCTTTATTAGAACCCTTTTCACTCACTAATATTGTATATGAAATTGTCATTCATTACAAAAAAAAAAAAAAAAAAATAGAACCTAAATAAATGGTCTGTAAATAAAACTAATACAACATTTTGTATATGGATACGTAAGTGTAGGTGTATGTATAAGAAACTGTATATCAATTTCAAGACCAACCCAAATGCCGCCATGACAACCGGAATTAAGACAAAGGATAATATATCCATCAGATGTGCTTTAAAAACATATATCTATATAGTATATACTATATACCACATACATAAGGCAATAGAAAAGACAAAGTTAAAGAGATGAAAAGGGTTAAAAAGGAAATGAACGAACACTTGGCTGCCACCGTTTGTTGTGACAATTAAATGATTGATCTTTGAACTTTGGATGCTTTTTCGTAATTAATTGCAAACAAGTTCAGTGAATAAACCCACCGTAACTACTTGAATGACCTCATGACCACAAGTTCAGTGAATAAACCCACCGTAACTACTTGAATGACCTCATTTATGCGGTTCCTTATGGGCGAGTGTCAATTACGCAGAAATCAATTAGATTTATGTTAAGATTCAATGGTTTTTGAAGATGTGTCTATATATTTTGTTTTAAAGAGATGGAAGATTTGTTTAGGTAGGTAATTAAAATCTTAATAAATTGAGACTATATTTATGGAGTTTTAATATCATCTTTGAAAAAAGTATTAAATACTTTTCTACTTTATCGTGCGTTCCATTGCAGTATCCTTACTTCGACCTTACTGGTTACTTTAAACTTTCTTCATTATTAATATCCAAAAGACTGAATGTTAATATCTTTTTTCTGAGTATACTTAAAAGTATACGCTTTACGAGCTTTTAAATATTTATTAGCCAGCCAAACCCGTTTTCAAAAGACTTTGTGCTATTAAAATGTTACCTATAGTGAAAGGCATATTATATCATTCATTAAACTAAAAGTTGAGTTTTATTTTATTGAATCCATTGCTTTGGTATAATATTTGTTGAAAATGTAGTTTATGACTTTTAAATTGTCATATTCAATTTACAAATTCAAAAAGTCATATTTTAATTATTTTATTGTGGTGTTATTAAAGAAAATATTAGAAAAATTAACAAAAATATTCGTTGTCCGGAGAGGATGAGGTTCTCTGCAGAAGGTACTATGATTTCTGGATTACACGTGAACAGCATCACATATATCAAGTCTGCCCAACCCCAGGCCCGGGGGCCAAAATGTGGCGAGACAAAATCGGAAATAAATTACTCTTTTCTTTCAAAAACAAGCAATTGTCAACTATCCAGACTTAACAAGTTACCTGTAACAAGTTACCTGTACCACCAAAAAATTCCCTAGAATTGTTAAATTTGAAAATTTTTCGTTTTTGTACAATACTATTGTAAAAAATTACTTAAACACGACAAGACAAAGACGATGCGCAGACTAAAGCATAAATATAGTGACTAAACAATATTATCACGTCACGATCCGCGATAAAAAAGAAATTATTTTGTTGGTTTTTCTCCTGCTATTAGGGGCCTGTTAATGGCTTTACAAAACTACAAATGTAAACGTTTCGTGAAATTGATTTTACATTAACGATATTTGATTTACAGTACATTTTCGTTTCAAGATGTACTGTGACTATTTACTGTAAACGTCTTGTAACGGTTAAGTTTTGATAATAGCTTTACAAAAGTGCTACAAATGTAAATGTTTTGTGATATTGGTTTTATATTCACGACATTTGGTTTACAGTACGTTTACGTTTGAAGATGTGTTGTTTCAACAACATTCTGTGTGTTACAATTTGTTTACAAATCATCCAATTAGTTATTGTAAACATACAAAATATTTTTTCAGCAACTGTATATGAATTGTAAACGACATAAAAATAAATTTGTAACGTAATAGGTACAAAATGCTACTTGGGTTAGCTATTATCGAAACTCATAATAGAAAATTTTCTTTTTCAATTTTAAGGCAAATTATATAACAATGTTGGTGTTAATTTGAATTAAAGTGAAAGTATTGAGTTACCTATAGAACTTTTTTTTTATTAAAATTATTACTCAATTTGATATTAATTCGCGTTTTATTATCACTTATGTAATATCAATTATGGATTTCGATTTCAATGATCGATGAAATATCAAAAGTGTTAATATTTTGAGAACTTAGCTAAAATATCGTAATTTTTTTTCAATAAAAAAATTCTATAGTTCATTTTAATACCAATTACCTACATTTTAATACCAACATTTTTGAATAATTTGCCTTAAAATTGAAAGAGAAAATTTTAAATGATAGCTATAACTGGCCGCTTGCAAAATAAAAAGAGAAATTGTGGATTGGTAAAATATAATAAAGCCTAGCCTTAATTAAAGTCTCAATATTGTTCCAAACACAAATTATTGGACATATTGAATCTAAAAAAAACTAAACCTAAAAATAATTAAAAACATAATTATATATAATATTTTTTTTTTTAAAACTCCATATGTTATGAATTATTCTAACAAAATTAATATATTTTCAAACACTAACTTACTATTCAGAATACATAGAAAATAATATACAAATTATTTTATTGTTGAAATAAAAACAAAAATGTAACTTTGTTTTAAATTTGTTGGTTAAGCATTTTTTTTTATAAGAACGTAGGTGGTTGTTCTGAAAAAAATCAATTTATGTTCATTTTAAAATCCTATTTGTAACATTTAAAATTTTAAATATCAAAACCAATATTTTTGTAACTATTTAACAATGATTTGTAAAATGTCAATTGTCAAATTAGCTTCGTGGTAAAGATTGTTAAGTTCCATCTTCCATGTTTACTTGTAGCTTTGGGGTACACAAACCATTGTCACTAAGTTAAAATTTGTCTCTTGAACAATACTTGAAGTTTCACGGTAGGCCCCAGGACTTTCAAAATACAAAGACGCATTTACGTACCGCACATCTCTTAACCAGCAAAATATGTATGTAAGTCTGATTTGTTTTATGTGTCAGCATCTGATATGGCACCTGACAACATACTTGAATTTAGGTTTATTATTAAGTTTTTATTACATACGTACATTGTATATAAATTTCTATAGTACAATCAAGAAGCAGCGCCATCTAAAGAAACTTGTGAACCGCACATTTGGAGGTTCTTACATTTACTAAGTGTCTATTCTGTTACCCTAACAATAGTCGTCAACAAAATAAATTAACAATATTTAATGTATTTTATTGGCTATAAAATCCATATTTCCTTGACAAGAGTCGTAAACAAATCAAAAATCATATATGTTTACGCCTGTTGTCAGGGTAATAGAATAAACAAATAGTATATGCACGAACCTAAAACTGTGTTATACATATGTAGCTTTGAACAAGTTGATAATTATATGAATATTTGACAATATCTATGTATATTGATTCTCTTCGGCTGTGTTGGTCGTATTAATGTTTTAAATGAAAACAATTTTCATTTGTATTTTTCCCAACGTTTCGACGGTGGTTGCCGTCTTCTTCAGGGGAGCTTTATTTACAAAATTAAAAAAAAATAATTTAACATATATAATAACATAATAGGTGGACAAATAAAACTTACATCGAGTTCGATATATAACTAAAACAGAATAAAAATATTAAACAATGTTTTTAATTGTACAAATAGAATTTTTACACTTAAATTTAAACACTTCCTTGATGGGAGATTAGTCCGTTGAGTTTGAACTTTCAACAGTTTGATTTGTTCTCAGCAACCAAGAAACAGTAAACCGATTGTATGTCTTGTTTACGTTTCATAGTATTTTTGTTGTTTATTACGTGAAGTGTTTCTAATGTATAGCGTTTATATGTGTGTTTTTCTCTTGCTATGATTTTTACCCCTTCAAAGTCCAGTTTGTGACCAGTCTCGACGCTATGACTAGCCAGTGCCGTCTTCTCAGAACTTTTCAAGCGTACGTCTGATTTATGGGTCGCTATTCTTTGACGAAGAAACGTTGGGAAAAATACAAATGAAAATTGTTTTTATTTAAAACATTAATACGACCAACACAGCCGAAGAAAATCAATATAAATATTCTCACATATTCATACTAAAAATGTGTTGTTCACAAGTTTCTTAAATTGGCCAGGCGGTTATTATTCAGCAAGAAAATATTATAGAAATGTATATACAATGAAACGTAGTACATAATATGTACATAATGTTCATTTTTATTCCTTTTTTTGGGAGAGATGCTATTTATTTTATTATTTTGATAAATGACTTTCAAATAAAAAACTAAATTTTTCCTTGCGTAAAATAAAGTTCAAATTACAAGTGGACCGCCGATTTTTATCCCTCAATAAATATTTATGGTAAAGAAGGTACTATTAAAAAAAGGGGTTTTCCCATTAATTTTACACTTTTTATCCTATTAAAAATAATATGATCAATCCTATTGTTTCAATTGTACAACATCTAGTGTTTTTTTCTAAAACCATTGTTTTAATAGTAGAATGCTATTCAAATGCATCCCATAAAATCAATGGTCGTACCATTGACAATTTAATGGTACGCTTTTTTCTGAGTTATATTATATTATACATATATACCTAGCTATTTAATTTTTTCATTACTTTAAAAAATAAAGTGCACGACTAGGTCTCACAAACTTGCTCTTATGGTGCACGACTGGGTTGCACGTACTTGTTCTTGTTGCAAGTTGCCACGAAAGTAAAATTAAATTTAATATATTTTTTTAATATAAAGGAAAAAAAATCAGGAATTTTTCCAAATTTTATTTTTTGCGATTTAACAAAAGGAAATCAGTCACAAACTATTAGTAATTTTTTTCAATAAAATCGTTGGAGCCCTTTTCGAGAAAATTTAGCTTTTCTAAAACCGTTAAATGGCAAGTACCGTTATTTTTTGAGCAAACAAAATTCAATTTCTCCTCTAAGGAATTTGAAGTAAATTCTGTAGCTCTGAAATTTATATCGGATTGAAAGCTACGGAAAGTATGGAACATTTGAAAAGATACGAAAATGCACCCAGCTCAGCTATTTCACATTTCTATAAAACATGCCAAGATTTTTATATTGAAATGACGTCGGATATTTCCAAGAGATTTTATTTTAAAGATTCGTTATTTTCTATTATTACCTGTTTTTTTTTTTGTTACTAAGCAATTGTGTGGGGTATTTGTGGGGAATTGTAACTTTGTTTTTCCCCAATTTGGGTAATTTGACATCGAATTTTGGGGAATTTGGGAAGTTGGCAACACTGCTTATAGTACCTATAATCGCAAGTAAAAATCTCGGTAAAAATATATTAATTAAACAAATTTTTTTTTTTTGAAAATCAATTGATGATTTTTTTTTTAAGTTTAGTTTTCGGATGAAAATTATTAATTTTTTTTAATTTGCATAGATACCTACTCAAAATATTTCATAAAAATATTTTTTAAAAGTTGTTAATAAATTATTTTTTTTTTTTTTCAAAGACGTTAGTACCTACGATTTTCGTAAAAGAAAACTCGAATATATATTGTAATATTTAATAATTTTTGGCACACCACGAAAACTATGGTTTTTTATAAATTATTTTGTAAAGTTATTTATTTTCAATTATTTATTTTTTTAATTATTGCGTTTTAAATTATATGAAAGAATTTAAAAAAATATTTCATACAAAAAAATTAAAAGACATGCAAGAGACGTGCGCGAGACCTATGCCTTTTATCTGTTAAGTCCTTGCTTACCTTACACAAGGGCAAGTTTGTGTGATACAGTTGTGCCTTATATTTTCTATTTATTAATTTACTAGCTGAACCGCCAGACGTTGTTCTTTCTCTTCCTATTTTTACTATACATATAGTGAGTGTCTTGATTAATGTTTTTGAATACTTTTGAAATCAAAAGCAATTAGGGGTTTTCAAAGGAATATGAGGGATGAATACATTTATACTGAATATTTCCCTTTAAGAACTGTTGCTTCTAAGATTTGGCATCAAGTTTTTCACAGTAAGTCTGGTACCATTGCACAATCGTGTTTGATTCAAATTTCGAAGCATTAAGATGACGGAACCTGTTTTGATTTTCAAATTATAAAATAGAAATCCGGGTATGTCAAAAGAGTTCAAAAACTCTGTCGGATAATTCACGACACCATCTCTATCAATGATTTAATCAACTGATTTATATGACACTAAATCTACGCCAACTTGCGAATGATTAATAAAATTCTGTGCATCGACATCGATATTATTTGCGGCAAGTATTGCGTGATTATGATGATTTTTATTTACTTCTGGAAATACATTTTCATTGAGAAACGTTTGTGAATACACAAATTTACAAAAATCTTTCCGAAAAGTTGTTAATCCGCTTGTACTGGCACATTTCCATTTACAACTTGGTCATTAACAGTATTTTTATGTGTTTCCACAACGTTGCCTTTTAGCAAGCTTTAAGCTTATCTGCAGGATTCTCACGAGGAATCAGTTACAACGTTTGTCTTAAGTCTCCTGCCAACAGAATCATTAGACTGCCAAAGATTTGTATCATAAGGAGATGTGTATTGTTAATTGACATTTTGTGTGACATTGTCGAACCGTCTCAAATAATCAGTTTGCACTCAATTAACAGTCTTCCTGTTGCACTGTTGCGCAATGTTGCACTTAGGAGTTTCAGTTTTTCCTCCGTCTAATAGTGTCGCTTCTATACCGGATGCTGCGAAAGCTAGTGCAACATTACCTCGCGATAGAATCGTGGCCGAAATAAGCGAAATAACAAATATATTTCTAGTGTCACCTGGCGCATGCATGAAAAATGTCCCGCCAGCGTTGTTGTCTTGCGATTGCATCAAGGTATCGTGAACATATTTTTGTTGATCATTCAGCAATGGTAAATTATATTGAACCGCTTCTTCTATCGAATCACCGTCGTATTGATGCTCACGGTTCAGTTCTAGTTTGAACGCGTTATGCATTGGTCGATTCGACGGCATCATGCCCACCTGATTTAATAGCTTATTTGTTATCGACATGCACAAATCCTCAATGGCAGTCAGCCCTTCGTTGTATATTTCGTCAAACATTGCAAGTACTGCATTGTGTAATCTATTTGGTACGCGATGCAATGTGTCTTTGCACATTGTTGCACTTGTATTTGTTTTACAACTCTATAGGTTGATGCGCATTCGATTGGTTATCGTTCTCTAATAAACTTACACGCTGATACGCCTCTCGGTATGTTTGATATAATAATCATTTACCGTTCGTAAGTTTGTAAATGATTTTAGCCATTTACGGTAATCAACGGCATCGAGCACAAAAAAAAAAAAAAACATTCAACATTCGATGGATGAAACGTCTAAATGTCCAAGCGCATCAGTCAGGAACACAAGTGACCAATTTGGAACTGAAACGCCTTGTTTGCGACTCTGAATTTTTTTTGTTGACTGATTCTAAGGTGAATATTTGGGCTTATCGGCATACAAGAACGTTGCAGCAAAGAAACTTTTCTATGATGTTGACAGTGGTCTGAAACTTGATATACGGCAATACGAACAAAACACAAATAGGTACAATCATTAAAATCGGCCCAGCGGTTAAGAAGTTAAAACAAATGCATCCATCTGATGGTCGATTTTCCGGAGTTTTTTTTTATATAAACCTAGTATAAGTACAGCAATTTGGAACGAAACAAAAAAAGAATCATAGTTTCTTATTTCGGCTGACAGTTCATCGTTTTTTAAAAAGCCTATTGAGTTGATTGATAAAAAATCGAGCTTCAACTAAGCTGCGCTGTGATCATTTAAAGAAATATAAAAAGACATAATTTGCATTTTTCAACAAAAAGTTGATATTACTTAATTTGTTTTGTCTTATTGTTCAACGCAAATTCTTCGACTTTGATGTTGAGCATTTCTTTTCAGTTAGAATGGGTTTATATACATATATTGGAAAGTACCTTTCCATTGGCACACCGTACATTTAAAAATCTTAATTTATATTGTCGCCGCCTGCGAAAAATCAACTTCAAGAAGTTGGAATTGAACATTGTGAATAAACCTGGATGAACTGCTTTAAGTTGGATACAAGTCTTCTTTTCTTCTGCACCAACTAGGTATACATGCGACAAAACTGGCAAATGGGTAAACTTAATAAAGGACATACAAAATTGGTTAGATTTATACAGCTGGACTGGTATGGATGGCTGGGTTAACTTCAGATCACATATATTTGGCGGACCATAGGTTCATCAACTACATACATACATAATATTTCTGTATATACCTTTTTTAAGTAAAGTTTAGTAAGAATTATCTAAAAAATAATGCCAAGAAAAGGTCTATGGGTTTACAGAAAAAAAATAAATAGGTTGGTTTTAGTTATATGCCTCTTGGCCACAAAAGCAATATGATTATCCATTATTGCTGCTCAAACTTTTCACAAAAGGTATACTTCTTTCAACCAAATAAAACACCTGTATCCTCTCAAATACATACATATTATATCTACCTACCCTAACTCATTTTCAAATTATAACATAGCTTTCCGGCTTGTCTGTTTATTAACATTTCCTGTCCACCATTATGACGACACTCATAGCCTGAACAAACTTATTCGCATGCAAATTTAGTCCCACAAACATTTCCGTGGAATATACAATTTCGCGTTGTGATGCAACACCAATTAGTTAGCCAAGCAACCGAAGTAAGGCAGCTATTCCGTAGGCCATTTCTCTCCATATACATATACATAAATGTAGATGTGCCGAACGTCCTTCACCCTACGTCTATACGTTGAGTTGCTTTCTATTTTGCCAATTAATGTCCACATTTTGCATCACTGTACTCAGTTTCTATACTCAGCTCCTCGTGTATGCGAACACTAAATTAAATTCGTGCACCATAATGACGGATATCCGTTTTTTGGCGGTCGATAAAATAGGTCCTCATTTCGTTTGGGATAATGCGTTCATGTGAGCTGTTATCCCATTATTCACATCCTTTCCCATCAGCAAATAAAAAATAATATAAAACGACTCATGATAGCAGAAATGATGTGCAGCAGGACTATACTCCTATTATACGTACACATTTACCACTACCAACTGGAGGGCACAGGTTGGCGCGCAATTTGATTTTAAATATTAAATTTTCTCAAAATGGCGAATTTACGAGACACAACAGCTTGTCTAGGCCAATTTGCGCTCAATCCTACCCCCAAAAGGATTTACTCACGTAAGATAATTTACTTAGTTCAATTTAGCTCAGGCATTCTTATACATGTGAGATTGTGAGATGAACAAGGATGTTCTTTGAGCTTTAACATCGAGGGCATAATATTTGTATATGAGCGCGGAATTTCACTGATATTATTGTTTGCATTTTTCAGAAAGTAGATTGTTAATGCTTTGCTTATTAATATCTCTTACTTCTGTTGAATTACATTTCGGGACCTAAGTTTGTTTATCTTATAACACCTTATTTCAAGATAATCTCATCCAGTAACAGCAAATATTACATAAATGCATTTTTTATTGTGCTGTGTTTGTCCTGAAGAATATATAAGGTATTTACAACCTTATTGCGAAGATTTTTTTTTTAAACATCTCTATACTCATAACGTCGTAACAATGTTTGTCAATTTAATAATTCTGGAATATGAACCGCATCGACCGCAACAGGTATACTATACGCTACTGGTGGCTCTTGAACCAGCAGGCACCAATCCCGGGATCCCCTCCAATTTTACGGTTCCAATATCCCGCGATTGTTGTAGCCTAATCCCGAGATTTTCGGGATTGGTTATTCGTTTAAAAGAAGTTTTTTTTTCCTGAGGTGTTCTCGGTCGCAACCAGCTTTAGGTCAGATGATGTGGGTAGGTACTATATATGGCTTTCGTCGGCATCGCTCTTATGTTGATGCCTTTACCTTCCCGGTCCAACACTGTATTTTGTTGTTGCATTTTCGTAGCGAGAAGTAGCTCTTATTAATGCTCTGATGGTCTGATGTAGTTTACTATTTCTCGATCGCAACCTCTGTTGCTCATACGTTCGAGTTTTTCATTGCTGCCGAAGACGAAGAAAAGATTTGCTGAAAACGCACTGTGTTGTTGTTGCCGTCGGTGGCTGATGGTGCCGTTCTTGTGTTTGCTCATGATGTTGATCTTCATTTATGTGGTGCCAGAATGATATAATAGGTATACCTACTTTATGGCATTTTGCTTCATGGCTAAGGGAAAGTAGCTCTGATTTCCTGCCTATCGTAGAAATGTAAAAATAAACATAAAAAGGAATTTTCTTTCCAATTTACACGTAATGCCCTCCTGACTAAAACGGTTCAAAGACAAAGATAATTGCATTTGGTCAATATTGGCTTCAGTCAAAAAAAATAGTTTAAGAACTTAACCGTTCCGATGATGCTCTAAAATGCTTCCAGCAGTGAGATTTAAATAATTCAATGGATAGCTCTAACAACTTATTAACTCCGGAAGCGGCGACAATCAGGCTGACCAGACGTCCTTTTTAAATAGGACAAGTACATTATTCAAGCTAAAAAAGTTTGTCCGGTATCTTTTCTCAAAAATAAGCGTTTTGTCCTCTTTTTTGCGATTTCTCAATTTTAACGTGAGAGGATTTTTTTTATTCAAAACGAAATGCCAAATTTGAAAGTTGTTTTCACAAATCAATTTTGTATTTTTCTTTGTTTCCTTAAACATTGGTAAGACTCTAATTTGAGAAAACAATTTTCTGATTTTTTATAACATTATTTGGACTTAAAAAAATGATTTCAAAATCATATCTGAAATATCCTGAATTAAAAATCCCAAATTAACTTTGAAGCAGGTATATTGTTTTGAAGACAAATGTTTTTGTAACTCTTAAGCAACCAATAATCTTATTTGAGTTAATAAAAAGTGTTGGGTTAGCTTTTTGTGCTAACAATAAAATTTAGCCATCCGACAAAAGATATATTTTTTAAAAATTCCCTTATGAAATAGTGATGGATGAGCGTTCAACTAAAATCCTCTTTCAATCTGGTAGTACCCAATGTAAAATTCACCATTGTTATGAATCTTTGCAATAAGATTGATTTTGCAATACTGGTAATCATTACATGCAATGAGACTAGCATTGTGTAAATATCATGTTTTCGCGAATCACAATATATCGATATTATTAATATTATTAATATAATGTGTTTTTTTTTAGAATTAAGTATTTTTAATGTTGTTAAGTGTGGTCAGCTACATGCTACTACACTTTTGAAAACATAGAATAAACAGAGTAAACAATTGGACAGTACAGAGAAAACAAGTGTTTTATTTTAACACCTAACACTAATCGTTACAAAATAACATAAAATTCTCACTTCAAAAGGAACACTTATTTTCAGAGAATCAAAAAATAGGCACATGTGTTTTATATGCGGCACTGCATTAAGCGCTGCTAGCAGCAAGTGTGTTTCAGGGATTAGTATTGGTATGCACCGAACTTTTTCCGTTCTTGCATTTATGGAAATTACAAGCGTGACAGTATGAAATGAGAAGTCGCGAAAGTAGCTTCTGGCAACAAGTGCATCCGTGTATGTGTTAACCCACCATAAAACAATTATATAGCTTAGGTGGATATTTAAAATTATGAATTTTATTTTTTTTTTTAATTTTCTCTAAGGTTTTTTAATGCGTTTTCTTTTCTTCAAGCATAGATCTGGTCACCCTAGGCAAGCCTAGCTATCTAGTGTTCTTATATACAAAATCAATGCATATACATACATAAGTCGGCTTCAGAAAATTAACTTCTAAAGTTTGTTTTTAAGCTCGAAAAAATATTGGAATAAGAAAGCAAATTGTTAGTATTGTGAAACTGTTTCGCGTTTCCAAATAGGTTATCTTGTTTGTTGAAATTTTGCTGAAAAAAACCTAATCTTTGTTAACCTACTGAAAGAATGACACTTTACCCACACGGAAAATAAGCTTGATAGCGTAATCTATGGTAACAATAGATTCTCTTGTTAAGTTGTTGGTGTAAAGACAGAATCACCTGCTGAAATAATCAGTGGTTAAACTTAACCAGAGCTGACCTAAGATGCTCTGGTATAAATCAATAACATCATTTGTCTAACAAAGAATATTGATGGAGGCAATCTTCGAGGAAGCAAATTAAGTTAAAATACCGAAACAAGTGCCAACTGTCATGGTTTATTTGGAAATTGGTATGCTTGTCTTTGGTTGTTAATATTAAAAATAAAATATAGGTAGCAACGGCGCCAGTTATTTTGTAATCTATGAAAATGAAAGCCATGGAAGTCCGTCTACCAAAAAAGTAAAAGAGATGAAGTAGCTTCGTTACTTTGGTAAATGTTTGTTTATCATTTCTGTGATAATTTGATAAAGATTATTTTTAATTATATTTATTTGCGAGGCCGGCTAATTCACTGTGCGCAATGCACTGTATGGACAATTCACTGTGCACAATTGACTATGGATCACAATTCACTGTTTAACACAATTCACTGTGGTCTATTTTTTCTAACACAGCTAATTTACTTCGCGTTTTACAAAATTTGCATTTATGTAAGTTTACATCTCAAATAGATGATATTTTTTTTTATTTTCTTACATCTCAAATAAATATATGAATTTTTGAGAAACTAATACAAAAAATTAATAAAAATTAACACTTTACCATGTTTAAATGAGGTAACGATTCAAGAAACAGAATAATGTCCAATTAAATAATCTAAAATAATGGCATGGGGGCCAGTTTATTTGATATGTTGGAAGTTAAAGTTGTAATGTTCTAAGCAAACGAATATCTTTGGCCATAGGTAAAAGGATAATATTTTTGACATATATTAAGCTTAAATCTTTCGACCTAAATTATATAAAGGGCTTCCTTAAAAACGTACTCGCAAAATCTGACTCACAACTCGTAATAAATGAGAGATGAATAAAACCGATATTAATAAAGTCGAATTGTAAATTCGGTCTTGTTTTGTTTTCAAAAACAAAATAGCACCAAACATCCCGTTATTAGGTTGTGTATATGTTTCGTAAAATAGAGCCAAATTATCATTTTATAATAATGAATTAGGCTGATGATTTCCTGCAACACCCCGATCTGGGCCTACTATATAGGATTTGGGTTTGAGTGCGAGTTTGAGTATAAGCATCACCCACCCCAAATTCTCAAGTAGACCCAGGCGGGCGGGGTGTTGCATGCTGCACCTGCTTGACCATATTCGCCGTAAATCTATGAAATTTCTTGTTGATTGCCTAATTAACCTTATTGCGATTTCTAAACTGAAATAAAGCCAAACTCAAAATGTGTTGTTATTTCGTTTTTGCAAGGGTAATGCCGCCAATCTGGTATTATTTCTATCGGGTATTATTTCTATCGCCGCGATTTTTAAAATAAAACACCTTGTGTTGATTCCAAAAGCGGGATTGAGTTTATTTTACAGCCCAATGCTGATGAGTGATGATGATGGGGTGACATATTCTTGCACATGTACCTACGTTTGCCGCTTTATCAAACACTAAATATTTCTCTTACTTAACCAACCAGTTTTTGCAGAAAATGCAACTAGAAAAACAGTTAGCCGTTATATGTTGAAGTTTATATTAATAAAAAAAAAATGTTCACACAAACCACAAACAACTTTATTCCTCAGCCCAGCTTCTGCAATTGGGGAAATGGTAGGTAATATTTATGTGTACAACATTCAGTAAATTTATCAAAATACGAAACGGGCTAAGCAGGATTAAACGGGATTTTAAAAAGCGGGCTAACGAGAAACGGAATTCTGTTTAAACAGGATTATTAAAAGAGGGATTTTAAAAAAGCGGTACTTTAGAATCGGGATTTAAAATTTTTTTTTTGCGGGATTATAAAAAACGGGATTTAAAAAAACGGGCTTCCGAACCGCTCCCAAATGAGAGATTAATAAAAACGAAATTAATAAAGTCGAATTGTAAATTCGGTCTTGTTTTGTTTTCAAAAACAAAATAGCACCAAATATCACGTTATTAGGTTGTGTAAACCAAAATTATGCCAAAAATGTTTCGTATAATAGAGCCAAATTATAATTTTATAATAATGAATCAGGCTGATGTTCTCCTGCAACACCCCGATTTGGGCCTACTATATAGGATTTGGGTTTGAGTGCGAGTTTGAGTATACGCATCACCCACCCCAAATTCTCAAGTAGACCCAGCTGGGCGGGGTGTTGCATGCTGCACCTGCTTGACCATATTCGCCGTAAATCTATGAAATTTCTTGTTGATTGCCTAATTAACCTTATTGCGATTTCTAAACTGAAATAAAGCCAAACTCAAAATGTGTTGTTATTTCGTTTTTGCAAGGGTAATGCCGCCAATCTGGTATTATTTCTATCGGCGTTATTTCATGTCACCGAATTGTTGTTTCATTTCGAAGAAAATCTTAACAGCATTTCTTTCAGTTTTATTTGAAATATAACACTATTGGTGAAATCCATCTTGTTTATGGTTCTTATCAAAGTGCCTGGACAGGGTTCTTGTGGCTTAAAAACCACCAAGTCCTTTGAAATGATTTTTGCATGACAATATTAGCGTCCTGAATACTGCTGTTGGTCCTGCTGTTACTTCCTCAATTTAAGTCCGCTCACCCTTTCAAATCTTGTTTAAATGTGATTTATGGTGAGTTCTTGTATTCTTATATCCTCTCAGGGGATATATGTGTAGTCATCCTTCCGATATTCCACACATGGTTCTCAATGTTCCACGCGTTATATGTCACCCTCGCTGGTACTAACCACTATACGATGAACGATTCGTATGCTACGGGGTACCTATAATATACATAATACATACATAGGTAGATACAAGTGTATACTATTTGGGAAATTCCTTTTTGGCAAAAGCTTCTGGTGATATTCATATTCGACACAACATTCCGTTAGGTTACACATCTCATTATTTGCTGCTGGTGCTGCTCCTCATGATGCTGTTTCTCCTCAGGACCCTGTTGCCGTTGCTTGTTTTATGTGCATTATCCTTGTGGACCTTGTGGTATGATGTCAGAAGTTCTTTTGTCTATATCCTTGTATCTGATATCACATTCTCATACATTATGGTATTATATGAAACCGCATTAAAAATACCAACTCGATTCGCAGATATATTTGAAGTTAAGGAATCTTTTATTGTTTTTGACCCATTTAGTGAGTATTTTAAAAGCACAAAAGTCGTGGCGTGAAATCCATTTGCATTTTGTTCCAATTCATAGAGGTTCGCGATAAACAGAGTCTCGAATTGCATTGCTATTCGGGAATTCTCGAATATAAATGAAACAAGCTATGTAGAATTGAAAATACGAATGCAGAATACTGGATATGGAGACCTAGATATGCAGAAAGAAAATTCGGTGGTGTTATTTATCAGCTAATAGAGAATTTTATTGCTATCGCATATGGGAAAGATATTTAACGCAAAATGATGGGCAAATAAATTTGTATTAAAATTTTTCAAGTCGACCTCTTATCAACATAAAGAGTTTAGAAGTTGTGTTTATGTGGAGCAAGAAATGTTTCTCCAAATCAAGAGGAGTAATGTGTTCAGGTTGCATATTACTTCTTGTACAAAAGGTGGGCCAATAGAAGTCATCCGATGTTGTTTGGCTCTCATTTTCTCTTTTTTGATTTTATTTATTTGAACTTTAAGAATTTTATTGGTCAAGTCGAGAAGATGATATCGGACAAATATGCGCCATCACAATTGATTGCTAACGGATTCGTTTTATGGTATTTTTCATCACTTCGGCAAGAACTTCGGGCGACAGATTCTCGTACTTATTATCAACATTAACTTTTTCTTTCTTCTTAGCTAAATCTTTTCTTCTGTTATTAAGTCCTAAATTGAGATGTTATGTAATTTACTTTTATATAGATTTTAGTTATATTTTTTTTTACATATTTACATTTTTGCTGAAAGTGTGAATAATTTGAATTAATTTAAAATAATAATAAATTCTATTTTTTTTTTATTTGTTTCATTAATTTTAACTTATTTGTATCTTTTGAATTACCTAGTTAGATCTACAAATTTAAAAATTATGTTTTATTTATTCTGTAAAGTATAGCTTTCTTTAAATAATGTTTGTATTAATTAAAGCTTTACACTAATTTATAAGAAGTATATATTCTTAATGTGTATAGGCATTTATTGAATTTAATAAACTTGAAACTTGGATCTTGCTGAAGAGACCAACCGTGTATGGTAGGTAAGTCTACTTAGTTGAAACGCATTATGGAGTAAAAGGCCACAAATCCTTATTTTTGAATTTTATTCATTAATTCTTTTTTTTATTTATATTATAAATTGATTGGCAATTTATTTGTGTTTACAATTTCACTACATCTATTAATAATAAACATATGTATGTACCAAAACATATTTATTTTAAGATACAATAAATAATAGAGATAATATTCGAAATTTAGCTTGATAAAGTAGTTTCCCCGGCGTTTAACAGAATATATAGACGACGAACGAACGGAAATAGAAGAGGTGAATCGAAAGTTCGGTTCCCCGTTTAGCAGAATATGTCTGCATGTATAATTACCTAATATATATATATAGTATAGAGCCCGAACAGATTCATAAACATGACTTCGTTCTTCGTCAGACATCAAAGAAAAAAGCAACTGGACACGTCAAAAATGTACTTGTGTCCTTTAAGTGAATACAAAAATTATGTACAATTTAAAATTTCAGTTAAGCGGGATCGACTGTTGTGTTAGCTAAAGTCCAAAATTTAACTTGCTTATGTATTCAGAGCATTAATCAGCAAAGGGCTATGGAATCTAAGAGTATAAATGGCTGCGCACTCTTAACCTATCTTAGTTTGGTTTTTTGACAACAAAACATAAAGTAAAATAAAAACACGTTATTTTTGTAATATTTTCGTTCACAATTTATATAAGGCTACCACAGAACAGTTTGCTGAAGTGTTAAACATTTTTGCTTTTTACAGAATTACTAAAATGCGCACTCTTATACCCGTAAAGAATCTGTTCAAAAGCTTGCGACTTCAAGGCTAAAACTTCATCCAGTCCAGTCTTCATCTAGCCCAGTTATTTTAGGGTTTAACCCAGAAATTTGAGATAAAAAGCTGGAAACTCGTATACACCTTCTTATTCGCGTTCTAAAAGTTGTCTAGAAAG
Source organism: Baccha elongata (assembly GCA_951217065.1). Classification (NCBI taxonomy): domain Eukaryota; kingdom Metazoa; phylum Arthropoda; class Insecta; order Diptera; family Syrphidae; genus Baccha; species Baccha elongata. The sequence goes on along the minus strand of OX578272.1, from coordinate 61,569,833 downwards.
TCAACAAAAAGCTCGTATCTGCAACATGAGTTATTCAAGGTCAAAGGTCAGGAAAATCAGTTTTTCAGGAATATCTCGGTTTCCATGGCTCCAATGATGTTAGCATCCATCACAAAATTACAGAGCATGAAAATTCCAACTTTGTAACGCAGACATTTTTTCATACGATCAACCGTTTTTGAGATAGGCGGGTTAGAGTTCTGCACGCTCAGCAATACATAATAGTCTACGCGCTAGCCCATGTCACGTATGCCGTTATATGTATAAATCAATTTGAGTCACATGGTCCAAATCATGGTCTTTTGGCCGCCATTTTTAAGAATTTCCGATAAATTAATCGTTTTTTTGTTTCAAAGATATTTCCGCATCCAGTGGTCCGATTTTCATTTTATCAAAAAAAGTTTTTGCTTAATCAAGACTTCCTGAGATATTTAAGATAAAAGTAATTATTAATATTTCTCATTTCTAGGCTGACCCCTTTTTTTGCCTTAAATGACTGTACTAACAAGCGACTTCATTTTAATACATTATTTCACATTGAATCAAGAGTTATTAAAATAATTTCTATATAATTTCACTGATGATTTTCACCAAAAGGGCGCAAAACATCATTAAATTTGTTTTATTCTATCAAACTATGGAAATGTCAACTAAATTCTGATGGAAATAAAGTTTATGCATGTACGTCTATCTATATGTGTATAACATAGCCAGAAAAACTTTTCCAAAATCATAAACGACTACGTAACAAAAAAAAAAAGTATTAAAAATACAAAAAATAAAAATAAAACAACACTTAAGTTGCAAGAATAACGAACAAAATGATGGATATAAATTCTTAGGAAGGAAGATTAATGAAATGTCCAACCTTTGATAAAGAAAATAACAGTTTCTGTCTTCATTTCAGTTTTTCCATTTTTCCTTATTCCTGTTGCTGTACTAACTGTTTTTATATAAATATGTATATATTTCTTTTTGCAAAATTGTAAAAAAATCTCAAGTATAAGGAACAACACAAGTACAAAACACAAACAGTATCGTGCTTCTTCTTTCTTCTGTTTTATTTTATTTTTGTTTGTCTATGTATTGTTGTTGTTGTTGTAGGAAAAGACAGCAAAGCCATTTATATTACCTACTATTTGGAGAGGACAGAACTTTTATCAGTGGAAGTGTGAAAAATGATGGAAACTTTTGACAAAACGAGAAGTTTCCCCCCTTTTTCTGTGAATTCTTGAAAGAAAATTATTTTCTGAAAAAAGCAAAAAAAAAAAATTAAGTTCTCTTCCATTGCACTTAGTAGTTCGTTTGTAGGTAGATAAATTGAAAAAGATATAGACTCTTCAAGATGGCATTGGTTACTGCACTAATTAAAAAGAAATCTTAGTGACTCAACCATCTATCTTACGATTCGCCTAATCATAGTAATATTTAAACAACTGTTCTGGAAAATGGACACTTTGTGTTTTAAGAGATACCTATGTAGTTTGTTGCGTAGTAAAGGCCTTTTTTTATTGAATTACATTTGATGGAAAGAGTATGTGCATTGTCCCTTAAGGCGCGTTTTTTGCAAATCTAATAGACCTGGCGAAAAAAACGAAATTGGGGATTAACTCTCATACCATTACCGACGAAATATGACGAGTCGGTCAATTTTTATAACACAAACGAAATTTAAAAGCTCTAACTCAATTAGGAGAAAAGTTATAATAAAAATACAGGTGATTGGTATAAGATGCACCAAAAAGCTTGAGCGTAAAGGTGGGGTTAGGACAAGACAAAAAACGTATTGAAGGGGGGTCTATTTCCCCCCGTTTACGCGGGAGGGGCAATTTTCTAAAAAATTGACTTAAATCAGAAAAAAAAATATTTAAAAACAACGGTGAATGATACAAAGACTTGTTATATCTATTTGAAAAGCCAGAAAACTACTCTTTTATTTTATTTTTAAATTAAGTTGTTTAAGTGAACAGTTTTAAAAAAATTTATTTTCAAACTCAAAATTTTGAAAAAAAAAACTAAAAAAAAATGTTTAAACTAATTTTTTTAAAAATTTTATGTATTTAACTATTTTTTTTATTTTCAAAATTCAATGCTCTTATTAATTTTTAGTCAAAAACAGAAAACCGGATGCCAAAATGTTTTAGTTTTTGAGAAATTAAGAAAAACTAGAAGTATTTTTTCCAAGAAAAACACTTTTTTTGTGGTTTTCCCAAATTTGACCTGCTTAGGTCAATTATTAATTAAGGAATCATCCCTTTTTTATTTTTTATTACATACCATCCGATTTTAATCAAATAATAAAAAAAAACGAATTAACACTTTTTACTTTACTTACTAGTTTTACTTTTATTTTTTTTAATTTCTCAAAAACTAAAACTAAACATTTTGGCATCCGGTTTTCTGTTTTTGACTAAAAATTAACAAGAGCATAGTTAATTACATAAAATTTTGAAAAAAATTAGTTTAAACATTTTTTTTTTTATTTTTTTTCAAAATTTTGAGTTTGTAAACTAATTTTTTTAAAACTGTCCTGCGTCAAAATATTTTCGTCTGTGTTTCTTTCGAACCTACTAGTAAATTAAAGAATTTAGCGGTCTATAGTCCAAGAAAACATTGCGTTTCGTACGGTGCTAGCTTGTGGGCTCGTCAGATGACGTCCAGCAAAATGTCTTTTCCACTAGGCTAAATAAAAACAGCATCGCCAGTTGAAAATTATTGCAACCGTGATCTTGCTGGTATAGTGTTGTTCACATTACCTTTTTGTCAATATGAAGTTAACGAATGGGTCGCACAAACTTGCTCTTGTCGTGCACGACTGGGTTGCACGTACTTGCTCTTGTGGCAAGTTGTCACGAAAATAAAATTAATTTTAATAACGTTTTTTTTTTAAATTTTAAAGAAAAAAAATCATATGAATTTTTCACAAAAGTGCTAAAACTTCTTTTTACAAAGATTCTAGCCAAAATCCAAGTATGCAGAAAATTTTTTTGTCTAAACATACCTAAATAAGTTTACCAAAAAAATTATTCCAAAATCTTTATAGTGTTTAAATGAATCGATGTTTACTTAATATTAAAACAAGGGTTAAAACAAAAAAAAAAATCGTATCGGAAGGGGGGTCTATTTTCCCCCGTTTAGGCGGGAGGGGCAATTTTCTAAAAAATTGACTAAAATGATACGAAGCCTTGTTATATCGTTTTGGAAAGCCAAAAAACTACTCTTTTATTTTATTTTTAAATTAAGTTGTTTAAGTGAACAGTTTTAAAAAAATTAATTTTCAAACTCAAAATTTTGAAAAAAAAAAAATGTTTTAAACTAATTTTTTTCAAAATTTTATGTGATTAACTACTATTTTTATTTTCAAAATTAAATGCTCTTATTAGTTTTTAGTCAAAAACTGAAAACCGGATGCCAAAATGTATCTTAGTTTTTGAGAAATTAAGAAAATACTAAAAGCACTTTTTTAAAAAAAGGTGAAATCTGGTTAATCCAGTTAATTGTTTTAATGGTCTTCTATAAAAAAAAGAAAAATTTAAATTAATTTTCATGTTAGTATATAGAACTTGTATCATTATTTATTTTATTTCTTTGTTATGCTACTCGTAGATATATTTACCCAAAAAAAATAAAGCAAACATGAAGAGAATCGTAAAATACAGAACAAGAAAAAAGAGAAACGCCAATAAAGATGCACGCAAATTCAGCTAAATTTGTGTTAAATCAGAATTGATAAACAAGTAACTCTAATGTAAAATCATCCAATACCAAAACAACCAACAAATATACACGTAGACTAATATAAACAATAAACTTTAAGTGGCTAGCTTCATGTGATCACCAAACTTAAAATTATGGTAACACTGGTACTATCCGAAATCGTTACTTTTGGGAGTAAGCGTTACATTTAACAACTCTTTCATTAAAATTCAGTTTGAACGATAGGTAAGCAAAACATGTAGGTACATAAATGCTATTAAGCCAAAAATTCTTTAATTCTTACCGAACATTACATGGTTATAGCCCCATTGGGATATCGAAAAAGAAAATTCAAAAATTCAAGTAGATAATACATAGGTACCACCTGATGTCATTTAAATGCTAATTCTTAAATTTAAACTATCAAATAATAAAAAAGGAGATGGAGCTACATTGTCCTGCGGTGCACAGTAACCATAAAAATTCACACAAAGCTACCATTTTATGGAAATTTGTATCTTCTTTTTTGAATCAGAATCACCAGCCCAAACATTATAAAAGATTATTCTGTTCTATTTTGCTTGGCTGTGATTTGGATATCTTTATTTATTTATTTTATTTATTGGATACCGTTAAATATTAACGTTTCAATCTTATCTTAAAACTAATTAAATCTAATTTTAAAAAAAATAAAATAAAAAGTAAAATTTATTATATACCTATTGCAATTAATTGGTTCAAATGACTATTTGCACCATAGTTTGCCTACTAAAAATTTGGCTGCCGTAGTTATGCTTGGGAAGTTGTAAATCATGAGACCAAGGAAGAAAATGGAGACAGAATCGCTAAAACCTTCGTTGAACTGCTTTAAGCAGCTATGTTTGAATTTAAATCCCAGTGTGTTAGCAACTTCTTTTCTGATGCGGATATTGTAAAGGAATTCTCGATACGAGGCATCAATATATTTTACATTAAAATAACAGAATTTAATATTTTATTTTCGATTGAAACTGTCACAATGGTCACAAAACAAAACATTCTGCATTCCTTACATTTATGAAGAAGTCGAATTCATAGACTAAAAACAAAATCCCTGTCTTGTGTTCATCGGACGTAATCAATATAGTTGATTAACATGTGAGTGAAAGTGGAATTGAAGTTTTAAAAATCCCAGTCCGACTTGAATTTACATTTAATCGATGTCTTCAGGAAGGAAACTTCTTAAAAGAATGGAAAAAGCTCTTTCTATCTCTATTCATGTCGGGATCTGAAATGAGGTAACCAAATATCGTCCTATCTGCAAAATATCCGCAATATCTAAGCTTTTTGAAAAATTGCCATTTTGCAACACGGCTTTATAAATGGAAGATCAAATACGACAAACCCTACGGCTTTGTTAGCAACTACGCATTAGGTGTTCTTGAACGAGGTTCGCAATGTGATGTTATGTTGTTTCTACTGATTTTTCAAAAACGTTTGACAGAGTGTATACCATACAATATTAGTTAATAAACCAAAATACCTAGGATTTCATTCCAGTTTGTTGAAATGAATTGAATCGTTTCTCACAAGTAGAGTTCAGTATGTTTGACTAAACAACATTCTTTAGAATCCTTTAGAAGTCACCTCTGGCGTCCCAAGAGGTAGCCATTTGGAACCCCTTCTATTCTTAATTTTTATAAATGGGGTCCCAAAATATTTTAAACACGTTGCTTATAACAATCTAATTCAGTTTGTAGTGCTCATGATTATTAGTAACTGTCTTTAAGTAGAGATTGTTTTAACAAAATACTACATTATTAGACAGATTATCTATCGAAATCCGTAGTTTAAAAATTTGAACCACGTTGAACCACGATCGTACAACTGGCCCTAAGTATTTTTTATGGGTTGTTATATGAATTTTTTAAAGTAGTTCTGTAGTCCATAAGAGTAAGTCTCTGTTTGATGAAATAAAAATTGAATATAGTATGTCCATATAGTAAATCTGTTTTATAGTTTTTATCTGTTTCTGACATGATACGGTGTTTTTTTGTTTTTTTTAAATGGACGTATATGTAAGATAAGACTTGTCTATTTTAATAATTTTTCTTTAAACTATATATTATAAATTTATAACAATTATGTTTAATATGATATGAAAACTGTCATTTACCATTCAATTTTTTCGAATTCCGAAAGTGCAACTTTGGTGTCGTTTTTTAGCCAAACCGTGGACATATGTCCAGAAATATAGTGCTGACGACCTTGTTTGACATTTCTTCCATCGAACAGCATGTGGACCGTGTAAATCGGTTCATTGATGGCTGAAATACAGACGGATTAAATTCGGTCCATAAAATAGTTTAACTTCCGGTGATTTTTTAGTTTTTTTTTTAAATTTTTTTATATAACCTTTCTGGTTCAGACTTACGGTAAATTTAATTTTAATCAATTTGTTTTGGTGCTTGTCATGCATATCGTAGACAAGCACCTATTAGCAACGCCATCTGTACATCATCATTTTCAAAACGGAAAAGGAGTCCCCTATACAGTATAGATTATTATTAAGCCCTCTGCTGGTGATATTAATATCGTAATTGAGGAGAAGCAGGTAGTCAAAATAAGAACTGAGGAATCTTTGCTCTTTAGTACAAACCTGATTACTGCAGCGCCAAAACATGAACTTGACGTTTGACGTAAAACGATGACGCGTTGGATTTGACAAATTACTTTTTACTGTCAGATAAAACAGCGATGGCATTTGAATTTGTCACCCCTATAGTCAAAGCTGTCAAATTATTGAATTCATTGTTTGCGCCAAACCTATACCAGACAATTCCCAATGACTCCAAATAGTTCGCCAACAAACGTCAAATGCTTCACTTTGACTGATTTGGAATGGGACAAAATATAGAAACGTCAATTTACGTCGGATGAGTACGTCCAATGTGAACATCGTCTAAAGGTGACAGATTCAAAAAGACATTTGTGAAAGTTATTTGTCAAATAAAAAATGAATTCAATAGCTTGACACCTTTCACCTTAAAGGTGACAGATTCAAATGTCATCGCTGTTTTTACGTGAAAAGTCAAAGTGATGCATTTGACGTTTGTTGGCGAACTGTTTTGAGGCATTTGAAATTATCTGGTATAGGTTTGGCGCAAAAAATGAATGCAATAATTTGACAGCTTTGACTATAGGGGTGACGGATTCAAATGCCATCGCTGTTGTATCTGACAGTAAAAAGTAATTTGTCAAATCATTTTACGTCAAACGTCAAATTCATGTTTTGGCGCTGCAGTAATCAGGTTTGTAATAAAGAGCAAAGATAACTTAGTTCTTATTTTGACTACTTGTTGCGCATTTCAACTTTATCATATACGTGTAGCGCAGCAGTAGTCAAGTTTGTACTAATCCAACATGATCGCTTAAAAACTGAAAATATTAAGAATTTATGACCGAATTTCGCATCTCCTCAATTCGATACTTATGGTGACTACGTAGTAGTGCTTTTTCACTTCATCATATACGTTTAGCGCAGTAGTAGTCAAGTTTGTACTAAAGACCAACGATGACTACTCGCTGCGCATATCAACTTTACCAATCCTCAATAAGTTTAACAATGGTAGGTATGACAGTTGGGCGAAATGCCCGTGAAATATTTTGTGAGCTCTCTTTAATATTCACGTCGAAATGGTAGGAAAAATTACTTTAATTGTTCGCCGGGCAAAAGTTTTTTTTAAAAATTAACCCAGTTTTAAAGTGTATTTTGTTATTTTTAATATCCTAAAACCTGACGAACAGCTAAAAGTAATTTTTACAATAAATTTTAGAAAAGAATAGTTTAATATTATATGTGTTTTACCACAGTAACAATATAAAAAATAAACTAACAAAACTACTCTTTTATAATAGTAGTATAGGATATATATCTCTTGTTACGGAGAATAATAATCAGTATAGCTATTTAGAATCCAATTTTTCAGTCAGTGTTTAAAGAAACTTCCACTTAAAACAACTCAAACTAAAAAAAAAAAAACTATTTTTTCTGCACACAAACGTTAACACCCAGAAAAGAATTTCGGGAAGCGGATATGGTTCACTTTATTTGTAATTTCCTGTTTGTGTCCACTATGGTCGGATTGCATAATATGTATCTTTCTGCTACCATGCATCGCAATTGAACATGCACACCATACTGCTTGCTTCCACCACCGACCGTCAATATTAAGTTACATGTTGTAGTGAATTTTCCTACAAAAGAACCATATTACAGGAACCCAATACCCACTTCCCGAAGTGGTGTATTTTTTTTTTAAAGGCTAAAATAGTCAAAGGAGTATAAATGCACCTAGAATACTGCATGCATCCACAGGCTTCACAACATCGGTTGTAATATGAATTTCATTCCACCATCAGCACCAGAGGCAGGAAGAAAATACCAAGGTCTGGAATTTTGCCCAGGATGTAGTCATGCGTTTATTACGCAACGCATGTTGTATGTAGATACACTTTCTATATGCAGGAAGTGAATTTAACTTCCAGAATGGACTAATAGAACAAAAGAATTACGACAGCAAACTTGTTTTTGTTGCCAAATTTAAAGTTATAGTAAGCATAATTGGGTGATTTTTAACTCGGAGAGAAAATTATAAAATTTACAAAATATATTTTAAACAAGACGAAGAATAGATTTTTTTATAAAAAAAAGAAAATAACTTCAAGCTATAGATATAAAATTATACATAACAACTAAAACGTACACAAATTCAACAAATTTCTGTCATCGAATTACTTATACAAATGCGCCTTATAGCTTTACTGAGAATGTGGAAACAAGGACTATAATACCTAAACTTTCAGCATATTTAATTTCTAAATGTATAGGTACACTTGTATTGGACCCTTTTGCCTACCTCTTCTCTAAGGTAGGTAAACTAAATAAGGCACAACTTATTTGTTTTCTTTAATAACTATCGTATTTTATTAATATGTGGACAAGGTAAATGGATTATAGAATTTAGTTAAATTCAATTTGCATTCGAAGCAAATTCACCTGGATAAATGCCTCGTCTTCTGCAGTAAACACAACGCCTCATTTTATCTATCTTGCAGGTGTTATAATACCCCGCTCATCTTCAATGATTTCGCTTGAGTTCCCTATTAGGCGATGACGGTTTCGGTGGGGATAAGCTGCGTTTGGAAGAAAATGAAATTAAATTTTTCATATACCTAGATACTTAATAAGGCCCACTCGAATTTTTCATGGGCCTTATGTTTATAAAATTATTAAGAAAAATCTAGTCGGTAAGCAAAAGTTGCACTGAACTTAAATTAATGAATACAGTACGTTATTTACTAAAGAATAAAAAGAGGTAGAAGTAGATTCACCAATTACAAGTAGACAAGTATCAGATTATAATTTCGCTCTTGCTCTTGCTCTTCGACAGATGCCCACACCATTCACATTCAATCTTCAACCTCTGTCCGCGTCTAGTCACATTACATCCTTGATTCTATTCTTAATCCCAAAATACGGTACATGTTATATTTATCCGATGTATTTTGCGTAGTTATCTTAGAATTGAAATATATAACAAGTTGTGAAATATGATGGCTCCTTATACAAAATGCAATAAGCGAACAGCATTTTGTCTTGGATAAATCCAGATCAATAAACGGTCGGTGATTGATATATGCCTCAGACGAGAAAAAGCAGTAGATTCTACTCGAAATGAGTATGTTATGTGTTTTTCGTCAATGTCTCCACACACATGGCAGTATTCGAATCGAAATCCTAAACAAAATTATTTATTTTTTTTAGAAATGTTTATTTAAGCAATCAAAAACAATTTTAGATTCAGAAAGATGAAAATCTACTATTAGTGGGATTTGTGTGGGTCTTTGAAGACGTATTTCTGGGGCAACTAAGCTCAAAAGCAGCCCGTTGAGTATGTGGAGGTTACAGTCTCTTCTAGAGTTCAATAACATAAAATATATAATAAATAAAAAAACAACGTATGGCGTAAGAGTGTTTTTTTTTCTCTAATAGCCTTTTCACACCGAATCAAAAACCCGATTTTTGTGGAAAATCAAAAACCTGCATCAAAAACACAGGTTTTCCCATACATTTTTGGCAAGTAACAAGTTTACAAAAACCACTCGTTTTTGCAAAAACCTATCAAAAACCAGTTGAAATTGCGAAATGAACATTCAGCACTCAATCAACTGTGAAGAATGAGATATGAAAGAGGACTTTCAATAGATATTATTTCATCTGTGGTCAACGCGACTGCTACGAATCGATACTGAATAGAATAGAACATGTTATAAGTGCAAAATGAGAAAATGGCTGTGCTGAAATGTTCTGAAAGCTGCTTCATAGTCCTTATCAGAACAGCGATGAATTGCGTAAACCAAACCTGTCATCGGCCTACACTCGAATTCGACCTATTGAATCAAACATACATCCGTAAACGAATGAAAGCACAAACCTATACACTACACCGCTTTAACCGGCATCGCCCGATGACGTCCTATGATTACTGAACAAACCAAAAAATCCTAATTTGTTTGGATTTTCTGTCAGTTTTCCAGTTATTTTACTCGATTCCACATCAAAAAACAAATTTGGATTGTGAAAAATTAATTTTGCTTGAATATTTGAAGAAAAATTGGTTGTTGTTGTTTTATTGTATATATTTGTGGACGATATGATTCGGTTTCAGTATGCCCGAAGCATTAAAATAGATTTTTAACAGTGTGAAAAATATTGTTTTTTTAAGTTTTGGTTCCGACCTCATGGCGTCTCGTTGAACAGAACTTTTACGATAAATTTATATTGTCAACATTTGAAACTGAATTTACCAAATATCCATTAAGGATTATTAAAAATGCACTAAAATCAGTTTTAAATAATTCTTTTAAATTTAATTTTCATTTGAAACTAAAGTTTGATACAATTAACAAAATAAAAAAGTTTATTTAAAAGCACAATTTCAATGTTGTTGACAAATCAAAATTAAATGTCAAACAAAAACGTGGAAATGTGCGGTGTGAACGAATTTCGAGTTTTTGTCAAAAACCGTGTTTTTGATTCGGTGTGAAAAAGCTAAGTGAAAATTTCATTTGCACATAATTTTGTTTAAATATGGAAAAAAGTATATTATGCTTATAAACTTGCAAAATTTGAAGGAAATCCTTTTGTTCGTATTCATAATAATTTCATACTTTTGGCGTTGTAGAAGCACATCCTTCTACTCGCATGTATACAAGTAAATGGTTATTCATAAACTTGACCTGTTACTTCAAACAAAAAGCATAAGCATATTCTTCAAAAAGTCTGAGTTAGGTCAGTAGCGGATTAAATCTCTTAAGTAAAGAGGGTCGTGTTATCCGATTTATACCACGATATCACAGACTTTGAATGTGCATTTGAAGGATTCTTAACAATACAATACAATTCAATTCAATTCAATCTTTATTTAGTAAGTTTCAATTTGTTCTGTTTACAAGATAATATCTGCGGAGCCCTAATAGGCTTTTCTGCAGAAGCTTGTATACAATTATGTTAATAAGTTCTTGAAAGATTAATATTAAAATATTTTAACAGAAGTTTAATATATTTGTTACTAGAGTTCAGTTTTTCATTTCATTTATTATCAGTGACTTAAAAGATGTTTTTTAATAAGTTTTTTTCCAAGGCTTTCAGAAGATATATTAAGCAATTCCCTTGGTATCCTTTTGAAGACATGTGGGATAATAAAGGGTAATTGTCGTTTTCCATATGCGTTCTTCAAGCTTGTTGTTTGTAGAAATCCTCGTGCTCTCCTTCTGGTGTTAAACTGGTGTTCAATTGGTCGCTCGTATTTTTGGTCGTTATAGTATTCTTCAATAACATTCAGCTCGAATAGTTGTTTTATGTTTAAGAGTTCCATAGTTTTATATGTGTTTTGTTGAGAAGTTTAAAGTTGGTTTTTTTTTCGGTTTTTAGTTTTTGTAGTTCGTCCAAGTAACTTTGAGCTGCGTTTCCCCACGACAGTATACCGTATCTCAGTGATGACTCTACAAACGAAAAATAAACCTGGTTTAACACATTGTAGTTGGTGTGTTTACTCAAATGATAAAAAGCATAAACAGCTTTTCTTAGTTTAGTTCCGAGTTGAGCATTGTGTAGGTTCCACTTAAAGAAGCAATCACGAAATCTTTACAAATATCTTCGCAATCCCGTCGTTGTATTTGCTAGCGCTCTGGTGAAGACATTTTGTTTCGTGGAATTTTATATTTATTTTGGTTTTAAGTATGTGCATTATTCTGTTTTTTTTTTTGCATTAATTATAAGTCCAAAATCGTGACACCATCTTAAAATAGAATCGAATTCCTATTGCATTATATTGGTTGCTTGTGTTAGGTCTCTATATTGCTTACTACAATTGCAGTGTCATCAGCAAAAGCAAACCCCGTGCTGTTTTTTAAGACCGTTAATATTTGATTTGCAAACATTATAAAAAGCAAAGGTCCCTAAACTGAACCTTGTGGTACTCCATATTACAATTTCTGTACTTGGCTCAATGTTTTTTCTATTACTTAGGTGGCTTTTAAACCATTCCAAATTGAACCTCGTATACCAATTTGTTCCAGAATTTTGAACAGTTTTTCATGGCTTAGTGTATCAAAAGCTTTTTTGAAATTAATGAAGACAATGAAGTTATGGAAATTTTTATTAAGATTGAAGTTAATAAGATTTAAAAACTCTGCTAGTAGCTTACTAGTGTTTTTATTCTTCATAGCCGTATTGATTTTTGTTGATGTTGTCGTATTCATCGATATAACTTTGAAGTCGGTATGCCATTACCTGCTCCAATATTTTATCCATTATAGGTAAAATTGAAATCGGTCTTTAGTTTAATACGTCTGTTTTCATACCATTCTTGTATATCGGTCATACTATAGCCAGTTTTAGATCATCTGGTACGTGTGTTCAAGTTCACTATGCGTTCCACTATAGGGGTAAGGTTTTCTGCATTTGATTGGATACATCTATCGCCCTTATTAAATCTGTTCAAGGAGATTTCTTTGTATTTAATGTTATCAAGATTTTCAAAATGTCTTCCTTTGTGACAGTTGATATATAAATGGATTGCTATTCGCTTGGTAAATTGGAGTGATGTTTTTATATCACTTATTCACATGTATGAACAAAACTCTCGACCTCGTTTATAGAGCTTGAAGCAAACTTGTTTGCAAGCGCATTTGAACTGACTTCATTGCCAATTTTTTATTTCGATCACTTCATCTAAGCTCATTTAAGCCTTCTGAGTATTTCATTAACTAATTTCCAGTTTTTTTTTTTTTATCTAAACGAGATTGTGAGAATTCGTTTCGATAATACATCATTTTCATTCTTTCAATTGTTTTATTAACGAAGTTCCAATAGTTCTTTTATTCATTTTTGTATCGAATACACCTTCTATTATGTTTCCACGGTTTGTATAAGATATCTCTTTGTTTACATAACTCTCTTATTTCAAAATCTACCCACGGATTCTTAGTTCGCTTTTTTGTTGTTGTTTTTTGTGTTGAATTTTGATATTACATTTTAAAGATATCGCTAAATGCTTCATATAAATCGTTCACATTATTACAATTATGAATTAAATTATTCCAGTTTGTGTTCCGAATATGAAAATTAACCATTCTTTGATTAATGAAAAAACTTTCTTCTTTGTTTTCTACATTTTCAACATCGTTGTTTAAAATATCACAAAATAATGATACATCGGTTTCAATGACGGAAGCAAGAATGTTTTCGTTTTTTATTCGAACCAAACAATGTATAATCCTCGTCTTGCTCCCTTTTTTTAGATCTACTCTTGTAAACAATTTATTACGTTTGACAGTCCTTTTGATGAATACATACTAGAGTAGTAGCCAAGGGGGGTTCACAGGGGTTAAACCCCCCCCCCGCCGAATTTTTTTAGAAATGCATCTGTAAATCAACCTTTTCCGCATAAGTATGAAATTTGTGCTCTTGGGGAATGCAATAAGGATCTGTTTCCTAACATCCACAAGCTTCTCAAAATTTTGGCGATACTACCGCTTTCAACGTTTTCGACAATGAAACGTCTAAAAACTTACCTAAGAAATTCTACCGGCGAAGAAAGACTAACAGGATTGGCATTAATGTCAATTCATCGACAAATTGAGATTGACACTGAGGAAGTTTAAGACATATTTGCAGCACAGAAGACCAGAAGATTAAATTTAATTTTATAAAAATGATATACTTACATATATGTTATTTAAAGAGTGATGATAAAAGTACCTACCTAATAAATAATAACTTAAAATTATCTTTTAGTTTTTCAAATTTGTTTGAGAGTTTTCTTGAAAAACTAAGTATGCAATTGTATTTTATTAGCAGTACTCTACATAGGAAAAAATATTGAAAATCGTTAAAGCAGTTTTTTTAAAACCGTTTTCTTTTTTAATTTTTGAAAAATATTTTGCAATTTTTTGAGTATTTCAATACATTGAAATATGTAGTTCATCTGTTATGTATATGAATTTGATCATAAAAACCTTCCTAAATTTTAAATTTAATTGAAATCGGTTTTGTTGTTAGCGAGAAATTCTGATTTTAAAAAATCGGTTCTATGGGAGGTACTGTTTTAAGATAAATCTCGACTGTTTTATCAAAATCGTTAAGGCCATTTTTAGAAAAATTAGGTAAGTTTTAACAAACTGTTATATGACATTTACCATTGTTTTAGAGCTAAAATTCCAATTTCAACAACGCCTAGTGCGAGACTACTAAATAAACACTCTGAACCAAGTTTGCAAATTAGCCTATCCATTTAGGCTGCAGATCTGCAAACAGGCAGTCGGACGAACAGAATTTTCCAACACACTTTTGTCAACTTCCCTATCATCGCAATATAATGTTTATTTGTTATCTCAATTTTTTTTTTTGACGAATCCATAACTTGCCTTATAAATGGAATAGTATCATTATCGCAATTAAAAGTCGTGTTTGGTGGATTTTGGGTTAATGGGCTGTACTAATTTTATTTATTACATCTACAGAAAGGTACAGATTGATTGGTGTATGGAATAAGTATAAACCCCCCCCCCCCGAAATAATTGTCTGGCTACGGCCTTGGTTGTTGACTATGTAATAATTGTCTCCTACTACAACGAGTGTCTTACTGCTATCAATTTCATGCATCAATTTGTTTCACGAGTTCATCTATGAAGTTTGAAGTTTATCGTCCTGGTGGACGATAAAGTCCAATTATTGTAATTTCATGTTCTTTGTTTTTGATTTCAATCTGTATGTTTTCGTAAAAATTGGTCTTAACGACAATTTTTTTCAATTGAATATGTGTTTTAAATAAATATTGCTCTTCCTCCTCCTCTTTTCGATGGTCTGTTTAAAAATTCTGAGTCGAAACCATTTAGTTGATAAAAGGTATTTTAGTATTGTTTTATGTTTATTTCTACTAAAATAATTATGTGAAGATAATTTATTATGCTATTAAGATTCGTTAGAAATAAGTTTAAATTTTTTTTAAATGATCTTTTATTCAGATAAACACACGAAAAGCTTAAGTTTTTTGATAATTCATTATTTTTCAGTTCATTAATTCTACTAATCACCCTGTGCTTCACATTCAAAAGTTGATCAAGTCCATTTTCATTTTGTTCGTTCATTTTCTTTGACTTTGACATTTTGAGATAGTTTACTATTGATGATAAAAATTGTACTATTTGGGAGACATCATTCACCTTATCTATACGAATAACATTGCTCTTCTCAATCTTTCCATCTCTTGACCAAATAAATTTCCATCCACATGCTTTTGCCCGATTTGTTGACAGCCACATGAGATGCCTATTTGTGGCAGTTAGTTGACTGTTTACAAAAATTAACGTGTTTTGTTGGAATTTTAAGTTTGGTGATTTTTTAGCTAAATCATTTAACTTTAATGGTCCGTGGGTGTGTATTTTGTGCAAAAAATTTGTTTTGCATAATTTGTTTGTAAAAAAAAACTATTATTTTGGATTCGTGTTTGTTATTTTTGGTGTTTGTGCGATATACATACAGTGGAGTGCACAAATGAGTACATATTTGTTCTTCGTCCAGTTATTGTTACGTTGGAACAGAAATAATAAAGAAAATGCAAATTTTTGTTTAGGCCTTTGTTTTATGTCTAATTATAAACAAAACGGTTTATAATACAAAACGAAAAAAAAAACAAATTCTAAGAAAAAACAAATAAAACAATAACCAATAGCATGTACTCAATTTTGCACCTGGTATGTTATGAGCAAAAATATCAAAATTTGCCGTTAGATTTGTATATTTTTTTGTTTTCTTATAACTTTAACTATTTTAGTTTGAGATGTGCTTTTATTGCGTATGGTAAGAACTTTTTCCAGAATATTTTAATAAATAAAATAAGTAATTGTAATAATTGTATAGCCCTTTAAAATAATGAAGAAACTATCACGACAAATTGAGGACAGCATTGTAGCCCTGACAGAAAATGGCTCTTCGACCCGAATGATAGCCAAGCAGCTTAAAATAAGCCAATCGGTGGTCATAAGAGTCCAGAAAAGGCGAGCTGTTCTTCCTAAAGCTCAAGTCAGAGGCCGTACAAAAATTTTAACTGATGCAGACGCTCGTCTCATGATGTTAGAGATGAAAAGAAACAAACATTTAACACCAAAGAATGCGTCTCTAGCAACAGACAAGCCCGTTAGCCGATGGACTGCAAGCAGAGCCCTCCACGACATTGGCTACATCTCTGCGGTAAGAAAAAAAAAGCCTGCATTGTCAGTCAAAAATGTAAAGGCACGGTTGAAGTTTGCCAGAGAACACAGAAATTAGACAATAGATGACTGGAAGCGTGTAGTGTGGTCAGACGAATCCAAATTTGATCGGTTTCAGTCTGACGGTAAGCAATATTGCTGGCGCCGCCCTGGAGAGACCATTCAAAGGCCCCATGTTCATGAAACAGTGAAGCACTGTGGAGGAAACGTCATGTTGCTTCTCATGGTGGCACATCGGACCACTGCATAAAATCAGTGGAATAATGAGAAAAGAGGACTATTTGGACATTTTACAGACCCGACTTCCTGATTTGTTGGTAGGAGTGCCTATCCTGAGGAGGAAGTGACATTTCAACAGGATGGCGACCCAAAACACACGTCCAATATCGTGAAGGAATGGCTTTCGGGACAAAATTTCAAGTTGATGGAATGGCCAGCCCAAAGTCCCGACCTCAATCCGATTGAGAATTTGTGGTCAATCGTGAAAAGACGGTTGGGACAATACCGATCAACACCAACGAACCTAGAAGAGCTTTGGCAGCGAGTACAGCGGGAATGGCAGAGTATTCCGAATGAAATATTAGAGAATTTGGTAGAAAGTATGCCAAAACGTGTAAAACATGTTTTACGTAATAAAGGGCTATGGACGAAGTACTAAGAATAAGCTTAATTACTTAAATTTCTCTAAGGTGCAAAATTGAGTACATGCTTTTTGTTGTTTTTTTATTTGTTTTTTTCTTAGAATTTGTTAATTTTCATTTTGTTTTGTAAACCGTTTCGTTTAGAATTAAACATGGAATGAAGGTCTAAAAAAAAATTGTATTTGCTTTATTATTTCTATTCTTATGCAATAACAATTGCATCAAGTGCAAACATGTACTCATTTGTGCACTCCACTGTATATTATTTAAATGTGAAGTCAACAACTTAAGATAAACTTTGAACAATTTCTTTTGTATCTTCTGTTGTTTCCAAAGGTAGATCTTTAATTTTAATATTGTTTTCAATTACCTTTTGTTCAAGAAAATTTCTTTTCTTTTCTATGTTTGTGATGATTTACTATGTTGTTTTAGTTCTGTAATTTCATCATTTAAGTTTCTAAGGAGTTTGTTGTTCTTCTCTTGAGTGGAATTGAAGTTGTCATAGTTCTTGTATATGAATTCTGCACTTGCCGTATATTCTACTAACATTTTTTTGATGTCTTTGAAATCATTTTCCAGCTCATTATTACCTCTATCACCGACAGAAGTTGAAGCGGTACGTCCCTTTGACTTATTGGAGCCTGGTGCAGCATCATCTCCGTTAGGCGTTAGTGGCTCTGTTTGTCATTGGATGTTCTTTGAACCTTGGTCATCTCGATCTCTGGCTGGCACTTCCAAGACTCTTTTTGGGTCGAAAGATTTATAATGGTTCGAAGGAACAAATGGACTCGCGGAAAGTTCTATACGAACGAATAAAGAAGCACGTGGAGGTGCCTTGTCATCTGTTCATAGAATAAAAGGTGTTTGATACTGATATAGATATACCAACCTATACTGTATGAAAATGTGTGAGCGGTATAAAGGATCCCTTTTTGGGACCTACGCTAATACCACGGAAATGGTGCATATCGTAGGAAAAAATTCGCTGAGACTACATTAAATCCCATCAAATTTTAAACAATTTTGGTTTCATTAATTTTTCTCAAATTTTCAACCGTTCCCGAGCTAAACGCATCGCAAAGTAGGAAAATTGTTTTCCCCATATTTTTCATCAAACGTTTCCGTCTTATCATCCAAACTATAACATTTATTTTGATCATGCTATCATATTCACAACAGAAATAAAAAGCCTGTCGGAAAAACAAATATCTATGCTTGTTATTGATTTCAAAGAAAATTATTCATTTCTCTGGTCACTAGGGAGCCTACTCAGGTTCTGTGAAAGATTAAATGAAAATATTTTTTATAGTAATTTCGATTCTTGTTCGATTCATATGAATAATTTGTTTATGCCCTCAATTGCAAGTGTATGTACAAATAAATGCACTGATCTCTTTATTACAGATATCAGCGAGTAGAGGAATTTCGCAATTTGTATAAATTTATTCGATTCGACGAAATTCCGCCTTTGATTAGCTGTGGGAAAAAAAACGGAACATATACAAACCCCACAATCGACATGCATATGATTTTGAAATTTTCGACGCATACATTAAATTTTTTCGTAGGCATGCCCGATTAATCAATCGGAACCGTTATTATGATACCAAATCTCGTACAAATCGGAGACAATTTTCCTCCCCTAGGTTACGATGATAGGGCTGCTCATAAGAATGAGTTATATAAAGAATTGAATTTCCTTTAAAAAATTAACTATAGAAATTTGTTTTTGGTAAAATATAAATTCACATGGTATACAACAAAAATCATATGTTAAAATGCCACGCCAATCAGCCGAATCCTTTTTATTACTGTGTCGTTCGTCTATTTACAATCTCAGGTTAAGGAGATGCAGATTGAATTCCTGGTCCAGGAAATTCAATTAAGTGTGTTTCGAATACACATCAGATTGTAAATAGACAAGCTACTTACACTATTAAATGGAAGTCTTATGATTGGTTTGGCAGTCATGAAATAGCTATAACACCTGCCAAAATAGTTTTGGTGTCCACAGGTGGTTGTTGTCTAATTCACTCACTTCTCAAAAACAACAATTTTTTTTATGATATTTACATTAAGACATTTAAGCTCAGCGGAGAGTAGTTCTTGGTAGTAGTTCTTGGGCACTTACATATGTATTTTATATAAACCATATATTAGCCAATAACTTTTGATATATTATTGAGGTTTTTAAAATGTTTCTTTTAAATGACATACAGCGATGCATGCAAAAGAATCAGGAAAAACATTAATTTCTAAAAGAGCTATTTATAAACGTTGTTCCACTTTGATGGAAACAAAATGCATGAAACTGTTATTAAGTAGGCGTTCAGCTCCACACTTTTTCCATAAAATATATAACTATGCTTAACTCTTTTCTGTATAGATTCCTTCATATTTAATTTCTATATCCACCACCAACCATTATTAGCAAGTCTTGCGTGAGATTATATCGTTTGTTGATTGCCCCTCATAGATCAAATAATAATATATAACTTTCAATAATGAAATTCAAATTGCCAACACAATCAAGTTAAACGTTGTTTGCGCGTTTCATTTATTGAAAAAAATATACGTTTGCGTGTTTGGTCCTTAAAACGTTTCCGTTTTATTGATTACTAAATTCGACAGCTTATATCAAAGCCATTTTGACAACATAATTTGGTGAAATGATAAATGAATAACTTTAGCTTGTAGGTCAAAATAATAAACAGAAAACAATTTCCTTTTAACACGCAACAACATACGTCATGTATTCTCAAATGTACCTATTTACTTCCTCTTTAAAATTGAGGGCGATTGTAGTTTTTGGTAAAAGTCTCAAATTCTACAAAAAACATCAAAAAAGGAATGTGTATTTAACAAAATTGCACATGTCCCATGACACTTTTCACATATCCTGGAAATCCACTTGCAATTACGGAATCCATTCCATCATCACACAAAAACCCATCATCATCGTTCGTTCGAAAATTAAAATAAAAACCACGAGACAATAAAAGTTGTCTTTCAATAAGACCATTAGAGAAAATCCGCCCGAAAATATCCCCGAAAATGTTCTGCATGCAAAATTGTACATTTCTAGCTGAAAAACATGGCAGCAACACAAAAAGAAGAACAAGAGTGACATATCCGCGAGTGTTAGACACACAAATCATAGATTTTTCCTAAAGGAATTTAAATTTTTCATTCTCTCCAGTTCAGTTGCGCTAAAAAAATTCTGGCATAGGTCCAGCAGTGTAGAAAATTCGTGAAAAATACAACCACAAAAAATAAATAAAAAAAACTTGAAGGGACATCCTCGCGAATCACCAGGACGATTATATTTTTTTTTTTTCTTTTGTATATTTACGTGATATTCCACATTGCGCTCAGAATGCGATTTCGTTGCAGTGCAATTAGACAAATCGATGAAATGGATTTTTATTTATTTTTATATATTTTTTGAATTTAATTTTAGTTTATGTTTTTGAGTATATTTTAAGGACTATGAAAAACAAAACTTACTACAAAACACTCTGTCATCTATCAGAGATGTTGAGTTTGATGTATATTTTGACATTTTGCTTATCAATGTTGGCAAGAGTTTTTTGTTCCCTGCGATTTATAAATATTTATGGAAAATATTTATCTTCAAATAGTGTTTTGCATACACAAAGAGAAATTCAATTTTCTGGTTGTAGATTGTAATTGTAAGTGATGTTTTACATAAAAATATGTCAGTAAAAATTATGAAAAAAAAAAAAATTGTTTCGTTAAATTTGAGTGCAAATTTATTTATTTTATAATTAAATATATAAAAATTTAAATGGTCGGGTACAGATTGTAATCGAATCTGTATTTATACAAATATTATAGAAATAAGAACTAATGGTTAAGTTATTAATTGCAATCATTAGGTGACTTGTTATTTTCAATCACTCACAATGCATAGGTATATATGAACATTTTCAATCCAGTGACCATAGTATCATCTCAGTCGAATCCCGTGGATCTTTCACTTTCAGTATTAATTAGATATAAGAAAAAGTATAGGTAGTTATAAGGTAGTTTCAAAGGTGTTATGGGTTATAAAGTGCCTCCTTCAACCATTCTCAACATAGGTGATATATTTTTATTGTTGTTTATAAATTAAGGATTCGCACAATTTGGTTAAAATGCACGTTACTCAGAGATTTTTTTAACAACTGGAAAACGATATTATAATTAGGAAATATTAACTCGTAAAAACAGGAGGTAGGTAGGTATAGGGAGAATGCTGCCCAAATGGCGGTTCGAAGGGACCAGAACTTACACGTGAAATTGAATAAAACTCTAAAAGATTATTTATTAGGATTAACTAAAGTGCCTTCAAAACAGTTAAATAGTTATGAAGTAAATTAGTATTGAATTAAGTATTGAAAAATTTTTGTTTATAAAATTTGTCCTCACAAATTTTACCTATACAGAACTCATGACATATAAAGTACCGAAATCAACCAAATAAAGCAGCTACATTTTTGAATTTGGCTCAAAGCTCAAACTAAATCTAATTTTAGTGCCAAAGCGTGGCGTGTGTTGTCGTTTGCCAAACAAAAGACAACAGACTGTTCCTTAGTTAAGTTAAGATTAATTTATGATGATATTATTAGTAAACTACCAAATACAATCTATTTTCTAAAAATCTTTGAAGACATTTTGATTTAACTTTTATATTTTATGAGACTAGGTACTGCAAATTACGAAATATAGAATTTATTTTATCGCTATTTCGTCCCTATCCAAACTTAAAACAAACAAAAAATTACGTTGTAAAATAGTTTAAAACAAAATTTGTTTCTTTCATATATATCCTTATAATAAACAAACCTCAAATCTTCCATTAAATAAAACATAAATGTCTACAAAAGACACGTGTCTTTAAAATTAACCCCAAATAAAATAATTCAAAAATAACATTATCTTTCAAAGAAGAGCACCTTCAATAACAAACCTGCAATGAATTACGAGGAAAATATTATAAAAACTGCCGCGCGTGTTACTGATCAAATAAATATCACTTGTTTTCATTAAAATGAACAAAAGGCAATTACCCCTAAACTCTTACCTTCATTTATACAAGAAAATAAGATAAAATTCGAACCAAGGTCGTGTCGCTATAATTCCAACTTCCTGTATCAATTTGTCTTCTTACATGTTTACGAAATGAACCCTTGTTTGGTTAAGGATTTTCACTTAATAGATATACTAGTATTTCTTTTTGTGTGTGATGGTGTTATCTAAGGTTAATAAACTGTGCAACCATAATCATCACATTACGATTTCATCCTGGCAGCCACAAAAAAAAAGGACCAACAAAGTTGAAAAAAAAAACCAATATAATCAAAGCAAAACCTATAGGAGGTACCGAGTCTGAGATAATATTATATTGAAGGAAAAAAAAACTGTCCATAATGCGATATCAAGGTCCATTATCAACAATGAACGTGTTGTGTGTTTCCGCCACGGATTACAACCATCGCCACCATAACTAGGAACCCCAGCCCAGCAAACAACTGAAATGAAAAGATGGTGAATAAAGGCAATAAGCTGCTGCCATTGAAAATCATAATTTTTTTTATTCTGCCTCCCGAAACTCCGAAGGATAATTCCTTGATCCATAAAACGCTTTCTTTTCGTCCTAAATACATTTTACTTCATTTTCATCTTTCGAAGTTAATCGATTTTCCATTCAAACCATCTCTGCAGACTTTTGTTTGCCCTTCATCGTCATATCTTCCTGTTGGTGTGCGTTTCGTCGTCTTTGTTGCCAATGTCCGTACGGCCGTACCAGTACCAGTACCAGTCATCAGAATTGACCTTCGACACACAAGATTTTCTATCTTTTCGTAACATCATCTTCGCCCTTCTGATTTTATTTTGTGAGGTTTTGCCTGCTTTTTTGGCGCGTGTTCGCCTTGTTTCGTAGCGCAAAAGCAAAGCCGAGGATTCATAAATGCAGACACAAAGATTTTTTTGTTTCCCATTTTGTTTTTTATTTCATCGTCGAAACAGTCTTTTTACTTAACGGTTTATAAAAAATCAAAGTGCCACTGATCCTTTTTTCGTGTTAACCTTTTTACATATACATTTTGGTTGAGGTGCACGTATTTATCTTGTTTCTCTCAAAAGGTAAGTCCGCAGACGATAGGAATTGTCCTTGTTTTACTTGTCTGTCGTTATCACTACCTGTGCTTGTCAAAGACTCGCTCCCAAAAGATTAGGCACCGTCGTCGTACCAGCCCATCGTCCTTAGAGCTTTCCACCCTCATTTCCCTGGTGCGTGGTTGATGGTCATCCTAATTTAGTGTGTTCTAATCGTGGTGCTGATTATTAGCTTCGAAATAAATGGGCTTTAATTAAAAGGATATTTTTTGCAAACAGTTTGGTTACGTATATATTGTATTTGTGTGTGTGGGAGGGCTAAAGCCTTTTGTAATAAGTATAGATAAACGTTTTTGTGTGCACATTTGGGCTTGGATATCCTTTGGAATGGAATTTTAATGAAGTGCAGTGGGCGCGACAGGCTACAAATGTCTGAAAAAGGAAATCAGGAGATAATACGTACACCAAATATTTATGTATTGGGACCAAACAAAACGACGTAATAGATTATCATTGCTTAAAGTACCTTAAATATTCCACAGGGAAGAATAAAATAATTCTGATGATAAAATACACAGAATTTTCGTTTGTTATTTATGATGTTTATTCTTTTCTGAATTTCAAGGATGTCCTCAAAGATTTTTTGTACCTATCTACTTTGTTTTTTTAACAAGTTAAAATATTCACAAGGATAATAACGTTTTATTGTGCTTCAGCATTTCCAAGAAAAAACTAATTTATTTATTACATCACAATGTTAATCCTATAATTGTATACTCTATACACTTGAATGTAGGTATGTACCTATGTATAAAAGTATAAGGAAGGATTTTTTTCTTATTGTATTTTTTTCGAAGGAACATTATCGTATAGATCTGAGGGTAATAAAATCACATGTTTTCTTTTTTTTTGAGAGGAATCATTGGAACATAGGTATTTATTAAAGGAAAAAACGCACCGTGCGTCGCTGCCGGGGGTACGAGTAAATGAAAAATAGGCTTTCTTTGTAATAAAATGGAATGTTTGTTTTTATTTTGTTTTAGTCAACAAGTTCTCAGTTTGTACATGTTGGCCTTAATAATTTTAAGGTGTCCCCCTACTAAAATAAATCCTATGAGTTTTATTAATATACTGACTATTTTTAAGGGGTCTAGGTTAATTCACTGTGCACAATTCACTGTAATGGACAATTCACTGTGCACAATTCACTGTAGAACACAATTCACTGTGGGGACAATAATTCGCTATGCACAATTCAGTGTGCACAACTCACTGTGGGCAATTCACTGTAGTGTATTCGCGCGCGCGAATAGTGCACCACAGTGAAATGCACACAGTGAATTGTCCATCACAGTGAACTCTGGCCCCCATGCCATTCTTTTAGATTATTTAGTTGGACATTATTCTATTATTGTTTCTTGAATCATTACCTTCATAGAAAAAAAGAAAATATAAAGATTTCGGTTCCGATTGTATTGATAGAATTTAAACATGCTCAAGTGTTAGAAAAGATATTATTTTGATGAAATTTTTTATTAGTTTATCAAAGTTTCATATATCTATTTGAGGTGTAAGAAAATAAATAATATTTCATCTATTTGAGATGTAAATTTACATAAATGCAAATTTTGTAAAACGCGAATTAAATTATTAGCTGTGTTCGAAAAAATAGACCACAGTGAATTGTGTTTCACAGTGAATTGTGATCCACAGTAAATTGTGCACTCATTAATTCAAGAGGTTAGATGTCAAGGAGAGACAAAAGCTATTGTTTTATGCAATATGTGATAAAATCACAAAAGGCTTAGTTTAATTACGTTTACATTGCAAACAATTCTTACAGACAAAAATATGCTCCATTCTTTAGTTGTTGGCGCAGGGAAATTACTCCCGAGCAAGTCCTCCACATAGGAATTTATTCCACTTTTCGTGGAAATTTGCCCCACTTTTCAATATGGATTAATTTCCCACTAAAGATGGGAATTTATTGTACTTTTAAGTGAGAAAGTAGTTCACTTTCTAAAGTGGAGTTGTTTTCCACTGACTGCTCAAAAATGATTTAACTTTCATTGAACAGTACCTGTGCGTGTGGCCCAAGTGTACCACCAACAGTAGAGGTAGGTAAGTGGGGGCATGGTGCCCTCCTGCAACCCCCTGCCTGGCTCACTATAGGATTTGGGGTGGGTGCAAGTTTTTGTATTTGTATTGTATTGTATTTATTTATTTATAATCTTCTGTACATTAAGAACTAGTCTTTTGAAATTAGTACAGTCATTAAATAAAGGTACTTACATAATTATCATTATTTTAATTTAGTTTTATAAATTTTGTTAAATTTTCAATTTATCATAGTTTTAGTTTAGAAATAAATCTGACAAAATATGCATTAAGATTAAATATTATGAAAAAAGATAGGGATAGAAAATAAACAAAATAGAATATCAATAAATTAAAGAAAAACAAACGTAGAGAACAAAAATAGTTGAAAAGTTCATCAAAAAAGTCTCTGTGCTGAATGAAAAATTGCTTTCGCGGTGTAGCACATGTGTACCAACTATAGGTCTGATACTTAAACTTCGAGCTGAATGCGATAACTCTAGCTTTTCATATTAATAACTAGTATTTTTCCTTATCAGTATTTTGGAAAGCATACTAACAGTTCTGTAAACAATGTATTTTACTAGACTGCATCCCAAAATTTGTGACGAGTACGTTGAAATTTGGTCAAAACGGCGTTTATTGAAAACAAACCTAGCTATGGAGTTGATTTTTGAGTTTTTGCAAGGAAGATGCATCAATATCAGCAAATAATTCACAGCCATAGAGAAAAATTGGAACAATTAAGACTTTAAACAGTTTAAGCTTTACTGACACTGGGAGGAAATCCCTGCAAACAGACAATCCTCTCAAAGTTCCATACACTTTAGACGTCAGTGAGTTTATATGGTCATTCCATGTTAATGTTCTTGAGGATAATGCCCAAGTTTCTGATCTTCGACGCCATCTCAAGTT
Organism: Baccha elongata; assembly: GCA_951217065.1. Classification (NCBI taxonomy): domain Eukaryota; kingdom Metazoa; phylum Arthropoda; class Insecta; order Diptera; family Syrphidae; genus Baccha; species Baccha elongata. The sequence continues at coordinate 61,543,545 of OX578272.1, read as the reverse complement.
GTTCACCATTCATAAACACCGGTGGAAGATCTGTCAAAATAGGGTTTAAGTATATTGACAATGTTTTCGTTTTAGAAGGATTCAGAAGTAACTGGTTTTCGGACGCCCACTTAGAAATACTATTTAAATCACAATTAATTTTCTCGACTGCATCATTCATTAATCCGAAGGGAAAATGCAGATAGATATATACATCGTAAGCGTAAATATGATATTTAGAGCGAGAGGTTTGTCACGAATGAAATCACCTGAACACTTTTATTTGAAATCATTTGAAATCACTTAGAAATCTGGTGCAATCACTTGAAATCATTAGATTTATTTGAAATCATTACAATCACAAAATATTTAAATCATTAAATACTGCTTGAAATCAAGGGAAATCATCTGAAGTCATTTGAAATATTGCAATCATTGAACCACTAAACTGGCCCGTGACAAACCCCTCGATTTAGAGTGTTTCAGAGCACCAGGTAAGTCATTAACAAAAAGTGAAAAGAGTAAGGGTCACATCAATAAACCCTGCGGAACCCCACAATGAACGGGCAGAAAAGTTGAAAGGCATTGTCTATGAAAGACAGCTTGTACTCTGTCAGCAAAGTAAGAACGTATAAGACTCACAGATATGGCTGAGAAATTAAATAAGGAAAAGAGTTTTTATTCAATAAAATATTGCTATTAATTGAATCAAACGCCTTGGAAAAATCAAGCAAGGTAATTAACGTGCACACCTCTGTCGACGGTAGCTTGAATATCATCAGTTACCTTTAGTATAGTGGTTATACAACTATGTCCAGTTCGAAAACCAGATTGTAATTATTAATTTGAGGACCCATTATAAACTCAAACAAAAAAGGTAAAATCGAAATCGGTCGAAATTCAGTGTTTGCGCTATTTTCTGGAATAGGGACAACCATTGCTTGTTTCCATTTAAGGGGATAACTAGACGACAATAAAATTGTATTGAATAAAGGTATGTTTAATGTTGATGTTCAAAGGGTAGTTATATGCATTCAAGATAACATAGTCCACTGGTTTTCTCAAAACTAACATCTGACTCCCAACTCCTTCTCTCAACTCCCCGTGGTGAAGATTGGGTTCCTAGTACCACAAACTGAGAGCGGTGTAACCAATAACTTTGGGGGGGTTGTGGTGGCAGCTAATTAGAGAGGGGGGAAGGAGTGTTTCGACTAAGGCACTTTCTCTTTCGTCAAGACGGCAGCGGAGGAATTCCCTAGATGGAATCATTGGTGGCGTCTACAGTTCCAGTCAGGAACGAACTACTTAGTGAACACCTTATATATTACATATTCGGAGCTCAGGCTCGTATAACTCCGGCTCCCCGCCTTTGGAGTTATACTAGAGGTCTGGTCCTCCAAGTTGGGGGTCGTGCCGTCGGGGTGACTTCCCGACCATGTACAGAAGTTTAAGTTGCGAAGCAACAACAAGTCTCTGATAAGGACGGATTTACTGTTGACGAAACATGCAAACAAAATAAAGACAACGACCTTCGGACCTGCACGTGGAATATCCTATTACTATACAGACCACGTGCAGCCGAACTATTAGCGGAAGCCCTAGAAATCTGTGCGATGGGATGAGCCGGGGAAAAGAACAAAAAACTTACTATATCTATTACGGTGACTGCTACCACGAGCAAAAGCAGCGTCTTTTCGAATGTGGATTAGTTGTTAGAGGCAGACTTAGGCAAGAAGTCTTGAGTTTCAAACATGTGAACGAGCGCCTCACAACAATTATCAGCAAGGCTAAATTTGACAACATTAGCCTAATATGGTCAGATGCCCCCACAGAGGAGAGAGATGAGGACACCAAAGATGAATTCTACCAGCTCTTGGACAAAACATATGAGCCATACCCTAGTTATGACTTTACAATTTGTCTTTTTGACTTTGCAGTACAGTCTTGTCTTTAGATTTAATTCTTAATTCTCTCATCTTGTGAGCCTGTTTAAAACAAATCAAACCTTGTTAATCTTGCGTCTGATGATTTTTTCTTATTTTTTTATGATTTTTACTATGCGTAAATTCCGAAAAAAATTTCCATTCAGTTAAAGAGTAACATTTATGAATCAATCTATTTCCTTGCCGATGATGCAAAGTTCCTGAACGACCTACGAACGGTTCTTCTTTAGGTCTTTTAAATTACCTTTTTATCAATAGGGAATTTTACCATCTTGTCAAAAGAAAAAATGACAGCTCACACTATACAGATGACAGATTGAAATATGTACATATCGCGCTTTTTTCAAACTGTCAAACTCAAGATCTTACATAAAGCAATTTGGAAATAATTTTTAAATGCGGTATTCTTTTTTGTGTGAAATTTGTGATTTTAGTGGCTTAAACATTTATTTTAATTAGCAAAACCAACAAATACATCTACTATTAAATTACTACACAATTTTCATAATTTTCGCGCACAAATCTTTAAAATTCCCGCTTTTATTTTCATTCAATTTGTCAACAATGATACATACTGGATACTGCTGTTTTTGACAATTCTGTGAGAACGAGAAAGAGATATATCGTTGTTACCTAAAAAGCCCTATACAAGAAATTTGCTGATATGACAATATACTGGCTAAAACACATGTTCAATGTTTTTAATAGGATAAGAACTTAAGGTCTATAAACAAAATTGATTGAGATTCAACTCATAATAACACTGACTTAAATGGTGACCGTCTTGAGTTAAAGTACTGAAAACATCTTCATTTACCCCTAATCCTAAATATTGACAAAGGCATGTTATTTACATTACATCGGCAAATTTCTTGGAAATTGTGAACTTTTTTGGGAAAACTGTTGAGTTAAGAGTTGTTATTTATATAACTTTCTACAAAAAGTGTCTTGAAATGTTTTATCATACCATCAACCAGTTTCGAGAAAAACGAACCCTTCCGAATCGCCAACTTTATTGGCCAGTTTCTCCAAACACTTTTAAATATTTATTGTGTTGTTAAATCTTAAAATGGTATTTTTCATTTGCACCAACCACTTTCAGTTTTAAAAGGGCCAATAAACTAAAGTCCCATTTTGTTTCAAATAAATTATAAAGGCGTCTTAAAAATGCAAGACAAAGAAAACAATTGAAATTTTTTGATTGATATGCTCTCCTCTCGCTTACTATAATGAAAGAGACCCATGTGTGGTGAATAAAAATCCGGGGTTGGCATCAAGTTTCCTCATTTTTAAAAATTCACCTCCTAATGTTGGTGCACATCATTTTAAGTTAAAATGTCAATAAATTTTATTACTCCGTTAACTAAAACGCTTTTAGGCGTATTTTGGTGAAACTGGGCATAATTTTAACGAAAAATTTATTTTACTGGCGTACTGCTATTTACTGCTTTTTTTCTCGTGAGGTACTTCAAACTTGAGATATGAAACGACAGCCCTGGTTATGACATTAAAATTGTCCTAGTTGATTTTAACGCCAAACTAGGAAGATAAGAAGTCTTTCTTGGTATAATCGAAAAAAAAACAGCCTGCTCAACACCTCCAGCAATGGACTCAGGCGACTTTGCTGCGGTTCGAAACATTTTGGTAGCTAGTACGCAGTTCCCGCATCTTAATATTCACAAAGGGACTTGGCAACATCCTGATCAATCGACCGTCAACAAGATTGACCACATGACAATTGAAGAGAGGCATTCTTCCAGTATCACAGATATCCGGACGTTCCGAGGAGCCAACGTTGACTCGGACCACTACCTCGTTGTAGCCAAGGTAATATACTGCGGATATCCAAAACAAAACCAAAACGTTGAAATACTGTGAGGAAATTCAATGTCGGTCGGCTACAATCCAAGAGTCCTTTTCCGATCGAGTCACTCACATCCTCTTAACTAGTCCTAAGCCGCCTTCAAGCAACAAAAACCAGTGGAACATTACCAGGAAGCTATTAGAGACGCCGCCTCTGATGTGCTCGGTTTAACACAACCACCACAACGAAATCCCTGGTTTGACGAAGAATGTCGGCAAGTACATGCAGCCAAACAACAGGCATACAAAGCGGAGCTTCAAAGAAGGACTAGAGCAGCGCGAGAGCTCTACGTGCAGAAGAGGAAAGAGGAACATCGACTGTTCAGAAGAAAAAAAAAAGGATCATAAGAAGCCAACGATCGAGGAAATAGAGGGATGCCATAACAGGAAAGAAGTTCGGAAGTTTTACCAAAAGGTAAAAAGAACAAGGCTACAAGGCCCAAACTGTAGCCTGCAAGGACCACCATGGGAATATCATAGTAGAACCGTAGTCGGTGCTGAAGATATGGAAATATCATTTCTGCAAATTATAAACGGCGATGATGCACCGAAATCCGCTCCTATGCAGATTGCACCATTCCACCTAGACAACGCAGGCCAACCATTCTGCCCACCCGAGCTAGATGAAGTGAAGCTTCTGGAGCTGTATACAGAGCAATGTCTAGTTTTGGCATCCCTACCAAACTCGTCCGTTTGTGCAGGATGACGATGGAGAACTCACGCTGCTATATCAAAGTCGGTAAAGAATTCACCGATACCTGTGATGTCAAGAATGGATTTAAACAAGGCGATGCACTGTCATGTGACTTCTTTACTATCGTCCTTGAATGAATAGTGCAAAATTCTCGCGTCAACATCAGAGGCACAATCTTTCAAAAGTTCGTCCAATTACATAATGGGAAGAACAAAGCGTGATGTCAGTGGTGTTTTCGTGAGTGTTGAGAAGGAAGCCAAGAAAATGGGTTTAACGGTGAATCAAGACAAGACCAAATAATATATGCTGTCAACAAGAAAGGACACCCAACACCGACGTCTAGGACAAAATGTTACCATAGACAGCTATAACTTTGAGGTCGTAAAAGACTTTGTGTATCTAGGTTCCGCTATCAATTCAATGAATACCACCAGTGCTGAGATTCAACGAAGAATTACTCTTGCCAATCGCTGTTTCTTTGGGCTAATAAGGCAACTGAAGAGCATCAAAGCCCTCTCTCGAGCAACTAAAGTGTCCCTTTATAAGACACTTATCATCCTTGTCCATATTTATGGTGCAGAAGCATGGACATTACTAAAGGTAGATGAAAACGCTTTAGGCTGCTTTGAAAGAAAAATTCTCCGTGTGATTTATGGTCCTATCTGCGTAAATGGGGAATGGAGAAATGATATAACAACGAACTGTAAGGGCTGTACAGCGACACTGACCTTGTCACAAAAGTGAAAAAACAAAGGCTCGGTCACATTGAGCGAATAAACACCAATGCTCCGACCCGGATGGCCTTTGAATCCAACCCCATGGAACGGCGCAGTATAGGAGAACAGCGTAGCAGGTGGCGCACGCAAGTGGAGAGGACCTCAACCAACATGTCGTGCGAAACTGGAGGCATCTAGCTAGAAACTGTGCCGCCTGGAAGAAGCTTGTTGGTTGAGGCCCTGGTCCACCCCGGACTGTAGCGCCACCTTAAGCAAATAAGTAAGTATGTTTAATGTAATTGTCAATGAACGGGAGAAGAATTTTAATAAACCTCGGATTGATGTTATCTTTATATTCGTCGGAAGAGAATTAATTAATTTACGATTAAGTTCATTGACGTATCATTTGAAATCACAATTCGTTTTATTTGTTTCTACATAAACTTGGAGGAGCGATTGGAGTTAAATTTACTGGCGTAGAATGATAATTTCGCTCTTTTTACCACAGAAACAACTTTCTTTTTAGCCTTTTCAAACTCAGTCAGCATGGAATCTATTCTATATCTCTTCCAGCGACGAAAAAGATAATCCCTTGTTATAATAGCTTGCTCAATTCAAACTGAAAACCAGGGGCAACTTTCACTCTTAACTAAACGTGTTTTGACTGGAACAAAATTGCTAAAAGGATACTATTGGAGATTTCAATTTGGGAATGCAAAGTGTCTAACTCATTTGGGTATACTACGGGGAAGTAGAGTAGGGCCACTGTTTTTTTTTTTTTTGCTTGCAACATTTTTTTGCATTGAGATGGGAAAGAATACCACACTGTTTAAAGTCGAATACAATCTCAATATAAGTGGGAATCAAGTTCACATTTAAAAGTGGAACAGATTTCCAATAAAAGTGGAATACATTCCCGAGTGGAGCACTTCCCCGTGGTGTTATTTCCCTGCACCATACTAATCACTTTGTGTGTATAGAAGACAGATTTTGAATATTCTATTTATCTACGGTAAATATACATTTGTTACTTGTCCTGCTATATTATATGACAATATTTTTAATACTTTTACATTTTTGTTTTCTACTTTTTCATTTTTCTCTTAATTATTATTTATATTTTCTTCTACATTGTTTTTTTTATAACTACTTGGTTGGCAGAAGGGCATTACAAATAAATATAAGATGGTAACATCAAAGATGTCTGATGTGAACTGCGGCTCTCATAATTTTTGCTATGTCCGGGAAAGCACCCTTCCGAAATGTCATTGTGTATTAGCTCTGGTTCAAAGTTGACATTCCGCACACGCCGTCACATTTAAGAGTGTTATCGCTGTAATAATAAAATGCTTTTTCTTTAATAACTAATGTTTGTCCTCGAATTTGTGTTTTCAAAGATTTGCGTAAACAAAAACAAAAAACGCCATAAATACACTACAATTTTTTTGCACTGCCTCTTACGGGAAAATTTATTTTTTTAAGTATTTTGAGTCGAACCATCTTTGGTTACTATAGTGTTTACTAAGCTGCGGTTTCTTTAAATTTGTTAGAAATTGAATAATCTTTACGAATGTACCTACTTAATTTTGTTTGTTAAAAACGCAAAGCTTATAACTTTTACAGCAAAAAGGGAAAAAAGTTCCAAAATTTGCGGTCTTTCGCTTGGTACATGGTATAAGAACAAGTTTTTCGAAGTTTTAAATTTGGATCGAAACTACTCTTACTTACTGGCATACAACATACTAAAAAATTAGAACTATTATCATGCTTTGCAATTTCATCATTGTTTTAGTCGGATTTCAGCGTTTTTCAATGCTAATTAGTGCCCTTATCTACGTGGTGCCCGGGGCGGACCGCCCCTGCCGCTCCACCCTAGGTCCGCCAGTGGTTTTTACTAGTAAAAAGCCAAATTTTATAGAGCGACCGCAAAACTGCACTTATCACTTGCAATTACCAGGGTTGCCAATTAAGAATATGGAGTATAACCTCCATTTCTGCAAAAACATATTTATATATTTTGAAATTAAAATCTTTTGAATTAATGAAAAAAATTAATGAAAAAAAAAAGATTCTTCCGACGTTACTAGAACGCTTCTTCAGAAAAAAATTAAACACTTCCAACTTACCTCACATGATTTTATCAAATTATCATATCTTAAGCATATAAAAAAAATTACATAAATAGGTAACTCAAAGTTGGTAGTATTTTAACTTCCGAAATTATATTCATTCGTTAAACCCATAAAAAGTGCTTTCTATTTTATGAATTGGTCCCTACCCAGTTCCCTTATGCCCTATACCAACTTACGACAGTCCCAATTTTTTTTTATGAGAATTGTCACTCACTTTAGATATCTATAGAAAATTCAACAACAAAAAAACAACAAAAAAATAAGATCATTCTTTCTGCTTTGTGTATGTTTATTTCCTTATTGTCCTTCATTTTATGAATAAAACATGCTGTCCCTCTATTTTGGATTTTATTATTCCCCCTGTCGTCGTAGTGGTGTCCTTTCTTTTTGTCGTTCGGTTCTATGTGTTTCGATGCTGATATGGATTTATTTTTCTCTTAAGATTTTTTTCACAAGTAGTCCCAACAACATGTCTTGAAATAAACAAGTGCTCATATGCAAAAAATAAAAAAAATAAAAACGAAACAAACATATTTCTCTCTTCTCACACAATTCTCATACATATTACGATCACCACAAACATTTTGGCCAACAATAAAATAATTCTTTAGCTTTTTTTTTAATCTAATAAAATATGCATTTGTTTTGGTGTTTATAACGTTAAAAAAAAAAACACAAATATAAAGCCTCTTGATTCCTGTTATGGCTTTGGGAATTTTTAACGAGACCTCTGGGAAGGGCCTGTTATAAAGTGAAGTGAAAATTGTAATTCTGCTTTTGAAAGAAAAATGCGATACTTAGAAGAGATTTAGAACCTACACCGTTCCACCTTGGTCGGAATTTTACGCACCGCAGAAGATTTAATATTTCCAAATAAAATGTATTGGAGTGTTAATAATAAAAACAGACAAAAAATGCGTCCCTATCCCATTTCATTGTCGAAATGTACCCAAAATTCTTCTTTTCTCCTTCGACCACTTAATGAAATTAATTTGTATTTTATCTTAAGTGATGAAATCAGACTGTCCTGCCTTGTCCTGGCCCAAATCAGATAACATGATTATGCAATTTCTTCACCTTATCTAATGGAACGTCCTACAAGAAGGCGCGTAAATAAATATACAGGAATTCCAAGAAGAAAATAATTCGAACTTCTATTAAAAGCATACTTAAGACTCAGCAATATTATAATATCGATTTTATTCGCCTGAATTAATTAGCTTTCCTACGCTCAGTCTGTCTGCTGCCTTTGGTATTTCTCGACATTTATAATGGAAATTCAATTTTTATTACATATAACAATAAGCTGAAAAGTGGACCCACAGTAACACTTACCGATAGATGGAAGCTGTATAGGAAGTTCTTTTTGTCTAATTAAGAATCGCAATTGATTCACTTTATTGGTTTCAGTTATTTCATTCTTTTTTTTTCTATATCTGACGATTTTATTGGTTAATTATACTTAGGCCCTTCGACCACTTGAGCAACGCAACTCACAAGCAATTCCAATATAAAAATTATAAAAAAGACGTTGTATGATTATGAAAGATGCGTGTATATTTTTATATTGATTTCCTTGTGAGTTGCGGTTGTGTTGCTTAAGTGGACGAAGGGCCTTACTGCCTTTCTCTAACTAATTTGGTCGACATGCTGCGCGGGATCATTTGGAGAGAAGATAATAATCAGCTTAGAGTTTTTATTGATTATTTTTTATATAAAAAAAATTGTTTTTTGTTTGTGTTTTTTCTATATACTAACCACAATCTAACCAAGAACTTTGTGAACCTTTTCTCAGCTTTGAATTTGTTTTCTATATCGAACATTAAGTAAGGTCTTACTTTTCAACGGTCAATACTTATGCGGCATGCGCTGTATTTTTAATCAATTAAACATTTAGAAATATTCATCCAATTTCTTATTTAAAGAATGTTATTAACAAGGATGGCAAGAATAATCATCAACAAAAATATTATTGTTGTACCTACTATATATTTAGAGAATGCATAGGTTACTGGAAGATTTACAGTAGGTATAGAAATACATGCTAGGGGCATCAAGCCAACTTGTAAAAAGCCAAGTCATAAAACCAGGATGCTGTAAATTGCTCATAAAACATTTATCCTGTAGCGGCTTAGTCCCAGATGCAACAGGTGTTGCATGTCACTGGTTAGAAGGAGTAGAAAGATATCAGTGAGAAAAGGAATAGTTTGCTGCGAACTGCCAGCAGTTTTTAAAAAAAAAAAAAGTGCTCTGCCAGGTTGCTGTTAAGCTGCGAGAAAAAATTATAAAAAATAGAAGAGCAAAAAATTTAATTTAATTTTGCAGTAATTAAAAAGCAATTAATAAGCAATAAATTCAGTAAAAAAAATTAGGTTTCTCCTACATTTATCCTGCCAGCTTCACAGACTTCTTCTTATATATCATCTTCTGTATTCAATATGTAACCGTTTCATTTAAAGTAAACCATATAATGTATGTATAACATTTTATCTGATATTTATTGATAGCGAACAGATTTTCAACAATAGAAACAACATATACTTTTTTAGATTTTGCCAAATTTCACATCACCAGAAATTCAAAAGCCAATTTTAACGGTTTACATATATGAATTTTGTATAACTCAACAAAAAATATTAATTACAATTTATAAGACATATTCAGTGTACAGTGAAGGATGCAGACAAAATAAATGTATTTCTTTTGAATTGTGTTTCAAAACTGAAATCAGTGAAGTATGTTTTGCCAACAAAGCTATAAACGAACAATCCCCTATAATGATGGATTATTTTAAAGTTGTGATAATAATTAGATGTTATTTAATTAGATATTTTTAAAAACAAAAATTACTATACAGTACGTTCTCGATTAACGCAACTCTCGATTCACGCAACTCCTCGATTTTCGCAACAGCTAAATTTATTGTTTTCATTGTTGTCACGCAACTCTTCAAAAAAAAAATTGACGCGATAAGTACAACTTTTGTTTTTATATGCATATCTTTATATTCTCAGGTTCTTGGCTATGTTTCTCTTTGTCTGTTGCGATACATTTTGTCTCGGCAGTTATTTTACCGCTACTTTTCAGTGATGGTACGATGAAGTTGTATACATCATTATGTATGCTATACAACGCAAAACTTTCTTGTTAGTTTAATGAATTTTGTCCAGTGATCAGTCGCTTGTCAAATGAAAATATACCCGAGGTTGAGATTCAAATGGCGATTAAAAAAACTCTAATCCAAAAAATCCAAACAAAAATGTCCAATTTTTTCCAAAGAAAATAATAAAACATTTGCATTTATGTATACTTATATTAATGAATTAACTTATTTTTGTTTTGATTCTTATTATTTATGTGTTATTGAATAAAAATGTGTTCCATTAAATAAATTATATAAGTGGCTGATTTTCTGATTTTCGATTTGCATTTCGAATGAAGTCTGAAAAATGTTTTACTCGATTATTGCAACAACCTCGGTCGTTGCAACCACCCTTGTTTTAATTAGTTGCGATAATCGAGAATGCACTGTAGTTAAAAAAAAAAAGAGTTTCGAACACGTTATTTGAGATATTTTTATTGTTACGTAGACGTAACGTCACATTTTATCCATAACAATAGCCTTAAGCGAGTTTCTTTCTTTTTCTTGCAGTTCCTTCAATTTTTTCCATCTAACCGAAGTTATTTAACCAAATCCATTGAAAAAAAGCCACTAAATTCCTTGTACCTTCATTATCAATCTGCCATATTATGTGGAAACAAAAAAACAAAAGGTATCATCAGGCATTCTAAGCTAATTATTCTATCAGAAAATTAATTAAGCAAAGCATTACGTGGCGTTATTGTTACTTTTATACATATACATATGTATGTTTATGCAACGTAATAGAAGTGTACGTCATTGAATATCTATTATACACACCTTGACTACACATTTGCTTTGATATCGAAATAAGAAAACATAACCCTAATCTCGGTTAACCAAGCCCATACATTCATTTGCAGTTAAATTACCAAGGGTGTATTTACCGTTATTGTTATAGATACTACACACATATTATTATTAGAACAGAATAATATAAAAGAACCTTCTCCTCTTAATATTATATTGTATGTGTTGCTGATGTATGGAAACTATTTTATCTCGCGAGAGGGGGAAACCTCCATAAAAATGTAGGAGCAACAAAATAAATACTGTTATTCATCCCTCGCATATTGCACACATATAATGTATCTACCTATACCTATATAAACAGCATAGAATTATATAAGGACGATAATTTTCATTGCTTCTCGACGAGTAATCACATTTATCAGATATCTCAGGGCCTGTATGTTGTCTTTAATTGGCGACTCGTGGTGCGAAGTTTAGGAACAAAAGTTTACGGACTAGCTTTCAAAATATTACATACTTAACCATCTACAAAGTATTGAGAGTGATCTTTGGTACTTAAAATGAGTAATAGCTTTGACTGGGTAAGAAAAGGTCTTGAAAACTTGCCTCTTTCTATAAAGAAGATGGCAATACCTCAAGTTTATTAGAACACCAAAAATGTAATAAATCGGAGCTCCAACGATTCTCGCCTTCCAATGTCCAAAATGAGATGGGATGAAATAAGTGTTGGCACCTTGGGGAGAGAATGGACAGGACATAGCCATCAAAGTCGAAACAATGCCATTCTCGGTAATAGGGACGAATTTCTATCTTACTCGATGATACGTACATATAAGACAATAGGTGTTATACCAGTATATACATATATAGATAAGATATCTATGTATTGCGGGTTAAGATAGTCAAGCCATCCATCTATCAGTCTCTCTAGTTGTTTGCCGTATTTTGTTTGGATAAGGAACTACAGGCAGTGGTGTTTTTGTGTAGGTATTTTGAATGCTTTCACACTCTAGTTAAGTTAAGTGCTTTTAGAAATATTTCATTGTTTACTTAGTTAAATGAACTATCACATTAGTTCAAAGTGTACGTATAGTAATGGATGCGCAGCTTAACAATATCTTTGGCCCAACGTTAGACTTAAATATGAAAAATAATATAAATAGTAAGTTACCATTTAACAATAATGTCAGATGTTACCTATGTAGAAAATAAAATAATTATATGCTCTCGCAAAAAAAAAGCTTAACTTAATTTGTAGAAGATGAAGCAAACAATCACCCTATACCTACACTAATACGCAGTGATTATTAGGATAAAGGTTGCACCAAAAAGTAAAAGCAAATAGGTTGAGTTATAGCAAGAAAAAAATCGTATTGGAGGGGCCGATGGGGTATATCACTGCCCGTTTAGGCGGGAGAGGCTACAACACAATACATTTATTAAAAAAACAACAGTTAAACTTACAATATGCTATGGTTATACCTACCTTTTTGGAAATAGAGAAATCTCAGTTTAATTTTGTTTTAAAATTAAGTTGTTTACGTCATAATAGTTTTTGAAAAATTTATTTTCAAACTTAAACTTAAAACAAACAAAAAATTGACGAAATATACATTTTTTTATTTTACGTAATAAATTAGATATAGGTACTTAGGTAGGTATATTTTGTTTTCAAAATTCAATGTTTTCATTATTTTTTAGTTAAAAATATAAACCGGATGCTTTTGCTTTTTGAATAAAAAAAAAACACTAGTTTAATTATTATTAGTACCACAGGCAAGATAGGATATTTGCCTTTCATTCGAACCATTATGGATTTCAATAAGCTATCTCGACTTTAAAGCTCTTACAGATTTGCCTTTGTGAATATTACAAATAACCGCAATTCGCTCAAAAATATCGATAGGGCTATCAACTCTTCATCAAGATTTGTTTTTTAAAACAGAAAAATATCCGGTTTTATTTTAACAGTTTTTTTTTTTAAGTTTTTGCTACCTTTTTGCTTCAAAAAAATAGTATGCAAGTGGGTGTGATGGTATATTTTAAGAAATTTGATTGTCGCACTCGCAGCGCCTGACCTGATAACGGATAGACACATATATTTGGTTGTTGCGAAAATGTTTTACAACCTCTCTGTCTCTCTATCTTAAAAATTGCAATTTTCTCATTAGCGGGATCATTACATAATCTATAACGAATTAAAACTATATAAATATATGTGCTTTATTGGAATTCAGATAAAACACAATTGTTTCTTTATTTAATAGAATTTTATTTAAATAATATTTAACATTTTAGTTTCTATTTTTATAATTTAAAGTTAAGACGTAAAACAATGAAGTTAGTAATACGAGATACAGAAATAGACTGACTAACTAATTAGAGTTTGGGCGACCAATCTTAAAAATAAAGCTTAATCATGTCATAGTTATCAAGCAACAGGACCCAAAGCTTAGCTCAATTGGTAAGCGTCATTTTAGTTGCTAGGCAAGATGATAATAATGTTCTTCAGCTTTATCTTTGCAGAAGATGAAGTTGGAGAAATGTAAAATACTTAGTAAGCACACTTGGTTTTTGCTGTGCAAAAAATAAGTGTGGAGAAAAGCCTTTTTGTAGGTGTACGTATTGGGAGAAATAAAGTAGCACTTTTATTATGTAACAATATACAATATAAAAAAAAGTTAAAAATCTATACCTAAGTATATAGCTATAACATATAAAAATAAAATGCACGACTGGGTCGCAAGAAATTGCTCTTATAGCAAACCATTGGATTGGGAAAATTTAATATCTGAATTATGTTGAAAAGTGAAAAGTGGCCTAAATGTGAGGTAAAGTTGTATGGTAGCTATCATTAAATGTCTGCTTAGCAAAAAACTTTAAATGCATCTTTTGTTGATTGCTTAGATACCATACTAAATTTAAATTAAATCAGGTAAGCCGTTGTCAACTTAAGGCCTAATTTGTTAAAAATCGTTAACACCAAATCTCCGTTATGTACCTTTTTTGCAGTTATATTAAAAGCATTCTAAAAATAACGTTCACAGAGTTGTATCGAAATCGTAGCCGGGCTAAAACAAAAATTCAAATTCTTCCTCTAGGGAATCACCAAAAAGTACTTTACTCGAAGTTTGAAGAAAATCTGTTCAACCGTTTGAGCTGTAGCTCGTTGAACATAATATGCAAACGAACATCCGCACATCCGCACAGACAGACCGACAGACGGCATGACGAAATCGTAGTCGTCAAAATCTCTGAGCAAGTAAAAATATAAGTATTTTATTCCAATTTTTTGTAGAATCACCCATATGGGTATACTGTGTCGGATCAAGCATGCTTTAATACGATTTCTTTAGAAACGCTTTGTAACTCTTACAAATATCTTCAGGAGCTATAAATATATTAATTGTTAAGGTTTTTTTTAATTCATTATAAAATTCAAAAATTAATATTTGAAATAACTTGTGTTTCAACAGCAGGTAGCTGTAAGTCAAATTTTATTTAAAACAAAGAAACAAAACATTATCTGGTTGTTTCTTTAAATGTGAGCCTCTCTGTAATTTCTGTTTTGTTTTGTTTTTTTTTGTTATGTCCTTTTTAACACAAACCCATAAATAATTAGGGATGGGGAAACCAAAACGCTAGTCTTGAATTGGTTTTGCCTATTAAATCCTTTTTTCAGTAACTGTTTAATACAAAAAAGGACATGCTCAAGGTCAATTGCGATAAAATCTTAAACTTGAAACGTTGCCTCTTCATATCCAAATAAATAAACCTCTTCTATATATAATATACCTACCAAGTCCTAGAAACCAATTGATTCGAAAAAAGGGGAATCACTTTAAAATTACTAAGAAAATAGAAAATAAGTAGAAATAAAAGACCCACACACATAACTTTAGATTATATTTGTTTTTAATTTGCTCCCGCAGGATGTAGGATACAAATCGATTCAGTTTATATAATAGTTTTTTTCTTCTTTTTGCTTCTTGCGTATATTTTTTTTTTTTTAGAAAAGTTCATTTTGTTACCTTTTATGTCTATTTAGGTCGAAGGACCTCTCCAAATTGAGAAGAGACAGCCAAGCTGAAAAGAAATCTTGAACATTCTTCGTCGTCCTAACTCAACAACAGATGTTTGCCCGGATGCATGGGATATGAAATAAACCTTTAATATGAACCTCCTAAAATAAAAAAAAAAATCTTTCATCTCCATTTGAAAAGAATGAGGAGAAATATCCTTTTCACTTCGAAGTTCTCAGTGTCAGCTTGTGATCCTGATTTTATTGCAATTTTGGCTGTCTTTCTTTGCTTGGTCCATTTTTTTTTTCATATCCTTATGGACATAAAGTGAAGAAGTGAACTTGATGCTGAGAAATGATGTTCCTTTTATTATTATGAGCCTGAAAGTGTGAGTTTCTGATTTTTTTTTTTGTTCGTATTCGTCGGTCTGTTGTAGTGGAATTAGAGATGAATCACCCGGATTGATTAAGCAATATCCTTTTTTTGATGAATAGAAACGTCAAAATAACATATAATTTAACCCAATTTTTCACTTTACAACAGAGCTTAAAATTGAAATATCTCTGATTCCACACAGAAATATAGAGTCAAAAGAGGTTTTGAAAAATTCATAAAAAAGATATACCCAAAAAAAACAAAAAGACTATATAAATAAAAAAATATTGTTGTTCTTAAAGAAAGAAGACAAAAAAACGAAAGGATAATAAAAGCTCACTTAATTTTCATTTGCCAAGAGAAAAGGACAAAACAATGGAACCAATTTGCTGAAAATGCCTTTCTACGAACTCCTTGCTCTGTATATTCAGTCAGAGTGTTACTTACTTTTTCTACTTGTAGATGAAAACCATCGAAGCGTCGAAGATGATGACTATTCTTTGTAGAAAATGGCCAAATCGTCCTTGTCAATGTAGGATTAGGGAAATTTTCTTTTTCGAACGAAAACTTCTTGTCAAATGATTCTTTTGTCTTTGGTATATGTAGGTATAGCTGTTGATGCTTTTTCTTTTTTTTTTTAAATCAGATGGCATAGGGAATCATTAATTTCCATTTAAATGGCTTAATCTCATTTAGGGACTAACAGGATAAAAAAGGAAATAGAATGACACAAAAAATTCTTTCATAAGTAAAAACAAAAAATAAAAAGAAACAAAAAAGGACATAAGTTCCTGATGGTGCTAACGGATATAGTACCTATTAGCAATTAATCATGGTTGCCCATTAGATAAAGACAATGTCGAGCTATGAAAATGGGTAAAAAATCGAACTGTAAAAATACCTTCGTTCCCTATTGAAAATCATCATACCGTGCTGAAACGGTTTGTGTGCCACAGAAGGAAGATTAGGTCCTTCTTATTTGTTTCATCTTCATTATTCTTTCAATTTTTTTTTTCATTTATGGATGTCAATGTGTAAGATTTCTGTTATTAGTTTTGTTCGTTCTTTCAATTCGTATCAAAGCGAAATGCTGTGAATTTTTATTTGCTCTATGTCTATATAGGTATAAGTACTACATACATAATATAAGGCAAGTCTTGGACTCGTGAAAAAAAAAGTTTTGAGATAACAACATTGTATATAAATTTCTATGGTACAATCATGGAGCAGCGCCATCCAAAGAAAGTTGTGCATCGCACATTTGAAGGTTCTTACATTTACTAAGTGTCTATTCTGTTACAATAACAACAGTCGTCAACAAAACAAATTACATAACAATATTTAATGTATTTTATTGGCTCTAAAATCCATATTTTCTTGACAAAAGTCGTAAACAAAACAAAAATCATGTGTTTACGACTGTTGTCAGGGTAACAGAATAGACAACTAGTACGTGCACGAACCTTAAAATGAGTTATTCACAAGTTTCTTAAGATGGCCAGGCGGTGATTATTCAGCATGAAAATACTCTAGAAATTTATATACAATGATAGCAATCAAATAAGACATTACGCTGATAGAGAAGACGAAAAAAGTGGGTCCGGCAATTCTGTGTGTCTTTCTTTGTGTCTGTCTGTCTGTATAGGCATCTACAACCTAAACGGGTGGGCCGATTTACTTCAAATTTGGTAGGTATGGTTTTTATAGTAATATGCCCAGAACTTTTTTAAAAAGTTTAAAAATTAAGGAATACCTGCCATATAACGGTTTTCGAAAATTTTATTTATCTCAAAAACGGCTCTAACGATTTTAACCAAATTTCACATGTAAAATAAAGAAAAAAAAGAGTCTATCAAATAATGAAAACCAAACCTTCAAGAAAATTCGTTTAACGGTACCTGTCATACAACATTTAACTTAAAATTTCGAATATCTTGATAACGGCTTAAGCGATTTTGATGAAAGTCAATACTGAAATTTTCCTAACTATTTAAAATAACATAGCATAAAATGATTTTTCAAAAATGTTTTTTTGAAGTCTTAGATAATTTTTGAAAAAATGTTTTTGGGAATTCAATATTTAAAAACCAGTCGACGGATTTTTATGAAATTTAGTTTTAAGGTGCAATAATTAAGTTTAAAAAATCTGCTCTGTTTTTTTTTTAGAAAAAAGTTTTGGAAAAATATTTTTAAAAATTTGATTTTGAATTTTTTTTTTCTTAAACTTACATTTAGTAAAGAAAATTTTTTGCATACTTTGATTTTGGTTTGAATCTTTTTAAGATATGGTTTTCAATAAAAAAAAAATTATACGATTTTTCCCTATATTCCGCTTGTACTTTAAACCCTCAGGTGTAACTTTGCCACAAGAGCAAGTTTGTGCGACACAGTCGTGCCCTTAATTATTTTTGGTTTTGTTTGGCTTTCTTACTCAATAAAATTGAATGAAACTGTAAGTTAAGGGGAGTAGATTTGTATTATTAAATCAGGCAATAATTGGAAAATCACTTGGGATGTGTCTTATCTTGCCTTGAAATGAAGTTATGGGGTTTTCTTCTTATCTTGGTATGAAGCCTTAGCAAGGACACACGTGCAAAAATTTAGTACATACATTTCTCTTTATTCTCTGTGGAATAAAAAAATAAACTGAAACATTCTTAGGAAAAGATACATTGGTATAATGGGTAATAAACGCGATGAGAAGAAAGCTTTGTTTTAAGCTCTTGTTTTGATTGAAAACTCTTCTTTGAAATAAAATACGAATTTAAATGGGTGTCTTAAGTAAACCCTTGACTTCTGTCGAAAATAAATAAATACATAAAATGCTTCTTTTATCAAATTTCGTAAAAAAACCGGGATGAACTTCCTGATCCTGATACTCATTTTCCAAGCAGCTTACAATATATGAACACCACATTCTTCAAAACGAAGCAACAAACAAACTGAACCCGATGTAATACCTGCAGAACTGAAGGAACTCCTCTGACTTTCTCACATAAAGCTTAATTGTGTCTTTTCCTACATAAAGCTACACTGGAAATATATTGTAGAGAAAATAAGAAAAGCAACGGTATACAACTCTTTTCTGGCATACCTAAAAACAATTGGGAACAATTCTCAACCTTACCTATATATACATGTGTATCAGCGGAACTTACCTTTCGACACCTTCAGCATTCTCTTTAGACATATGCACTGCTTAAACCACCGTTCTGTACTATATTAGGGGAAGAAGTGGCCGCAAGGACAGCCATTCGTCTAAAAACGATATATTCACTAGGTCATACCATCATTCTAAATTATTTTCGATCAAGGTCAAGTCACGCAGCTTAGGAAAAACCCCCAAGAGATGGCGCACACTAGTGGAACCTAACCCAACTTGCTACGTGCTTCTGCACCATACAGCAGGACTGGGATGATTAAGGTCTTGTATAACATCTCTTGGTTCTATCAGGTTATATGCCTTAAAACTTCAATGCCTTCTGAGCCCGAAGAATCATCAATTGAGAAGATATCATTTGATTTCTGCACTGATGTTATTCTGCGTTGTGGTTGTGGATCCCGGCTAGACAGAGTTGTAGAATACTGATAAAATTTGTGGTTGAGAAATGCGATCTGAATTTATTGGGAAGCAATCAAATAACCAAATAAAAAGTTGCTAAGTAAACAAAACATAACCAAGCAATAAAGAGCGAAATGATAGAATGCAAGAAAAACGTACCTACCTTAAAAGTTCCCACGGTATCATTTCTACTCAAACCTCTTACGCGATTTACCCACAACCTTGTTTATATCATTCAATTATACAACTTAAATAAGGACGAAAAACTAATCAATTTGACTCGTGGCAACGTATTGGCTATTTAGTTTTGGACGTAAATATACGTAGGTATATATTTCCAAACCATTTTTCTGCATGATTACACAAAACTGCTTTCACAAAAGTACAATGTATTGTAATTTATTTAGTTTTTTTATAACTTTTGCAAGACTCTATAAAAATCCTACGCATTTAATGTGCGAACTTTTTCGTCAACTTAAATATTTCATGCTGTGTGCTGAGTTGTGTTTTTCTTTTGTTTGGTATTTCATCAAACTTTAACAAATAAAATTTTATATCATTATTTTATTACCTTTAACATAATAAAGTTAACTGAACATATTTGCATTTCAACATGCTTACAATAAGAAGTATACCTATACTCGTATGATTAAATTCTACGGGTCCTTTTGTCCTTTCCGCTGTTATATACTCTATATAAGGGCCGGAATAGGAATAGAAATGGAATCCTTAATTTAACGACTTCCTTTTTTTTGACCAGGAAGTTAAAGAAAGGGTATTGTCACTCAGTCCCAATAAACTTGCCTCAAATCAAATATGTTTTGTTTTTGAATTTTGTTTTTATTTTACTGTTTGTGTAGATATACCTACATATTTAGTATACACACGAATACAAAAATATAATTTCTTTTGTTATAAATTTGTTGATGTTTTTCAAGAACTAAAATGAATGAAAGAATAAACATTTGTGGCATCACAAATAACACAAAGATGTCCTTAAGCCACCATTTTTATTTTTATTAATTTGACAATTTAACTTGGATAACAGCTTGTAGACGCAATTAATTTTCATATATTTTGCTTTTGTTCGTTTGATATTTTGTGTTGATGGTTGTACTTATTTTGTTTTATTTATATATGTAAGTATATTACATAACTAGCAGAAAGTACCCGGTGTTGCCCGGGCACTCGGTGCACTCAGCCTAGAACGATGTCTATACAGGGTGAGTCATGAGCAATGCGACAAAATGCTAGGGCGTGTAGGTTGCGTTGAGACAAGAAAAAAATCGTATGGGAGGGGGGTCTATTCCCCTCCGTTTAGCCGGGAGGGGCAATTTTCGAAAAAACTGACTTAAAATGGGAAAAAAATTATTTAAAATCAACGGCTTCATTCACAATGCTTTGCGATACGTTTTTGAAAAGCCAATAACTTTTTCTTTCATTTTGTGTTTAAATAAATCTATTCTAAAAAATAGTTTTTGAAATATTAATTTTCAAAGTCAAAATTTTGAAAAAAAAAATTGAAAAAAAATTTTCAAATTCATTTTTCTCAAAATTTTACGTAATTAAGTGCTAATTTTAATTTCAAAATTCAATGCTGTTATTAATTTTAAGTCTAAATAAGAAAACCGGATACAAAAATTTTATGTCGTTCTCAAGAAATTAAAAAAAAACCCAAACCATCTTTTTCTAAGAAAAACATTTATTTTTATTGTAACGAAGCAATTTATTTATTTATTTAGCATTAATCTTAGTTTTTTTACTTTTTTTTTTAATTGGAGTTTTATGAGAACGTAATAAAATTAAATAGTATTGGAATAACCCTGGATTAATATTATTTTCATTGATAACTTCTGAAAACTGACCTGTCAATATTTTTGCCTTGGCCTGCCCGCAGCCCATTATTGGAGTAGCGCCAATCCACACAAAAAAAACAAAACAAATCACAACACCGCTTTAGTTGTAATGTTTGGCTTGGTATTGTTGGACACACTGTGATCGGGCCCCGGTTTTTGAATTCCATTATTAATGGACAATCATACCTGCAATTCCTACGAGACCTTTTACCCGATTTATTAGACAGCGTTCCATTGGTTATAGCAGATACTTTAATCTACCAACAAGATGGTGCTCCAGCACACTACAGCTTACAGGTGAGAAACTGGCTGGATGATCATTTTAGTGACCGTTGGATCGGAAGAAGGGGCCCCACGGAATGGCCGCCTAGGTTACCAGATTTAACTCCCCTAGATTTCTATGCATGGGGATTTATGAAGAATTATGTTTACGAAGTGGAAATAGTATCATTGGAACAACTGAAGGAACGAATTGAAGTCGCTGGAGTCAAATTGCAGGAAAATTTGTCAAGCATAAACTTATGTGAAGCCATTACAAGGAGATATAATCTATGCCTTCTAAACAATGGAGATCATATCGAGAATTTTTTATAAGTACTTCCAATAAAAAACATAGTAAAAATAAAAGGAATAAAAAAAACTAAAAAAACTAAGATTAATGCTACTTAAATTGCTTCGTTACAATAAAAATAAATTTTTTTCTTAGAAAAAGGTGGTTTGGTTTTTTTTTAATTTCTTGAGAACGACATAAAATTTTTGCATCCTGTTTTCTTATTTAGACTTAAAATTAATAACAGCATTGAATTTTGAAATTAAAATTAGCACTTAATTACGTAAAATTTTTAAAAAAAATGAATTTGAAATTTTTTTTTCAATTTTTTTTTTTTAAATTTTGACTTTGAAAATTAATATTTCAAAAACTATTTCTTAGAATAGATTTATTTAAACACAGAATGAAAGAAAAAGTTATTGGCTTTTCAAAAACGTATCGCACAGCATTGTGAATGAAGCCGTTGATTTTAAATAATTTTTTTCCCATTTTAAGTCAGTTTTTTCGAAAATTGCCCCTCCCGGCTAAATGGAGGGGAATAGACCCCCCCTCCTATACAATTTTTTTCTTGTCTTAACGCAACCTACACGCCCTAGCATTTTGTCGCATTGCTCATGACTCACCCTGTATACCTAATCCTTGTTTTAATAAAAAACAAAAATACATTTGGACTCATTTTTTTTTAAATTTGTTTATATAACCTTTCTGGTTCAGATTTACGGTAAATTTAATTTTAATCAATTTGTTTTGGTGCTTGTCTACGATATGCATATTTTTCTCTAACCTATTAGCAACGCCATCTGTACATCATCATTTTCAAAACGGAAAAGGAGTCCCCTATACAGTATAGATTATTATTAAGCCCTCTGCTGGTGATATTAATATCGTAATTGAGGAGAAGCAGGTAGTCAAAATAAGAACTAAGGAATCTTTGCTCTTTAGTACAAACCTGATTACTGCAGCGCCAAAACATGAACTTGACGTTTGACGTCAGATAAAACAGCGATGGCATTTGAATTTGTCACTTCTATAGTCAAAGCTGTTAAATTATTGAATTCATTGTTTGCGCCAAACCTATACCAGACAATTCCCAATGCCTCCAAATAGTTCGCCAACAAACGTCAAATGCTTCACTTTGACTGATTGGGGATGGGACAAAATATAGAAACGTCAATTTACGTCGGATGAGTACGTCCAATGTGAACATCGTCTAAAGGTGACAGATTCAAATAGACATTTGTGAAAGTTATTTGTCAAACAAAAAATGAATTCAATAGCTTGACACCTTTCACCTTAAAGGTGACAGATTCAAATGTCGTCGCTGTTTTTGCGTGAAAAGTCAAAGTGATGCATTTGACGTTTGTTGGCGAACTGTTTGGAGGCATTGGAAATTATCTGGTATAGGTTTGGCGCAAAAAATGAATGCAATAATTTGACAGCTTTGACTATAGGGGTGACGGATTTAAATGCCATCGCTGTTGTATCTGACAGTAAAAAGCAATTTGTCAAATCATTTTAAGTCAAACGTCAAACTCATGTTTTGGCGCTGCAGTAATCAGGTTTGTAATAAAGAGCAAAGATAACTTAGTTCTTATTTTGACTACTTGTTGCGCATTTCAACTTTATCATATACGTGTAGCGCAGCAGTAGTCAAGTTTGTACTTATCCAACATGATCGCTTAAAAACAGAAAATATTAAGAATTTATGACCGAATTTCGCATCTCCTCAATTCGATACTTATGGTGACTACGTAGTAGTGCTTTTTCACTTCATCATATACGTGTAGCGCAGTAGTAGTCAAGTTTGTACTAAAGACCAACGATAACGTTTTACTAATTTTGACTACTCGCTGCGCATATCAACTTTACCAATCCTCAATAAGTTTAACAATGGTAGGTATGACAGTTGGGCGAAATGCCCGTGAAATATTTTGTGAGCTCTCTTTAATATTCACTGATGACAGTTGTTAGAAAAAATTGGAAACGTGAAACGTCGAAATGGTAAGAAAAATTACTTTAATTGTTCGCCGGGCAAAAGTTTTTTTAAAAATTAACCCAGTTTTAAAGTGTATTTTGTTATTTTTAACATCCTAAAACCTAATGAACAGTTAAAAGTAATTTTTACAATAAATTTTAGAAAAGAATAGTTTGTTGTTA
The DNA here is from genome assembly GCA_951217065.1 of Baccha elongata. Lineage (NCBI taxonomy): Eukaryota > Metazoa > Arthropoda > Insecta > Diptera > Syrphidae > Baccha > Baccha elongata. The sequence goes on along the minus strand of OX578272.1, from coordinate 61,519,801 downwards.
TATGTGTTTTACCACAGTAACAATATAACAAATAAACTTACAAAACTACTCTTTTATATAGTAGTAGGATAGTAATTCAAATAGTATATAGGCAATAGGCTCACGGGAAGTGATGTGTAAACATCACAAGTAATAATGCTTTCTCACCGTAAAAGTATTCAACAATTATATTATTTTTAATTATATATAATCCATAATGGACCTGTGACTTCACCCAGATGAGTGAATCAAAATTCTATAATTAATTTCTGGACTTTTGAGTTTTGACCAACCCAGGTGCTCCAGAAGTTCATAATTTTCCCTTGCAAAGTATATAATGAAAAGTTACACAGTAAATAAGTTATTATGTGTCCCTTATTCCACCATAGGAAATTCCTTATTTATAAAAATTCCCCAAGCCGCTTGCAACAAGAAAGAGACATTTATTATCATTTGCTTCCAAGATAATCATCCATAAATAAAAAACACGTATTTTTTGTCGAAGGTTTATTTAGTAGTTATATTTGATTTAATAAACTAGCTGACCCGGCCGTTATTGTAATTAAAATAATAACTACTAACTTTGGTCAATTCAAATTCTTTATTAAAAAATTCTATTAAATTCAATACAAATAATTGAAGTTTAACTATATGTATATTTTTTTTTTTTTAGTCTTATTCTCGGGCGCGTTACACGTACAAAACGGTAGGTTTGCCGACTTGTGAGCACGCTGCATATACAATTAATTGACCATGTGACAAACAGGGGAATTCTAGATTGATGCCAAAAACATTAAGCGATTGTCCTTGTGATTTATTTATTACCAAAGCTAAAGTGAGACGATCAGTAAGTTGAAAACGTCTAAATTCGAATAGCAGATCGTTCCGAATAAGCGGAATTCTCAGAATGGGAACATCTTGGCCTTTAAACTTTCCCCTCAAAATCGTGGCTTGAATTATATTTGATTTTAAATTCTTCACAGTCATAATATAATAAACAACAAAATTATGACTGAAATTCTTTTTATCTAAACCTAAAGAATTCATAAATTCTATGGGGTAGATGGTGGTATCGTTTTCATCATTCACTGAGTCGATGGACACGTATGAATTTATTTCGTGAATGACGCAATTTAAATAATCTACATTCTTGTTTTTCGCAGCCAACATCGCTCATGCAGTCAGTCAATCATGCTCATAATTGAGGAGTATATTTGGAAAACACTCATAATGAGCTCTTCCAGTGTAGTTGTAAAGTTTGCAAAAATTAGGTGGAAAACCAATCATGCCGGTGATTGAGTTTACTGGAATCACACCATTGTGAACAATTGCCAAGAAAACCCTGCAGTGAACACATCGGCGGAGCAAGTGTATGTGTCGCTCGGGGCAATACCAATTGTTGCCACCCCTTCTAAAATTAGTTTTTCAGTTTTTGTTTTTAATTTCTCTGCATTTAAAAAAAAAGTAAAGAACAGTTGTGAAATTTTCTTTCTTAGATGTATTCTTCAAGCAGTCGAGATTCAGAATGTCCGGTAGTTTTAAAATGTAGGTACTTCAAGTTTTTAAAGATTTTAGACGTCAAAAATATTAATTTTAATACAAAATAAAAACAAGAAGATTAATTTTTTTAAGTTTTTACAAAATTACGATGATAGCGAAGACGAAAAAGTGGGTCTGAAAATTTTGTCTGTCTGTCTGTCTATATGTCAGTCTGTATGTATCAGCACCAACAGCCTAAACGGCTTAAAAGATTTACTTCAAATTTGGTATGTAGGATTTGTAGACCATCCTTAAAGGAGGAATTGAAATTTTTTTTTTTTAGCTCAAAAAATAACGGTACCTGCCATATAACGGTTCGGGAAAAGCTTAATTTTCTCGAAAACGGCTCCAACGATTTTCTTGAAAAAAAAATTCTGATGGTTTCGGTCTGATTATTATTAAATTTAATTTTATTTTCGTGGCAACTTGCCACAAAAACATGTACGTGCGACCCAGTCGTGCAGCACAATATCTAGTTCGTGCGACCCAGTCGTGAATTTGATTTTTTATCGTTTAAAAAAAAAAAAACATTTTTTTAACATAAAGTACAAAATCCAATATTACACTGAACTTAAAACAACGTATAATCAAAAGAGATACGATTTTTTTAATCAATGCCACTTTAAAAACGCAATTTAATCGCTTAATTTTTTTTTTTTTTTTTAATTTACCTAGTAACAGAAAAAAATTGTTTCAATTTTGAATTAAGGTAAGGTAGGTGAAACAAATAAGACCCGGCGCCTAATAGTGGACAGAAAACAACAAAATCAACAATTAACGGGACTTTTTACTTGCGATTTTAGGTACTATAAGGCAAGTTATTCGTGCAAAAAAAAGTTTTTAGATAACAATCAAACATGACATTACGATGATAGAGAACACGAAAAAAGTAGGCCCGACAATTCTGTCTGTCTGTCTGTCCGTCTGTCAGTCTGGATGAAACACAAAATCGACGCCTACATCAGCCTAAACGGTTGGGCCGATTTTCTACAAACTTGGTACTCTGAATTTTTAGAGTAATATGCACAGGCGTATTTTTGATTTTTATTCTAGGTCTGAAAATAACGGTACCTGCGAAATGAGGGACAACCACCGAAGGGTTGTCAAACTTCCTGATTACATATCACACTTGTTGGTAGATAATATTAGGGCTAATTATTTTCGTTATCAAATGACGTAAGTATTTATGTCGCTAACTCTGTTTTAGAACTGATTTGAAAATATATTTTTTGAAAGACTGCTGGTAGGCTAAAAGCAATTACAGACATAAGGATTGAAATTCAGAAACATCTTATTTTATAAGACTAACGGGACATGATATGTAGAAAATTTAAACATCACAATTTAGCTTATAGTTTATACTGTACAAGAACAAGTATCTACTTAATTTGCAGATACAGTGCAGATATCAAGAATAAATAATTAAAGTTAGAGTGTTCTATTAACTTTAATTCGAAGTTTTGATTATTTTATGATACAAATCTGACCCTTGGATTGGCTTTGAAGTCTCTAACTAATTCACTTAACACTTCAAATCTAGACGACCATGGATGTGCCCCACTTTTTTTAAGGCAATCCTATACTAATCTATAGGGTATTAAAGGACCTTTCATTTCATAAGCAAATGGATTAAATAATAATAATGAAGGTAGATTATCTACATTTTACCACTTCTTTAAAGCTGGCAATCCTATAGTTGGAACCATTTGAAAGTAGGCAATCCACATTTTTTTCGTTCTTTGTGTCATATTCTATCAGCTAATGGTCAATTTTTACGAATGACAAATGAGGGTAGTTTATCAAAAAAAACTTAGTTAGAGATTACATAATTTAACACTATCGGAACTACTTTAAGCTAGGCAACCCATGTTCGTTTGGTTAGTGAATAAATGACATATAATACTTGCCACCATCAAATAACAGATGAGGGTAGATATGTCTTATACCGGATCTTGTACTGTGTGTCCTTCCTTGGGCCAATATACGAATGCATCGAACCCATAATTTTGGAAATTCAACTATACACTGCTGGTCACTTGAATAGGTTCAACTTTTGTCGCACCTTACTAAGCATCTCTTTATATCTAATACAATAACTCAATTTTATTTCATATGTACCGAAAGAAAATAAACATATTCTGTGAAAAAATATTAGTGTGAAACCAACTGTTATTCCTAAAAATTTACTTTATTGAATTCATTGACAGAAAAAAGCAACATTTTTGGTTCATTTGAATAGGTTCAACATCTTTGGTTCGCTCTTGTATTTTTAACTGTACGAATTTCGTGTAAGAATTAAGGAGGATATTCTGTTATAGAAATGATTTAAAAAATATATTTTTTGAGAGACTGCTGGCATTCTAAAAACCATTACAGAGGTAAAGGTCAAAATTCAGAAGGCGATATTTTAATGTTTTGCAAAAATCAGAGTTTCAATAAAGAAACAGAAATTACGTCTTTCCAACAGGTTAAGCCAAGTATTCTGTTTACTTTAAATCATTTTTTTATTCAGAAAACGTTCCGAAAGTCAGTCGATTCTGAGTTTGATAAAACTTCTTACAAAGCTTGATTGTATTATATATAAAGAGAGGCTTATAGTAAGGTGCGACAAAAGTTATACCTATTCAAGTGACCAGCAGTGTAATTTTTCAAGTTATGCGTGCACACACGTACGGCAGTTTCTTTTCGTGCGGAGTAGAAAAGTAGCAAATAGGATTCAACGACCCTTTACATAAAAAAAAACAAGTGAGAAAAAAACTTCTGTATTTTTTTCTTGGCCGAAACACATTTAAGTAATAATAGCCCATTTTTAAATTTAAAAATTCTTAAATGCAATGTATAAAATTTGTTTCTGTCCTTTCTACGTAAATGAACCTTATTGTTCTTCGTATAAATAGTTTCAAATTTTCAAATTTTGCTGTTATTTCATCTAAATTTATTTCACTCTTCGTTAACCTTTTCTTCATAGTTTAAATGTAGGTTATGTCCCAATAAGTCTAAACGCGTCGGCTTCATTAAGTAGGTAATCTTATATATAAAATTCTCCTGTCACGGTGTTTGTAATCTATCTCCTCCGAAACGGCTCGACCGATTTTCGTCATCCGAAGCATGCATATCGGCCAGGGTGGAGAATCGGACAACATCTATTTTTCATCCCCCTAAATGTTAAGGGTGGTCCACCCCTAATTTTTTTTTTTTTTTGGACAATTTTTTTTTTTTTAATTTTTGTATGATACAGCATACAAAAAAAAATACAGCCCTTAATTTTCACCCCTCTACGATCGATCAACCCCTATTTTTTATATGTCAATTAAAAACTTTAATTTATTTTGCAAGGATTTTTTTTTTATTTTGTCATAACTTAGAATGAAAAAATTCATATTACTCTGATCAACCCAATTTAATTTGATCTCCCGCCCTCACCGGTCGACAACTGATCAATTATCAATCGATCAGTTATCCCCGTCAGGTGTCACCACTCATTCAGCAAACATCACGGAGTACGGATGAGGACGAAGTCGGTCTACTCTCTCACTCACTATACATTTTTCAGCCATTTCTTTTGGTTTTATTTTTGCATCTATCGTAGCAGTGACTGTTATACGTATTATTTTAATTTTTCTGTGCAACTCTGATGTTAATTTTACTATCATCGTAAATTTATCATTAATTTCCAGTGCAATAATTATTTATCTACAATTTATTAATCTGACTAAAAATAGTTTTAACTATCAGTTAATTATTAATTGATCTCATGTAAATAAACACTGAGTAAGAATTTTCTCTTAAGCGATGCACAGCTCGCAAACTGTTGAGACTTCAAAAAAAAAATCAAATAACAAAATGTTGTAACGGCTCACCTTCTAGACGTCGGGACTTTTAGTATGTTAACTCCTTCAGCAGCCTGGACAATATTTCGAAGGAACAACTTTTTTCTAACTCACGACCTTTCATTACAGTATGTATAGCTGAGTGGCGCGATACGGTTTCCGCCCTCTATCTCAAAACAGTTGAGGGCATGAAAAAAATATTTTTCACGAAATTTGTCGCAAATTGTATGCTCTACAATTTTGATAATAGATGTCAGCATCACTTATTTGAGAGAAACCGAGATAATCGCGAAACACGCGGTTATTGTTACTTTTGACATTGAATAACTAACTTTTCGTAGTTCTGGGTCCGAGCCCTGAGTACATCTAATGTTTTTACAGGGGTCCTGCTCCGGCCTCTTGCGGGGAAGTGACAAATTTTCCAAAACTATAATTGTCATGAAAAGTGCATCTCATCTTAGTCGTTCATTTCGACGAAATATTTGTAGAATCAATCTTTGTAGAACTAACAACGCAGACAAAAGGATTGGGTGTATGTCACTAGGCCGTGGTTCTTCGGAGCCGTCAGTGCCATTATCCTTTGCACACAACTTTTAGTACGCCAATAATGAAGCTGTATACGAGTTTCCAGGGTGACTCCTTATTTTGCCTTAAATCAATAGGTACTATGTTAGCTTACTATGAAAATAATGTAAAAAGAACTACAAGTGTTTTAATTAAAATTATGTATTCGCTCTTAATTTTTTGTGCGTTTATGAAAAAAGTTTGTCCTCTGTATATGGCTTAGATTTGGGAACACCATGCTTTTCCCACGGACAACTTTATGTGGTATGTTCTCGCGTGGGGAAACCATCCAGTTTGTTTGTGTTGGCTAAAGACGGACTAACCAAGAATATTGTACACTCTATTGCACTGAGAGATTAATTTTTTTTTCAACTGCCATAATTGATAGTAACAATGTAAATAATTATTTTTGATGTTAAGATAGCTATCAGAAATTATAATTCAAAATATAGTCGTTATTTTAATAAATATTAATTCATTAACCTAAATAAAGCATACTTTTATTGCTTATAACGCTTTCGATTATAAATACATCCTCACACACTTATAGTAGATAGTTATTTTTATTGAACTAAAAAAATGTTTCCTAGGAATAATAAATATAAATGACGAAACAATATTTGCCGAGTCAGCTTATTTTAATTTAAAATTTCAAAAAATAATGTTTTTTTTTAATTAAAAGCTTTGCGAAGTAAGAAGCACCAAAATTCACAAAATTATGCAAAAGTATGCACTTAATGTCCAAAAATAGTGTGAAGTTGCAGGGATGGCCCATCAAGTCGACTGTTTTCCAATTTTTTTTTTTAGTTATGAATAAATTTGAGTAAATAACGAAACATCTTAAACGTACATAGTGCAACCAGTAATCACAAATTAAAAGTTGTAAGTAACGAACTAGGTGATACGAAGTTCACCGGGTCAGCTAGTAAATAAATAAAAATGTTATATTTTAATATGGAACAAACAAAAACAAGTGTTTTTTTTACTTCTTTAAATTATTTAAGACTTATGTTTTTGTTCCATTAAGTGGCTGAAAAATTTTTTTGTTGTTGAGATGATTAAAATATCTGAAAATCATCAAGTTAATCAATACAAAAACTCCAATAGAAATTCTTGTAAATTTACAACCGTGATCTTGCTGGAATAGTTCACAAAGTTATGTAAGCTATGAGCTAGAATAATCTTAGAAATTGCTTTTTGGTGGAAACAGGTTAGCACCAGGGCAAAAGAACAAAAATAATGATATCTCAAAGTAGGTTATTTTTTGCTAAATAATGTACCTATGGTCGCAAATTTTAGGAAATTTTGTCAGCTACATTTTTTATCTAATTTTTTTTTGTACGGCGCACCCTAATTTTTTGGTTTATTTTTATTAGTTTGAAGTCTTCTACTTGGTTGAATTTTTTATTCAATGAATTTTCACATATACCTACATAGAATTTGTATCTTTAATACATTTTTGATTATGATGTTGTCATAGAACTAAGTTTTGGATGTAGAATGTAGATTGGTTTTATTTAAAAAAAAAAAAAATTGTATCATCATGGCCAATGGCCAAACTAGTTAACATCAAGTACTGGGAATTTTGTTACCGGCCGTATGTTGATCCTAGTCTTCATTATAGTTGATCTTGTCTGTCTGTTTTTTTTTTTAGTTAATGAGGGAAATGTATGCTTTGTCACTTCAGATTTCTTTCAGCTTTTCACTCTTTGAACAAAATTTCATGAATGCTAAATTCCACGAATCCCTTGTCAGATGATTTCCAATTTTAATTTTAATAGGTCTGCTTCTGAGGAACGTCCCATTTCTTTCTTTAAAGCAAGCAAGATCACTCATGAGTGTAGCTGTGTAGCTATTCCCTTAGCTCAATAATTACTTATATATCAATCGTTGTCATTCGTTATATTGTATCTTCTTAAGCACTGCTCATACAAACACAAATCATGATATAGTTGTTGAATATCATTTACTACTGTATGTTGTTTATATTTCTCTTGAAAACTTTATAGGTACAATATAATCTAGTTGAGCAATTACATAAAAATGCATGTTTTAAAGATTCTTATCGAAGAATAATTATCCATTTCTATTAATTTTTTTTTTTCTAAACAAATTGCGTACTAACCCTTAATTTTTTTATTTGTCACGGAACCATATGAGAATATTTGCAAACCTCAACACTTGAGCCACAATAGAATTTCGACTTTTTAAATAAGCCAATAAATCCCAAATAATTTTTTTTTATTAAATTTTCATTTAATCAGAATTTTTTATTTGTAATAATAATTAAATTTTAATTTTTACATTGTTGTTAACTATTTACATTTTGTTTCTTTAGTTTTAATATTCGTTACATTAATTATCTACTTTCTCTTTATTTTTGTAAAGGAAATATTTATTTAATTTTGATTTTACGTTTGTTTTTTTTTTTTTTGTTTAGTTATTTTTTTTTTGTCACAACTTTTTTTTATTCGTATTTTTTTCGTTTCTATCAGTTTTTTGTTTAAAAAAATTAAAATTATATTAAATAAAATTTTATATACAAAAAGTCTAATTTTTCCAACTGGAATACATTCGATAAGCTAGTCACGTCTTTTGAAATGCCAACACTACTAATATTAATAGAAGATAATAGAAATTGTGCCTGTTGATGACTGCTGAAGACATGATCGCTGACGCCGAATATTCACCTACAATAGAATACAATGTTTCAATAAGTTACTTTTTATAGAACATCAATGTGTTTAATGTTTATAGCTTACCACTTAATACGTGGAGATCAACTGTCACCGGTGCACTATTCGATGGGCTGCATGTGTAATTTCCCGAGTCCTTTTTCTTCACATACGGTATGATCAAGGACCCTATCTAAAATTTTATCAAAAATAGAAAAGAAGATTTGTTGTCACCTTTATTGGCGGATGGGCAAGTTAAATAATAATACACACCCTTACCGTATTCTGTTGATCCGTATGATTGCCAAAGATATTGCGATCGATTTGCATGAACCAACCTTGTTTGTTATCATTCATAATTTGCTTTGTTCCTTGGAACCAGATGATGTACGATGGTGGTTCTAGGGAGCCTCTAACTATACAATGGAGGGCGACCTTACTGCCGGCTTTAACGAACCGATTATGATCTCCAATTAGTTCAGTTCTTGGAACTAAAAAAAAACATAATTTCATTATATTGTTCGATTAATATACCTCTGCATCTAGGGTCAACTCTTACCAATAACTTTAAGATAGACTCTCGCACTCATTTTCGGTTCTGTAGAAACTTGACACTCGTACCAGCCCATATCATTCTCACTGACATATTTTATTTGCAATGACCATGTGAACTCGTTTTCTCCTTTAAATATTGACTGGAAGCGCTGGTCAGCTATAAAAGTTGTTTGGTCAACTGTGAGAATGTGATCATCACGGACTCGAACCCAAGAGACGGGCTTGTTAAGCAGGCGACGGATCTAGAAAAAAAATATGAAGTTACTTATTTGAAACTGAATACTTTATACAAAATAATATGATCTTCAGAAATAAGTATGTATCCCTTTAAAAGAAATTAAACTTCCGATAACTAAATAAAATAAAAAAATAAAAATTTCCGTTATAACGAGTGCGTTAAATTTATTTTGTTTTTATTTCATCGTTAATTAATTGAAATTTCGAGTTATTTCGTGTGTTAGCGATAATTCATTGATACTTATTGCTATTTGGTGTTTATTAATAGGGGGAAAGTCAATAACAAAATGTCTAATTTAAAGCTCTAATTTATCTTTTAATAATGCAAAACTTTAAAAACTAAAAATTATATAATATGTATTGTCACTCGGGTAGATGGCAGCAAAACCATGTCCTAATTTATTCCAATAATTAGAAAGCAATGTACCAATGTAACGAAGTAAAATTTAATATGAATAAAACTATCTATCTATCTATTTTTTTTTTTTTTTTTTTTTCAAAATAAAAGGGATTTAAAAGACTTAAGAACATCCGGATAAAACCGTACCAGTTTCTGGGGTATATGGAAAATTGAAAATTTTGCCAGAGATTATGTACTCTGAAACTTAAAATGAATTTTTGTTTAACTACGATTATTTGCCTCGTATATATGTTAATTGGTTAAATGCTGACGATAAGTTTAAAACTAACGGGCAGCAAACTGTGAATGAGCACTTGGGAAGATTGAGAAGGCCACATTGTAGTAGAAACGCAGTCGATGTAAAACATATGGAAAGATTATTTCAACCAACTACTAAATAGTAATAAAAGCCAAGATTCCGCCATCGAGCAGCTTCGAGAACTTAACATGGTAAGTAATCTAGAATCAACCACCAGCCTATCATACCGTTTTTATGTCCAGATGTCTGAAAGTCACTTTTTTTTAACAGTTTTCTTATGAAACTGTACCTGTATGGCCCGTTTCGCGGGTTAAGGGTATTTTAACTTCCGGATTTTTTGTCCCAAGGGAATACCTAGTTATACGAAACCTATAATGTTCTATTCCAGACTATATAATCTATCTTTGTGCCAAATTTCATCCTGGTCCGCTTTGCTGTTCAGGCGTTATTAAGTAACAAACATTCATCCAAACATTCACATTTATAATATTAATATTAAGAAAGATGTACATAATTAATATAAATGTACACGTTCACATTCTTGCGAAAGACGAATAGAGAAATATTTTGTTTGTGTTTTCAGATATAAGTCATCCTTATAAGGTATCACGTATTAACTCATTTATGCTATGTTTTTAAAAATACAATACGTTTTATTTCAGAAGCTTTATTAAGGAAGCTTTTGACCTAAGTATAACCAACAAATACAATAATATATTCTTTAAAACTCAAACAGATTCTATTTATCCTGTTATTATGTATAAAAGTCAATATCAATATGTATTTACTTCAATAAAGTACTTGTTATCATTTGAAGCCGATTCAAATTTTGCATTGTGCCTGAAGTGTATTTGATTTCTCTTAGAATATTTTGAATACAAAATGTTCGTTTGTAAAGTCACAAAATGCTTAGATGGTAAATAGGTACATCTAACTAATGGACAAACCAATTCAAGTTTCCACCCTACGAATAGTCTTAAGCCAAACCACAAACTACAATATTGACACAAGCATTCGAAAATCACCAATTTGTCTATGTTGTATACCTACATGTGTACCTAATACCAAACCACTGAGAAAAGGAAAATTTAATAATTCCTTTCATTCTTTTGATGTTTTCTTTAGATATCTGTATATATGTATGTACCTAGTTATAATCTACCTTTGGGCAGTTTTATCTCAAAATAAACATTTAGAATCTTTTCGAAATCCACATAGAAATGAAAATACAAAATCTTCTTTTCAAGTCTAATCCCGAGAAATCGAACAAGCTGTGTGTTTTCCTTTAAACATTTTTATTCAATGCGGCTTAAGAGCGAGGAATCCCCGTTCCAAAATAAGGGACATCCTCTTTGTATCCAATCATATACAGTTATGGAAAATCAAACTAATTGAAGACACAGTATTTTATTCTCTATTGAAAATGTTTATTGAATTGAAAGGAAAATAAGGGTTCCTGTGAGTCAGGAAGCTTCTAACATTGATATCATTTATTTCTTGTGTATATACCTACGCCATGCCATGGTATATGACGAGTGATACCAATTTTTCAATTATCGAATATCAATGAATCGTAAGATATAAATAAATTTATCGAGATAGAAAAACTGAAATCACAAGTGACCAACCGGATGCATTCAAGACAAATTTCCGTTCAAACGCACAAAAAGATCATTATAGTGGCTTCTCGTGAAGCCTGATGTGGGTGGAGTATATCTATACTATTATTCCTTACTCATGCCTTTTCCCAAGCAAAGAAAACTCACATCCTGGAAAATAATAATTGGAGACTGATTCTTTTATTCAATATTTTGTAATTTTAAAAAAAGAAAAGAGATTGCTACTATAATACTTAGGTATACCTTCTAGATGTTTTTCTTTCAATCTTCTTCTGATTTTTTTAACCAAAAAAAAATTCTAAAGGAAAGGTAAGGACATTGATTGTATCTCCTTAAAGAAAAAAAAGAAAAAATGTGTCTATATTTATAGTGAAACGTTCATTAAATGATATTTTTGTGGGCTATTCAAATTGAATTAAAATCCGAAACATTTTTTTTTATAATCAAAGACACTTTTGTTATTGCGCAACAACTAAGACTTTTTTCGAAATAATTACATTTTGAGAGGATTTATTATTCTTTGATTTCTATACGGCTGGCTCACCAAGAAGCCAAAACTAACTGCACAGAGACTTTAAAAACTGACAGCAGGAACAGGGTTCAAGTTGTAAAAGCTTTCAAGGCACATTTTAATATTCTTTTGAATGTAGAACAGGCTCGTTTAATAAAAGCCTTGATATGGGATCGATAGATGATAATACTAGTCGTTCTTACTAAACGCCAATGTTTAACACAATACACGATAAATTAATGCATTTCTGAAACGAAATCTGAATGCAAGCGGATCGAAAACTGGTGTTTTTATTCCTGGTTGTATTATTGGCTTTGAAGATTGCAGTTCTACCAACTTCATTACAAAAAAAAAAATTCAAAAGCAATAAAATTAAATGTCGAACTAAGAAAGTTTTGGCAAGTTTTCTTTATTTGATCAAGAAATGTTGATGATGTAATCAAGTTTTATGAAATAAAATTGCGAAACATTTTGGAGAACATTCCAACATATTGGTATATTCGATAGCTACCTTAACTCGCAAACCAGCTAACTCCATATTTTTCGAAACTAAGTTTTCGTTTTTATTTTCTTTGTATTTTATTTGGTAAGGAAGCTACGAAAGAAATGAAAATATACAATTAAAATAATAGACCTATATAATGCAGTTTTTAGTTTTTAAAATACTTCAATGTCCCAAAGGTAGTAAAAATTTCTGGTCATTTGTAAAAAAATGTGGGCAACACTACGTCATCGTCAGTTCCTACGCTCGTTTCTAATGACACTCCTTTTGTAAGCTCGATTGATAAAGCCAATCTGCTTGCAACACAGTTTCCTGTTTATCGATGCTGCCAATGAGTTACATGGCTCCTCCTGTACTTCAAAGCGTAAAGGATTCTATGGGACGAATCTTTTTTCGCACTCGTTCAGTTGCTAGAGTCCTAAAAGATCTTGACATTCACAAATCCGCTGGCCCAGATAGTATCCCCGCTATTGTTCTGAAGAGGTGTTCTTCAACGCTGTCAAAACCACTGCGTAAGCTTTTCCATCTGTCCTATTCTACTGGTCTCTTTCCGAGTGGATGGAAAACTGCATTTGTCCAGCCTGTCCCTAAAAAAGGTGAATCCTCCTCCCCCTCTAACTATCGTTCAATTGCACTTACGTCCCTTCTTTCCAAGGTAATAAAAACGCTGATCAATTTTCAGCTTAAGAAATATCTTGAAGAACGGAAGCTTCTTAATGACCGGCAGTATTACTTTTGTTGCAATAGGTCCACTGGTGATCTCATGGTTTATCTCACCGAACAGTGGAATAAATCTTTACATCGTTTTGGAGAAAGTAAGATTATTGCACTTGATATTTAAAGGCATTTGATAGAGTTTGGCATCAAGCTCTCTTATCGAAAATGCGTGCTTTTGGTATTGATGAATCTCTTCTTTGTTGGGTTAGAAATTACGTTTCGGACCGTTCAATTCAAGTAGTATTGGACGGGTTCAAATCTGATATCCACATAATAAATGCTGGTGTGCCCCAGGGCTCCGTTTTGTCTCCGACGCTCTTCCTTATTTTTATAAATGATCTTTTGTCTGAAACTTCTAACCCACTACATTGTTTCGCTGATGACAGTACCCTCTGCTTTTCATATTCGTTTTTAGATTCTCATCCTTGTTCTACAGATGTGGACTACCAACGGCAGCGTATGATAAGCTCATTAAATTCTGATATTGACAGCATTGTTCAATGGGGATTTAAAAACCGTGTAGAATTTAATGCTTCGAAAACTCAATGCTGTCTACTGTCGCACAAGCGTAACCCTCCCCCAATGCCACTATCAATGGGTGGTACTTGCATCGAGGAGATTGGACAACTATCGGTCCTAGGTATGTGCATCACAAACCACTTGCTGTGGAGTGATCATATATTTGATATCGCCAAAAACGCTGCTAAGTGTTTAGGTTTTCACCGACGATGCAAGAAGTTTTTTACCCCTTCTGATCTGGCTACAATTTACAAAGCTTTTATTCGTCCCAAACTTGAGTATAACTCTCATATTTGGGCTGGAGCCCTAATAACGTACTTGAGTTTTCTGGATAGAATTGAAAAAAGAGCTCTAAAAATGATAGGAGATCGTTCTCTCACCGAGACATTTGCTTCTCTTGAACACCGCCGCAAGGTGTCATGCCTGTCATTGTTTTATCGTTATTTTTATAAACAATGCTCTAGTGAAATAGCCAGTTGCATTCCTCCCCTTAAACAATTCAACCGTAATACCCGTACTGCTAGGAATGCCCATCAGTTTACCCTTGAGCTCAATTTCGGACGTACTGTTAGGTACAGAGATTCTTTCTTTAGCCGCACTACGCGAATGTGGAATGCTTTACCAGACACAGTATTTCCCACTCATTGCAGTGTGCAGACATTCAAAACCAATGTGCATCGGTTTCTCCTTTCTTATCCTATGCTCCTTTCCTAATTGCTCGCACTGTGTTTAATCATTATAAGGGTATTCATAACCCCTTTAGTGCGCGCTCAATAAAAAGTTATGGAATACCTATAACTAAATTCGACGGTTTTAAATATCTCCTCCGGAGTTAGCCGTTTTGGGATTACCTGGGTTTGGAAATTAAGGTATCGTTATGTAAAAGGAAATCAAATTATTAATGTCGATAGATATATTATAATAGTCAAAATATAATTTGAATTGATTTCGACAGCAAGATTATTAAGTTTTTCAAAGTTAGCTTTGCGAAAATTAAATTTTCGTGCTATATAATATTAACTTATGTACCAGAAGATAATAAAAATTAGAGTTTGATAGTTTTAGTTGTCTAATGTTAAAAGAAGATGGCACACATCTGTGGTGTTCTTTTCGTAAGAAAAAACAGCGTTTAGCGATGTGAAATTTTATCATTTAGAACATATTTTTACGATGAAAGTATTCTTTTCATATATAGATTGGACTCCCAAACATTTCAGATTAATATGACAAAGAAGCAAGTGCGTTGGTTTGAAACCGTTTTTCATACCAAATAATAAAGCCACCTTGATCGTTGGCATGACAGTTCGCCAATTTAATTAATGTATTAAAATAAGAATATCCGATACAGATTTTTTGGAAGTTTCATAATTCTACTACAATAGTTTCAATAAAAATGGAATTGCTTTGCTTATTACGCATTTTCTGATGAAGAAGATCGACCAGAAAGTAAAATAAAATGCACGACTGGGTTGCACGAACTTACTCTTGTAGCATGTGTACAGTATGGGACTATAAAAATTTTAATTTATTAAATTCTGAAGAAAGAAAAATATCAGAAAATGGCCTAAACGTGAGATCAAGTTGTATGGCAGCTATATCATTAAACGGTTATTTTGCCAAAAACTGTGAATGTGATCTTATGTTAAATTTAAATTTAAAATCTGTACCGAATTTCAAAGGAATCGGATCAGCCGTTATCAAGTTATGCCCAAATTTGTAAAAACCGTTAACATCAAATCTCCGTTATGTGCATTTTTAACCAAAAACCTGAAATGCAGTTATATTAAGAGCACTTATAACGTTCACAAAGTTTTATCAAAATCTTTAGAGTTATTTTCGAGAAAATTTGGAAAAGCTAAAACCATTATATGGTTACCCGTTATAGGCGGGCGAAAACAAAAATTAAAATTTTTCCTCTAAGGAATCACCAAAAAGTAAGTACTACACACGAAGTTTGAAAAAAATGCGTTCAACCGTTTATTCTGTAGCTCGGTGAACATACAATTGAACATCCGCACGTACCCACATCCGCACATCCGATAACAGAAGAATATCAAGAATATTCATAACATAACCACACTTTTTGAGTGATTAAAAAATAGTGTGAAACAATTTGTTGAGAAAATAGTTATCCAATATGATAAATTTACCTACATGTACCTAAAGGGACACCAATCAAAAAAAAAATAGGTAAAACTATATATAGGTATCTACTAAAAGGCAAGTTATGCATTAATGCAAAAAAAATTTGGAGATAACAATCAGACATGACATTACGATGATAGCGAAGATGAAAAAAGTTTGTCTGGCAATTCTGTCTGTCCGTCCGTCTGTCTGTCTGTCTGTCCATCTGTCTGTCTGTCTATATGTATGGCTGTATGTCAGTCTGTATGTATTAGCACCTACAGCCTAAACGGCTCAACCAATTTACTTCAAGTTTTGCTACATTGCAAAAAAAAAAAAAACATTGGAAGCCTATTAAGGATATACCTCCCATAGAACCGTTATTTTTTTCTTGAGCTACCTCATAAACGGGTTAATCGATTTTAAACCAAACATTTTTTTTTAGGTGTTTTGAACAAATTTCAATACCAATATTTTGCAAAAAAAAGCTTAATTTTAGTTTTAATTAATTTTTTAATTTATTTTTTTGTAAATTCGATATTTGTTAAACGACATCACAAATTTTTTTTTATTTTTTGTGCATAAAATGAGAACAATTAAGCACTTAATAATGGCGTTCTTCAAATTTGTTAAAAAACTTTTTTATAAAAAATATTAAGTAAACATCGATTTATTTAAAAACCGCATAAACGATTTTGGAACAATTTTTTGGTAAACATACATACTTTGATTTGTGCTTAAATGTTTGTAACAAGAAGTTTTAGCACTTTTCTGAAAAATTCATATGATTTTTTTTCCTTTGCTTAGGTATATTTAAAAAAAATATTAAATTTTATTTTATTTTCGTGGCAACGTGCACCACAAGAGCAAGTTCGTGAGACCCAGTCGTGCACTTTATTTTTTCTTGGATCAAGTATTTCTGAATTAGCTATAAGCGAAAAACTGAAAAGGGAGATTTAAAGCCCCTCCGCACCCTCTTGCGTTCAACCTAGGATCTGGGACTTTAAGTTTGTTTACCTCATGGCTATACGTTTTTTTCCAAAATTTTAAAAACCCATTCATTAAAACAACTTTGTTTAAAAATAAAAATTAAATGACGAGATTTCTGGATTTTTAAAAAGGTATCAAAGAACTAATACGTGTTACTGTTATTTTTTAATATTTTGTTTCTGTTTTATGTCAAGTTTTTAGAAAATTGTCCCTCCCAGCTAAACTGGGGGTGATAGAACCCCTATCATACATTATATTTCTTCCCTTGGTAAGTGATTGATAAGTGGGAAAGTGAGATACTTTGAGGTTGAATATCTGCTGAGCCAATCGACTTATAAAACTTTGGTGTTTTAATATAAAATTCATTGTTTTGTTTTTGTTTGTCACCTAAGTTGTGTTTAATTTAAGAATTTAAAATATAAAATAAAAAGAATAAAATTAACTAAAATTTGTTTTTTGTTTTTAAATAATTTAATTTTTAAAAATCGATTTAACTGAAAGTCAGTGCGTCTTATGGCAGATCTTCGAAAAAACCCAGGAATTTCAAATCGGGACCCGACTACCTCTTCATAGAGGCCCCGTATTGTAACATCTGTCATTTATAGAGACGAGCTAGAGCAATGTCTAGTTTTGGGATCCCTAGCAAACTCGCAAAATGTCCCATAATTTAGTATTTTAGTCTTTTTTACATATATTTTTGCTTTTGAAATTGATAATATCAAAAAACCATTAAAATGATGATGATTCATCACTTTCCATTCATTAACACCTCAATGCATGCTGATATAGCTCACCTAGCATTTCCAAAAGCTTATATCTGTTCTTGAATATTCGTTTCACAAACTTCTTCAGTATACAACTCTCAATTAAGCATGCGATTTATACTTTTCTCACAACGATTCTTCAAACACCGAGAAAGAAGTGCTTTCATCAACAACCTAAATTATATTCTATTAAATCTGTTTGAATCTTTTTTAGCCGATGATTGAGTGAAAAATAAGATAAAGGGGGATACAAAAAAGACGATTATTACCCCATGAAACGGAAATTCAAAAGTGTTTACATTTTGACATAATTGCTTCACGCTAGAAAAGATAAACACAGAAAATAACGTCTTCTTCTATCCAATCAAAAAATAAGGAATATTTATGATATCGATGAAGAGATAAAAAAAATCCATAAAGGAACAAAATATCCCTAACGCATGTTACTAAAAAAAAAAATATATAGGTATTGAGATATAAATCGATTGAATCTACATCCTCGAATTTTTGAAATAAGATTTCATATCCAGAAGAACAACGGCATCCACACAAAAAAAATCAACTTGATAGATTCAAGCTTCAGCTATTATATTATAAAATATTCGGATATTATAATAATATTGTATCCTGTTTTCTTATTTCATCTGTATACATCCCTTTAGATATTTCATCTTACATTTTTTATTAATATTATTTTTTCCTGAAGATACAATCCATGTCGAAACTTTTATACACACATATGTATCTAAAAAGTAAAAAATCATTCTTAAAGAAATTTAAAGGAAATCTCTAGGTGTAAATATTCGATTTAATTTAACGCTTAAATTTATTATTTTTTTGTATTCTACATCCGAAGGATCTTTGTTGTATTTGCTTCACTGATTATGTTCTCAGTAATAATACTGATTTGTATAAAATATTTGATGCACAAACATTTAATTGAGATACTGTAATTTTCAGAAAAAAAAAACTAATAGTTAAGTAACGAAGAAGACCTTGTGCTGTTGTGTTGAAAAGTGTGAATAATATTGGTGTAATAATGAAATTTAAATAGATTTTAATCTAAAAAGTTACACTGAATGGAAAATTATATTCCAAGAGACTCGTGCATGTGAGATACGTCCTAGTTAGAAAACCTGACTCTGAGATGAACGAACTCACTCGGACAACCACTTAAGCTCTTTTAAAATGAAGTCCCTGGCGAGCGTTGGTTCCTCCAATGATCTCGAGAACAAATTCGGGTTAAATCATAACGACTCCGTGCCACTTGAATAGGCAGTTCTGTTTTTTTAATTTTACCGTATTTTTCAAACCTTAATATGGGAAAAACCGACGAATTATTTTTATATTATTGAATGCGGCACGTTAAAGCCATCAGCGGCTTAATTTTGCAATAGGTATAAAACACTTCAGGTGAAAAACATTACATCACCTCTTTTAATGTGCCGCCTTTAAAGATGTATTTCTTCTCTCCTCAAGTCATGTATCCATCAGCTTCGTACAAATTATTTTTTTTTTTCATCAGAAAAGACGACGGTATATGCCACACTCGATTCCACCTGATGAGTCTTGTTGCAAAAATAACCCGCTGGCATTCAGTTGTGATTTTTTCTTTATTTTTACAAGACGAAAGTGGTTGGGCTTCTGTATCACGCGAAAAACAGTCGGTCTACTAGCTTTAAATCCAGTGACTGCCTAATTTGGCTTATGAAAGCCTTGAATTTGAATCAGCTGTGAGTATCGCCCACCTTTACTGATATGGTGTTGCTTTGCTGAATCTTTCTTTGTGGGTTTTTCCATTCATTCCGGGTCCTTAAGATAGTTGTGTTATGTATACAACAGTGGTGTCTCTTTCAATCTTGCTGCCTATGAAACGGATAGATTTGAAAATTTGTGCCTTCTTGCCAGTAAGCTCAAATTTGGCACAATTCCTCATACACTTATCCTGGTAAGCTTAAGAATATCTTTAGGTATAAAATTACATATTATTTGTCAAAATGAGTGTTATGTAGGTAATGTAATAAAAAAAATCTTAACTATTCCTTTTTTTATTTTTTATATTATGGAATCCGGTTTTTAAAGTACTTTTTGTGTAATATGAGTATTTTCTGTAGCGTGATGCTACTTTTTAGAGTATCGTGTTCCACAACTTTCTTTTTTTTTTATAACCGCGGTTCACATTAAGTTCTTCTTCTCTTTTCTAACAAACAGCAGTTTATGGCTTCGGATGGAAGCAGTGGCGGAATTGTAACGAGCGGACGGGTTGAGGTGACCCCCCCCCGCTACATAAAATAAAAAATAAGAAATAAAAACAGAGCAAGAATTGGAGGATATGAATTGTGTGACGAGGTGTTGTACCGTACTAGTATATTCAAACGACCAGACAAACGAAACCAGAAATAGGCTGTATCTAAACTTTCAAACACTAATTTAAAACAAATGACTTCAATTCCCTCTTTAATATTCCCCTTATATTTACGTAACGAGAGTTCCCATCCAGGATCCTGACATAATATTATGAGTCCCATCGATATAGAAAGATGCCAGAGAAGGAACACCCTTATGTGTGTAAGGTCACTGACCTAGCGCAGGATTGTTCTTCCTTACCCTCTCTACCTCGAGAGAACTCGACATATGTCGATGGTATATATGTCCTTCTTATCACACCTAGGATCATCAGTCATATATCCCTTGGTTAAAACTGATGAAATCATGACTTCGTGTAGATGTTAACCATGTTCGAACTATTGCCTCAGAGTTTGCGATATAATTGGAAGAGAGTTAAATTCTTCTACCTATATGGTTAAGTAGGTATCGCTATCTACGCAATTGTTTTCACCGATAACACAAAAATAGAAAAAGGATCCTACACCTGCTAACCTATATGACTCTTAGTACTCATGGCTAAGCACGTCCGAGCCTAAGTCAACAGGGTGACTAATGTTCGACTGCCGCTGCAGGTCTGCTAAACATCGCCTTGGCCAGCTCAACGGTTCAAGGAAGTGGATCATGCTGCAGGAACAAGTAGTCGGTGCTACAAATTATTAGACCTGGAGTCTCGGTGACGGCTGACTCGAGTTAAGTTTTCAGATGCTAGTGCTAAGAAGCAAAAAGGGCTGACGCCGAAGAAAAGTTTTAGTGTGATGATATAGTCAGAAAAAAATAAAAGTTGAAGAAGATCAGTGATGTTCATATGAATTGGACAAGATGGATGTAGTCCATTCGGATTATCTTAACCCAATAACCCTACCAAACGTTCCTTATCATCCGAAAGAATTTTTCAGGAACCCTTCAAAAGTCGGAGGAAACAGCTGTAATGATTTCCCCCTTACGCCTAACTTCCCGACCAAAAGTTGCTAAAGGACAATGAACTCCCTTGGCTACTTTTCCCTTGATGTACCTAATGGCGAAAATTGATGTAGGTACATCCCGCTAAAGTTAGTGAAATTCATGTGACCCAATCTAATACATGATATAGAAAAATGTCGACCCCATATGGAATGACATTATTGTTGTTGTTGTTGTTGCTGCCTGCTGAGAGGCTTCTCAGGATCCCGAGTACATGACTCCAGCCACGACCCCTATCCTTAGGTTGCTAAACTTCCATGTTGCCTAAAACTTCAAGAAAACTCGGAAAAAGAAAATCAACTTCCCTATGACCGTCTTAACAATCATATTGATTAACGAAATTAGTGAAAATTAAAAGAATTTAATTTCATCTGTTATCCTAAACAAATTTTATTCAATAAATCTTAATATCTAACAAAGTTATTTTTTTCCTTAAAATCCTTAAAAGAAAATTTAAAGTTTCCATATAAACTAGATAAATCCATACAACTTAAGTTGTTTTTCTCAAAAGAAATTTTTATAATACTTGACAAAGAAAAATTTAATGAAATGACTCTCGTATGACTAAGTGTCTAAACACAAAAAAAAACTGCTACACCAATATCTAAGTTATTCAAAATTTAATAAAACTGTAAAATTTTATTTTTTTTTATCTAAAGTTTAATTTCTCAAAGTAATAAAAAATGAAAGAAAACAAACTTTCACTACCATCAAGAATGGATGGAAGCAAATACCATAAATTTTCCGACAAAAAAATCGTAAGTTCAAAACTATAGTCTTATCCAGACTTGAACTTAATTTGAGGATCGAAGTTCAAAACTTCCCCTCGTTCGCGACAAGAAAAGATATTGCGATTAATATCTTTCAATATAATACTCTACAACGTAAAACAATCGAATTAAAATGAACTTGAACTCTGTCGAATTTGTATTTCGGCCGCTTAACTCTGCAATGAGATTACTCAAGGCCAGTCAAGGTAGATTGGTACGATAGCCTTAAATTCGAAAGAATTAGTTCGTTACCGTCTGATTATATTAACCAGTTCCTTTAATTTAACCGAGCAAATGAAAAATAGTTGTTAAACACAACTATGAAATTTAAAATTCCGGATGAAATTCCCTTAAGTAGGTAATTTCATAAACGATAATACACAAATGAAGATTTTTATAAGACTATAAGTCTGCCCACAATATCCCTTTGCTAAATTCAAAGAAGAATATTCCTCAACGAAAATCACCAAAAGCTTGGGTTTCGGAGTTCAAAATTTAATATAAAAATCAAAAAGTAATATTAAATTAAAATATTAATATAGTGTAGTAAAAATTTTAAATTTTGTAATATAATATAATATAGTTACATATAATCAATTTGGACAAAAAGCTAAAAAAAAACTAAAAAGGTTCGACGGGAGAGAAGGTGCACCCTATCACTCGAAGAATGGATAGATTCAAGGTAATGTAATATTCAGATTTAAGTTTAGTTTCAAAAAAAAATATATTCTTGTTTGTTTCCAGACCTAGGTACATATGTTTCAGAAAAGTAGTCAAAATCCCGAAAGTAGGTATCAATAATTGATATGTATCATGAACGAATGATACTATTCAACTTCTTGGCCTTTGTACTTTTGTTTGTTACGCAAATTTACTTTACCGTACACCGATACGACGAATATTATATTTAACAGAAATAGGTATTTGAAAGTATTATTGTTTCCTTTCCTTTCCTTTTCTGGTTTTCTATTTTTCTGTGACTAATAACCAGTCACTTTCAAGTTAAATGAAATTATTTTTGTTGGTGGCGGTTTCTCTTTACAAAAATATTTTAAAGTATACTTTTAGGATGTTCATTGAGTATTTTCTTTTCAACTTAGATTTTTATTTTTGTAATGACAAACAAAATTATCCTTCTCAATAGTTATTTTTAACTGAATCACATACCTCAGATAGGTATTAATTTGTGTATATAAGTATACACGAATACAAAGAAAAATGAAATAGACTTTAACAAATTACGTTAGCAACTAACTGTTCCATAGACAGTATGAAATTTATAAATGTACTGTAAATTATTCACTGTTATCACATCCACAAAATTTTTATCTTAGATAGGTTTTTAGTTACCTACATGACCAGAAGGGGTATTTTAAAAGATTCAACTAAGTTCAGACCAGATGATCAATAAAATATATGATACGAATTCTTTATAAATAAAATATATTGGTCACAATACCTTACATCCATAAAATGTTTTGGAATTTTGTTGCATAAAAATAGGTACTTAAGTACATTGGAACATCTTGATGATTGAAAATTAATTTTTCCTCTTTACAGGTGGTTGCTGATGGTAGAGTCCCTCGTTGAATTCCAAATAGCCGCATATTTGTTTCCAATTAGGTCCTCGGTCTTGTCCGACCAATGCTTCCAGATGATATAGATGAATTTTAAAATTGGATGAAATTTTGGATGAATATTAAATCCGATGGTTGTAATAGTTTCGTATATTGGTCTTGATGTGTATATACGACTGAGTGTAAATTATGTCGCGATTTTTATATAAAAAGCCAGGCAGGACTTTTGTTGGGAGTGTGACAGTACGATTTGTGGAACCTGTTTAGTGGAATGGTCTTTTTGTTGGTGGATGTACCACGACCACTTTTAGGTTTCCAATACCGTCGGTAGTCACTCCGTTTTTTGGGGATCACTGCCTGTATAAAAAGAAAAGTTTTAGTATTTTGCTTTTATATAAATGTTTTTCTAACTAGAGCAAATTTATACTACTACAAAGCCAATAATTTATTTTAAGCAGTACTAATCAATAAACTACTAAATATAATGACTACGATTATACCTACTAAATGTTTCTATGGATTTCTTTTTCTTTCTACATATTCTCTATGTATTCTTTACACTAAGATCTGTATGTTTTGCTATGAGAAATTGTACATGTTACCACGTGCAATTGTTCTGGACTTTTTTTTTTTTTTGCCACTTTTTCTTTCTTTTTATATAAAATTGTAAAAAATTTTGTTACCTGGCTTATCTTTATGTTGAGGTTGATTTTTTTCTTTGGTTGAAATTGGTGCTTCTGTCTGAGTAACTTCTAGAATGAATTTTAAGATTTCTTCTTCGCTTGAACGTTTTTTGTTGCTGAGCAGTCTTGTGAGGTATCTTTGGTACGTTTGGCTAGGGAATGTCCCTTCTTGCCTAGATGACCTCTGGACGTACTTGTTCAGATTAAACTTTTTTACTACAGCTGCGTCTCTATCAGACATTGACTAAGAATTCTTCCGGTTTTTTGTTGAATTACAATTTCGTGGAGGAAAAGAAAAAAAAAATGCAAGCAGAAATTTTCACAGATAACTATCTTATGCGATTTGTTGTTCATTATAATAATGAATAAATGAAATTTATTGTTCTGACTGATGAAAATTTTACGAAACACGTTTCTTACCTAGAATTGCTCCTTTATCCTATTGGATTTTGGTTTTCTCCTTTTTAATCTTTGCAATACTTTATAATCTTCAATGATTCCTTTCTTTCAATGTTTTACTTCGATTATTTGAAACTTGCCCTTACTTTTTGGCTCTGTCTAATTTGACTTTACTTTATGGGGGTGAAATATTAAAAGACTTTATAAATGGAAAATTTAATTCACGATGGCTCGGTTGCTGTGCGACTTTTCTGTTTCTTTACGAAACTTATCATTTTAGTTAAGTACGAACTTGGTTGTAGATAAGTTATTAATCTACTACTGACTCTGTTACTTTGTGAATTACTTTTCTGACTCGCCGGTTGTTCTCACTTGGACTCACGTGAAGTGATAAAATAATTTGGAATTACTTTTTGGGTTATTATTTACCAAATAACAAATATTTATATTAAAGTTTTCAGGTAAGTTAATTTTCGGTAAGTAATATTTTGTGTATGAATCAATAATTTTGTAATATTTTTCTTTAGTGTTTTCTTTAGTCATGAGTATCTTCGATGTTGATGACTGAATGCTGAGTAAGTATTACAAATAATTTAATATAAATTTTTTCAACAGAAGTTAAGTACAAATGTTTTTGTAAATAAAAATAAATTACTGAATCGTCATAAGTTTTGACTTGTTTTTGGACTTTTTGTTTTGGTGAAGATTGATAAAAACGTCGATTCTTTGTGACTGCATGGATTGACGGGTACTAGATTTTTATATAACTATTCTTTTTGAAGATTATTCTAGTTGTCTGTATTCAGTTGATGCGAAACTATGTTTTTCGTGGTCATTGGTTACTGAGTGGTACTCTTGTGACTCAAATGAAAAAAATTTTGTTTTCTTATTTTTATGTTTCTAGTTTACCAATCTGAATAATTATTGATGAGCATCTATTTCTTCTTCTATACTGTCTATTACCCTCAATTTTCACTCTTCACGCTACTTTTGTTTGTTTTACTATCTAATATAGTACTAAATCTATCTCGCTCTATCTTTTCTATCTGTCTACCAAAATTCTATATCTCTTTGCTTGACTTATTATTTTTCTATTTTCTCTACTTCTTCCATTCTACTCAACTGGCAGTTAAATATGAGCAAAAATCTATTATTACCTTGCTACGAGTTGACTTTTCTTACTCAATGACAAGATTTTCTATCGCATTTACTTATTTATCTCCACTGATTCTTACGTTTCTCTGTTCTTTCTAAATTGTTGGAGTGTTACTGACAATTTATTAACATTTCCTAGGGCTTTGAAGTATGTATAAATCTTACCATGCTCTGAGGTACGGCTCGATTCGTACACATCATTGCGTATTACATTCACCTCTGGGCACATCACTATCTGTGACCACCATTTCGTTCAGTATTGATGTTTATTGTTGTCTCCATTTCTTTATGTGATGCTGTCTACCTTTAAAACGTATTTTGCCTCCATTGCCTCCATTTCAATGACTGAGTTTGACATTGTTATTATTTAATTGTTTGGCGAATTAATTTTGCTATGCTCGGGCATATTTTATGTTTCTTTTGTGAACCGGTAGGAGTAGTGGTGTGTGTACCTGATAGGTTTGTACCTTTACTACTTCCCATAATTTGTCGTCGCTTAATAAAAGTTTATTCTGTTACCACTGAAGTCGGTAATGCAGATGTAGGTTTTATTTGAGATGAATAAAAAAATTTTAAATTGGTTGGGTTTTTAAATGTAGATGGTGAATTGAAGTTATGAATTTTATTGCCTACTGTCGGGGTAGGTGAGGTAGATTTTCCTACAAAACATCTTCGTTGTGTGTAGTGTAAGCACATACAACGACGATGGAAAAGAAAAACTGCCTTGACTGTGTTAAAATGTTGATGTAAGTTTTGATGATTGAGTCTGATACCCACGACCCTTTGTCTCATGAGCAGCTGAACTAGCCGGTTATGATAGACTGTTGTTTTCTACCGATTTCATGTTTTACTTGCGTAGATCCTTGGTATGCACTACCATCTCAAAACCTTTTTCGTCCTTGACGCGGTATAAATTGTTGCCAACTATTTTTACTACATGCGCTTTCAGAAACTTAGGACATAGTTTAGCGTTTAAATGTTTGACTGCGCTACTTAGGGTAAAGTTTCTACGGAAAACTTTGTCTCCCACGTTATATGACACTAATTTGCTTCTTAGATTGTAATTATGTTCATAATTTTCATGTGCTTGGTTTAAAGCGGTTTTTAAGTATGCATGTAATATACCCATCTTTGCTGCTTTCGGTAGCCAGTTAATCTCAGATTGGTTCAAACCGTCCAATTTTCGTAACAGACGATAGTCAGACCCATGTTCCACCATTTGCTGTCCAAACAAGGCCTCATATGGAGACATACCTATGACGCTGTGTACCGATGTACGCAAGGCACTACTTATCTCTGATAGGTGAATGTCCCAATTGTTTTGTTTGGGGTCTATATAGGCACGTATGGCACTCAGTATGGAACGATTGACCCTTTCACTGGCGTTAGCCTGTGGTGCATAAGATGCGGTTTTGATGTGTGTAATATCAAAGTTGTCTAAACAATTACCAAAATCCTTACTAATAAATTGGGATCCATTATCGGATAACAGAGTCTCTGGAACTCCAAATATTAAAAATATCTCTTCCGTAAGAAATTTGATCAATTCGTTCGAATTTGCTTTTTTAAGCGGTTTTATTAACACGAATTTTGTTAATTGATCTAAAGCAATAACTATAAAAGTATTCCCTCTTTTGGATCTAGGATACGGTCCTAAAAAGTCCACATATAAATGTTGAAACGGACGGTCAACCGTGAAGGCTTTCCCCATCTCAGTACGTAAAGTACTATTAGGTGCTTTAGTGGTTTTGCACATGTCACAGTTATTCACAAATAATTTTACTTGACTACTCATCGCTGGCCAATAGAACTGTTGTCGGAGGCGATATAAAGTCTTAGCGATCCCTCCATGCGACGATCTAGGTGGGCAATGAGCTTGCTCTACCAATGTTCCAGTCAGCTGCGACGGAACCCAAAGCTTCCACGACAAGTCCTCCTGAATAGGATTACCTGTGGCGTGTTTTACTCTTTTATATATAAAGTTTTCTGATATTTGCAGATCAGGCAAACGTTCTGCATTCTTTTCAATATGTGCTATAATCTGAGAGTATTCCTCTGACTTGAACGCTGGATCTTTTAGATCAATGCTTAATACTTTAACTGAATTTGAAGTGGTAGTTTCAAGGGTGGGTTTCTCAACATCCATGGCGTCTACTTCATAGACCCTTGACAACGCGTCAGGCACATGGTGTTGAGATCCACGCCTATGGACCACTTCAAAGTCAAAACTTTGAAGCTTGAGGCTCCATCGAGCTAACCTTCCCATTGGATCCTTCAAGTTCATCAGCCACCGTAGACTAGCATGGTCAGTTATCACTACGAATTTATATCCCTCGACGTAAGGTCGAAATTTGTAAATCCCTTGGACAGCAGCCAAGCATTCACGTTCGGTGACGGTGTAATTTCTTTGAGCTGAGTTCAGCTTCTGTGAATAGAAATAAATTGGTTTTTCGTTGCCGGCTTCATCTAATTGACAAAGAACACAACCTATCCCTGTGGATGAGGCATCGCAACAAATAATGAACTGTTTATTAAAATCGGGGTTTATTAAAACTGGTGCTGAAGTTAACGCTTTCTTAGTAGCTTCTAAGGCTGCTATAGCTTCCGGACCGAATTCGAACTTTTGTTTCTTTTTCAAGGTGTCTGAAATTGGAGCAGTGAGAGTTGAAAAGTTTTCGATAAATCTTCTGTACCAGCCCGCCATTCCTAAAAATCGTCGGACTTGACGTAAGGTGGTTGGCACAGGAAACTCTACTATCGCTGATACCTTGTTCGGGTCAGCTTTTAGACATCCTTGACCTACAATATACCCTAAATATTGCAATTCGCGGAAACAAAATTTAGATTTTTCCACGTTAATGGTTAAACCAGCATCTGTAAGATGCTTTGCTACTTTACGAAGTGTCGAAATATGATCGTAAAAATCTTTCGAGATGACCAAAAGATCATCGAGGTAAATGAACACCTGGTTTCTCAACTCGCGAGGAATTACCTTGTCCATTAAGCTCGTCAAACTTTGCGCAGCATTCGAGAGTCCGAACGGCATCACTTTAAATTGATACAACGGTCTCCCCGGGACTGTAAACGCTGTCTTCTCCCGTGATTCTTTCTCCAGGGGCACTTGCCAGTAAGCATCTTTCAAATCCACGCTAGAAATATAGTGTGTTTCAGAAAGGCGTGCTAGCAATCCTTCAATGTGCGCAATTGGATTCGCATTTTTCTTAGTTACGGCGTTAACTTTTCGGAAATCGAGGCATAGGCGGTTTTTTCCTGGCTTTCTCACCAGTACCACTGGTGAGGACCATGCACTCTTACTTTCCTCGATAACACCTAACGAGATCATGCGATCCAATTCCGTGTACACAAGGCTTTGTACTGCTGGCGATATGGGATAGTGACGTTGTTTAATGGGTTCTGCGTCTCCCGTATCTATAGAATGTTCCATCAAATGAGTACGTCCGAGACCTCGAACGGCGAATGACGGAAATAGCTTAATCGTATTTTGAAGAATAGTAGATTCCTCTACGGATAGGAGACATTCCGGCTTAATTGCCTGACCGGTTGTTGTCTCGGTAACAGTATCTAAAGATGAAATGATTTGCGGAGCTAATTTAAATGTTTTCCAAAAATCGATGCCTAGATATAAATCTTGGGCTAAAGATGGCACTATGTACAGATCAATTGGAAGACTTAAATCTTTGTACGTAATATTTGTAGTGACCACCCCAGCAATACGCTGTTTGGTTCCATCCGCTGTGGATACACTACAATCGAATTTTCTATAAGGAATATTAGCATCTTCAAGATGTTTAGCGGCACCGTTACCGAGGCAACTAATGCTCGCTCCGGAGTCGAGTAAACCAAGCCATTTATGTTTAAATAATTCTACTTTTAGGTAGGTACGTGGATCGTCTTTCAAACATTCCACTTCGGCTATGTTTACCGCTCTATGTAGCTTACGCTTTAAAATAAATCTGTTTCTTAGTTTTAGTAATTTTTTATTCTGAATTGGGTACGTATAAATGCGTTTTCGCGCTTCAGCATATTCGATTTGCCTCTGGTGAAGTGGTTTTAGAGGTTTTAATTTAGGAATTTTAGTAATTTTTGAATAGTTCTTTTTAATATTTCGGGTTTCAGGGTTTTTAAAGATGGTGACTTTTTTCTCTGTTTCTAGTAAAGGTTTTACATCGGACTCCCCGAGTTGCCCATCATCGTCAGCTCCCTCTCGGATGATCGCTGACTCGATGACTGGTTTCCCTTACACTTTAGACAGTTAGGGGATAGAACATCGGGTTGACCACATCTGTAACAGAAAATTTTATTCTGAGGTTCGGTGCAGTCTAAGAAAATATGGCCATTTTTATGGCAGTTCCAACATATTGCTTTTTCAAAACTTATTTTTGTCTCTCGGTTTCTATTTCTTTGAAAAGCTTCCAAGGCTAGAGACATATCCTCTGCGACAGGTTCGGTTTGCATTTCCATCTCGCTCACTTGTTTTCTTACGGGGTTATTGAAGATAGGTGGCATCCTTGGACGTACTGGCTCGTGTTGGGTTAAATAGCGTTCCATCTCTCGACAAGTATAAACCAGATCAGCTAGTCTTGACGTACGGAAAGTTATAAGCAGTTCACCCATTCGGCGTTTGACATTTTGTTTAATGATCTCGGCCAACTCTTCGTTTGGACGAGGATTTTTCATTTTAGAATTTAATTTTAAGATGGCATCGTAAAATGCGTCAAAACTTTCGCCAGGTGCTTGCTTTCGCTCGGCCATCTGTCTTGAGATTTCTGAATCTGTTTCTAAACTTCCGTAGTGGTCGATCAGCGCTAGTTTTAAGGCTATCCACGAGGTTTGCGGATTGTTTTTAAGGTATATCCAATACCATACCTCTGCTGGACCGCTTACAAAGTGGTGGAAGTTAGAAACTATTTCATCCCACGATGCTCCGTAGCTATCTTTAACTTTATCTAATCTGAAAAGGAACTCATCTACCGTCATATTCTTCGAATTGAAAGAGATCCCCCATTTTTGATAGTGTGGCGAACGATAGATGGATGCCGCTGGTGATGGCATTGGTACTCTCGCGTCTCTATTCGCGGATGTGGTGTTGAATTGAATCCTGTTCAATTGTTCATAAAAATCAGGTTCAGTTGGTCGATTAGCTTCTCTTCTTGTAGTAGATGCTACTCTTTCGGGCCATACCCTCGGAAAATCGGGAACATTTAGGCCGATATTCGTTGTAGGTTCTCTCTGCGTGGTATAAACTGGTCGGTTGGGCGTCGGTTGGTCACAAAGAGGTATTGAAGGAGGTGCTGGCTGTCTTGGAATATTGAACTGGGCTAATGCGTTGTGCATTGCCTCGTTCATTTTCTCTAACAATATGGCTTGGCTTTGTGCTAGTGACTCTTGTAGTGCCTTTCGATCTTCGGCTCTATTGAGACCAACCGCTGCCAAAGCGACTTCCTTTATATATGATTCATACTCTTCGTCACGTCTTATTGGTGTTCTTTCCAGTAGTATCTGTCTTGCGGGTGTTCTTAATGTTTCATCAGCTAGGATCCGCACGCGTTCGTTTCCTTGGCTTTCTCTATGCGATGGACCTGCTTCCTCAATACGACTATCGTCTACCGCTTCGCCGGGTTCCATCGTCATATTATGGAACAGATCTTGGTTTTTCCGAAAACGTGTGTTATGCGGTTCCGGAGTTACCGCTCGATGACCTGTAGGAGATTCTGGTTCAGACTGCTTCTTGTTCCCTTTGTTTTCAGACATTTGTCCTTTTTCCTTCTTTCGTCCCATTAAGACAATTAATTTCCCCAAGTGATTTACAAAACAAAATTTTTGTTTGTTTCGAATAAAGTGTTTATATGGAGATCTTATAAAAAAAATTTCAATATCTAAATAAACTTACTAACTACCTACTATAAAAACTAAGCTAATACCTACTATAACCTATAACTAATCCTACAATAACTTCTTAATTAATCCTAAAATATCTTACTAACTAACCTTAACCTAATCTTCTTTGTGGGTAAACCCCTTGACAACTCAAAAAAAATTAAACTAAAAACTTAATAAACTGTAACTTGATTCAAAAAAAAAATTCCAAATATATGAACTCAATTTTCCTTTAAACTCAAAAAATATATATATGTTAAATCAAAAAAAAATATAAACTTTAAAGATAAAGTTTTCTAAACTTAATTTCAAAAATATCAAAAAAAATACTGAAAATTTATACTCAAACTATCTAAATTTTTGCTACCATCATGTACTTAATGAACTAAATGTTTGCTACCAGCATATACTAAATTAATTTGCTACCAGCATGACTTAAAACCTATGATTGCTACCAGCATTACTAAATTAAATTTTTGCTACCAGCATGAACTAAACTAAACTTGATGTGCTACCAGCATTACTAAATCTTGATTTTGCTACCAGCATGTAATTAAATATAAATGATTGCTACCAGCATGAACTAAACTAAAAAGTTGCTACCAGCATGTACTAAATCTATAAATAAATTTTCCAAAAAAAAATTTTTCTCAAAAAAAAAATCTCAACTAAATTTCTTTTTAGGTTTTCTATCTTGTTTCAGGTTCGGAGTCGTGACTGTAATCTTCCACTTCCCGAGTAATTCTTCAACAACATAAAATTTCCGAAAAAAAATTTTTACCACAACAACCACAACAATTATGGTCACATGAATCTTCACTGCTTCTTGAACAAACATAACTTTTTCTTCCCTCTCTCTTCTCACTGCCTTATCCCCTTATCGCTACCGACCTAAAGAAAATAAAACTTCCTTAGCGGACAACAAACCGGAAAAACAAATTTGAATTGATTGATGGAAAAAGCTAAAATGTTACTCTCTTGAGTGTAAAATTTGGTATAAAAAGTAATATGAATTTTTGGTTGACGTTTCTTTTCTTATATATTTCAGCCGTTTGGCTTTCGCTACAGACGTAAACAGGATGAAAGTCGACCATTCACCGGTCGAAAGTACAAACATTAGAAAAAGAAAAGAATTCATGAAAATGAATGAAATGATTCTCAGCAGAAGCTACGGCTACTAGACGATACTACGTCCAGTACGGACATCTGACTATGAAAAATCGCAAAATTAACAAATGATTATTTTTATCGAAAGTGGAAAAGAAACTGAACAGGTTATCGCTGCTGACGTAGTTAGGACGTGGATCAACCAACTACCGGTCGACACTTAAGTCAATTACTTTCCTGATGTTAAATCTCGATAAAACTATCGACTCAAAAAAAAACTTAAAAATTTTGAAAAAAAAAATTTTCACACTACAAAAAAAAATGTTTACTTTTTTCTAAATTTCATCACAAATTTACTAAAAATTACTTCGTCGAGCCCCACGTTGGGCGCCAATTATGTAACGAGCGGACGGGTTGAGGTGACCCCCCCCCCGCTACATAAAATAAAAAATAAGAAATAAAAACAGAGCAAGAATTGGAGGATATGAATTGTGTGACGAGGTGTTGTACCGTACTAGTATATTCAAACGACCAGACAAACGAAACCAGAAATAGGCTGTATCTAAACTTTCAAACACTAATTTAAAACAAATGACTTCAATTCCCTCTTTAATATTCCCCTTATATTTACGTAACGAGAGTTCCCATCCAGGATCCTGACATAATATTATGAGTCCCATCGATATAGAAAGATGCCAGAGAAGGAACACCCTTATGTGTGTAAGGTCACTGACCTAGCGCAGGATTGTTCTTCCTTACCCTCTCTACCTCGAGAGAACTCGACATATGTCGATGGTATATATGTCCTTCTTATCACACCTAGGATCATCAGTCATATATCCCTTGGTTAAAACTGATGAAATCATGACTTCGTGTAGATGTTAACCATGTTCGAACTATTGCCTCAGAGTTTGCGATATAATTGGAAGAGAGTTAAATTCTTCTACCTATATGGTTAAGTAGGTATCGCTATCTACGCAATTGTTTTCACCGATAACACAAAAATAGAAAAAGGATCCTACACCTGCTAACCTATATGACTCTTAGTACTCATGGCTAAGCACGTCCGAGCCTAAGTCAACAGGGTGACTAATGTTCGACTGCCGCTGCAGGTCTGCTAAACATCGCCTTGGCCAGCTCAACGGTTCAAGGAAGTGGATCATGCTGCAGGAACAAGTAGTCGGTGCTACAAATTATTAGACCTGGAGTCTCGGTGACGGCTGACTCGAGTTAAGTTTTCAGATGCTAGTGCTAAGAAGCAAAAAGGGCTGACGCCGAAGAAAAGTTTTAGTGTGATGATATAGTCAGAAAAAAATAAAAGTTGAAGAAGATCAGTGATGTTCATATGAATTGGACAAGATGGATGTAGTCCATTCGGATTATCTTAACCCAATAACCCTACCAAACGTTCCTTATCATCCGAAAGAATTTTTCAGGAACCCTTCAAAAGTCGGAGGAAACAGCTGTAATGATTTCCCCCTTACGCCTAACTTCCCGACCAAAAGTTGCTAAAGGACAATGAACTCCCTTGGCTACTTTTCCCTTGATGTACCTAATGGCGAAAATTGATGTAGGTACATCCCGCTAAAGTTAGTGAAATTCATGTGACCCAATCTAATACATGATATAGAAAAATGTCGACCCCATATGGAATGACATTATTGTTGTTGTTGTTGTTGCTGCCTGCTGAGAGGCTTCTCAGGATCCCGAGTACATGACTCCAGCCACGACCCCTATCCTTAGGTTGCTAAACTTCCATGTTGCCTAAAACTTCAAGAAAACTCGGAAAAAGAAAATCAACTTCCCTATGACCGTCTTAACAATCATATTGATTAACGAAATTAGTGAAAATTAAAAGAATTTAATTTCATCTGTTATCCTAAACAAATTTTATTCAATAAATCTTAATATCTAACAAAGTTATTTTTTTCCTTAAAATCCTTAAAAGAAAATTTAAAGTTTCCATATAAACTAGATAAATCCATACAACTTAAGTTGTTTTTCTCAAAAGAAATTTTTATAATACTTGACAAAGAAAAATTTAATGAAATGACTCTCGTATGACTAAGTGTCTAAACACAAAAAAAAACTGCTACACCAATATCTAAGTTATTCAAAATTTAATAAAACTGTAAAATTTTATTTTTTTTTATCTAAAGTTTAATTTCTCAAAGTAATAAAAAATGAAAGAAAACAAACTTTCACTACCATCAAGAATGGATGGAAGCAAATACCATAAATTTTCCGACAAAAAAATCGTAAGTTCAAAACTATAGTCTTATCCAGACTTGAACTTAATTTGAGGATCGAAGTTCAAAACTTCCCCTCGTTCGCGACAAGAAAAGATATTGCGATTAATATCTTTCAATATAATACTCTACAACGTAAAACAATCGAATTAAAATGAACTTGAACTCTGTCGAATTTGTATTTCGGCCGCTTAACTCTGCAATGAGATTACTCAAGGCCAGTCAAGGTAGATTGGTACGATAGCCTTAAATTCGAAAGAATTAGTTCGTTACCGTCTGATTATATTAACCAGTTCCTTTAATTTAACCGAGCAAATGAAAAATAGTTGTTAAACACAACTATGAAATTTAAAATTCCGGATGAAATTCCCTTAAGTAGGTAATTTCATAAACGATAATACACAAATGAAGATTTTTATAAGACTATAAGTCTGCCCACAATATCCCTTTGCTAAATTCAAAGAAGAATATTCCTCAACGAAAATCACCAAAAGCTTGGGTTTCGGAGTTCAAAATTTAATATAAAAATCAAAAAGTAATATTAAATTAAAATATTAATATAGTGTAGTAAAAATTTTAAATTTTGTAATATAATATAATATAGTTACATATAATCAATTTGGACAAAAAGCTAAAAAAAAACTAAAAAGGTTCGACGGGAGAGAAGGTGCACCCTATCACTCGAAGAATGGATAGATTCAAGGTAATGTAATATTCAGATTTAAGTTTAGTTTCAAAAAAAAATATATTCTTGTTTGTTTCCAGACCTAGGTACATATGTTTCAGAAAAGTAGTCAAAATCCCGAAAGTAGGTATCAATAATTGATATGTATCATGAACGAATGATACTATTCAACTTCTTGGCCTTTGTACTTTTGTTTGTTACGCAAATTTACTTTACCGTACACCGATACGACGAATATTATATTTAACAGAAATAGGTATTTGAAAGTATTATTGTTTCCTTTCCTTTCCTTTTCTGGTTTTCTATTTTTCTGTGACTAATAACCAGTCACTTTCAAGTTAAATGAAATTATTTTTGTTGGTGGCGGTTTCTCTTTACAAAAATATTTTAAAGTATACTTTTAGGATGTTCATTGAGTATTTTCTTTTCAACTTAGATTTTTATTTTTGTAATGACAAACAAAATTATCCTTCTCAATAGTTATTTTTAACTGAATCACATACCTCAGATAGGTATTAATTTGTGTATATAAGTATACACGAATACAAAGAAAAATGAAATAGACTTTAACAAATTACGTTAGCAACTAACTGTTCCATAGACAGTATGAAATTTATAAATGTACTGTAAATTATTCACTGTTATCACATCCACAAAATTTTTATCTTAGATAGGTTTTTAGTTACCTACATGACCAGAAGGGGTATTTTAAAAGATTCAACTAAGTTCAGACCAGATGATCAATAAAATATATGATACGAATTCTTTATAAATAAAATATATTGGTCACAATACCTTACATCCATAAAATGTTTTGGAATTTTGTTGCATAAAAATAGGTACTTAAGTACATTGGAACATCTTGATGATTGAAAATTAATTTTTCCTCTTTACAGGTGGTTGCTGATGGTAGAGTCCCTCGTTGAATTCCAAATAGCCGCATATTTGTTTCCAATTAGGTCCTCGGTCTTGTCCGACCAATGCTTCCAGATGATATAGATGAATTTTAAAATTGGATGAAATTTTGGATGAATATTAAATCCGATGGTTGTAATAGTTTCGTATATTGGTCTTGATGTGTATATACGACTGAGTGTAAATTATGTCGCGATTTTTATATAAAAAGCCAGGCAGGACTTTTGTTGGGAGTGTGACAGTACGATTTGTGGAACCTGTTTAGTGGAATGGTCTTTTTGTTGGTGGATGTACCACGACCACTTTTAGGTTTCCAATACCGTCGGTAGTCACTCCGTTTTTTGGGGATCACTGCCTGTATAAAAAGAAAAGTTTTAGTATTTTGCTTTTATATAAATGTTTTTCTAACTAGAGCAAATTTATACTACTACAAAGCCAATAATTTATTTTAAGCAGTACTAATCAATAAACTACTAAATATAATGACTACGATTATACCTACTAAATGTTTCTATGGATTTCTTTTTCTTTCTACATATTCTCTATGTATTCTTTACACTAAGATCTGTATGTTTTGCTATGAGAAATTGTACATGTTACCACGTGCAATTGTTCTGGACTTTTTTTTTTTTTTGCCACTTTTTCTTTCTTTTTATATAAAATTGTAAAAAATTTTGTTACCTGGCTTATCTTTATGTTGAGGTTGATTTTTTTCTTTGGTTGAAATTGGTGCTTCTGTCTGAGTAACTTCTAGAATGAATTTTAAGATTTCTTCTTCGCTTGAACGTTTTTTGTTGCTGAGCAGTCTTGTGAGGTATCTTTGGTACGTTTGGCTAGGGAATGTCCCTTCTTGCCTAGATGACCTCTGGACGTACTTGTTCAGATTAAACTTTTTTACTACAGCTGCGTCTCTATCAGACATTGACTAAGAATTCTTCCGGTTTTTTGTTGAATTACAATTTCGTGGAGGAAAAGAAAAAAAAAATGCAAGCAGAAATTTTCACAGATAACTATCTTATGCGATTTGTTGTTCATTATAATAATGAATAAATGAAATTTATTGTTCTGACTGATGAAAATTTTACGAAACACGTTTCTTACCTAGAATTGCTCCTTTATCCTATTGGATTTTGGTTTTCTCCTTTTTAATCTTTGCAATACTTTATAATCTTCAATGATTCCTTTCTTTCAATGTTTTACTTCGATTATTTGAAACTTGCCCTTACTTTTTGGCTCTGTCTAATTTGACTTTACTTTATGGGGGTGAAATATTAAAAGACTTTATAAATGGAAAATTTAATTCACGATGGCTCGGTTGCTGTGCGACTTTTCTGTTTCTTTACGAAACTTATCATTTTAGTTAAGTACGAACTTGGTTGTAGATAAGTTATTAATCTACTACTGACTCTGTTACTTTGTGAATTACTTTTCTGACTCGCCGGTTGTTCTCACTTGGACTCACGTGAAGTGATAAAATAATTTGGAATTACTTTTTGGGTTATTATTTACCAAATAACAAATATTTATATTAAAGTTTTCAGGTAAGTTAATTTTCGGTAAGTAATATTTTGTGTATGAATCAATAATTTTGTAATATTTTTCTTTAGTGTTTTCTTTAGTCATGAGTATCTTCGATGTTGATGACTGAATGCTGAGTAAGTATTACAAATAATTTAATATAAATTTTTTCAACAGAAGTTAAGTACAAATGTTTTTGTAAATAAAAATAAATTACTGAATCGTCATAAGTTTTGACTTGTTTTTGGACTTTTTGTTTTGGTGAAGATTGATAAAAACGTCGATTCTTTGTGACTGCATGGATTGACGGGTACTAGATTTTTATATAACTATTCTTTTTGAAGATTATTCTAGTTGTCTGTATTCAGTTGATGCGAAACTATGTTTTTCGTGGTCATTGGTTACTGAGTGGTACTCTTGTGACTCAAATGAAAAAAATTTTGTTTTCTTATTTTTATGTTTCTAGTTTACCAATCTGAATAATTATTGATGAGCATCTATTTCTTCTTCTATACTGTCTATTACCCTCAATTTTCACTCTTCACGCTACTTTTGTTTGTTTTACTATCTAATATAGTACTAAATCTATCTCGCTCTATCTTTTCTATCTGTCTACCAAAATTCTATATCTCTTTGCTTGACTTATTATTTTTCTATTTTCTCTACTTCTTCCATTCTACTCAACTGGCAGTTAAATATGAGCAAAAATCTATTATTACCTTGCTACGAGTTGACTTTTCTTACTCAATGACAAGATTTTCTATCGCATTTACTTATTTATCTCCACTGATTCTTACGTTTCTCTGTTCTTTCTAAATTGTTGGAGTGTTACTGACAATTTATTAACATTTCCTAGGGCTTTGAAGTATGTATAAATCTTACCATGCTCTGAGGTACGGCTCGATTCGTACACATCATTGCGTATTACATTCACCTCTGGGCACATCACTATCTGTGACCACCATTTCGTTCAGTATTGATGTTTATTGTTGTCTCCATTTCTTTATGTGATGCTGTCTACCTTTAAAACGTATTTTGCCTCCATTGCCTCCATTTCAATGACTGAGTTTGACATTGTTATTATTTAATTGTTTGGCGAATTAATTTTGCTATGCTCGGGCATATTTTATGTTTCTTTTGTGAACCGGTAGGAGTAGTGGTGTGTGTACCTGATAGGTTTGTACCTTTACTACTTCCCATAATTTGTCGTCGCTTAATAAAAGTTTATTCTGTTACCACTGAAGTCGGTAATGCAGATGTAGGTTTTATTTGAGATGAATAAAAAAATTTTAAATTGGTTGGGTTTTTAAATGTAGATGGTGAATTGAAGTTATGAATTTTATTGCCTACTGTCGGGGTAGGTGAGGTAGATTTTCCTACAGAATAAGTCTTTTTTAGGCCCAGGGCGGGAAAGATAAATGGTGCCCCTACTAGAGGGACCATATGTTGATGTTTTGTAGTTTAAATATTTTTAAAAGTAAATGATATAATAGCCCACTACCAATTAAAAAAAATTAAAAAAAATACATTCAAAAATTTCCCCGTCAATTACTGTTGTTCTGTTTACGTTTTTATGTACTAGCGTACCCTCGCCCGCTTCGCTGGTCGTTTGATAAAAAACATAAAATTTTTCTTCAAAAAGCTCTTAAAATTAAATTTATTCATCATAGCTACACTCTATTTTATACAACTTTATTGTGTTTCCAATTGTAGTGTATATAAATAACGCTAAGATTCAACTTCTCTGAAATAAAGAAGTTCAATCAATGCAAAACATTAATTAATAACTAGATATAACAGAAAAAAGACTAATAATATAATAGACTCAAAGGAGATGACCTAAACGTCCGTTCATACGGATGAAACTATATTTTTTATATTAAAAATTGAATTTCAAACAAAAAATATCAGTATGATTTCCTTGTACGACGATTAATTTTTTTTTATTATCATCCCAAACTCAAGGATTATAGTACAAGGATTCATCAAGTTCTTTTTTTTGCTTCGGCATCACTTAATTTTCAATCAATTACTGAAAACTATATTTCTTTACCATTATACTTTTATAGAAATTAAAAAAAAAACGAACCGACATCCCTATAAAACCAAGAAACAAAAATATTAAGCTTAAATTTACTCGGTTAGTTTCGTCTTTTTTTTATGAAGAGGTAAGTTTCTTCATTATAAAAAGTAAAAGTTGTAGGACCATCTAGTTTTCAGTGGTAGATTGGAAATAAATAAAAGCATCTAAAAGACTCTATTTATGAAGATATATTTTTTTTTTTAATAAAAAAATAAAGAAAGTAAAATAAAATGCACGATTGGGTCGCACGAAAGAAGCATCACAAAATTTTAAATTTATTAAATTTTGAAGAAAGTTGGAAAAATAGCTATCATTAAACGGTTCTTTATCACAAAACTGAAAATGCCATCTTGTATTAAATGTCAAGTTTAAAATCTGTACTGAATTTAAAAAGAATCGACTGATCTGTTAGCAAGTTATGGTCAAATTTGTAAAAAACGTTAACACCAAGTCTCTGCAGTTATGTGAATTTTGAGCCAAAAACATAAAATGCAGTTATATTAAAACTACTGCAAATATAACGTACACCAAGTTTTATCAAAATCGTTAGAGCCGTTTTTGAGAAAATTTGTAAAAACTAAAACCGTTAAATGGCAGGTACCCGTTATAGCCGGGATAAAACAAAAATTCGGTTTTCTCCTCTAGGGAATCACCAAAAAAAGCTTTATACGAAATTTGAACTAAATCGGTCAATCCCTGTAGGCGTAGGTCGGTGCACAGACAACCAAACATACGCACATCCATACGGAATCATAGACAGACCGACGGACGGACGGCATGACGAAACCTACTTAGGCTTCTCTGCTAATCGTAATTTTTTTTTTACACGAAACCAATACCAATTGACATAGTTACTGTTTCCATAAAAATGTCTGCTATTCATTCTATAAGCCGGATATCGGGATAGTTTGGAGAATCGGATATGGTTTGAAGCGCTTTCCAGATAGGTATGCAATTTGGTCAAGGCTGTTATAAAAATCTGTTTCATCGAAAAAATCTTCTTTTGCACTGCGAATTTGCAGTTCAACATAAAAAAATACATTTGAAAAAAAAACATACATATTTTTAGTATTTAATGTGCTTATAATTTTGTATGATTCCAAAAAAATGTAAGACTTGTGCTTCTTTTATTTCATATTTAGTCATTTAAAACTAAAATCCATGTATTAATTATTCATATAGGTTTCGAGTATTTGCAGATACATAAAATCTGTAGTTATGAGATACAAATATCGCATGTCAATATAACGGAACTTATAAACAGTATTGACTTTCAATATGTTCCTTATATATGTAAACTAAAGGTGCCGTACTTATTTTATTAATTGATTTAATAGTACTCACATGACACGGCAAATACGCATGATTTCCTATTTGTACTGTTATATTTGTCTCTTGTACTGTAAAATTCTTCGGTGGATTATTCGCATATGATGATTCAAGATACAACTCATCTTGATTCATGTGCAAAGCTTCAGGAGCTAATATCTGTGAGAGTGGAGGAATCGTCGTTGACGACGATGTTGTTGATACTGATGCAGTAGATGGTGAACTTCTCGTAGTTGATTCAGTCCTCACAATGGTGGTTAATGTTTCAAGAAAGTCTGCGTCACTTATTGTTAGATCTGAAAACAAAAAAAAATATGAAAAAAAATTATTCGAATAAATCAAATAAAATTAAAAACGTTTATTCCCTTCCCTTAATAAGCATCATATGAATTGACATACTTATCTCTGTAAAAGATTGTCAGTCCCCATGCTAAATGAAATTCCCAAATATCATTTTCCCCTTTTTAATACCTAAATATACTTTTTAACTTTTTTTTTCTCAAATTCATTTCATAAATTCCATCAACATCTATAAAAATCCCTCTTAACGAGCAATTAATAATACCTTAGTAATTTTCCGATTTCTGGAGGAACGAATACCAGCACTTTTTTTTCAGATCCTCAATCGATTTTTAAGTCATCAGGGTGTGATTTGTTATTGCAAAAAAAAAATTATGTCGTTAAAAGACGGAAAAGTTATACTCTTGTAAAGGTGTTTTAATTTGAAAAAAAAAGAGGAACGAGAAAGCGCTTAACGATGTTTCCAACCTTTA
The DNA here is from genome assembly GCA_951217065.1 of Baccha elongata. Taxonomy (NCBI): domain Eukaryota; kingdom Metazoa; phylum Arthropoda; class Insecta; order Diptera; family Syrphidae; genus Baccha; species Baccha elongata. The sequence continues at coordinate 61,477,528 of OX578272.1, read as the reverse complement.
AGAACAGCGTTAGTATATAACTTTTTGTTTGCCTACGAAACAGAAAAAAAAACCGTCTTATAGGCATCTAAAATTGGAAAACATTGCGCGGAATTCTCTAATGAGTGAACAGTGAATTTACAACATTTTGAAAATTACTAGTTATGAGTTTCACTTATTTTAAACTTTTGTAAGAAGATCAGAAGGTGGGATAGCAATCCTTTTAATCAGCAATCCAGACGGGTTTTCCGTTTTGCGTACTATAGGTATATTAGTTAAGCTGCCTTGAAGGACAAATATATAATTGCCAAAGGAAAAGCGAATCCCATATACCCCAAGGAAGGGAATACAATTTCACATTTTGTAAAAGTTAATCATCATCTTCTTAGTTGTATGGAATGACTCGCAATATTGTCTTTAGTTTCTTTAGATGACTGTTATCATATAATGCTTGTTTTCATATAGTTATGTTTATGACAGAAGATGAGTAAAATTTAGGAAACAACCAGAAATACTTACTAGGACAACCCTCACTAGCTTTTTGAATGTTTTCTCTTGTTCATAATGTATGTAATGTTGAATAATATATAATGATCGAATGTGAATTTAAAACTTTTGGAGGCAAACATATCTGAATGTTATATTTAATAACGGGAAATAACGATTACAGCCGATCTACATAATTACGCTTCTTAAATTGCCAGAGGTACAGAAATTCAGGAGGAAAGATTTAGCTTTTGGAGAAATGGTGCCCAACGTGAGGTCCCATTGTGGCACCTTTTAAGCAATTAAGGTACACCAAGAAAAGAGATCAAATAAATCGATAAAATCATGTATTTTCGAGTTAGTCTCCATACCTGTTGCGTGTAATTTTCAGCCCTTTAGAAATATACATTTTGAACCCCAGAAAATGTGCTTTGAGTTTAAATCAACGCCAATAATTTAATTTGATCTTGTAGTCCAGTCACTTTAGAATTTAACCTTACACAAATTAATTACAAGTTGAAAGCACTTGTAAAAATGTTCTTTTGGTAAATTAAAATAGGGAAAAAAGTCTACCGGTTTTTTTATTTTTAAGCATACAAAGTTATAAACACATTACAATAAATTTGTTTTTTTTTTTTTTATATCGGTCCTGGTGTCCTGGTCTACGCCATCTCTCCAGCGCAAGCATGGTCTACCACGCTGTCGTCTGCCATAGAATGTACCACAAAGAACTTTCCGAGCAGGTTCCTCTTCACTCATGCAAACTAGGTGCCCTGCCCACCGGAGTCTACCGAGCCTAATTTTTGTCACGATATCTGCTTCAAGGTAGATTGCGTACAATTCATGATTGTAACGTTCCGGAATTGTCCTTCCTCACATATGGGGCCAACAATTCTCCTTAAGACATTTCTCTCGACCGCGGCTAAGAGGTCGGAGTGCCTTTTGCTAAGTACCCAAGTCTCGGATCCATATGTAAGTACTGGCAGGATCATGGTCCTGTACAGCAGCAGTTTTGAAGTTATGGTGAGATTTCTGACAGACTGTAGTAGGCTCTCTTGGATTTGAGAAGCTACCCGCGTATTTCTTCTTCTAGTTACGATTTGGAACTACTTGGTCTCTGTCGGAATGGAACAACAGGATTAGCAAGCTGAACAAATCTGACAACGTTCCATTTTTTATCAGAGGTGCTCCTCGTCATGCTCATGTTAATTGGATAAAAAACGTTTTTTCGTGTAAATTTACCATTTCTGTCAATGAATTTCAAAAAATTTCATCACCCCGATCGAGTCATCAAAGTTTTAAAGCAAACATACATATGGCTTTTTTCCTCGTATTCTGACGACTTTTTCCGTCTAGGACAGATGACCTTAACAAAATGGATTGACAGACCACAAAATAAATCCAACAGTGCATTTAAACCTAATAGATCATCCATGAAGAAATCATCAGCTCATTTAGTTAAAAACAAACCAAGTGTTAAACTCAAAAATGTACCCAAACCTAATATAAACCCTAAAAAAGTCCCTAATTTAGACTCAAATTGGAGCTTCAAAACTAATGTTTTTCCCACTTTTTCAAAATTCACCTCTAACCCTTTAAGTAAGCGAGTCTCATTTGATTTAACTTCCAATGTAATCCATTCACCTCACCACACCTCCTCGTCTGATAACAACCCCTTCAATGCAAACTATCCTAATTTTATACACTCCCACACTCTCAATCCTTCCAAGTCACCTGCAACGAATATCCCTTCTAATAATCCTACTCCATCTTTTATCTCTATTAACCCTTCCTCACCCCATCCACCTTTTTTCGACCCAATGATCCCTCCCTCAGTAAAACTGACTTCTCGATTGGTTGGTCCCACATTGACGGTCAATGATTTAGAGGGCCGTTATATAATGGCAAGATTACGGGATCAACGGCTCTATGATAACGTTCGTCTATATCTCTCATATTTATATGACAAACCAGACTCTATTTGTATTGATGGCAAGACAAAAACAAATGTCATGGTATTTATTCAGAAGGAAGGCCTCCCTACTGATCCTTCTCTTCTTAAACAAATATACATCTGCTATCATGAAGGGTTTAACATATTCGCTAATACTGTGGAAAAGGATCTTTCAGCTCTTGCTTCACACATCAGTTCAAAACGTTATTCATACCTTCAAAGTACGCGCAGAAATGTCAAAAACTATTTTCGTCCCTAACTTGAAGACTCCCGTTACAGCCCCTAAATTTTTATCTCTTTAATACCAAAACGTCAGAGGTCTCCGCTCCAAAACATCTTCGGTCTTTCTTAACTCTCAAAAACTCCCTTATGACATTTTTGCACTGTCTGAAACCAATCTGTCCCAGGATATAAACGATTGCGAACTTTTTCCCTCCAATTTCAATGTCTTTCGGGTAGACGGGTCTTCTAATGATGTCGACTCTTCTGGTCGTGGAGTTTTACAAGCCATACATAATCGCATCGACTTAATGCTCTTTAAGACATCTCACAATACCTTTTTTGAATACGTCTGTGTTAAATCTAAACTATGTAAAATTACCATTTTCACAATCTGCTGTTATATCAGACCATCATAGCCTATACTATACAATCTTATCAGCTTGCAGTAGATGCTTTTTATTCCATTTTTGAAGCAGCTGATCCTTCCGATATTGTTATAGTCGTAGGAGATTTCAATTTTCCAAATCTTCAATGGGTTCTTTCTGATGAGGAATCTTATTATAGAGCTCTCAATCCCTCTTCAGATAAAGAAATCCTCTTTACCGACTGATTGGTAGACTCAGACCTTATCCAATTAAGTGGCGTTAAAAATAATTTAGGACGTCAGGAGTCGTTTTTGACAGATCCTTATGTTTTAATAACCCTTTATACACCTCGCTGGCTAAATCAACAACTGAATATGCTGATGTAATTTAGAATACATTCTAGTTCCTTCGGATAAAATTAAACAGGTACAAAAGCGGTTTACAAAATATTTGTTTCTTAAAATGCGTTGGAATTCTGACTATAAAGCTAAATGTCAACTGCTCGGAATAAAATCTCTAGTAACGCAAAGGAAGTCCGTTTTTATTATCGTTCTTTATGTGCCAGCTAATGTTAAGAACAAGAACTTTACTACTTGAGGAACAAGAACTTTATAGGCTCATAGGATAAATTACGGGAAAAATCAACCGATGTCGAGAGCTGTTTACTCGTTCAATGAAGTAAACTTTATTTTAGATTTACAATTTTTCGCGTGAACATTTAAAAAATTAATTCCTGTTGCTATTAATTTTTTAAATTATTATTTTTTTCTTTGGTAATTTTTATAATATAAACCCTTTAGTTGCATGTATGCATACATGTCTGTTAAGCAAATGCTTGTAGATGAAATGAAATAAACATTTCATCTAGTTTTTGACAAAGTTCGTTTTAATCTTTCTCAAGACTTTCTAATTTCGTTTTTGAAATATTTCGTGTTTTTAATTATACACAATGGTGCAAAATTACAGTCAACCTATATTTAAGGAATTAACGTGACACCACTTAACATTATTTTAACTTTAGAACAGTTATCTAACTTCTACTCAAGAATAAACACTTTTTTAACTTCCAGTTATTTATTCCACTGAAAGGGGTTGTTGATGAATTTATGCAGTGTTTGTGTTTATTTAGATTACACAAAAGCGATTTCAAGAAAGTGAGTTGTCATTCTCTCAGAGATTTTAGCGCGTTGCATTAAAAATATAATGCGAAGGTTTGCTGTTTCTAAAGTTAGACAATTTCATTAAGAAAATGTATGCTTTATGTCGTTTATAATACGGAAAAATGTATTTTTAACCAAGTTTCACATTAAATTAATTTGAGTTTCGAGTTAAAACGACTATTATTTTGCGCCAATAAATTTAGCTGTGTTATTTTAAAAACATTGATAGTTTTTTTACGATAGAATCTACAGAAAAATTTCAGAATGGTTTATCAAGTATTGTAGACTAATAAATGTTTTCGTTAATGTTTCTAAAATATTTCTTTGGTCTGGAAACACCTATAAAAATACATCAAGCCATTGCTAAAGAGATTTGGATAAATATATCAGAGATATACTACATATATATCACCTCACCTGTATAAAAGCACTATAACCTCTTGGACGAGCATGTCTTATACGATTAAGCAAAAACCCATTATTATATACCTATACATTCGATCTTCTACATTCAAGTTAAGTGACTATATAACCAATTGCAACAATAAAAAAACTTTCGTAGGTAAAGAAAGCTATTTGACATAAAATTTAAGTGCTGACCCTTGATATAGGCCCCATATGTTAAGTATATAACCTGTATAATCCATTCCTTCCCCCGTCTATCGTATATCTATTACATTTAATGCAGGTACCCTATAAGAAAATCAAACCATCCCATTGCATGCTTATCAAATAAGGGTTCTTCACATGTTATACAAAGTAATATGAAAAAAGCCAACCAACTCAGACAAGATTTAAATTTTAAGTGGGTACCCTTACTTTTGATGGGAATGTTTTAACATGCAGCATCACACATCTTAGATATAACTTTTCGACTTTTTGCTCAAAGGTGAATAAGATTTACGACGGAGAATAATGCCAAAAGCCATTAAGTGTTTACCTTCAACAATAGTCATAAAGTTGACCCCCCCCAATGAATCAACAAAATAAATTAACATTTCCTTCTGTACAATTCCTCACATAATATATTAACAAAAGCAATCAAAGTAAGGCGATTTAAATTACATAAAACTTGAGGAGCAGCACTTTATGTCAGAATCAGAATGAAAGCATTTTGTGTGATTTCATTAATTTTCTGTCTAGACGAACAAATGAAATGCTGATTGTTGTCGACAAAAAAGAACAAAGTTTTTTTTAAGTGTGATTAATATAAAAGTTTAGTTTTAATAAAACATAAGCAAAAAAATTTTTAAATTATTCAAGAAATTTCAATTTATGAACAATACTGGATTAAATGTGGCAGCTGTGAACATTTTCGACAAAAGAAAAAAGAAAACATTGCATTTCGCCCGGTGCTAGCTTGTGGGCTTGTCAGATGAAGTCCAGCAAAAAAAAAAAACCTAGAAAAATCTTTAAAATGCGTTATGATGTGATTTTTGCTGGACGTCATCTGACGAGCCCACAAAGCTAGCACCAGGCGAAACGCAATGTTTTCTTGGACTATAGGCGGCTTAATGTTTTAATTTTGAATAATAATTTAGACAATTCCACTTAAAATAAACTGATGTTAGATCTTCTACTTGATTGAATATTTTTACTATGTGAATATTTGAGAATATTTATATTGATTCTCTTCGGCTGTGTTGGTCGTATTAATGTTTTAAATGAAAACAATTTTCATTTGTATTTTTCCCAACGTTTCGACGGTGGTTGCCGTCTTCTTCAGGGGAGCTTTATTTACAAAATTAAAAGAAAATTATTTTAACATATATATAGGTGGACAAATATAACTTATATCGAGTTCGATATATAACAAAAACAGAATATAAATATTAAACAATTTTTTAATTGTACAAATAGAATTTTTTACACTTAAATTTAAACACTTCCTTGATGGGAGATTAGTCCGTTGAGTTTGAACTTTCAACAGTTTGATTTGTTCTCAGCAACCAAGGAACAGTAAACCGATGATATGTTTTGTATGTCTTGTTTACGGTTCATAGTATTTTTGTTGTTTATTATGTGAAGTGTTTCTAATGTATAGCGTTTAGATGTGTGTTTTTCTGTTGCCAGGATTTTTACCCCTTCAAAGTCGAGTTTGTGACCAGTCTCGACGCTATGACTAGCCAGTGCCGTCTTCTCAGAACTTTTCAAGCGTACGTCTGACTTATGGTTCGCTATTCTTTGACGAAGAAGTTGTTTTGTTGTGCCTATGTAACATAGATTGCACGGTTTGTTTATTTTTCCATAGCAGTTTATTATGTAGACTACGTCAGAACAGCGGTCGATTTCTGTCTTCTTTTTTAGGCAAGTGAATAGCGACGCAACGGTTTTGTTTGACTTATATGCCAAGTTGATTTCCGTGTTGTTTTTGGATATTATTTCTTTGAAATTCTCGGAGTGTTTGGGTACATACACGACACTTTTATAAACACCACTCCTCTCTTCCAAATTATCTTCAGAAGGAACTTTGTGTTTTTGTCGTAGTATCAAGTTCCTTATTAATTCTATCGGAAAACAATTGCCTAAGAGTATTTGTGTAACTTTTTTCTCATTAGCAGAGTGGAATTTTTGGTCACTCAACGCAAAGACTTTGTTTATGAGGTTGGATGCAGTGTTTATACGCATGTGTTTTGCATGATTAGACCGGAAATTGATCAGTCTTTCAGATGCCGTATCTTTCTGGTACCAATCGAAAGATAGCTGATTGTTTTCACGATGTATAATGACATCTAAGAACGCTATAGATCTACTTTTTTCTCTCTCGATAGTAAATTGGATTTTTTCGTGAAATTTGTTTAGGCATCGGAGTACATTATCTATTTCATCTCTGTCAACAATCGCAAAAATATCGTCGACGTATTTTACAATAAACTTCGGTTTGTAGTTTAGTTTTAAACATTCATCAAGAAGGAAATCTAAAACCAAGTCTGCTATTGTCGGGGATAGTGGATTTCCCATTGGCATCCCGTGTATTTGTCTGTATAAGTTTTCTTTAAATTGGAGGTAATTTTTGTCTTTTAGGCAAAAATCCAATAGCTCGAGAAATTTATTTTGGCTCAGCTTAGTATTTTTTCCTATGATTTCCCACTTGTTTTTAATAATTTTTGTTGCAAGCTGAACTGGGACATTAGTGAAAAGTGAAACAGCGTCATAAGAAACCAGAACATCGTTTGAGTCCAGTTTTAAATCTTTTGCCTTGGTTTTAAAATCTAAAGAATTTTTTACAGAATATAAAGATTCTTTCGTGACATACTGTAGTATTTGGCCAAGGTACTTTGAAAGAGAGGTATGTTTTCTTTGTGGATCTTTGGTAATCCATATATAGCAGATACTTGTGCTGTGTAGGTAGTCATCCTTGTTTTTCCCCAGTCATCGATGATCTTGTTAGAGTGCAACCATTGTTTTCATTTAAAACATTAATACGACCAACACAGCCGAAGAGAATCAATCTAAATATTCTCAAATATTCATATAATTATCAACTTGGTCAGATATATATATATATATATATATTTTTACTATGAACAAAAAACTTTTCAAATTTTCATATAAGAATATAGAATTTGTATCATTATTTATTTTATTTCTTTGTTACAAAGGAAAAAAGACAAAATAAATACAAGAAAAAACCGTCTTATAATGAGACTTTATAAATAAAGGGAAGTTCACCATATAAGCAAGAGTCGAAGTATATTTTTTATTTTCTAGATCTAACTTAATTAAGAGAAAATTATATTAAAAATATACATATGTAGGTATGAATGAATGAATTAATAAATTAAGGGGTTGTTGTGCACTGCGACCTTCAGATCTATTGTGCCCCCTTTACTAGGGCTGGATGATTGACTCATTCTACAGCTCTTCCTCCATTTTAATATCTTTAAGGAATGATAGTATCTGGAGTACTTTTAGATAGGGTAATTCGCTCTCCTCTATCTGGCAATTTCCCAGATGTTTTATTCTTTTGTGCATTATCGCCCCACACTTTCCTAGAAGGTGGTTTGGCGTTTCTTCTTGGTCGTCACAGAATCTGCAGGTTGCACTACTGGATATACCTAGGATGTTTAGGTGTCTTTTAAGTTTGCAGTGACCATTGAGGAAACCCGTTAAGATTCTAAGTTTGTTATAATAATAATATGTAGGTAAGTAGCGCTGCAGTCGGTCAATTGTTGTATCAGTCGCTCTATACGTACAGATTTTCAAAGCTCTGCCTTGATATAGAAAAAAAAATAATAGATATAAACAAAAGTATAACGGAGAAGACACTGCATTCAAGCCAATTTTTGCGTATCATTTTTAATATGGCGGCCGGCGCAGGACGAAATTCTTTTTTTTTTTTACTTATGTATGGTGGGAAACTTGCACCCACCCAAAATCATATAGGGAGCCAAGCAGAGGGGTTGCAGTGAGGCAGCATGGACCCCCTTACCAATCTCAACTGTCGGGGAGCCAAGTGTGCCACTCAGGAACTGTGACTCCCCGGGACATAAGTCCAAATTCTTATTGTTGGATTTCAGATATCACAAACCGTAGGTCAGATTGTGGATCATACAGCGACCAAACAACGTTGGCGGCTCTAATTAAACTGACCCGTGTGCAGTCTGCACAACTGAACAAAATGAAGCTTCGTTTCGTGAATTTTGTATTTCTTTTTCTTCTTTTGTTTGACGTTTCGTATTTGAAAAGAGTAAATTTTTTGTGTTATTTATATTTATACGTGATAATTTAACTTACATCAATAATTTCTAATTTTAGCATAGTTTGTTGATGTAGGTAGGGGAAAGCGGGAGATTTGAACACATGGGAGACTTGAACCACTTGGAAAATTTCCCGAAGATTTAACTCAAATCCTGCAAGCAATAGTGTGTACGATGCAAACTGTGACAAACTACCTTCAAACAAAAATAATTTGAAATCGTAAATGTGCTATTACACCATGATTCTGGAGTCATGACTGACTCTTTTGAAACTACATAAGTGCCAACGAGAGAAAAAAAAAACAAAAAAATGAGAGGGCACATAAATGACGCGTCGTGGGCCAAGTTTTCCATGACTTTTTTTTGCGTTTCTCTTCTACTGATCATAATTTTTGAATCTCGCTTCATTCCTTTTCGCCTCTTGAAGAGTGCACATTCATGCTTTGTAAACATAATGCTCGTGTGCGAAGAGGATGGAAAACAGCACTGTCAAATTATAATCATGACTCTCAAAATCAAGGTGTAATAGCAACGTGACGCATGGAATAGAAATCAAATAGAAATAGACTCCAAAATCATGTTGTAATAGCACACTAAGCGATTTTAAGTCACTATTTTGCTATCTTGGAGCTCGTTTTGAATCATATAAGTACAAAAAATGTGTGCATTACAAGCAAAAAAAATATTATATAATTTGTGTTAACAAGAGCGAACGGAAGACTTGAACCACTTTTTGATGGGAGACTTGAACAGTGATTTTTAATATGGGAAACTATGTAAATATTTATTCATATGTTAATATCACATTATATTTTACATTTTATGTCAAATTTATTATTATGTAATATGTTTTATATTTGTAGCTAACAAAATGCATATTTTATATAATTAAAACAAAGTATTATATTTTTTTTTAATGAAGTTAGGTAGGTATATTTGTAAAGTTTATGTAATTTATTGTTCATATTATTTTTTTTTTCTTTTTTAACTTGTTATGTATCTATTTGCAATACACAAAAACAAATAAATTAATGGTTATTAAAACGTTATTTTACTCTTTAACAAATTAAGTTCGGTCATGTCTCCTCAAGGCGATGTTCAAGTCTCCCACCCAAATGGGAGACTTGACCCGAAATCCTTCTTTAGATTTTTCGCTGTAGGAAGTAACGTTGACATGTTTTTTTTTTTAAAAAAAAGTTTATTTTTAAAATAGATAAATGTAGCTTTAAAAATATCTCACTTTCATTCGGATGAGATTAACAGAAAAGTTTTTATTTACGATTTTATAAAAAGTGGCTCAAGTTTTATCGCTTTTCCCCTACTTATATTCTTTTTGGAGTGACTTTTGTTTTTAAATAAGAAACATAATATTGTGATGTTGGTTGTACTGTAAGCACATATATTTTATTGACATATCACAGTATATATTTTTCTGTGTATTTGCAAGTTCTAAAAATATTTACTTTTATAATTTTTTGATTAATAAAAGGCCTGATGAAGGACATAACCATTAACCATGTCCGCAACGTGGCATTAAAAATAAACAACAACTATTTATTGACCTAATTATTGATTTATTACAGTATTCTCAGCTAACTGTTTTTCACACCTTATGCTTACAAAACTCTTAAGAATATCTTAACATTAAAAAAAAAAAACTGTTTTTGGAAAGCAGTAAGTATATAAGCCATGTGTTTTGGTGTGAAATCCAATGCCCTAGCCAAAAAAAAAATGCCATTCGACATTTCTATTTTATGTATAAATATAGTTATAATGACAAATCTTTTGGGTGTTTTTTGTCTCTCTGCTGACATAACCTGGAGGATATGACTTTGATCAGGATCAGCACGTGATGATGGCACCATATAATATGATTTTCTCAGATAGAAAAAACAAATCTTTGTAAGTTGGTTCGACATTAAATACACATAGTCATAAACATTCAGAAAAAACGTGCAACACACCCTCAAGAAGAAACATGTTGAGCCTACATCTCCATCTGGGGTCTTGTCCTTGTCTTCGTAATGTTGTCAAGTGAATAAATCAAAATAACGATTGTTATTTTTGCATTAAGGTTCCCCTATAAGCATCGATAATATAATTTCTCCATCATTTTGTCTTTATACGGTTAGTATTTTGCATGTTTGAGTAAGAACAAACAAAAAATAAAGTTATAAAGTACATAAATGCAAAACATATGTCGTAGAAATTTGCTGATGAGCATTCGTTAGCTAGAGCTTAAAAAAAAAAAAAAGTAAACCTTATAATTGTTTAAAGTAAAAGATATCACGTATATAATATCGGATACCCATGGGAGTCAAGAAACATCAAAAAAAGAAATTTTAAACTGTTAAATCGTGCAATGTTGCTGGCAGAATGGTGGTTGTAACACTGGAGTACTGCAGTATGTGCCGTCACCTCTATAAGAAAAGTGGCTAGCACTAATTTTATAAAATAGGTACTGTGTGTGTAACTCAAAATTAAAAAAAAATAATATCTACGTCAACCCCAACGACAAATTTAATTATAAATAGGTACAATTATTCGGCGTTTTTTTAAAGTATAGCGATTAATGTATTTCATAGTTTCTGTTTATTTCACATAATATGTCAAAATAGAATAATAATTGATATTTGTCGCCATATGCTTAGAATATTGAATCTTTCGCTATGGTGATGATTTGGTGGCTTTTAAAACCACACGTATGAAAAACATGGCTAACATTTTTTCCGGATCCGAAAGTTACCTTTATGGTTTCTACATACACGCTACACATCGCAAATAAAAACCAAATGATTGAAACAAAAAATTCAAGAAAAGATGACTCTTCTTGGAATATATTTATTTTCTTTGTTGTGTTTTGTACAAAGTTATTTTTCTTATTTTTTCTGGGCTTTTTCTTGGGATTATTGTGTCAAGACCGTTTAATGATACTGATACTCTAATACCCTAACTCATTCCACAAATAATTTATGTTGCCTTTAATGGAACCTTCAAAACGCATGTTTGAATTTTGTTGTTCGTATCCTTTTTATTTATCTTTATTTTTATTTTTTTCAACTGACCCAAAAAAAGTAACTATAAGAATAAGGGTAAGGAAATGTGTTTCCTTATGTCAAATCTTTATTGTTTAATCTAAGGCTTATGTGTGTACATGAACGTTTTACGTGTGAATTTATCACTAACCCAGTAGGAAATTTCAAAAAATTCCTCGAGGAATAACCAACTTTTTCCTCGAGGAACTGGAACTTCACCGAGGAATTTTCAGAGGAATCCTTAGGTGAATTTAACATGGGGCTGTCATTGGCGTTCACCAAGTGACTTTCTGGGTGAATATTCAATAGTGAAATCACCAAGTAGGTGGAGTTTGCTTATTCATAAATGAATTATATTTGATGAAATACATCATGAAAGTTCGTCAGTGATATCATTAGGTAAATAGGACTTGCTTATTCAGCAACACACAGTCTTGGTGAAAAATAAAGTGAAAATGCAGAAGTGAAATCATCAGCCCACTATCCCTCACTGAAAGATATCATGAATATTCAGTAATGAAATCACATGAAAAATGTAACTCGCTTAATCATTAGTGAATTACGTTTGATGAATTTGAAGAAAATAATAAAAAAAGACAGTTCTCATTTTATATTGGTATTACATATGCTTTATTTTTAATTTGCATGTTGTTTTTTTTTTATCGCTGCTTTCATGTAATGCAGGTTCTTGATTCTCTTGAACCCTTGCTGAACAGCTTTTCTATAGAGCTGGGATGAAGGAATATTGGTCTTATCAGCATCTGCAAAAAAAAAAATATTGATGCATGAATGAGAAAGTGATGACTTGATTAAAATATTACTAATTATGATGAAGTTCTTATAAATTGTGAAAATATAATAACTTACTGAACAAACATGTGTTAATGTTTTTTAACGCTTTAAAAGGATTTTTGCCATTATAGCCGTCGAAATTGTATGTCACAGCGACTTCTGCAGAAATTATATTTCGCAGAGCTTTTTCTATGCTGCCGCTGACAATGCAACTATTTTTTTGAAGATATCATTCTGAAATAAAAATAAAAAATAGATATGAAAAATCCGTAGGTAGGAAAGTAGATAACTGTGTAGATGGTCAGCAAGATTTTATATGGAAAACCAAAAGTTTGGATAAATAATTAAGTAATCAAAGTGAACATAAAAATGATTTGCTGAAATTTGTGGAAATGTTATTAAAATGCGAAAACTTACATATTTTTCTTTTTCTTCTCCTGCCTTAATTTCCAGTTTGTTGAGGTCTTCACTTCATCTTCATCTTGTATATTGTTGCTTATTTCACTTTCACTGTCTACAATATTATCCCTTTCAGATGATTGATAATATTTTCCAAAATTATTTTGTTTTTTTTTTTCTAAATTATCCCTCTCTTGCTTTGCCAAGCGTTTTAAATTTCTTTTACTAAAACCACTCATTTTTAAATAAAATAAATTACAACTCACCAACTTTTTTCAATCACTATTTATTATTTACAACAAAATAATATGTTTGGTAGGTAGGTATTTAATTAGTAATATTATTAATGTTTTTTTTTACTGGCACTCGCGTTCGCGTTTAACTTCAGATGCAAACATTGAATGAAGAAATGCAAATGATTGATATTCGTCATTCGAGAACAAAAAGATTTTGTAACAACAAGGAAAAACAAGAAAATACAGTTTCTCTTTCGCTAAAAAGGAGCACGCGTCATTAAAAAACGATCAAAAAGCAACAAAAAACGCGAAAAATCAAGCAGGCGCCAGAGACAGGCGACAACGAAAAATAAAAAAAAAAAAAAAGCGAATGAATCTTTGCATTACTTGTCACCCTGGAAATCCTTGTGTTCCTTGGTTCAGGTAGACAGAAGGCCAAGTTTATAGTTTTTTATTTCTTTTCTGTTTTGAACCGCGTTCGGCTTATGAATCGATGCATTACTTGTCACCCTGGAAATCCATGTGTTTTTGGGTCAGTTAGACACAAGGCAATTTTTATGGATTATTTTTTTTTCCACTTTCTCGCGAAGAACACTGAACAGCACAGATGGCCCAACTTATTTCACGAACTAGTGAATCTGTGCATGACTTGTCATCAATGGAATCATCTAATGACTTTATGTACTTGAATTAATTAATGAAATGTGAGCACTGAACTCAGTTGAACTTTTGTTCCAAGTAAAACAAAGTGTAAACGCCTTAAAAATACTGAACTGATGAAAAAATCAATGCTTTTCTATAATGAAATCATAACATGCAATTTCCTCGAAAAAGTATTCGATGAATTCATTGTTCTTTTCACCAAAAAAATTCATTGAGGACGAAATTTCCTACTGGGAAAGGGCATGCAGTGTTCTACATACTTAAATGTATGTATATTGTATATAGATAGATATTTTGAATCCGTAGGTATATCAAGCTCTCATCGTCATCAAATAGAATTTATCGGCCTGATCAATAATGTTCATTTGCAGATTGTTAAGAAATATAAGTTGTTTAATTGTTATGCACATGGTCAGAGTTTAAATAAATGAATATTATATTAAGTTCACGAATAAACAAATAATATGTGATAAAATAATCATGATGCTGAAGATCGCTGCATCGGAGGACATATTTTTCCTTAAGAGAGGATACCTCGATATTTTGAAAAGATTTTTCAAAACTGTAAACAACGTTATGTTGGGTGGCGATGTTTTTTTAATTTTTTTGATTGTGTTGTAAATTTTTTTATCAAAAACCATTAAACGAAATTTCCTTTTTTTTTGTCGGAGGATACCCTCCACAATTTCTTTACTCAAAGAAAAATAACAGAAAAAATAAAACTCGGTGCAGGAAACAGATAGGGTACTGTTTTATAAATTGAATTTGAAGCTCCAGAGGCGATCGATTTTATTTATTTTTATTCCGTGATATAAGCTAATTTTTTTTCCCAAAACAAAATAGGAGACGACCCATTTTTTTATAGAGTCTGGGCCTAGAGCGTACATAAATGAGATAGATAGCAAATAAAAGCTGATATTGAGCTCTATTAAAATTCCAAATATCGGTGCTTGCGATTTTAAGATATTTGAGTTTGAAGTTAGCGAACCAATTGACGGAGAATTCGACTTTTTCTAAATAAATGTTCATTGCTTCTGAAGTATAACATCTAGAAAACGGTCTACAGCAGGGAGCTGTGAACTCGCCGATTCTTTTTAGTATTTACACCAGCGATCTGATAGGTAGTCTCACTCAAGCGATTGCGTATGCCGATGACCTTGTAGCGTACAGGACGGGTCCAAAAATTGAAGTCATCAGAATTCTCTTGCCGCGTGACTTCGACAAGATTCAGCGATATTGTGATGACTGGAAGTTAAAAATTAACTTTTAGAAATCAGAAACTATCCTGTTTAGAACCCCTTTGTCTAAGGCTTCAAGGGATACAAGAAAGAACTGGAGAAATCTAGTGATTGTCGATGTCCACTGGTGAGTAAAGATGTAGTAAAGTACCTTGGAATCTGGCTAGATCAGTATCTATATTTCAATCGACATATAGATGCTGCTCTGGCCAGAGCTAGGGGAACGTTTGCTCTGACAAGACAGTTGTTTAATAGCAGCCACCTTGAAAACAGGGTAAATTTGGCCCTCATCCGGCCGATGATTGCCTATGGGTGCCCTGTGTGGTTTAACGTTGCTCCATTTCAAAAGGAAAAGATTTTGGTGTTTGAGAGGCAGTGTCTTAGGACCTGTCTTGGACACAGAACACCAGAGTTGGAGTACAAACATTATTATGCCATCGAGGTCTTATACAACGGGGCCAATATAAACAGAATAGATAACTTTTTAATTAAGCTGATTCGGGGTCACATTGCAAGAGCGATGACCTCAGCCAATGGACTTATTTTCGGGGCTTACTACCGCAATGAAGAATATAGTGAGAGCGTTTGTCTTAATCGTTCATCCCGCCCGAGACATTCCTCTATTTAGACAGTCGGGGCTGATACAGTATAGATCTAAGGTGCACCAAAAAGCTTGAGCGTGTAGGTGGAGTTAAGACAAGAAAAAAATCGTATGGGAAGGGGGTCTATTTCTCCCCGTTTAGGCAGGAGGGGCAATTTTCTAAAACATTGACTTAAATCAGAAAAAAAATTATTTAAAAATAACGGTGAATGATACAAAACCTTGTTATATTTTTTTGGAAAGCCAGAAAACTACTCTTTTATTTAATTTTTAAATTAAGTTGTTTAAGTGAACAGTTTTAAAAAAATTTATTTTTAAACTCAGAATTTTGAAAAAAAAATTAAAAAAAAATTTTTAAACTAATTTTTTTCAAAATTTTATGTATTAAACTATTATTTTTATTTTCAAAATTTAATGCTCTTATTAATTTTTAGTCAAAAACAGAAAATCGGATGCCAAAATGTATCTTTGTTTTTGAGAAATTAAGATAAACTAGAAGTATTTTTTTCCAAGAAAAACACTTTTTTTTTGGTTTTCCCAAATTTGACCTCCTCAGGTCAATTATTAATCAGGGAATTATCCCTTTTTTATTTTTTACTACATACCGTCCGATTTTAATCAAATAATAAAAAAAAACGAATTAACTTTTTACTTTACTTACTAGTTTTACTTTTAATTTTTTTTAATTTCTCAAAAACTAAGATACATTTTGGCATCCAGTTTTCAGTTTTTGACTAAAAATTAATAAGAGCATTGAATTTTGAAAATAAAAATAATAGTTAAATACATAAAATTTTGAAAAAAATTAGTTTAAACATTTTTTTTTTTAATTTTTTTTTCAAAATTCTGAGTTTGAAAATTAATTTTTTTAAAACTGTTCACTTAAACAACTTAATTTAAAAAATAAATAAAAGAGTAGTTTTCTGGCTTTCCAAAAGATTATAATAAGGCTTTGTATTCATTCACCGTTGTTTTTAAATAATTTTTTTTCTGATTTAAGTCAATGTTTTAGAAAATTGACCCTCCCGCCCAAAGGGCGGGAAAATAGACCCCCCCTCTCATAAGATTTTTGTCTTGTCTTAACTCCACCTACACGCTCAAGCTTTTTGGTGCATCTTATACCAATCACCATGTATATTAGTTCAGACTTTCTTTGAAATAATTCCGTTAGAGGTGCTTTGTTCGGCTGATATCTTGAAAAAATCAGTTAGGACGTATACTTTTTTTGCACCATTGCAACCTATGATTAATAACTATTAATATAATATACGTTAAAATTATCTTACCTCAAATAAATGTCATCTTATAGCTAAAAGAACCGTTTTAGTTCAGTCGGTTTGTCGAAATAAATGGGGCTACCTGGAAAATATTCAGAATTTAATGAAATATATAAGTGGGTATAGGTATATATACCTATACCCACTTATATATACCTACTTAAAAAGAAAGTCTTGGATCCAATACGTAGCGATGTGGTGGAGATATTTACGAAAATAATAATTCCTGTGTAAAATTTTCATATCACCAATAACATTTTCTTTATCTAAATCAGGACACTATGACTACATAGTATATAATAAAAATGGGAAAATAAATATAAAAATACATTTAAACAAAAAACTTGTATTAGTTTAAATAATTTATTTTATAATTTGAATTACATTTGACAATTTACTAACAAACCTGCACATTACCAGAAGCGGTATTAATGTTGAAATGTCTATACGAGTTCAAATTCAATGCTTTCTCTTTATAACAGGGATATTTTTGCCCTGCCAGCTTGAAATACGCAATTTTACAATTTTCCTTAATTAAATAAAACAAAAATAATTCTGGCCAGTCTTTTCAGCTCTAGTTAAATTTAGCTGGTAACCATAGAAACACATAAAAAATCTATGGTTAACAACTGAAATAACCAATGGTTACACATAACCAGAGCTGAAAAGACTGGCCCTTAATGTATTTCTTATAGTATTATTATCAGTCTTATGCGGTACCTCCAATTCAGATCCGTTTTTATTCTCCGAACTTTATATCGCGAGTGACCCAAAGACGCGGAATCCTTTTATTTGCTTACCACTTTTAAATCGAGCAGACCAAATTATTTATCAATTCATCCTTATCTCGTTTATCAATGTCTAAACAAGCTCGCAAGCCTTTAAGCTTAACTGAATGTTACTTTACTTCCATTTCAAGGAAGATTTTAACCACCTAATGAGAATGACAAATACCGTGCAAACTGGAAATGAACACTTATGAACAACTCGGCCAGATAAATCATTACGGAAATCACATCTGCGGAAAAAAAAATCAATCAACGGAAAACATAATTTTTCAAAAATTTCTTGATTTCTTACGAAGACTTGGGGGCAAAAGATCATCATACCGAAAAGACTTACACAAAATTAGGTCATATGAGTTTTGGTATCAAAACAGCCGGCGCAATGTGATATTCTGGTTCGGAATAACCACCACTTCTACATTGCTGCCTACCTCACTATATTGTTATCAAACTACAAAAACGACTACAGGAATAAACATGTATTTCAAAAAACGATTTTAATTTTGTGTGTTCTCGATTTTCATAACTACATCCTTTTTAAACTTTCATTATTCGCTGTTCTCATTTCGAACCGCCATCATTCAGGTCACCTAATTATTTTTGAACACCATTTTTTCTGTTTTTTGTGTGGTCCCCTTGCACTTTTTCTTTGGTACACCAAAGTACATGCAGCTTGTTGATTTCTTGCCCGTGTGCCCTTGTACACACATACACACAAAATGATTATCTTATTTTTTTCCAATAAGGCCACGTAAGAGGAAAGAAAAGTAGTACACGCGCTCTTTGCCATGAATGTTCACAAAAAGGACAAAAAAAAACTTTATGCATGTACTCGTTGCATCATCAATATACCCTGAGTGCTCATACAAATGTGCCACCGTACCGACAACAAGGAAATAGTTTTCCAAAAAAATTAACTCGACTGCTACTGTTTATACGAAAGATGTCGTTCTACATGTTTTGAACACTAAACTTCTGTCAAAATACCCCAAAATAGAAGCAAATGCAAAGAAAACTTCTGACTTCGCCCGCCGAGGTCATATCCCATTTCTGACATTCCCCCACATCAAGCTGTAACGCTTCTTTACAAATCGTTTCTAATACACAAAATAACTTTGTCTTGTCATCAAAGCAAGAGATCCAAAGAAAGCTACTGGGTACCTAACGGGTGGGAAACATGTATTTGGACAGAGGTAAGGAAGGAAGGTGTTGTTAAAAAAGCGGAAGAGCTACAAAAGTAGGTGGACACGAACACGAACATTCACCATGAACATGATGGCTTATATGGAATAATTGGTAGGAGTGGTCGTTTCGTGTTTTACCAATTTGAGCTGCAGATTTTTTAACATCCATTTTCTTAATGGCTCACACATTTGGTGGTGCGCATAAAGCTGATGTAAAATGTTGATTGGGGTTTTTAAGTGCCGGCAAAAGTGCACGCCAAATTAAGATTCAGCCTGCTGAGCTATGGGAAGAGGCATGTGAAATAGAATATTAAAGTTTTATCCTGAGGAAGTTGTAACATTTGTTGTTGGACCGACAGATTTCGGTCTTTTGCAACTTGAAGCGAGAAAATGTCATAAACAGATTTTGGACACTTTCCGAATGAAAAGCATTTCCAATGTCTGGGGAGTGGTTCATGAACTTTATTCACACAGAACAGAAACAGAACATGAATGCTAAAAGTCATTTATATGTCAAGTACTTTTTTATCCAAAGGATAAAAGAAGGTTCGTGAAAGGAAACGGAATTAAGAGCATATTTGCTTTTGAGGAGACATTGCTTGTGGAGACTTCAACAGAAAAGAAAATATTACACAAATATTAAGTAAATGCTTCTACTTTCTGAATGGAAAGAACATTCTTTTATTATAAGCTTCAACATCATAATGGGTTTCGCACAGGAAAATGAGAAGTGAATTTTCAATAATTAAAAAAAAAATTGCGGGTTAAAAAGTAACAAATGAAAATGGCACCTGTGGCGACATTTTCATTTCATTTCTTCTATCTGACGGGATAACCAGTGCGGGTTTGTTTCGAGTTAATCAAGTTTGTAATCGAGATAGTAGAAATTAGAATGCATAAATATTTGGTTTTGGTTTTGAAATGTCATTCGATCGACAACCACGAGGTCTGATATGGGTGGCCCCAAAGGCAACAAGGAGTTGAGGAAATCTACCTGCGGATGATCATGAATATGAGAGAGCAAAAACAAAAAGGTAGATTACCAATGCTGGAATCACCGTAAATGTAGTAAAAATAAAAAAAGTATTTTTATTTTTTTAAAAAAGTTTTATTCCAACTTGAAAGGTTGAGGAGTTCTTTAAGACTAACTTTACAAATTTAAATATGTTTCGATATTGGACATTGGTTATCTTTGGATACACACACATACGTACACTCTCTGCATTGATTCAGAATTTATTTGAAAACAATAAATTTCAAAGATTATGTTGAGTGGTTAAGAATGGGTTTGTTTTAGTATTAAATGATGCTGAGATCATTTTCTTGGAAAAAGAGGAATGGGTTGAGGATGTTTATACTTTAGGAACACTTGAATCTATGCAGGCAGTGAGAATGTTTATATAATGCGTTTGAAATATTTTAAGTGTCACCCAAGCAAAGTGTGGATGATTGTGTAATATGTTTTAGGTACAGTCTGTAACAAAATGCGTAATATGATCTATACTTAACTATGTATCAATCGAAGTTAGTTAACTAGGAAGATCGTGAGTTATTTTGCTCTTGCAGTTCTCGATTATTTACTTGAAGATAAGGTGAGGCACTCGAAAGTAAATCAGTTAATCGTTGACGACGATGGAGAGTTCATAAGTAAAGAACTTTCATATACCTACAGCAAACACTTAATATGTGGGTGCGAACGTTTAGTGAGGAATGGGTAATGGCAAAAACCTAGACTACAGATACGTATCCCAACAAATTGTTAATAAAATACAGGAAGCCTCTCTATTTACTATGATAACAGAAAAAGTGGAATGAAATCCAAACTGAGAGCGACTTCTAACTTAAATCCTTTATATTAACTAAGACTTAGGTACCAATAACAATTATATTACGAAATAAATCTTTTGATGGTGGTGCGTGCTTAGTTTATACTCTTAAATTAACGTTCCACACTTGTTTAGATGTGTTGAATCGGGTATTTGCGGCAAAAAATTGTTGTTTTCTCGTTATGTTCCAAATAAAATGTATTTATTGCAAAAAAAAAAAAAAAAAACAAGTAAGTAAAATCAGAATTTCTCGCTAACAACAAAACCGATTTCAATTAAATTTAAAATTTTAGTTTTTATGATCAAATTCATATACATAACTTTTAAGATTTTTTGAATACCTATGTTGGAAACGGTAATATCGATTTTTTCAGATTTTTTTCCAGATGAACTACAGATTTCGATGTTTTGAAACTCTCAAAAAATTGCAAAATATTTTTCAAATTAAAAAAAAACGGTTTAAAAAAAAACTGCTTCAACGATTTTCAATATTTTTTCCTAGGTAGAGTACTTCTAATAAAATACAATTGCATACTTAGTTTTTCAAGAAAACTCTCAAACAAATTTGAAAAACTAAAAGATTTTTCCAATATTTTTTTAAAATAATTTTAAGTTATTATTTATTAGGTAGGTACATTTATCATCACTCTTTAAGATTTTATTATAAAAACAAAGTATTAAATAACATGTAAGTATATCATTTTTATAAAATTAAATTTAATCTTCTGGCCTTCTGTGCTGCAAATATGTCTAAAACTTCCTCAGTGTCAATCTCAATTTGTCGATGAATTGACATTAATGCCAATCCTGTTAGTCTTTCTTCGCCGGTAGA
This sequence comes from Baccha elongata, assembly GCA_951217065.1. Lineage (NCBI taxonomy): Eukaryota > Metazoa > Arthropoda > Insecta > Diptera > Syrphidae > Baccha > Baccha elongata. The sequence goes on along the minus strand of OX578272.1, from coordinate 61,455,794 downwards.
ATTTCTAAGGTAAGTTTTTAGACGTTTCATTGTCGAAAATGATCTTTCCGGTGTACACGTTGAAACCGGTAGTGTCGCCAAAATTTTGAGAAGCTTGTGGATGTTAGGAAACAGATCCTTATTGCATTCCCCAAGAGCTGTTATTGCACTCTTTGAACGCTCTGTATCTTTTTATCTATGGCATTTTGTCTTCCATAACGTAAACTCAGCTTCTAAAGTGTCCCAATCCAAAAAAGATCTATAAAATTTGAAGTTTTCTTCGTTGTAATTTTGTTCATATTTCCCAAGGATCGATGGAATTAAAATGCACAAAATCATACGGACTTATGATTTTCAAATCTTATTTTAAGCTGACTTAAAAAGTCATCTAAAATAGGAATCATTATACTTATCCGTTGTGCTCACGTTTTGTCTGTGCTGTTGCCTTGACACAATTGCTCATTCCTTTTTGCCTATTGCTGGCAAGAGAATAGAAACGCATGGAATGAACCGGCTAAAATGTTGCAAGTTACAATTGCAACTATATAAGTGGAATAACGAAGTTGAAAACTAATGCACACAAGGACACCATTAATTTATTTGGAAGGGAAATAAGAATATACGTTTTTACTATACATATTGTTTCATGTAGATGCATACACATACCTATCTAGGTATACTAAATTTCCTTGATGCGTTTAGTTATTCATCATGTGCAATCGAAGCAAAAGTAACCTGGCATCCTGAGGCTGTGTTGTTTGAGGTTATACTTAAAAACTGTTAGAGCTACCTTACTAAATTCATCGAAAATTATGTTGGTACCTAACTACGTATAGGCTTTAAACTAAAATCAGAAAGTTTTGAACATAATCACTAATTATTTGAGCACAAATTTCATACTTATGCGGAAAAGGTTGATTTACAGATGTATTTCTAAAAAAAAATCGGGGGGGGGGGGTTGAACCCCTGTGACCCCCCCCCCCTTGCTACGGCCTTGCATGTCAGAACCTACTGTACTGCAGTTATTTAATGAAGTGTACTTATTTATAGATTCATGTATTAATAAAATAAATCCATGAGTATGACATTTTGTTCTAACAATTTACTTACCTCTTTTATATTAAATCAAAAGATTTATTATTGAATGTACCTACACATGATATAAATTTAATTTATGACTCTATTTGTAGTATTTTACAAATTTTGGAAAGCAGTTAACAGAATAGCTATTGAGTGTCTATCATAAAATACACCCATTATTATATCCAATCTAGCAGCCTATCAACATAAAGTATTGAACCCCATTCTTATACGGAGTCCTTAACTTAAGCATGTTCAAGGATTTCCACAAATTTATATGAAATTTATTGATTTCCATTACTATGATTGTAAATAACCTACGACCCTGTCCTATGAAATCACCAACTTTCCGAGAACAAACTTTTGGAAAATCATAAAATAAAAATAATTTTCAATAAACCAAAGCTCTTTATTTTAAGAAGGCGGTTTATATTTATTTTAGACAAATAGTAATAAAATTCTAATGGTATCTATAGGTATATAGACAAAATAAATTATTCTAAGGACTTTCATGTTTATTGTTAACCTAAAATATTTTGGCTTTTTCTGCAGGGTCGCTATTCTGGTAAGAGTATAAGATGACCCATGGTCCATGGACAACAAAGTATAACCATAACAGGATGAGGTTTTCATTTCATCTTATCTTTGGAATTTCATCAAAACCCATATATGCTTCATTGCTTCTAGACGACTTCTCTTAAGTGTACAGTTTTTAAATTTGTTGATGGAGAGAAAGACTATCTTAGACGTTCCATTAAAAACAAAGAGTAAAATACTTAAAGTTTGCATTTCGGATGGTTACGGTGGAATCCTTTTCATCGATGTTTCTTCATTTTTGTTTTTGTTGGTTTATCTTGAGTCGTTTCCAAGGAACCTGCCAAAAAGATGTATCTCTAAGTTTGTACCTATAAATTTGTGCTATTTGTGCTTTTCAAATTATTGTGTGCGCTTGTGTTTCTTGTGTGCTTCATTTCACATTTTCAAAATGTGTTATCCTGTCTTGTATCATAATTTATTCCTTAAAGCAGATCCTTGCAAACACGTTAGAAACTCATAAGCACACCCACTTCAAAAACAGGCGTGCGGTATGAGGTGTCTGCCTAGCTTAGAGCATAGAGAGGGGAGTCAAGATGAAAGATAGATATTTTTTTCTTTTTAAGAAAATGAAGCCGAGGAAGATCCTCAAGCGCAAGGAGAGCATCAGGATAAGAAACAACGGCAACGGCGGCGGGGGTGGCGGCAGCGAACAACGTGAATGATAGAACGAACGTGAATCCTTGTTTGTTGAGTAGTTGCGTAGTTATGAGATAATCACACTGCAAACAAATAAACCGTAACGAATAAAGACAAGGATAACAAACGAAATATAGGCTTAGTAGGGGGTGAAGAACATTATGATGATGGAATAGGACTTAGGGGTGTCAGATTAGAGAGGTGAGCAGAATTTTGATGGTAATTTATGCAAGTTCTAGAGGTTTTTATGTTGTTTCGTTTTCTTATCTGGCAATTTAAGATGGTAATAATTTAGTCAATGCCTTTGAGTTTTAAGAAACAAAATCAGTCAGGTCGAGGTCGGTCCGGTGTTATAATAAGTGATGCAGATCGCATGGGCGTGGTTTTGTTGAAAATATGAGGATATAGTTTTTTTTTTAACTGTAACATAAATTTGGTTTTATTAAGTTTAATTTTCAGGCTTATGTTGAAAGGGATGTTTTTAAGAAATTTTATGTTAATGATTCAAGCTGTTGTTTTAATAAAAATAATATGAAGAAAAAAATCAATTTTATTCCCTAATTTTTGTCATTATTTATGTTTTCCCTGCTAGAAATTATATAGTTGATAACTGTAGTATGGATACATTAATAACGTGTTAGTATCCAGTTTGCCTATATTTATTCAGGGGTGGAATCGGCTAAGGTGATTTGTGATAAGTGATAGTCAAAATCTGCACTTTCTGTCTGCGCAAGGAGATCATCACAGTGATAGCTAAAAACCAATCACCAAAATATTGTGATAGTCACCTTCTCCTGAAATTGACGTTTCATTTTCATTTTTTTGACGATGTGACTAGACTTACCACACGCATACAAAACATTATAAAATTTTCAACTTTTTTCAATTTTAGTCACCAAATCATCAAAAAAAATATTTTTTTTACCATATGAGTATACAACAATCGAAAATAAATGGTTAAATTTAGAATTATTGCATTTATTCACTAAAAAATTAATAATTTCAATGAATTTACTTGAAAATATGACTACGGCAACAATGTTTTTCACATATGTCACTGACAAATTGAACAAAGTTGAATTGAGTTGAATTGGTGAATGTGATCACCTTACGCAGAAGGAAAAATCAATTTTATCACAAGTGATGATCAAAAATATGACAATCATCTATCTATCTTACTCGATTCCACCCCAGTTTTTACTACTATTCTTCTTCCGAAAATATTGTCCTATATAGGCAATATACCATTCATATATAACTTCATATTGAAATGTCTTGCAGATGGAAGTTATAAGTTGTTAAAAATAAAGGTTTAGTTGAGATTTCAACATTCATAATCTCAGCCACAGATCCTAACAACTCATTGAAAGTATATAAAAGTTATTCATCGTTTAATGTAGATATACTTAGATACATTTGACGAAACTTTTGGGATTGAAACTAATCAATTTATTGTTCTAGTCTTTATTGAAAAGCATTTTTTTTTTGTTTCTTTTATGTCCTGTAGGTTTAAGGACTGAAATAATTGTGCTTTCTTAAAACAAACTTATTCAGGTTAAACGTTTCTTAGTGAAATTCCTGTTGTGTTTTCTATTTCTTAGAATTATTTCTTTACTTAAGTTTTTGCTAATAAAACTAAAAACTTAATTTCTCAAAAACTAAGATACATTTTGGCATCCGGTTTGCTGTTTTTGACTAAAAATTAATAAGATAATTGAATTTTGAAAATAAAAATTGTAGTTAATTACATAAAATTTTGAAAAAAATTAGTGTAAAAATTTTTTTTTTTTTCAAAATTTGGAGTTTGAAAATTAATTTTTTTAAAACTGTTTACTTAAACAACTTAACTAAAAAATAAAATAAAAGAATAGTTTTCTGGGTTTCCAAAAAGATATAACAAGAGCTTTGTATCATTCACCGTTGTTTTTAAATCATTTTTTTCTGATTTAAGTCAATTTTTTAGAAAATTGCCCCCCCGCCTAAAAGGGGGAAATAGACCCCACCTCCCCTACGATTTTTTTCTTGTCTGAACCCCACCTACACGCTCAAGCTTTTTGGTGCGCCTTAAACCAATCACCCTGTATATTGAGAAGCAAAATTTCATGAAAAGAAAAATGTTTCTTTATTTAGGAGATCCGATTTTGAGAAGCACTAATTTCTCCACAATGCAGAATTAAAAGATGTCAATTACACAAAAATAGCCTAGGAAATATAATTACCGGAAGAAAAACTCTCAAAAACTCTCAAATTCTGAAAATAATTAAAGGCCTTAACTATAGCCATAAGTGATCGGTACCCACTCACATCGCTACGTACGATCAATCTAATCGAAATCGATGCCCATATCCCGGTTGTTGTTTAATACTGCCTTTTTGGATGGGGTTCTCAGCATCTCTCCTTAGTACATGACAGTAACTACCAGATGAATTTGTCGTCTTTAATTTTATCTATACGATGGTTTTTTTTTCGACGTGGAAGCTTCTTCGATTTATTTACTTCTAACTCGATCTATATTCAGCACTATAGGTTTGAGCCTTGCAGGAAAAAAAATTTTGCTAAAAAATGACCTAGACAACGCCAGGCCATTTCTAGTAAGAAAAACTTCAAAACTGCTTCCAGGTTATTATTTATTTTGAGCATGCAAACAACGGTATCGGCGAACGAAACATAATGTATATAGGACTGAATTTTTACGAACAAAAAATCTGTCAATAAAAGCAAAAAAAAAATGCTAAACTTACTCAGGGGTGTCTGGAGAAGATCCACAAAAAAGTCCCCATAATTCCGACTGAAGCGCTTGCGGCAGTGAGGAGAAACATGTTATTTTTTTCGGGTTTTCGCCCTTATCTGGGAAACTGTTACTCAAATCAAAAATGTATCTTCTACAAAAATAAAGCTTAATTTATCTTAGAAACTGTTTGTCGTATCAAAAGAAATTCTTTATTACAAAAATAAAGCTTAGGTATTTAAATTCCTTAAAAAAAGAAATTTATTTGGTTTCTTAAGGTTAAAGTTTATTAAATAAATCTATCGGCAGTTAAGAGGAACACTTATTTTTTGTCGAATTTCACGTTAATAAAATTTGCAACATTATATGCTTTATCTCAGTTCTTTTGACCTCATAGGAATCAAGATATATAGCTCTTCAAAATTGGTCAATTTTTCCCGAAAATTGACAATTTTTAGTTTAGCGCACGTTCAAATAAAAATATTGGCAACACCGTTTGTCTTATGAGAAAAGTGATAAAAACTTAACTATGGTACATTTAATGTGCTTTCATTAAAGCATAAAATGCAGACTGTTAGACTAATAGTTCACTCACAATCTCGAAAAAACAGAAAGAAGATAGTTAATAGTTCATACTTAGTGGAAATCGTTCAAAAAATCAGTTCTTCATTTTTTATAAGTTTTTTTTCAAGATTGCGAGTGGCCTATTAGTCTCACAGACTTCATTTTATGCTTTAATGAAAGCAAACCAAATGCTGCACAACTTTATTTTTATGACTTTGCTCATAGAACGAACAGTGTTGCCAATATTTTCATTTCAACGAAAACAAATTTTAAAATTGCCATTCTTCAGGAAATTGAACCATTTTCGCAGGGCTATTGTTTGTTTCCTATGAGGCCAAAAGAACTGTACTTATGCTTTAATTGTCGCAAATTGTCTGAGTTTTGAAAAAAATTTGCATTTTGTTCGTCGAAAAATCCATTGTTTATGACTTTTAGAGCAAAAAGTGAAAGAAGTACCCTAATTTCGCATATTTTCGTGTGGTACCCATTTAACACAAGTTCTTCAAAGTTTTAAACTTGCAATAATATTTACAACTGATCCATACAACATAAGGGCTACACCAATCATTGCGATTATAATAACCATTTTTATTGAACTATAAACAAATATCTGTGTTTTTTAGTAAAAATATGATAACTGCATCAAATGTTCCTTTTTGTCATCCACTTAACATTTATATTTATTTATTTATTTATTTATTTCATCTTTAAGTTTACATTTCTTAAGATAAGCACATAAAAATAAATAATAACAGCATTACAAAATATAAAATAAATAATTTTAAAGTAAAAATTAGATTGCAAGATTTAATAGCCCAGAAACTGATTTCTTAAACATAAACCTAGTTGAAGATTAAACAAGAATTAGAGATTGAATCACATTTACCATAATTAGTTCTATGAAAGGGAACATAAAAAAGTCACTATTTCGAAGAACTTCAACCGGAACATGAATAGGAAATAAAGCAAGCAATGGTGCACAATCAATTTGATTACCAATTACGTCTCTAGCAATCATAGCCAAATAACACTGACACCTAGTACGGAGTGATTACAACTCAATCAGTTGACATCTAGTTTCATAAGAAGGCATAAACCTATTGGTCCAACTGAGTTTCCACAGTGCAAATCTTGTAAATTTTTTCTGCACTGCTTCTATGCGATTAATGCTTTCTTCATATGAAGGACACCAAATACAACAAGCATATTGAAGCACAGATCTAATCGTAGAAACATAGATGGACTAAAAAGTATAAGGATCTGTGAATTCTTTCGTATTCCTTTTCTCAAAACCTAACAAACTATAAGATTTGGATATGATATAATCATAGTGGCTGTTGAAACTAAATTTACTATCTAAAATGACACCTAAGTCCTTATGAAGACTAACCCGTTTGAGCTTATAGATAAGTAACTATAATGAATCTAAGAGATCTTGTAAAAGATATACACAGACACTTACTTATGATGAGATCAAAACTATTTTCCTTACACCAATCATATAATAAATTTAGATCGGATTGCAGTAAGTCACAATCGGAAGGTGTTTTAACTGATAATTAATTTAACGAAATAATTTTAAATCATCTGCATAAAGTAAACACAACAACGCTTTGAAGATCATTAATAAATACAAGAAAAGGTACAAGAGGTACAAGATGGCTACCTTGAGGCACTCCAGAATAATTAAAAATTATTTTAGATAGTTTTGAACCTCTACCAATTGTTTTCTATCAGTAAGATAGCTTTTAATCCATCTAAACAAAACTGAATAAACTCCTATGACCTCAAGTTTTTGTAGAAGAACATTTCAAAGATAAACGTGAAATTCGAAAAAAATACGTGTTCCTCTTAATTGTCGATAGATTTATTTTATAAATGTTCACATAAAGAAACCAAATAAATATAAGTTTTTGTAAGGAATTTAAATAAGCTTTATTTTTGTAATAGATTCTGTTTTGATAAGACAAACGTTTCTAAGATAAATGGGAAAAACCGAAAAAACTGCATGCTTATCCTAACTGCCGCTGGGGTTATTTCAAAAAATTATTCCAGATACGCAAAAAATATACATACTATATTTTTTAGAGAATCCTTTAAGCTTTATTTTTGTATAAGATAAATTTTTGATTTTAGTAACAATTTAAAAGATAAGAGCGAAAACCCCAAAAAAAAATAACATGTTTCTCCTCACTGCCGCAAGCGCTCCAGTCGGATTTTTTTGGGATTTTTTTTTTTGGATAGACCCAGACAACCCTGAGTAAGTGTGCCAAGTTTCACAACTGTCCGATTTATTTCCAAATAAAAACCTATATTGACTGGACTAAATTATAAAAACAACATGACGATATTAACATCATGACAATTTAAACAACATGCTAATATTGATATGGGGCATAGTTAAACTTTAATGGCTCTTATTGTAGCGATCGGTCGTGTTGCTGTTAAGTTGTTTCATTCAATAAAGAAAACTATATATTTAAACATTAACTCTAGACAAAGCGTTTTATTTTGAATATTTTGGAAAGACGTTTTAAACTAAATTGTAGGGTAAGAGCCAACCCTACATATATTTAAACAAGTGCTTTAAGATATTTAAAAAAAAAAAATCTGAAAACTGAATTTAAATTGATAAGAATTTATATACCAGTTGATATAAAAAGGCCTGGATTTATCATCTTATTGATTTGTTTTTGAAAACTTTACATGAAATAAGTTATGAAACCAAATTTAGAAGAATTTACAAGTCTCGACTTAGAGTAAAAACATACATAGGTAGGTACTTGGTTACAATAAAAAAAAAACAATAACTACCTATTTGTTTTAATTTCTATACGAAAATATTTATAAATATTAAAAACATTCGTGACTAAATTTACTAAAACATAAATATTGTGTTTATATAAATGAAATTTCTATAAGTGAATTTTTACTTTTTGTGACACACTTTATTTATCTTCACTCCATTCAGACAAACAAACCGGAAATGTGAAAAAAATTTGAAGTAAATCACGAAAAGGCGCAGCACCACAAATAGATACGAGCATACCAAACGCAACCCTAAAAATTCTCCTGTTCAGTTTTTCGTTTTCCTTATTACTATCTACGCACGAAGGTCGTGTAAAACATAACAAATGAAAAAAAAGGCCTATAAAGATAAAAACAATTCAAACAAAAACACCACATTTGTGATTTCCTTGGAATAGTGCGTGATTGCTTAAGTGTTAGCGGAAATGTTTTTCAAGTTGAAAAATATTCGGGGAGAATTCGGAATAAGAAAAAAGACTTAAAAAACAAGGCATAATTTAGATTTGACGTGACAAGCTGGAAAATGAGTTTGAAATCAGTGTCAATCGACTGAAAGAATGCTGAAATAAACTACGAAGGGTGTTGAATTTATACTGTTTCAGTCAAGTGCGTGACACGAAGTGACGATGGCTACATTTCTATAAATGTTTTACAAAATGGTTTTCAAAACACTTTTCAAATCATAAAATGAGTTTCTTTTAACTTAACAAATATGATTAATTAATTTTGGGCTTAACTTTGGACAAATATATTGAATACTGCACAATAAAATATCTCCATAAAATTATTATTTCACGTAAACCTGAATACTTATACGACAAACTAACCTTTTCAAATTCACCACATATTCTAACCATAATTCAACCTCGCGTTACTTGTTTATCATCTGAACGTCAATTTTTTGTTCAAGCTATTCGCTTATGGAACGCTCTCGCTCTTGGTATAAGAAGACTTTGTTTTGTAGAACGTTTTAGTGAATCTCTTTTTTTTATAGGTTTTAGGAATTTAAATGCCTTATCATTTTGTTTTCACTGTTTTATTGTTAAATGTTTTTATTTATTTATTATTTATTACTATTTTGTTATTTTAGTTATTTAATATCTATTTTTGTAAATTTTTAATTTTTAAATTTTTAAAATTGAAATTATAAAACTATGTTACTAGTGCTAAATTATATAGATCACATTTACGTTTTATAGATACATTTATGTACTCTTTGTAAATGTTTGTTAAATTGACACACAATAAATATCAATATCAAATATCAATATCAAACATCAATATCAAATATCAATATCAAATATCAATTCACTCGGAAAAAAAACATTGTCCTCCGAAGAATTTTCAATTCTTGTAAAATTGTGATTTATATAAATTGTTGGCTCAACAAAAAATTCTTGCAGTAAAAACTCATTCTCAACTTTTTAAAAATCAAATTATTAAATTTAAGAAAAAATTCTTGCTAAATCTATTTTTCTATTCTTAATCATTTTCAAAAACCAAAAATTGCTGACCCAACAGAAAAATTCTTATAATTAGAATTTTTTGTTTCATATTTATAGTCCAGTCATTTATGGGTTTAACCTAGAAATTTGAGATAATAAGCTGGAAACTCGTATAGCTACACTTTTTTAATGGCGTTCTAAAAAATGGCTAGAAAGTAAACAAAAATCTCGTGTCTGCAACATAAGTTATTCGAGGTCAAAGGTTTTTGTGATAGTGGGCGTAGAGTTCTGCACGCTCAGCAATACATACTAGTCTACGCGTTAGTCCATGTCACGTGTGCCGTTATATGTCCCCTCAGTTTTGTCATGGGGCTTTGTTAAGTACCTATAGGGGTATAAAAAAACTTGGGTCAAATCATGGTCGTTTGGCCGCCATTTTTAAAAATTGATCGTTTTTTGGTTTAAAGATATTTCCGCATCCAGTGGTCCGATTTTCATTTGTGAAGACTCATTTTATTTGCGTTTTAAAGCCAAACAAATGGAAACGGATGGTTGGACACCCCGTGATGATACTAAGGAACTAAATATGGACTACGAGTATGGTAAGATGAGGAATTGGTAAGCCCTCAAATGGGCATCACAATGGGTCTAGATTGACCTAAGTGAGCTGGGGTTGAGCTATTGGCTCTCTTACAGCAACCCGCAAACCTAACCTTCTTCTTCTTCTTCTTCTTCTTCTTCTTCTTCTTCTTCTTCTTCTTCTTCTTCTTCTTCTTCTTCTTCTTCTTCTTCTTCTTCTTCTTCTTCTACTTCTTCTTATTCTTCTTCTTCTTCTTCTTCTTCTTCTTCTTCTTCTTCTTCTTCTTCTTCTTCTTCTTCTTCTTCTTCTTCTTCTTCTTCTTCTTCTTCTTCTTCTTCTTCTTCTTCTTCTTCTTCTTCTTCTTCTTATTCTTCTTCTTCTTCTTCTTCTTCTTCTTCGTCTTCTTCTTCCTCTTCTTCTTTTTCTTTTTGTTTCTTCTTCTTCTTCCTTTTTTTTTGTCTTCTTTCTCCTTTTTTATTTCTTCTCCTTCATCATTTTTTTCTTCGTTTTCGATGATGTTATGATCTCGAATTCGACTTAGCTTACCAACTTTATCTACTTGTGTTGTGGGGTAACAACAGAACCTTCTAATTCTTTGGAACCATTGTTCAGCAAAATTCTGCCAGAAATAACTTCTGTAAAATCATGTTTTTGTGAGCATTTCCTCAATTAAGGTTTCCCTAAATTTTGACGAAGTTATTTGATTTGTTGTCTTTCCGTTGCTTTTCCATCGCATATTTACCATGCTTAATTACAGAAGCAGAAGCACATCGTTACTCCTTTCCCAATCTTGTATATCCTATGTACAATTTTTCAGGAAATGTTCAAGGAAAATTAAGTGATCTCAGACACCAAAAAAATCAAAGCCTGAATGCTTACTGAAAGGTGAACGGGTAAGCCCACTCCTTTTTGATAATATTTGGGAAAAGTTTCCTACAAATTACGATGAAATTTTTATACGTAAAAGCTTTCATTTATAATTTAAATATGAAAAGCACTTTTTCAGCAAGACCACACTATACTCTTAACCAACAAAAACCTTTTTTTTTTTTTTTTAATTCTAGACTATAAATGGGACACACGAAGGTCATTATTTTTCTTGCAAATGAAATGCAAATAAAATAGTTCCGCCATTTCCTCTTGACGGTTTCCTTTCTAAATAGTGTGATATTTTTAGTGCTCCCTTTCTGTATCCGCTATACACCAGCGTCAAAGAATAAGCTTTCTAAATCAAGAGTGTGTTCTGAAAACGGATTTACCTCCACTCCTGCCATGATGAGTGCTGAGAATATATTTTATAATGCACTTTCATTTCAAATGTTAAGGTGTTCTTCTTTTCTTTCACATTTTTTTTTTTTTTTTTAATAGAATCATGATTTTCTTCGGATTTCTTGCTTTTTGCTGAATACTCCGCGCTTTTGATCTTTTGGATAAGAGGTGTTTTTTCTGACGACTTTCTCAACACACATTAGCAACAAATAACGAATAATGTAATTATGTATTTCGGAATTTCTTTTGCAAATTCTGCATAAAGATATTGAAGATAAGGAGAAAGAAACACTCAAAGCCAAGAAAACAGATTAATATGTCACTGAGATTTGTTTTGAAGGCTATCCACACACCACATTACATTAAATATCGCGGTTCAAGGGTGTTAAATGTTATGATTTATGAATGTGAGTAGTGTTTTTAGTATACTTGCGTTATAAAAGAGGCACAAACGTTCCTCTACTCCAGGTACATTTTATTCATGTTTGAATAAAAGAAAATAACCGTCTTAAAACCGACTTAATAATGGAAATATAAAAACGCCTTAACATCTTTCTTTAATGGATCACTGATATCTTACAAATGCCGCTTATTAATTTATAATTTGTAACGAAGCTTTTAAATGTATCCATCATACATATGCCGACCACCTGTACCGGAATGACCGGTACTGTACCGAAATTTAAAGCTGTGTACCGGTGTACCGAAGAAAAGCACTTAAATGTACCGAAATCATTGTAAAGCAAGTTGGCATACCGAAAATTAAAAAAAAAATCTAAAAGTGGAAGCGTGGGCTAATTAATGGTCCCTATATTTTTTTAGTTTTCCTTGTGTTAGTGATGCACGTTAATGCACCTATTTTTACATCTACTACGTTTACATGAACGGATTCAAAGATCGGATTCAATCTGAATCGATCCAGAAATATGGCGACACCGAATCGATAGATTGAATTTAAATGGGTTCGAATTGTCTATGTGAGTGCAGTATGTGTTCTAAGAATTTATTGCCGAATTGTCATTAACTTTAAGTACAGCGACACCAAGTGAAAATAAGCATTATAAAATTATTTCGAGAATTATTCACAAAAACCAACATGCAAAACAAAACAAAGCCAAATATACAGCAGACGGTCTGAAAACAAAACTGCACACACTCACACCAACAAAACTCGATTTATCAATTCTTCGATCTAGGTATACATGAATGTTTTCGATTCGATCCAGCTCGCAAAGTTGAATCGGATCAAGTAATCCTGTTTCGATTCGATGGATGAAAGAAACATTCCGTACAATTATTTGGTTTAAATCGTTGGGTATATTCTTTGTTTGCCAGGCACTTAAGCTACAATATACATACATATTTAATCATTTTTAACAAATTAAACTAAGATTTTTTAAATTGTTGTTTTGTGTACCTACCGGAATCGGCTTTTTAAAAGGTGGTCTCCCTAATCATACATATAAGCAGGTCACAGCCAATCACAACGAACCAATTCCAATTGTTTTGATTTTTACTTTTTTTTTCTAGGTAGGTAGGTATTAATTTGATTTTTAATTGAAGCAAAGTGCAAGGATTTACATATATTTTATTAAACTTGTTGCTTTTATATTTGTGATTCTAATTTATCATTGAAACAAAACGGAAAGAATAAAATTGTATTGAACTATGGAATAAAGATTTGTCTGGCGCGCGCACATATTTCTTCACTATAGTTAACTATACTTTATGCTGTAAAGAAATTTCATTTGTCAGTGATTTCTTTATTCTTAAAAAAATACATATTATATTTAATTATTTTACTTTTTTCAGCAATTGTGCACGAACAAATTTCAATTTTTCTTCAGTTGTGTCATAATCAGCTGTTCCAAATCAAGCATTAATAATATTCACCATGATGCGGTGGGTTTGTTTGTGATTTTTCTTGTGACTTTTGGGGCAGAATACGGAAAATGTTATCGAGTCATTCACAAAAAGCAATCTCAATCGATTGTGACTTGTGACCCCTCACAACGCCAGATTCGGGGTGTAAATAATCCAGGGGGTCAATTCCCGATATGTGAAACTGTGAAATAATATATTTGATCACGCCTTAGCGTTAAATTCGATTTTCGATTTTTAAAAAAATAGAAGCCAACACAGCCAAATGATTCTGTAAAGAATTGTGAAATTGCGGTGAAAGACTGAGAGAAAATAAGGCAACATAAAATTTAATTTATCGTATTTGATTTTCGTTGTATGATGGTATCTTATAGCTCGGGTACATTTGATTTAAAGGAGCTTCGTTATAAGTTTTTTTTTTCAAACTTACATTTTAAAACTTTCGTATTCGAAGATAAATAATTTTGTGATTTTATTAAATCGAAGTGGTTTTAATTTTTAAATCTAATTAAATCGAAGTGATTCTATACGTTTTTTTTCTTCGTGTGTAACATTTAGTTCATGAATGATACATTTTGTATCACTTCACACAGCCTCACAGATCGGGAACTGTCCCTCAGGTACTTTTTACACATACACTCCTCGTCAACTTAATACGCACAAACATTTTTTAATATACTTTATCCATTTTTTCCAAACAGTGATGGTTTATGAGGGTGGTCGTCAGTTCGAAGACAAAGAAACCTTAATTTCTGCAATCAAATTAGCGTGGAGCGAAATTTCGTTAAATTACATTAAAAAGCTATACGATTCCATGCCGGATCGAATTTACGAAGTAATTAAAAATAAAGGTGGAAGTACCCACTACTAAACTTAAACAAAAACTTGTTTCATTCCATTCCAATATCAATTTTAATTTTTGTACCTATTCAGTTGACTCAAAAAAAAAACTTCTACTTTGCATAAGTTTCACTTTGGAAGTGGTTGAAGGAAAAACTCACGGTTGTTTTTGGATAAAACTTTGAAATTCTGTTATTTATATGTTACGAAAATTTTTACCATCAACAGATGGCATAATAACCATCACTGTTTGGAAAAAATGGATAAAATATATTCAAAAATGTTTGTGCGTATTCAGTTGACGAGGAGTGTATATGCCACACATGGAATGATTTTTTTTTCCTTCCTTCAGAATTACCTTGCACTGGGTTCCATCGAATGGCTAAAACCTTGCGACTGAAAAATCCATAACAACAAGGATTAGACTAAATTGTAAACCCTAAAAAATTGTTAAACCACCGCGCCGCGCGCCTCCCGCACTGTGCCGTAGTAGGTACCTATGTTGTTTTTGTAAATAATTTTTGATTTGGTAAATTTCTTATTAAATTAAACAATTTTCCATTAAATAAAGGTACCTAACGTTGACTTTATCTATTTTATTCGTTAATTATTTGCTTCTGAGACTCATGGTTTGCAAGAAAGAAAAAAAAAATAAAAAAATTAAAATCCCCCAAATCACCAAACCATTTATATTTGAAATCATTTGAAAACACTTTGAAATCCGGTGCTATCACTTGAAATTATTAGATTTATTTGAAATCATTGCAATCACGAAATATTTAAATCCTTAAATACTGCTTGAAATCACTTGAAATCATATGAAATAATTTGAAATATTGCAATCATTGAACCACTAAACTGGCTGGTGACAAATCCCTATGTTTTCACAAAACTAAACCCCTGTTTTTAGCGATTAAGATTTAGTAGTTAGTACTGTTCTCATCGGTCAAATAGATTTATGATTAATTTTTGCAAGAGATTTTGATATGTGCATTAATACACTATACATTTATTCAGTAAATGGGCTGTCGTTTTCTTATGGCCATCACCAAAACCCCTGCATATAATACTGCTATATATTTGTGCCTAGAATAGTTAAGTGTGTTTATAGCGGATGAGTTTATATTGAGCATCAGGGTTTTTAAAATATAATTAGAAAAAGTCTAAAAATTTTAATTGGCTCATAAGTCATCAATGGGAAAAACAATGTGTCTTCATTGATTTATTGCATTAAAACACTAAACATTTTTTTTTTCACGTAATTCAGGGCGGACACTCAATTGAAAAAAATTAAGTTACTGCAATGTATGTAGCTACCCACCTACTGTAAATAATACATCCAAAACTACACACGAAACTTTATACAAAAGTCAGAGAAGAAAGATCCTATAACTTTTAAATAATACCCCCTTTTTACAAAATCATTGAACCCCATTAAAATACTTAAAAAACAACTTTTTCTATTTTGACTCCATGAAAGACGCTTCCTTGTCATCAAAAATGCTTAAAAACCGTTCTTTGCAAAAAAAAAAAACTGAACTATAAAATTTCCTTAAGCCTCTAACCAAACTTTCCTCCTTTTTCGTCGATGACGATGATGAAAAAAAAATCTTCCCCTTATGTGTTGCGAGAATATACAAAAAAATTATGTACATACATATAAAGTTAAGTGAATTTTAATTTAACAAGAAGTGCACATCAAAAAAATAATATTATTCATCTGCTTCAGAACTAAAGTTTAAATCAAATTTAAAGAAAAGCTTAAACTCCAGAACTGGATTCACTCAACTGAAAGATGAAAACTTATTTCATTGAATTTTTTTTTTTTTGTTTTCTTAAGCACAATTTCTTTTTTTTATTTTGTAACTTCAACATTCTATAAGAGTTGAACAATTCAAAGTCTGGCTATGTGAAGCCCGCCAAGTTATTTCTCTTCTTGATGGTTCAAAAATAAAAAATATATATATATATTTATATACAAATTACGTTCAATCAATTTGCATCGCTTGGAAACACACACTCATTTGAAATGGCATCATACAGCTGCCCTTTATAAAAAATCAAAGTAAAGTAAAGTACAAGAGGTCGACTCAATTGACCCTTTTTAACCTTCAACGTCAATTTACACTCCTTGGCAGAGTTAGTTTCACTTTCTAGTCGAATGCATTTGTAACAACATCATGCCTCATCGCCTTTACCTCTTGGGAGAATCAAATTCCATCCCTGGCTCTGGCACACGATATTCTTGATTTCATTCAAGGCGCACAAGTGAATTGGTACAATAATAATAACTGTAATAAGAATCCTTTTGAATAATAAGATTCTCCCTGTTATTTAAATAAGAACAAAAATTAAACGTAAGAAAAGTAGTGATGTTGTATCACAGACAGATTCTGTGTGAAGGACATCCGAAATGTCCTTTTATTGCAGATGAAGGAAACGGAGCGAGCATTAAATGAATTTTACTATTGTTTGCATTTAATGTTGTCGAAATTTTAATGGCATTGCTTAATGTACCTACATATATAAATATATAAAAGAGATTTCTCATTATTATATTTTTGAGATGACGCCAACACAATGAATTTCATTGGAAGCACACGTGACTACATACTACAATGAAATTAAAATTTTTGTCTTCATTATAATTGCAGTTGACTTTTTAATTGAAAATATTGTACCTATATCTAATATTATATCTACATTATTTTTGTTTGTATACATAATTTAATATGTGTGTACCTTTGAGGTGAAAGATGAAAAGAGCTTTTAGTATTTTTGAATTTTTTTTATTTTGTAATGGGTGTTTTCACAAATAACCAAAGAATATTTTGCTGTAACATTAAGTGAACTTATTGGAAAATCACATAGGAAAACTATAAAGAAATACATTTTCGATTGAATCTATATATAAATATATATATAAACACACAAAAATAGTATGTAGTAGGTATGTCGGTTATAAACTTTTTAAAACTAGCTAACCGACGAGCCTCAAACCGGTTTCATTAGAAAGGCAAGTGTTGGGGTCATAATTCTGCTGGAGTCAATTTTTTTTTTCAAAATTCTTCTTTCAAATTTCTGTTTTACAAAATACTGCTTTTCAAAGTTCTGCCTTTCAAAATTCTTCTTTTAAAATTCTGCTTTTCAAAATTCTGCCTTTCAAAATTTGCTTATCAAAATTCTGCAAATGATAAAGAAAATGTTAAAAACCACAAGCTTTTTACCATTTTCCAAGCCTATTCTTTTCTTTATTCTGTTAATAATCAGAGCGTACTCCTACTTAGAATTTAATATAAATAGCATACTTTTTTTTTAGTAAGAAATAGTGTTTTAAAATACATAACTTTTTGATTATTTGTTGATTATTATACTAATTTTTTGTTTTGTAAAGAAAAAAATTGAAAATTAAAAACAAAAAACTGAGTTTTTAGCCAGAATTCGGAGAATCAGATTTTAATTTTGTCAACCAGAATAAGAAAAGCAGAATTTTCAACAAAAAAAAAAAAAGCAGAATTTTTTTGAAGCCAGAATTTCGAACCGCTCCCGAAAGAAAATCATGGTTTAGTACGAATAACACAAGAGATGGTCCATTTTTGTGTTAAAACTAGACCCAATGCGTATAGGTGAGATGGGAGCGGGTCAAAATTCTGGCTTCATAATTCTGCTTTTCAAAATTCTGCTTTTCAAAATTCTGGCTAAAAATTCTGATTTTTGTTTTTTATTCTATTCTTTTATTTACAAAACAACTAATTAATTATGGTCAACAAATAATCAAATACCTAAGCCCCATTGATATAAAACACTTAAGTGCACTCCGTGTCACTTGATTAAGGACAGACAGTTTTCTATTTTCATTTTGAGATATTTATGACGCTTTTCCCAAAAAAGGTCATAAAATGTACCTTCTTTTTTGTTTCACTTGATTAAGGACAGTAGACAAATTTTCCTGTTTCAAGCTTAAAAAACAATTAAACATTAAAATTTTTGGTTGCATAAATAAATGTTAGTTTTTTTTCCAAGAATTGCAACAGTTTTTGTTAATGGGTACTACTTCCCATGATCGCTGAATCACTTCAAGTAGCCTGCTGTGTAGAGATTCATAGAGTTTTGTCAAATAACCAAATTTCGGACCAGGCTTGTTTTATGGCTTCAATTATCTCTTCCATTTCATCATACTGCCTTCCTCCTTCGTAGACTTTTCTTGAAAGCCAACCCCACACGTTTTTCGTGATGTTCAGGTCGGGTGAATATGGTGGCTATATGCAAGTAGGTTTACATTTTGGTTTTGAATTCAGGCTTTTGGTGTTCGTGCGCTATGTATCGGTGCATTGTCTTGTTGGAAAGTCTATCAATGACTACCAAATATTTCAGAAAACTGCGGAAAAGCTCTCTCTTGTATCGATTTGTAAGTGATTGCGGTCATTTTGGTGCTTTTTAAATCCAGCTCCGTAATAGCTTATTGCTAACCATACCATAACACCATCTTTTGCTGCGCCGCCTTTGGAGATGCATTTCTTCTTTTCTCAAATCATGAAAATAAAAGCTGTATCCATCAGGTCCGTCCAAATAAATTTTTTTTTTCATCAGAAAAGACTACGCATACCCACTCTTGATTCCATCTGATGCGACTTGTTGCAAATTCAAGCCGTTGGCTTTTACGTGCGGCATTCAATGGTGGTTTTCTCTTCATTTTTTGATGCCGAATATGGTCGGCCTTCTGTATCGCCTGAAAAACAGTCGATCTACTAGCTTTAACTCCAATATCTGCCTTGATTTAATTACGGAGAGCCTTGAATTTGAAGCTGCTCTCAGTATCGCCCGCCTTTCCTTACATGTTAGTGGTATTCTGATTCTTCCTTTGCGGTTCTTTCCATACATTTCCAGGTCCTTAAGATAATTGTTGACAACGCACACTTGCTTCTTTCAATCTTCTTGGCTATAAAACGGATAGATTTCCCTTCTTCCCGGTAAGCTCGAATTTGGCCGATTTCCTGCTTGGTTAATGTCTTTCCTCTGACCATATGGATGGATTGTTTGCAATTTTTACTTGAACTTAGCTCCTTCATACTTTAAGTACAATTTTATTTGATTAAAATAACGGTAACAGGTAGATTTTTACATTGTCCTTAATCAAGTGAAACAAAAAAATATCGCAAAGTGAAAATGGAAAACTGCCTTAAGTGACACGGAGTGTAGGAGTACGCTTTGATTATCAGCATTCTGTATAAATAATGAAGAAAGAATAGGTTTAGAAAATGTTAAAAAGCGTACGCTTTTGGTGTTGGAGATACTTATATATAAGCTTGTGAAGTTGAAGAACCAAAAGTCAGACAATGCAGATTTTTTCGAAACAAATGTTCATATCTCCCGATGCATAGTATTTGTATACATACCTATAGAAAGATGATTTTTGTATCAAATTAAATATCATAAAAATACGTTTCTAACATTACCAATATCAAGTTCGTTATTTTCAGGGGCCAGTAGTTCTTCGAAGGCTTACGTAATATTACTATAAATTCGCATGCAGTTTGTAATTATTTTAAAGACATGTGGACCTTCTGATCCAAAAAATCATTGCGAAAAGCACAAAGGAATTGATTGATACTCGCTGAAATTTAATTGAAAATTGTAATCGCACTATGGTCACTTTTTGAAATGTAATCTATCAAAAATTGATGACGCCTCATCGTTCAAAACAACAACGAATCTAGGTTGACGCAAAAACAAATAAGAAATGCATTTGATTCTACTAAAATTTTTCTTTGGGTGTAATTAACGTCGACCCGTTATCAATTTATTGCCAAATTTGTAAAATTTTCCATTAGGTATACTTGTTTAGCCAAAAACCTGAAATGCTGTTATTCTAACAGTATGCACTCCAATGTGCACAAAGTTTTATCAAAATCGTTAGAGCCGTTTTTGAGAAAAAAAATTGATAAACAATTACGCATTTAATGCACATTAGCACAAATGCATCAATAAATTCTCCCATTTTCATCCTTTTCTTCTCATAAGTTACAGGTGATATCTATAGACGTTTAGATCTTTTAATCAGCCATTAAGAAACAAAAGAATCAAATACGTTCTGGAACGTTATATAGGTTTTTATTGAAATATCATGAATAAAAAGTAATTTCCTTAAGTTTTCAAAAGGAAATGTAAATATATAACTTTTCCATTATGAATTACACAATAATGACTTTTTAAGAGGCTGCTTTATCACAAACTCTCACATTATCTTATCAACTTAAACTGAGTAGAAATACTCCATTAACCCCAACATCTAAAATTCTATTCTAAATTACCCTTAACGATCATTGTCCATTCTCCCATTACCTTCAAACAATGAAATAACAAATTCAAAAATTCAGACAAAAACTAAATCTTATACTCATAAACGACACACAAAAACAAATAAAAAAAACACAAACAACAATAGATTTAAGGATTTCAATAGCTTACCCTACCTTATACTATATTCACGTCTCAAGCTTAACGACCAATATTCAACCTAAATCCTTGTGTTGTTTAAAACAACACCAGAGGGAGACATAAAATGTAACTTAATTGCACGAAACGGTAAAGTATCATTGTTTGCATAATTTTTATAATGTTTTTTTTTTTTTGTTTATCCCTAAATAACCTGCAATCTCTTTTTTATAATATTATGAGAAGACTTCATATCAAACCTTTCAAAAAGTCGAAAAAAAGTACTAAAAACCCTCAAACAAAAAAAAAGCAGAAAGAACTTTTTAAACAGACCAACTCGTCTCTATGACAAAAAAGATTAAAAAACAAAGGGAAAACACAAATAAACCCAACAATATCCTTTAATATCCTTTTTAGAAGAGCGATTATGAAGAAAAGGAGTTTCTATTTCTATAGAGACAAGAGTTGGGGTAGGATCCTCCTTGTTTGTTTTAAAAAAAAAAAGTTTGTTCTAAAAACAATACTTAGACTTAAAAAAAAAAACATGGACCACATCCGGTCGGTCAATTAAAAAACAAACAGAACAAAATTTCTAAAAAAGTTCTTAACGATATCCGCTTGTTCCTCGTCTTTAAAACGACAATCTTTTGACAATGAACTAAACGAAAACAGCTAAAAAAAATATAGACGAAGAATCGTGCTTAAGGTGCTGACAACACCGGATTGTAGAAACGATACCACCTTTTCTACAACAACAAACAGGTCCTTTAAGCTATAGAAGTCAAAGATAAACAGCATGCAGCGCAGAGACAAACGGCAAGGAGAAAGATGTCTTTTCCTTCAACAATATATCCTATTGTGAAAGGAATGCTCCTTGTTGCTTATCTAGCATGACATAAGTGCTTAATTAAAAGCCATTCTCCAACAACCGCAATAAAACATTTCACTGCCACATCGTCATTCTATATCTATATAAACAATACTCATTGCTGCTCCAATTGGCATTTTCAGCTTTCTGTGTGCAATGATAGAAAATAAAATATAAAACTACACACATATAGAGTATGCGTTTTAGTCCTTGTGTGCCATTGTACTGGTTTCGCTTGACTTTTATTTGTTTTCGTTTTTCTGCTCTTCAAGGACCAACAACGAGTTTGGTCAATAAGCTCCCCCGCAACAAATAGAATTATTCTAAACAAAACGGGACACATCTCATATGAAATAAAAAAAAAAAAAACAAACTGTGATTGAAAGTAGAGATTAGTCATAAAGCGAAGGATCCTTGATTTAATTAAACAAATCTTTAAAAAAAATAACAATATAATCCTTTAAATAGTAAACAATGATAAAATTGGTTTTGTTTTTTTCACTCACATTTCATCTCTATCTATCCATTTTATCTCTCCTAAAACGAGCATAAAAGAACAAACAAAACAACCGAAAATCCATGTTCAAATTGAATCCTGAATTATTCATAAGGACACTGTGTGTACAACACATTCAACTAGAGGTGTGGCCCAATCGTCAGGATAATACACAGCAAAATGCGGGTGGAAGAAAGATGAAACCAAACAAAAAAATAAAAAACTGAAGCAAAACCAACGCAGCAACAAAAAAATGATATGCTTAGTTAAAATTAATGTTCATCGTCCTTGTGGCTACAATAATGCAAAGGAACAAGTTTATTTTTTTTTTGTTGAAAGCCCTAATAAACCGTAAAACCGCACGCGAATAATACAACAATATCCCTTAATAAAGTTAGCCAAAAGTTAAAACAGAAAAAAGAGTCCTTAAAGATTTGCGTTAACATTTTTCTTGGTACGTTCGTCCACTTATAGCCCGCAGAGTAATAAAAAATAAACTTTTTGCCTTCCTTAAAGAGGTCCTTTTTCCAGATGAAGAAAAAAAATATTTGTACGTAGATAACCCTCTGGAGCCGTGGGCATAAACAAAAATTATATAGGCTCCAGTATTCAAAGAACCAAGAAAATTAAATTATCCTTTCTTTACATAAACACAAAAAAAAAAAAAAACGGAGAGAGAATAAACTATATAGACCTTCAACTTATATAGAAAAAAAAAAAAATTGAATTGAAATTAGGTACAAGTTAGGTTGCTCGGTAGAGACTCATATCCCTTTAGTAAAAGGACAAAAAAAAGGATTCATTGACATAGATAGCGTCATGATTCATTGATTATTCCTAGATTGTTTTCTCTATTTTTGGGTTTTTTTCTACTTTTACAATTAATTTCAAAAGATTGTAATCTTTACCTGTTCCCAAAATGACAGCTGTTAATAATGTAAGATAGATCCCGGAAGTTGGCATATTGAACTTTTACTTCCTGATAACTTTGTTGATTGACATGGAGAAGGACTCTAATGATGATTCTTAATCCTTGATTTTTGGTTAAATTTGAGTAGAAGTATTTTTAACAATAACAATTGATTCAGAAGTGGGATTGTATAATTTTTAACACTAAAATAACCATTTTGAAGATATTATTTCTTTTTATCCATTTCACAATTTATATTTATATTTACACAGCACATCTTGACAATATCCTTATAAAAATACCGCAAATTATTTAACAATAATAAATCACTTCAAAAAGGGGTCTTCAAATCGAAGACGACAAGGATAACACAACAACCCAATCCGTCGCGACGTGCTAACGCATAAAACGCAAATATTTAACTGAAGAGTGCCTTTTCCCCGAAAGCTTCTGATCCAATTCTCGTTATGGGCAATTAGGTATCTCGTGGACCGAATTTTATTTGTCCTGGCTCCAGGTTTCTTCCTTCTTTTGTATATTTGGTGTGTTTAGTTAGAATTCGAATTCGGAGCGCAATAATATTTCTTGTGTCTGTGTCACGTGGGACTTAACTGCGCCAGACTGTTCTCACTTTGATCAAAATTCAAAAAAAAAAAAAAAAGCTTTCAATGGTGTCCTGAGCTTTGCTCTTAAAGTTTTCTATTGAAAGCTTTGTTGTGAATCTTATTGTTTTGATTATTTTCTTTCATTTCGAATATGAGAGCACTGAAGCTGTTATAATTAACTTCAATTCTATATAGGACATTTTGTCCATGTTCAGTAGGCCAAAAGTTGACAAAGGAAACAAAAAAAAAATATCCTCAACTGGGGCATTTTCGAATTTAAATATGGTTGGGTTTGTGGTATGTGTCTTTTCTTTCCTTTTTTACTGTTGTGTTCGTTGTCATTAAAGAAAAATATCTTGTTTGGTTTCGTCAAAAGATTCAGGACGAAGATGATTGCTTTATTTGGCACGAAAGTTTTTTCTTCCATTAAACAGTGAAACTACATTTATATGTACTCATCATAATTCACACACCATCCACTCCTTAAAGTGTTTAGAGTAACGAATAAACTTAGGTATGTAATTTTTGTTTTGCGAAAAAAAGAGATGCTTGCTTTAACGAATGTTTGGAAGGTGATGTTTTTGAATGCACTTCTGGCTTTGTCAGAAAAATGGTTTTTATTTCATTGTAGTATTTTCCTACATTTGTTTTTCCCCGAATACCTTTGCCATTGAGTGATACTATATATGCCTCATGGCTTTGATGTCAATTTAAAAACCGTTTGGCACTATCAAAAGTGGATACCAGATTTAATTTTAGAGAAAGCACACGAAAATATAGTTCTTTGTGCTCCGCCGAGGACAAAATACGGAATTGGAAAAAAATGTAAATGGAATTTTGTGTTTGTCCTTTTGCGTTCACAGAAAATATTGTGGCAGCCAAAAAAAAACTTTGCTCTTGTAAGTTTAGATTGACAATTTATGTACCTCTATACACAGAAATAAAGTATATTATATTTTTTTTTTCATCCATAAAATAGCAATTTGAATAGAAAAATATCGAATTTTCGTCGAGAGTTTATCTATTCTTGTTTTCGAGGACAATGTGGAGTAAAATTTTTTTTTCGTTGGTTGTTGTTGCCAAAGATAGATTTCAAATAACGCCGCCGGAAGTTTATTTACGATGTTGTTTGGGGAGATTAAATGGCTGCCGGCGACAACGACAACGACAACGTGGAGCATTCGACTTCGATTACCATAGATATCAGAGAGCATCAAAGTGAAGGAATTAATTCTCTGATTCGGTCATCGATTGACAGTTAGAATGATGGTTCAAGTGGTTGACATAATCCTAAAATGAGAGTTCCTAGGGTTGATGGGGTGTCAGTTTTTGATGTTATATAAACGATTAAAGCACATAGATTGACAGGAGGCTTAAATGTAATGTTTGTATTTCAAAATAGATGAATTTTGGTATATACATAAACTAGTATTCTTAAATAGGTTAAGTCGAACGACACCATGCTTATGAATCATTTTAGCTATCCCCAGTCTGATATCAGAGAATGTCTTAATTATTCCGGCGTAAAATTTTTTGGTTTAACTGGGCCTTTCTTAAGCCAATCTTCTGTCGAAAATATTATTTTTCTGACTTTTTCCATCCACATTCGGTATTAAATTTGCTCGAATTACTTTGAAATTCATTAGAAATTCTCTAGTTGTGCTTTTGCAATTTGCGAAATTATGGAAAAAATAGAGTCTTTCTAAAAAACTATCAGAACAATCAAATGGAACTACACAAAGTATTCGGTCCTCAGACACGGAACAATCCAAAACCAGGAAGCTTATTGCAGATTTCTGAATTCAACTCGAGGAACTACACAAGCAGCCTTGGCTGAAGAACACATAAAACTTAACTAGAACCTCACCATTAAAAATAAAATGCACGACTGGGTCGCACAAACTTGCTCTTGTAGAAAACTATGGGACTACAAGTAATGGCCACATTTGTTAAAAAACGTTAACACCAAATCTCCGTTATGTGAATTTTGAGCCAAAAACCTGAAATGCAGTTATATTAAAACTACTGCAAATATAACGTACAGCAAGTTTAATCAAAATGGTTAGAGCCGTTTTTGAGAAAATTTAGAAAAACTAAAACCGATATATGCCAGGTATCCGTTATAGCCGGGCTAAAACAAAAATTCGAATTTCTTTTCTAGGGAATCACCAAAAATCATTCATAGGGAATCACCCTGATCATTCTACAAAGTGGTTTATCAATATATATACACAATGATATATAGTGAGACCAATATTGATACAAGGTAAATTGTTACGTTGGATTTCCGTAAACAAAACCATTCACCGTGAAACATTGACCAAGATGGGGTTCTTTTCAGAACAGAAACCTTTGGACTTACCATTTAATTGAGACTCCCGGACTTCACGCTGAAGTCTTTGCAGTGGTAACAGCTGCTAATTATTTTCCAATGATAGTAATACCCAAAAGCTGATATTACATTTTTCATTGACTTAAAACTCGATACCTAGAGCTGTGAGTTCTTGAAACGGAAATTATATCGCTTGACCTCAACTAATCAGACCAAATGGACAACTTCACGATCTGTTACCTTAAAGGCCCAACACATCGGATATGTTGAGCGAGCATCTTCTAAAATACAGCTGGCGACTGGCTTAGCCATCATGTTGGAACGTGTGTGGGTGCGGCCAAATAGTTTACGGTCGGAGTGCTTTGGTTCGTGGCTTAGTTCGGCGATACCCTCCAACACGAGCCTAGTATAGCGAGCATTTCGCTGCGTGTGTGGGAAAATGTCAATAATGGGAGCAATGAAAGTTTAAAAATGATTTCTTTTTCGATTTAAATACCGCGGCGTTTGCTTTTTGACTGATGTTGGAACGTGCGTATGGAGAATCGAGAGCATAATATTCAACTTATGGTTGGGATCGTCAGGGATAGTCTATACAGGTTGTTGTTGGTTCATTCAAAAACTTATAGATATAAGTTTCATTTTGTAGCTACGAAGCCTAACAGTAAATAATAATTAAAAAAAAAATCCTTCTAACCAAATTGTATTCTCAAAGACAGCTTGATTCTGAATAAGGAACCCACAATCAAAAACATTCAATATTATAATCCCATCTTATTGATGTTGTCTTTTTTAAAATAATCAGCAAAGATTAACATCGCTAGCTCATTGATTTATAAGAATTGAATCTTATAGGGTTAAGGTTCGAATCCTGTTCTGAGTAAATATTTTCTTCAATTAACCATGAAATTATTATAACAGTGTTATGAGTCAAAGCATTTGAGTCACCTATATAAACTGACAGATACCGATTTCGGTTAAAAGAAATAGACTTTTAAACATTTAATGTAATGTTACTAAATTTATTTCTTATACTAAATCATTTTGAATTGTGGTTTTCAAAATAATAAAATATCCCAAAACTTTTCCTTGATATAAGTTTCTAAAAATTTTTACTTTAAAATAAATGAAATAGGAGAAGTTACAAAAATAATGTTAAAAACTTACTCTTGGGAGAAGTTTATCTTTTAATAATCCGATCACGTATCGAAATTTAAAGTAAATCATTCTTAAGCTTCGGAGAGCGCAAACACTCTGGAGACGCTAGATTTTTCCCATCTTAAGGTGGCTTCTTTCTCAATTGTATTCACCGTTTACAAAATATCACATCTTTCAACAAGGATGACAGGATTAAAGGTATATACCTACCTGTGTGGGAGCTGAAAAATCAATAAATTGAATCCACGAGGGGGTGTTGGGACGCGTTAATAAAATGCGGATAAAAGAAGTAGGTAATGAAAATATGTCTTTTTGAAAATTACTCTAAGGAATACTGTCAGCTTTTCCGAGCGAAGCTCTTTTTACATACAAAAAATAATCATCATCCAATGATATCGATTTCAAATATTTGCTTTTATATCCTTCACCATACGATTCAGAAGGTTTTTATCAGAAAAATGAAATGTAAACAATTGACAAAGGGGATATCCTGACTGAAACAGTAATCTGTATGCAAGCAGCAGAGATACAAAGATTATCATTAGTTTAACAAAAAGAAAAAAAAAAAAAAAAAAACACACATCCTTATAACACATATACCTTTACCTACCTCGAACCGTTTCTGCCACAAATGTAATAATAAGATGTCACGAACACGTAAGAAACCGCAAGAGGGAGAGCAACGGCAGAATGGATATTATATTGTTTTAAGCAATCTGTGAGAATCTGGATTCGCCTTCTTTTTTGTTTTGTTTTATTTTTGGTTTTCCCATCATTGGTTTATGTATTTGTTGAAATTGACATTGATGCTGTAAGCAAACATATCCTTGTAAGACCACGTGTTTACATGAGGTACACCACTCTATAGCTCCCTGGATTGGGGGAGATTGGGGTTGACTTTGGAGAATCAGTGGAAAAAAAGCCCAACTTGTTCAATGACAGTTTAAGCTGTATCATTTATGGCTTTTTGGAGGGATAAAGGGGCTATCACGTGAATACTTGCTTGTTGAGTGGGGAGGTTTTGAGATATCTTTGGTTTTTGTTTTTACCAGTAATCCTTTTTTAACAAGCTAAATCTGCCCACGCTTAGGTATCGGTTTCACATGTGCCGAATTGTGATTATAATGAAATATCTGGTTGTAGTCTTAGACAAACATTTCATATGACTGCTGTGTTAAGTTGGCAAAGATATTCTAATATGTACATCAGGAATTCGGTCGTTATTTTCAATGAAGGTATCAAAGTTAAATCCTTCGAACTATACCTATAGTATCAATATGTCTGTCCTTTCAATAGTGATTACTTGAGACTTAAGGTATCTCCTATATAAGGGAAAAGTTATGCAATCGTACGCGAGATTGAAGCAGCAACCATCGATACAAGGCATTACCGCAGTGATACAGTAAAAAAAAAAATTTTTGACTATTTTGTTTGTCTATGTGTAGCAATTACTGTATACCAAATTTTTTGACCGTTATACCAGAACGTATTTTTAATTAATATTCTTTCAAGCTTAACAGACACGTCCTTTAAGGACTTAGCGTATGGTAGGAGAGCTGTTATCGCAGTCGCGATTAATAACATTGTAGCAAAAGAAGATTGTTAAATAACATAACCGTTTTTGTAATTGAATTCAAACAGACCATCAGAGAAAGATTTGACGCTTAGGTCTAGTTTTCCAGTGCGAAATTATTCCAGGGTAAGACGAACTTCGAGTGAGCTTTCGTTTTACAGTCAGTTATAAATTACGAATTAACCAATATTTATTTCACAAATTAAGCTGAGTTGAGTTACTCAAGCAGCACAAAAGTCTGAAATACACCAAATTTTTTGGAGTATTTTTTGCACATCCGTGATAAACATTTTAAATAAAAAAATGTCCCACTTTACAGTACATTTTTTGACATTTCGTTGCGAACCAGTGTAGGAAATATTCCGCGTTCCTGTTTATAATCCGCGTTCCTGTTTATAATCACATCTATATAACTTGTGCTATAGTCTGTCCACTAAAAATTGGCAGTACAGGAAAGATAGGGATGTTTGTCTCTCATTCGCACTTCTTTGCTTTCCATAAGGTTATCTTCTTTCAAAAGCTCTAACAGGGTTGCCGTAGTAAGCATTTTGAATTGGAAAAAACTGAAAAAATATGATCTAGGGTTACCTTTCTTCTTTTTTAATTAAAATTATTTTCTTAATTTTTATTTATAAAAATGAAATGAAATTTATCTTTTTCCCCACCACCAAGATTTAAGATAGAAGGTGCGTTTTTGAAGGTTATCCCCAGGAGGCCTAATCGTTTTTAAATAATTGAGTCTTACCTCATGCAGTATTTTATCAAGCGTTGGAAGTTCATTATTTGAAAAAAACTGATGCACGATTTGTCTGATGGCGCACTTATCAAAATCATCTATTTTCCTTCTGGGGCCAGATTGGTTTTTCTTTTTTGGTGGTAAGTTGTGGCCTTTGGTATCATTTTCGCTGAGAAGTCTGTAGACTGTTCGCATATAGACACCGAAAAAATGCCTGCTACTTGCTTCACAGTTTCCGTTTTATTTTGCAGGTTCTTATAAATCTTCTTTGTCGCTTCTACAATTTCTTTTTTTTTTCGGCGCTTAAGTCTTTCGATGTTTTTGAATCCATTATAAACTAGATGAAGGAGCACAACAGTAGCAAACTTCTCCAAAAATTTACGTTTTTAAAAAAAGTAATATTTACAACACTTCACTTCACATTAATTTCAAAACACTTATCACAAAAATAGGTACACGAAACATCAATACCGACCGCCCGCGTGCTTTAAAAATCTACGCAAATAAGAAAAAATATACACGAAATATCAACCGACCGACCGGCACGAGAATCTACGCAAATAAATTCTTTAAAGACAACAGCTTACCTACATTTTTGTAACTGCATTTTAAGATTTTCCCCACATAAAAAACACAAACATGATCAACAAAAACACTGCACGATAACACTTTTGAACTAGTAATATGCTCATCTCAATATCTCATTATCATTTCATCAATAAAAGGTATTTTTTAAGCTCTAAAATCAAAAGTTCCCAACAGAAACTCAATATAAAAAAATACGAAACGAGTTACCTAATTGACAAAGGTATCTCTGTTCGAATGGATGTTAAAAGAGGGTTGAAATGCATTAGCCAATCTCAATCAGTGCGTATTCAACTGTACGCTAGGCAGGTCGTTGTGGGATCTATGTCGGATGCGATCGAAAAATCATTGGCGGGTAAACATTTTTTAAATGGGGTTTCTTTCAATTCAGTATGGTGCACAAATAAGGTGCGCTACTGATTTTGAAAAAGCTTCCTCATAAGGCCTGTACTGCCAATTTATAGAGGACAAACTATAGTGGTATAATTTTTAGTATTTATCTTAAAAAAAAATCTACACCAAAGAGTATTTATTTAATCGTCATCAGTTTAATTAATATAAATTTATACCGTTGTTTATTTTCTTATCGAAAATGTATCTTCAATTATTTTGAATTAATTATATGATTATACGCCAGAAAATCATGAATAAATATGAACCTGAGTGTCTAACTTGAAAACGGAACACATTCTGCCGACTGATTTTTTGTCCTTTCCCGTCGAAAATGAATTAATCAGCCTTATTGTGAAGTTCGCCCGAACTACATTACCCCCGAAATAATTGACATTTCACTTTTCGCCTATTGTGAATCTTCGGGCGAAAATTGTAAATTTACGGGTGAAATCAATTAATGTTCGAAAAATTCCCATAATTGTCATCAATTATTCCGGGCGAAATGCGATGCGATCGACAGGTAAAATGTTCACTTATTTTTTGAAGGCGAACGAATGAAAAAGTTGTGAATTGCAAGACATTTGTTTATTTTTCGTCAGCTCAAGTATAACAAAACGCTAATTTGTATTATTGTTTAAGTCTGTAAAACATAAATGTATTGAAATATTTTCACAAGCACATGAAATGTTTCAAAACATTTAACACCAAATCATCCCTCAAAATTGTCTTCCAACTGTTACCTTTTAGAACTCTTCGTTTTGACTGCACTTTTGAAAACAAAACAAATAAATATAATTTGCTACTAAACACATATGTATTTATATTTTAGTATGAATTCCTTTGATTTTGTCAGGATTGATCGGAAGAGTTTACTTTTTTCATTTCATGGATCAACGAAGTAGCTCTTTTTGTGGTTTATTGTAGGTACCTACATACAAGGATGTGATTATTTAACTTTTAACAATTTACTATGATTTACTTTATTCACAAGTTGCAATATTCACAACAAATACACATCCAAAAGATTGTTTAAACAATTTAATTTTGCAATCCCTTTAAAAAAACAACACAACACAATTATCGCTCTTCTTTAGATCTGTCAAATTAGAAACTAGGTGTGTTCATTTATTTTTTCAAGTAAATTCTTGAACTTGAAGGAGTAAAAAATATTCTCTTAGAGAATGCATTTATTACAACAAAAAATAATAGAAGATATTTAAGAAAGTTGTACTTAGTAGCTATTTAATTATAAAAATGTAAAATTCAAACCGAAAATATTTCAAAATCAAGATTAATGATGTTTTTTTGTTAGAAATGAAAACCAAAAAATTTCACAACTTGTTCCGGAGGAAATTAATGTTACTTTTAAGAAGTGCATAAACACGCCTCGCTTATCCGAAATGTCACTGTTGATTCGAAGTGAAAAATCGTTCGGGCGGAATTCCCAATAGCTTTTGAAATTCCGGGGGAACAGATTTTCGCCAGGCGAAATGTATTCCGGGTGAACTTCACAATAAGGCTGAATGATTTTTAATTACATGCTTGAAAATTAATTTTTCAGTATTTGTTATTTTTTGTTAGCTCTTAATTTTTTTAAAGACGTAGGTACTGATAAAAACAATTTAAAAATACCAAAAGCGGCATAATTAAGTCGATACTACAATGAAAAAATTAATCATTTTCTTCATTATAAACATGGCGGCTGGCAAAATGTCATATTTCATATTTCTAGTCAATATGTCGGTAGTGAAAAATATACACTGTTTGCTGAAGATGAATAAATGCACCAATTTAAAAAAATTAGAAAAAATTTACACAATTGTAGTTATTATATGCCATATTAGATTTTCGGTTCATTTATTTTACTAGAAACTATGCATAACATTCACTTATTTGTATCAATCCAGGGAATTGATTTAAAAAAATACGCCAAAAACAAAGGAGCAATGAGTAAAATGCATCATTGTGAAAAATGTATCTAAGATTTTATTTTTTGGTGTATTTAATTTGCTGTCAATGGTTAAGAAATGTTCATACGTTTGTTCAAAATAAAAAACACATTATGGCCCAACTAACAATTTAGCTTTTATAAGGTCCAAACTTTAGAATTTGACAAGCAATAGCTAGTTAGAGCTCGTACAAGCCAAATTTTCGCAAGCCACACATTTCAAACTTTGAGAATTAAAAAAAAAAAAAACAGCTATAAGGCCCTTAAAAGGAAGTTTGACAAGCTCTATACAAGGCTTTTGTAGATTAAGGTTCAAAATAGCCTGTATTAAGCCTTCCGAAATTGTTTACTGATAATTTAAAAGAAAACAGCTGCTATAAGGCTCACCACGACAAGTCAATGCAAACAACTTGTGAAAGGCTTGCCTATAAATGCTTTATACAAATTTAATTATACCTATGTCAGTCTTACAAATAAGCTCTTAGTAACAACATTATAGTTCTAGATATATAGAAAAAAGGAAACGTAAGTACAAAAAATATTTAACCCGAAAAGAAGTGCATACAAAAATAATTTATTAAAATTAATTCTAAAAAATAATAAAAATAATTATCTATCTCCCTTCACCGTTAACATTTTCTTCATATCATTTTCTTCGTATCATATTTTTCTCAACAACAATATGTGGCGTAGAGGTAGAGTGCTAGAGTGGTACGTGGAAGTTCTCGATTCTGAGTATAAAATCCTGGTAATTATACACTTTTCTTCTTATTACCTGCACCTACCTTATTTTGAAACAAAGATAATGAAGTCGAGAGTCGTATAAGATATCAAGAAAATTTAAACTACAAAAAAACTATATGCGTACCTATTTAGCCTCAATTTTAATTAATTCTGGCAACCTACCTACCCTTTTATGTAACTGTATATTGATACTTCTGAATCTGATATATTTATAGGCTCTCAATATCTATTCACCATCTTTTCACTTATTCACACAAATGTCGACCAAACTAAATAAGATATTTCAATAATTTATGACATCCTGATGTTTAACCTTTTTATAGCACTTATACCTCAAACAAAAATCCACACAAATTATTTACACGTCGTAAGTACATGATATTTGCTTTGTAAACTGAGTTTTCATCCTTTTTATATAGTAACCCACAAAGAAGTACCTCTACACACACTATCTACAAGTTGAATACAAATATCAATTTATTTCCTCGACCCCATAATGCACGTAATCCATTGAACCTATTCGTAATATAAAAAAAAATGTTGAAAAACAACACGAACAATGCGTAACACAAAATGCGTGCAATTTCAATTTTTCTCACACACAATGTTACAAT
The DNA here is from genome assembly GCA_951217065.1 of Baccha elongata. Classification (NCBI taxonomy): domain Eukaryota; kingdom Metazoa; phylum Arthropoda; class Insecta; order Diptera; family Syrphidae; genus Baccha; species Baccha elongata. Next base: position 61,421,993 of record OX578272.1, on the reverse strand, counting down.
AATCATGTGAGGGTGAAAGATGTTCATGTCTGAAAAAAAGTTACAATGTAAAATAAAATCTGAAAACCCAAAGTAAATGGATTTGGTTAGAATGCTGTTGGGGCCAAGTCCCACAAAATCACCGCCTCGATACAAAATGTAAATATATCATTATTTATATTATCACTTTAGGCCGCCCACCTACCGGGACTTGTGGTTTTCTCTATTGTATGCTAATAGAATACAAATAACAATGAATCTTCCTTCCGCCCACACTTTGCTGATACACACAGAAGCTCAGCCAAGCAACCAAGTTTCATCGAGACCAGCCATTGATCCAAGTCCCAACCCCACTTATGGTTAAGCAAGCGAACTCATACTTATATGAACGTGCAGACCATCGAATAAATCAAGCCAGGAGCATACAATTTAAATTTATGCCCGAAATCGAATAATTCATGACTTTTCGGACGAACACGAGAAGAAGCACTCTCTGGCCATTTGAAATTAGCTATCAAATCATATCGGAGACTAGCGGAATAGGCGTTTATAATGCATTTCTTCCGCTGGAAGACTATATGGAGATAGAGATAGAGAGAGATCTAACTAAGATTCCACCGGAAGTCGGAGGTTTATAAGGATATCCCTAGTTTTGTCTTATTATTTTATTTGCTAAAGATGGCTCTTAAAACATCAATTGAATAATAAAATGCAACAGCTTTTTCAAGGACTTATATCTGTATTCTAAGAGTTTGGTATAATAATTCTTCTCCTTCTTCGTTTTCTTTGGTGTCTTTTCTTGCTTGCTCGCCCTCGCCTCTTTATAAAGATGAAATTCATTTCGAAAACGAGGAAATAAAATTCCTTACGATGATCCTGTGAGTCCTGTGACTATATATAGGAAATTACTCAAGTGGATGTTATGGATTTTATGAGGAATGTTTCTCTTCCATGGCAATGCTTTATCATCACACCAAACAAAAAATAAAAAGCAGAGTTCATGATGTGTGTGAGAATTATTGTTGGGTGGCAGAACTAAGAGATATGATATTGCATTCTTAAAAAATCAAATCGGTACCTATAACTGTTTTGAATTTTAAGTATCACTTTTATGATGACTCAAATCATCTGTGCGAATGTAAACTTTAAATTATTTATGTGAGGTTGGGCTATTTACAAAAATAGTAGCAAAGCCACATGTTTGAAAATGCGATGCTTTGGTTTAGGAAAAATAAATAGGTTGCTTTATGTGTATACTATACACATGAGCCTGTATAGGACGCGAAGCGAATCTTCTTTTTCTTTAATCCATATAGACCGATTGCATTAATTTATAAGCGTTTGATAGGATAAAACTACAAACTCTTTCATTTCCTGAAAGAAAATAGCCTACAATAAAATTAATACATACAAAAAATAATTTTGAAAATTAGTTTCTTACAACACAGAGTTTTCCCAGAAAATCGTGTTACGTCATTAATTTTGTGTTTTTTTACTCTTGTAAGAAATTATTCTTAAGTTAACAAGGGCAAGAGATATAAAAAACCAGATACAAATGTATACAGAAGCAAGTAGGTATGTCGTTTGGTTTGAGTATTTTTCGTTACATCAGGGTAATAATTTCTTGTTACACTGAGAGAAAAAAATTATGCAATCAATAAAAACTCGAAATTTCTTTTATTGAATTTGTCAATATTGTATCTCCTACATGTTTGTTACCGAAAAAACTATTTATACAGCTCATACATCAGTGGCTTAGCTACGGGAAGAGCAAAGGGGCAATGCCCCCTCCTAAAGCCATCAAAAATAAATACATTTTTCTACATTGCTCCATAAAAAAATTGTAAAATCTTAAAATTTGATATAACGTGGCCCTTATCATTTATTCACACATCATACAGGGTGATTGGTATAAGGTGCACCAAAAAGCTTGAGCGTGTAAGTGGAGTCAAGACAAGAAAAAAACCGTATTGGAGGGGGGTCTATTTCCCCCCGTTTAGGCGGGAGGGCAATTTTCTAAAAAATTGACTTAAATCAGAAAAAAAATTATTTGAAAACAACGGCGAATGATACAAAGCCTTGTTATATTTTTTTGGAAAGCCAGAAAACTACTCTTTTATTTAATTTTTAAATTAAATTGTTTAAGTGAACAGTTTTAAAAAAATTAGTTTTCAATTTAAAAAAAAAAACAAAACAAACATTTTTAAACTAATTTTTTTCAAAATTTTATGTAATTAACTATTATTTTTATTTTCAAAATTCGATGCTCTTATTAATTTTTAGTCAAAAACGGAAAACCGGATGCCAAAATGTATCTCAGTAAAGTAAAAAGTTAATTCGTTTTTTTTTATTATTTGATTAAAATCGCATGGTATGTAATAAAAAATAAAACAGGGATAATTTCCTAATTAATAATTGACCTGAGAAGGTCAAATTTGGGAAAACCAAAAAAAAAAGTGTTTTTTTTTCCTGGAAAAAAATACTTCTAGTTTTTCTTAATTTTTCAAAAACTTAGATACATTTTGGCATCGGATTTTCTGTTTTTCACTAAAAATTAATAAGAGCATTGAATTTTGAAAATAAAAATAGTTAATTACATAAAATTTTGAAAAAAATTAGTTTAAAAATTTTTTTTTAGTTTTGTTTTCAAAATTTTGAGTTTGAAAATTAATTTTTTAAAACTGTTCACTTAAACAACTTAATTTAAAAATAAAATAAAAGAGTAGTTTTCTGGCTTTCCAAAAAAATATAACAAGGCTTTGTATCATTCACCGTTGTTTTTAAATAATTTTTTTTCTGATTAAGTCAATGTTTTAGAAAATTGCCCCTCCCGCCTAAACGGGAGGAAATAGACGCCCCCCTCCCATACGATTTTTTTCTTGTCCTAACCCCACCTACACGCTCAAGGTTTTTGGTGCATCTTATACCAATCACCCTGTATACATATAATTATGCTAAAAACTTCAACACTATCATTCGTAATAAAAACTACTCTATTTATATCTAAGTACTAAGTACTACAGTATTACCTAAGATGTCTTCCAAAATGGTGCTGAAGGGGTTGCATTGAATAGTATCTTTCTGTCCGAATCATTTATTGATATCAAGGCCTGATACTTAAGGCCAAACATAAACTAAAAAACCAAAAAAAAAAAACAAAAGTTCCCTGAAAACTGTTTTTTTTTTTTTAGTTTTGTTTTATTTTCCAAAAATTGAAACACGTACTAACATTGGGTTTTCAGCAATTGGCTTAAATATAATAAGGGCGTTGAATTTTGATAAAAAATAATAAAGTTAATTGTGCAATTTTTTTTAAATCAATTTGAAAACAAAAATTAAATAATTTTTTGTTTTAAAATTTCGACTGTGAATTTTTAATTGCAAGTAAATACCTTTTAGTTTCATATAAAAAAACTCGTGGTAATATATTGTACCAAAAGAGTTCTTTTATATCCTTCTAACTAGTGACCTATTGCATTTAAAAGTCAATGTGCCTTACCCCAAGCCTCCACCTGAAATGAATGATTGCATGAAATGTGTCATGTAGTCAATATTTCTTGTGGAGGCCCCTTATTTCTTGATTTCTTTTATTTTTAGACATACATTTCTCTATTTATTTCTTGCCATGGTAGAAGAAATAAATGGAGAAATAAATTTGACGTTAATAATAATTTAATGAAAAAAAAAAACAAAAATTACTGAAAATTGTTGAATCACATGAATTATGCGAATGGACTCCTTGTGGAAATTATCGCTTAGAATGAAATATCAAGAAATATTTCTGCCCACATAGTAAAAAAATATAAACCTCAGAAATAACCACTGACATAATATCTGAAATAAATATTTCTGATGGAGCCGCGGCCTTACAGACATCGCAGTTAAACATATAAGGTATTATTATTATTATTTGGTATGGCCGTTAAGTAAATATTCAGAAAATTTTGGTGCATAAATATAAGTTTACCAAAAAAATTATTCAAAAATCGTTGGAGCGGTTTTTAAATAATTCGATATTTGCTTAATAATTAAAAAAAAAAAAGGTTGGTTACAAATTTTAAGTACTTACGCAATTTAAAGGGCTTAATAGTATGCATTTGTTTTACAAACAATAACATTTGTTATTCAAGTCGTTTTTTAAATATTGAATTCACAATCTTCTTCTTCTATATAAATAAAAATCAATTGCTTAAGAGCTTTGTATGACCATCACTGCAAAACCGCTACACATATTTGAATAATTCTTTTTTTGTCTTATTTGTTATTGTCAGGACATTGTATGAAAGAAAATATTTGCAAAATAGTACGGAAAGAGGTAAATTTAGGAAAAATGGAAAAAACACTGGTTAAAAACAGTAGGATCTAAGTTGGGAGATTTTAAAACAAGTTGACAGAATGATTTTCATTTTCATTATAAAAAAAAATATTTGAATTTTGTGTGACGATAATAGAAAAAAGGTGTCATCTGTGTGAATAATGCGCTGTCGCTGGCTGACACAAACACGACTCTAAAACGGACATCTGTGCATTTCGCAAGAAGAAGAAATTCAGGTAGAGAGGTGTTCTGCAAAAATAATGCGGCACTTTTATTTAGTGTGAGTTGCTCGGTGAGTTGTTTTTTATATATGTATGTATATATAGTCATTTGATAGCGGGGGTTAGAAGTAACCCGCCTCCTCCTGCTGCTCTCATCATGAAAAAATGACATTTAGGGTGCGATGTTTCAATGTTTCAAACATTAGACAATGTATGCAAACATTAGACGATGTTCACGTTGGACGTACTTACCCGATGTCTATATATATGTTTTGTCCCCTTTTCACTTAGTTGTAAGGAAGAGACGGGGTTTTCCGTCCAGCTTTTTGATTTTTTTAAAATTCTGGTGGATGCATTTTGACATTCGCTATTCTGACATTTGAAATTTTTTTTGAAAGTTTTCACAAAATTCGGTCACTTTTGATTGAAAATTTCAATTAAACATAAGCATATGTATAAAGAAAATTGCTAACATCTTGGCTCATTTCACATATTTTTTTTTTTTTTTGTTTGTGTGTTCACACTACTTTGTGTCTGAACACGGCGGTAATACCTACAATACAATATACTTTTTTCAAGGCCAACACTCTTGTCTATAAGACAGTTTTTAAACCAAGCAAAATGTATATGTATGTAAATTTTTTGAAAAAAACGAGTTTCAAAACCAAAATTTGGGAAAAAAAACATCAAAAAATGTTTAAAAACTTTAAGATTTTATATTATTTTTAGTTTTTACAAATTCATTACTCTTATTAATTCTTAATCAAAAACTGAAAATTAAATAATTTTTTGTGGGCTAGTTTTTGAGAAAATTAAAAATTACCAAAACAAATATTTTAATTTAATATTTTTTTTTTGCTTCAGTGGTATTATTTTTATAATAATAATTGAATATGGATATTTAAATGCAAGAAAAACTTTGCATGCCCCCAACCTTGCATCTACCCGAAATGTTATAATGAAACCAAGCAGGGGGGTTGCAGGGAGGCAGCATCATGCCCCCCCCCTACATACCTCACTATTTATACGCCGTCAGTCAGTCAGTCAGGCAGTTAGTTAGTCAGTCAGTTAGTCAGTCAGTCAGTCAGTTAGTCAGTCAATCAGTCAGTCAGTTAAATATGTCTTAGAAATGTACATATGTTACTTTCTGAATATTGTCGAGCGCTGTTGGTGCAAATGCGATTTGTATTCGGGTTCACGTACTTGTGAATTTAGGGCCACAAATCCGATTTACATTTGGAGTTTACTTTGAAATAACGTCTGATTTTGTCTTCTTTACAGTACAACTCCTAAAAGTCTATCTAATCGAAAAGAAACTTTGCAAATACCCAAACTCGCACACACCCGGAATTCTATCACAGTCCCAGGAAGAGAAAAAAAAATTAGTTTTTTTTTTTAAATTTGAACGATTTTTTTTTTTTTTTTGTTTTCTCTTTTTAATATTAAAAATTTTAATAGAAATCAAATTGTTTTATGCTAAAGGTAACTCCTAAAGTACGAAAAAAGTTGTAGGCATGAAAAAGAAAATCATATTTTCTATCGAAAAGCTCTTAATTCGTCCGATAAGCCATTCTTAAAGTTATTTGAGAAAACGCGTTTTTGATGTGGCGGCTAACGCCTTTGAAAGTTCAAAGGCAAAGAAGTTTTAATTCGAAAGTATACCACTAAATCCAGTTTTCAATCATTAAGAACTATGTGAAATAAATCTTGAATTGCCATGTTCTTCGCATGACAGTATATAGTTGTACGTTGCTTGCTCGATGGCCGGGAAACCATAGGTGCTATACGGTTTCCTTCCGGATAGAAAGACAAATAGTATTATAAATTACAAAGCATTGCAAGAATTTAAATGTTATTTTAATTTAATTTCCATTTTATTTCTTTTATTGTTACTGTAAAGAGGACATTTAATTTTTTTTTGGGCAGCTAGTTAATAAACACAAAAATTACTAATTAAAATTAAAATGGCTGGCAAAAAGTTTTATTTTGCAACTTATCAAAAGGCAATCCAGACAAAAATGATGTCTAATATCATTATTGTTTATTGTACTATTCGTACTCGAATGTCAGTTGTTTGTCTGACCATTCTTTGTTCCATCAATTTGATTGAATTTTTGAACAACAACAACAACTTAAAGGTGCTACCCAATTGTTTACGAATTTTATAATTCGTTTTTATTTTTTGCTAGAGATATACATTGCTGTTTCAAGGAGTGCCATCATCAGTCTCCTTATAAGTAGTGCTGAGCTTTAATCCAATTTTGTTATGAAAAACTTTCTACGTGCACACCATAGGATTCGAACCCACGCATATCAGATTTGCTCAGTCTTCGAAATCGTCCACCGCTTATGATTATCACAACATTCTTTGGAGAGAAAACTCAATTCGGTGTGAATAAAGTTATCCTCTAAAAAAGTTTCGTTCAATTTTTGGTAGTTCAAAACACTCCAAAGCAAATAAAACACCAACAAGGCCAACGAGTCCGTGATACAAAGGGTAGAGAGTCGGAGGGGAGAATTATATAGAATATTGGAATTGTACTGCGGCTCTGGAGGAAGCCAGTTCGATTCCCGCTGGCGGATCAGCGGAACAAGTTTTTTTTTATTATGGTGGTAGGAACTGCAACAAGAGTAAATTCACAAAAATATAAAAATAAAATTTCAATCATAAAAACTCAAATACGGAGCAATTATTTATCAGTTGAAATCGTTTTCATTACAGGTAGGTAGGTAGATACCTACTTATGTTAATATACATATAAGTTATGCACATATATAAATATAATATATAGGTAGGTAGGTATCTACAGGGATATATGTAGGTAAATTAATCAGTGATGTTTTCGTTTAAGAGGTAGGTACAGTGTATGTATGTACCTTCTACATTACGCTGTTACCCTAGGTACATGAGTGTTGCGTATTTATTTATTTAAATAAAAACTAAGATGCAGTTGAGTGTTTGGTGAATACTTACCTAGGTATAATATTTTTTTCAAATTAGTATAACCTATATAAACACCTACCTCACCTTGCAGTAAAGCTATATAGCCTATAGAAGCCATCAATAGGTATAGGTATGTACATATGTATACCTAAGTATGTGAATATAAACTGGTTAAGTTCAGGATCTATAAAAAAATAAAAACATAAAAATTTTACTTTTGGTTTTAAACGTGCAATGACAAATGACTGAAAAAGTTTCAAGGGGGCTCATGAGCACCCTTCATAATTTAGAGTGTTCCTTCAGTAATAAAAGAGGGAACCCTCAAACTCTTTCAAGTAGGTATAGTGTTTTCTTAAAAAGTTTCGTCAAATCCAATAAATTTACAGATGTCCCATACCCATACAAAAATACATATGTCTTTTGTTATTTTTTCACATCGGGTGCTCATGCTCAAAGCGAAAAAAAAACTAAGGGCATATTTTTGTATGGGCATTAGACATATGTATGTAAGTTTATTAACTGTGCAACTACATACCTTTTATATTTATCATATCTTCAATACCGTGGTTGCAATATTTTTAACTCTAAATTTCGTTTATAGAATATAAATAATGTAACAACAGTACAGCAGCTTGTTGTGTGCTGCTTCTCCCAACTAATTCAAGTGGGTGGGGTGGGTCGAAGTTGCGTACTTGCTCAAACTTAAAGGGCGCCAGGAATCTTTCATAGCAAAGTTTTGCCTTAAACTCTAAACTGAAAGTAATCTTCAAACATTTAAAGCAGGGATTATTTTCCGAATTTTAAAATGTTTATTACTTGGAAAACCTTTCTTAAAACAGGATTTAAACCAGGATCTTTTCGTTAAACAAGAAAACAATAAGTGTACAAATGTATTTTTAATGACAGAATTGAAAACGATGAAAAATAAATTTCGATGAAACAAAAGAATTATAGTTTTGATAATTTCAAATTGGGCTTGATGATCGATATGAAAAAATGCAATCAATTAAAAAAACTAATTCATTCTTTTTCCCTTTTTTTAATTGATTGCATTTTTTCATATCGATCATCAAGCTCAATTTGAAATTATCAAAAGTTAAATATATATGATCAAAAACCAATATACATAAATGAATTATAATTATACCCCAAAAGACACGAACTAAAAATAACTTTGTGCATGATTCCCGAATAAACAAAGGTCGCGGGTATAACAAGACACAACTTTGGCACTTTTTGGCCAACAAAATAAGCGCAAAATAAACCCAAACAATATATTATAAACTCAATACAATAATGCTGCTTATTCGAAATAATGCAGTCAGTTTTCAACGAAGAAATCATACAAAATGTCATAAGCATTACTCTTAAATCATGAATTTTCAAGCATAAGTACAAAAAATTAAAACAAATAATATTTATATGTATCTGTTGTTCATACTCTCTTTCCTTTTTAGTCACCAATTTATTGAAATTTTTATTGCTCCTTCTATGCCAAAATGGTTTTTCACCTTTCGTAGGAAACTATAAGATTTTCGAGTTGTGCGATATGTTCACTTAACAAATATCAGGACGAAAATTTCAATTGCCTCAAAAATAATAGCATCAAATTAGGGTGCTATATTTTAAATTCTTGAACTTACTTTCTTTTTGCTGCAGATGCCGTAGTAACTTTTCCTCCCCCTCCCCTTATCGAACAGAAAAAATAATAAATAATGTTCAATCTCAACTTCGCAAAACAAAGGAATACCCACCCATTGTTAAATTAGTTTCACAAACCAAAATAAGCAAATAATTGCAAAACAATAGGGGCAAATATAAAAGTACTTTAAGTTAAAACGTAAAACAATGAAAATAAACATCACCGCCATTTTTATGTCGTTTTTATTTTATGTTTGGACATGGATCCAAAAGTTAAGAAAAACCGCACTGGTAATTTTCAACTCTGTCGCACAGTACACTTTCTAATTAGGTTAAGTGGTGTGAAATTCTGGAGGCCAGCCGTACACACCCTTAACCTCAACCTCCTCCTACGCGTCACCACGAACAAGGACAATGGGTTCTGTTGCACTGCTTCTGGCAGGAAACGACCATAATTCGTAATTACTTATTCAAATTTGAATGGTTCCGTGCAAGTCACTATAGAATGCTTGGTTACCATGATTCCTATACCCATCTCTCTTCCACCTTCCTGCCATTGGATACCGATTTTTTGGCTAAAATGTGGGACATTCAGTTTGTGATTGCCTTCAGATTATTGCTCCAGCTCAAGCAAATGTCCATTGAATGAAAGAGAACTAAACTATAAATTTTCAGATAACCCTGTTCGGATGGGCAAACTTAAAATTTATTTCTTCTTGACAACAGGTTTCTGTATTTCAGTCCCCCTAATGCCGAGTAAATAATATTTTTCCTCTGCATAGTTTTAAATCATAAGGACAACATTTTCCTGAAAGTCTATACCACCAGAATTGGATGGACGTTCTGAAAGACGAAATTAGAAGTTGATAAATGAAAGAGAATACATTCTACGTTATGATTATGAGTTCGACGAGTAATTATTTTATTTTTTTTTTTTTTTTTTTTTTCTGAAGACTAATTAGTTTAAAAGTTTCTTCTTCTAATTTTTAGTTGGATTGTTGAAATATAAATTAAAACCAGCTAAATAAAAATATAAGTTGAGATTTATAAATAAAAAAAAAAAAAATTAGTCTGTGTTAGTACGATAAGATGTTCAAAAATTTGATACTTCAATCTTTTAGTATGGTTTTAAAAATATTTCTGTAAAACATTTAGCAAAAGATGATGGTAAGCTTTGTACATGCTGACTGAAGTTAATCAATGTACACTCGTTATTCAAACCAAGCACATTGGGATCAGCGAATGCTTGTCGTTGCATTTGGGGGCTTTCATTCGAAGACTCTCTTGGTTGAAGCCTTGTTATATACAGTATACAGACATTAATAAAATCGAATGTTTAGTGACCTTTGTATCGTAAAAGATATATAATTGTTATTTGTGGGCTATAGGTCGATTGTAATAAAAAGATGTTATTTATTCATTGCAACGTTTCGAGTATGTTTGTACTCTTCATCAGGCCTTTATATGAAGAGAATACATACATATATTAGTATACAATTTTTCATTTTTGAAAAATGTGACGTCAAAATTACTTACAAAAATTATCAAGAAACAAAGAATATTAAATTGAATTTAAATGTAGTAAGACATCAATCAAACAGTAACTAAAAAAATTAAAAGTTAAATCAATAATTTTTATACTAATTATTTAAAAGAAAAATACTGACGACAGTTAAAATTTTCCATTCCACTGCACTACACAATCACCTACTTTTGAACCTACTTTTTGTTGCTGGCCTTTTTATAATTTGGCTATAGGCATTGCTCAGATTGTCGCAATCTGACCTACGGTTGACGGCATTAGTGTTGTCTAAGATATGCAACATTTCTAGCAACATTCGTTTAGAATAATGTTGTTCCGTTTGAAGAATTTCAACATTCTCTGCTGAGTTAACGCCGTTTTATGAGAAGCTCCGCTATTTAAATCAGACCTATGTCCAGAGATACGATTTTTTAATTTTTGTTTCGAGGTTCCTATGTAAACAGACGAACATGTCATCTATCCTTCCCTCCTAAGCAATTAATCTTATAGACCACATCTGCTTTCTCCAAAGTCTCCATTCTTCCTTTGATATTGGTGAAAAGTTTGTTTCTCAGGGAAAAAGCAGACTTGAAGGCTATTTTTGCCTTTGTGTTGTCTTTTATTGGGGCTGTCATAATGCGGTTGGAGAGGTGAGGAATGTATAAAGCACTCTTATATACACACACTTGTTGGAGATCTTTAGCTTGGTTGACACTCTTCTGTTTGTCATGATTTTTAATGAGCTTTTGGACAATCGAAGTTGGAAAGGAATTGATGAACAGGGTGTCACGAATAATTTTTATATTTTTTTCATAAAAAGAATTGTCGCTTATGTCAAGAACTCTGTTGACAAAATTTTGTGCCGTATTGACAATCACATGTTCGGGTTGCTTTGAGTGGAAATTTATAAGGCGTCCGGACGCAGTTACTTTCTTGTGCCAATCAAAAATTAATTTTCCATTTTGCCTTAAAACTTTCACGTCGAGATATGGGAGCTCACCATTAACTTCCACTTCTATCGTAAACTTAATTTTGTGATTGAAAGAATTTAATGCGTTCAATGTGTTCTGTACTTCTTCGGACTTAATCACAACGAATAGGTCATCAACATATTTGACGATCACTTTCTGTTTTTCTGTAAGTTTAGCAAGTACATTTTCCAAAAGATTTTCCATAACAAGATCCGTTAAAATTGGCGAAGCTGGACTTCCCATGGGCACACCTTGTTTTTGTTGATAAATGTTACTGTCAAACTCCAAATAGTTGTTATCAATAATACAAAACCTAAGTAATTCGAAAAATTTTGTCTTTTTAATATTGGTGTGCTCTTTTATTCTATTCCAGTTGATCTTTATAATGTCTATAATCAGACCGATTGGGATGCTTGTGAACAAAGAGACAACATCAAATGAAGCCAAAATATCACCGTTTTCCAATTGAATAGAAGCCACTTTATCGATAAAATCTTTGGAATTTTTGACATAATTTAGAGTTGTGTGTCAAGTTTTGAAGAATTTTGACCATAAATTTTGACAGCTCATAGCAAGGTACATTCGTCGAAGCACATATAGGCCGCATTGGAGTATTTTCCTTATGAATCTTGGGTAAGCCATAGATTTTCGGACTACTTGCGGTATAAGTTGTCAATCGCTTTTTTTCATATTGAGAGATGATACCTTCTTTTAACAAATCCTTTACAAAATCATTGTTCCGATTCTGCAACGTTGTTGTTGGATTGTTCCTCAGAACCCTGTAAACGTTTCTGTCTGCCATGAGGTTTTGCATTTTATGAATTTAAAAATCGAAACGTTGGAATGAATAAATAACATCTTTTTATTACAATCGACCTATAGTCCATAAATAACAATTGTATACAGACATTGTTATATAGTCGAATTGTTGGACTTCAACTCTTCTTGGTACATGTAATAGATTTGTGGTTTCTTCTTTGTAAAATGTATTCAAAAAAAAAACAGTATCAGCTCCCGCTTTTTATTTATCTTCCAATACTTGTACCTGCGCCATAGAGATGTTAAGAACACATTTTGTTCCCGAAACCACTGAATCTTTACTAAGTGTCGTTCGTGGTTCGTGGAGTTTATGTTTACTCCAAATTAAAGAAGGTTGTTTCGCATGACAGCAGGACAAAGCCTCATCGAATTAGTAGTAGTATCGAGGAAGTCTTAAAGTTAAAAATAAAGTCATGATAAAAATACAGAAGATTAGATTTTATCATTTACTTGTGAAAAATATTTAAACTACAAAATACCAACGTATAAAACTGCTGCAAAGACAAATGGTGCCATTTATCTTTGCCGTCCCGTGCATTAAACAGGGTTAGTCCGCCACTGATAGTAGCCACAAGAATACCAGGAAAAATGGTTTTCCATGAGAGCAATAGCAATAAGGTATTATTATAATTACCTTACTAAAAATCAAATATTTTTTTATTAAAATAACCCATCGATATATACATAGTGCATGGTGCATTTATTATAAGACGTAAGATGTAAAACTTTTGGCAGAAAAAAAAAACACAATCATGTGAATATATATACACAGCTGGTCACTTGAATAGGTTCAACTTTTGTCGTACCTTATTATAAGCATCTCTTCATATCTAATACAATAACTCAAATCTGTTTCACATGTACTGAAAGGAATAAATATTATTCTGAAAAGTATCTGTTATTCTTAAAAATTTACTTTATTGAATTCATTGACAAAAACCAGCAAAATTTCTGATTCATTTGAATAGGTTCAACATCTTTGGTTCGCTCTTGTATTTTCAATTGTGCGAATTTCGTGAAGTCCAATACATGTTAGAATTAAGAGAGATATTCTGTTATAGAAATGGTTTTAAAATATATTTTTTGAGAGACACTGCTGGTAGGCTAAAATCCATTACCGAGGTAAGGGTTAAAATTCAGAAACATCTTGAATTATAAAACTAGCGGGACATGCTATTTAGAAAACTTATATATCAGTATTTAACTTAGTTTATATTGTGTCAAGAACAAGTACTAAATTAGGAGATACAGTGCAGACCTCAAGAATAAACCCATAATAATAATTTAAGAAAAGTTAATCTATTGATTTTAATGTGAATTTTTGAAAATTTTCTGAGCAATATAAATTTTTAAAAATCTGAAATTCTTGATTTAAGACACATAAAAAAGCTGTTTTTCAAACCCCATTTTAAAAATCACAAAACATTTAAAAACAAAAAAAAAAATTAGCTAAATGTAAAGTAAAAATGAATTAAGCTTTGTGTGAAGTCTTATCAAACTCAGAATGACTGACTTTTACAACGTTTTCTGAATAAAAAAATACTTCAAATTTAAAAAAAACAAGAGCAAACCAAAAATGTTGAACCTATTCAAATGAACCAAAAATTTTGCTTGTTTTTGTCAATGTAAACTTTTAAGAATAACAGTTAGGTTTCAGACCAATATTTGTTTCCCAGAATTAAGCGTTTATGTTTATACTCTTTCAGTACCTACATATGAAACAAAATTGAGTTATTGTATTAGATATGAAGAAAGGCTCATAGTAAGGTGCGACAATTGTTGAACCTATTCAAGTGACCAGCAGTGTAGGTATTATAACAAAAAAAAAATGTCTTCCAACTCTAACTTTGAAATGCGATTAGTTAGCAAATCCTGCTACTAAAATTATCAATTAGACTTTAAAGTCATAAAACTTGAAAGTAGCTTCTTAATGCAATTTATTTTCTTTTAAGTTCACATGACTATACTGGTTACTAAATTCATTTGCACGTTCTGTTCCATTTTCTTGGATTAAATGAATTTTATATGTGTGAGCCTTGAATGCGGCGGCGTTTGACTCCATATTGTAGAGGTACCTCGCATATACTTGAATCAAGACGTGCGTCGTCGCCACCAAAATGCCTGCCTTCCGCCATCAGCCGCCTCCCACCTTCACAGCTGAAAAAGTTGCACATTGTTTCCCCTTTCCATAGACGAGCAATTAAAACTTTTCCAGCGTCTTTTTGCTGAAGCGCTATTAAAAAGCATCCACAACGGTGTGCTGAGTACCTATTTGCCATTAAATGGTTTCAAATTACACCAGGTAAAGTCATAGTGATTCTGTTTATAGGGTTAAAAATAGTATGAAATGAAAAATAAAGGGCTTAAAAAATGAAACGAAATGCCAGCATTTTACTGTATACCTATAGTTATGTGTGTTCCATGATAGGTCTTATTTAACAAACTTTAATTAAAATTGAATTTTTAATTCAACTCTCGGAAATGCAAGAGCTGCAGCCAGCAGGCGGCTAAGGGTAAGTAATATGATTTGAGTTTTTATGTAGTTTTGTGGAAACTGTTTTTTTTTTTTTTTTCAAAACTCACTAAAATAAATTCACTCAAAGAACTTAATTTGCGAAATGGATTAAGTTGAGTAGCATGAATGTCGAGATGAGGGTTTATGTTTTTTTTTTTTTTTTGTTTCATTTATTTTCTCTGAGTGTGTATATGTGGTTTTTGTCACATAAAAGTTGTATCAAACCCAAAACGTACAATGACTTTTCTGAAATTAAAACTTTTCGAGAAACTTTTATGATTGTTAAATGTATCTTTTGTCATTTTGTTGTTGTTGTTGAAAAACTCATTTTGTCTTTTTGTGTAAACAAAAAATGCTGTCAGGATTATTTTGTAAAAATTACCTAAACCAACTAAAGTAGTTATTTTTGAGTTTTTTTTTTCTTTGGCTGTGGAATGAGTCTAGAAAAAGTTAAGTAGCTACTGCAAATTAACACAATGTAAATGTTACAAACTACTGTTCGAAAAAAAGAATTATACGATGTTGATACATTAAGAATTAAAAAAAACTGCAAGAAAAAGTAGTTTGTTTTTATAAACGTCAGACTAAATAAGATCTGCAATAACAAAAATGAATAAAAACACACTTCTTAGACAAAAACAAGTGTTTTTTTTTATTATTTGTAAGTATTTTGGACATATAGCTTTAAATAATAAGAAACAAAATGTTAATCTTAAGAAAATATGTGTTTTTTATCAATTTTTTGATTGCAGATTTTAGTTAGTCTGACGTTTATGAACACACCCGTAGTTCACAAAACAAAAAAAAATAATGGTATGAAGGAAGACACTCCATTTAAGGTTAGTGCACATATAATGGATAGTTAATGTCTGCTAACATGCTAATTAATTATAGTTCCCTAATAAATAAATAGGGTATTTATACCTGATTATTTTTTTTCTTTTAAACAACAGTAATAGGTAAGGTACCTATAGCTATCGTTTCAGAGTGTTTTGTTGCAAATGGTAGCCACCCTTGTTTATATTTTTAATGTTTTTTTGACATTAAGAAATAGGATTCTTTAGACCGCCAGATATAAAGTCCACGAATAACAAGTCGTCGCTGTCCGCTCGACTTGTATGTCGTATCCTTGAGAACAAATATTTTTTTACATTGAGAAATTTGATAATTATAGCTAATAATTATAACTGTTTCACAGCGGCCAACTCTAGGCCCAGTTTTTCAGTGAGAGATTATTCCAGGGTTATAGATTAACCTCCGAGTTAGCTGTATCTAATGGAAACAAGTTTTTGAGTAAGTTATTTTTTAAATATTATTTTCGCATGCAATATATTAATTAGCTAAAATTGGCATAAGTAGGTAGGTACTCCAAATTTTTCATATTAATATTTTAAAAAAGTTGTTTGACAAAAATTGATTGTTTCGTAAACTGGACCTACCATTTTTTTAAAATAAAACTATTAAATATATTGTAATATTTAAAAATTACTGACATACCACGTTTTTCTCGGAAAACTCAGGTTTGTTATATAAATTATAATTTTCAAAGTATTTTGTTTTATTTATTATTGAAAGACAAAACCATTTCAAACTATTCCAATTAATAGACACCATATATAGCTTTGTTACCAACACCTTCGCATATAATGAATTTAAAAGAGAAAAAGGTACAAAAGAAAGCATTTAACCCAAATAATATGTTAAGGCATATATACGATGTGCCACCATCCCCTTAAAGCTCATACGCAATACTTCATTAAAGGAATAATGCTTCAAGGATATTGACAGTGTGTGTAGGAACATATTTCATTTGATATATGCGCCTCTTAGTCCTCACTAAAAAAAACATAAATATTTTTGACTTTCACTTCTGATCTTTTGCAGTGTTCCCCTAACCAGTTCCTTTTATTCACTTTACTATACTGCACCCACATTTCATCGAGTTTTCATTGAAAACAGGACAAAAAAATTAAACAAGTAAAACCAATATTTTATTAAAAACAACAATAATAAAAGAATTTTCTTGTGTTCCACCATTATTGTCGAATGTAGCAAAAGCCCAGCAGAATTTAACGAACCTAGCATTCCTCATTTCCACAGATGTACAGTAGCGTACAAAAATTAACATCTAGATTTTTTTTGTTTAGTCTTGCGACATTGTTTGAATAATTTTTTGGTCGAAGAATGTTCTCAATACCGTCACCATCACTGATTACTGAAAGTCAATCACAAGCATTTGCGCTTTCCGCATCCTCTTGTCGCGCCTAATAATTTTTTCTTGCTCTAAAAAATTACTGTAGTCCCACGGACAGGATAATTTTGTGTGAAGTGAACACAATTTATCGATTTTATTGCGTTCATTTTCAAGTATTGTTAGACACGTAAGGATATTCAATAAAAGAATAATTTTAATTTTTAAAATACAAAACAAAATCTTTTCTTGCGTACGAATATAAATAGTTTGATAGATTCAGTATTCAACGAGCTACTGTAGTCACAGGACACCATAGATCGCGTGGTAGAGATTTTATTAAACTCCGCGGGAATATTCTACACACAGAGGTTTCCTAACTGGAAGTATTTTGGAACCTCCTAAACGTGAGGCAGACAAAATATCAACCTAAAACTTTTACTTAATTCTGGGTTAAGTTGACTTATCAGTGCTGTGAAAGTAAGTTACTCCGAGTAAGTTACCCATATAGTTACGCGCAACTAATTGCAATTACTTACGTCTCATTTTTCGCGTAAATAATGTAACTAAAGTAACGAAGCTAAAATATAAAATATAAAAAAAATATATACCTAATAACTAAAAAATTGCTGACTGAACATTTAAAAGAAAAAAAAAACAATAACATTCCTTTTAGCAGAGCAAAAATAGACAACTTAATTTATTGAACGTTTTAGGCAGAATGAAAATATATTTAAGAATAGTTTCATTAATAACAAAATAAAAACTTAAATACACTAAATAATTTTTATTGTAAGTATCATTTCAACAATTCCTAATGGCTTGTTTCACAATCTGTGAGTAAGTTTCAAGTAAAATACTCAGCATTTAAATTCGTTGTTTGCTGTGTATTGTTTTGTTGTTTTCTGTGAACAAAAAAGTTCTGAAAAGCTTAATTGAAATTTATTTGATATATTGTGAAACATGCCTTAAATAAATAAACAAATAAACAAATATTTTTATTCAATAAAAAAAAAATTGATAACAAAAGAAAGAATATGAGAAATTCGGAGAATAAATGAAGGTATGTATATGTAACCCAAATACATAGAAGTTAAATTAGTTGATCTCATCAAAGACCTAAAAAGATCGGTTTATGTCTTCCATTCTTAAAGTTCCATAAAGACACATTAATCCATGCTGTCGTGAATACAAGTCTATCTTCATTACACAATTGAATCAAAACACATGCATTTTTTACACTCCAGCTTTTTCACAAGTCAAAACATATCTGATGAAAATTGTGGTTATATTTATTGATTCATCTCCGTCAATTTATCAATGTATGTTTCGTCATCATTGCGCTTGGAATTTACAAGAGGCATCAGACATCTTACAAGTTTTCTTAAAAACCGTTGCAGGGCAGTGTTTTGCAGTTTGCTATTAAAAACTTAGCAGAAAACTACCAATCTTGAGGGTTCAGGGCATCTTTTTAGTATGAATCCGAGTTCCTCATAAGGGTTGAAAACAGGCCTTCCAGACTGGCGCTTTGTTTTATTTTTTGACTGATGCATTTTAACTTTTAAACTTTTTAATCAGAATTTTTTAAAAGCAAATCAAAGCCAAGTTTTCAAGAAAAATTTTTTAATGGCTGGAATTTACTCTTCTTTGCTATCGTATTATTAAGCCAGTCCCAAACATTTTATATAACGTCTAGGCCAGTGAAATAATGTGGCCAAGAAACAGATGTATTTTTGCTTTTAATGAACAATTTTGCCAATATGTGTGTGTGTAGGGGCGTTTTTGCGTTTAAATATCCATAAGATAGGCGCAAAAATATCATTAATTTTGGCAAAAAATAGTGAATATAGTGTTCTTTGTCATTTTCAATAACGGAAAGATCTACATCACATTATGCACTACTAGCTGACCCAGCGGACTTCATTCCGCACAAATTTGTTGATGTAACGAAAATAAGAACTCCTAGCATGCACGCACACGTGGCTTTATAATTTGGTCAATTCAAATTCTTTATTCAAAATTTCTATACAATAAATTGACTATGTAAGAAACATGAGAATTCCAGAGTGATGTCAAAAACATTAAACGATTGTCCTCGTGATTTATTTATTACCATAGCGAAAGCGAAATATGGTATCGTGGTATCGTTTTCATAAATCATTCATGAGTCGGTGACGTGAAATAATTCCAAACGAAATAAGACCAAATTTGAATTTTGGTCTTATTTCATCTTCAAAAACTAAATAACACCAATTTGGCTTTATTTCGTAGGTAGTGGTAAACGAAATGTTGCCAAAAATGTTTTGTTTAATTTTGGAAATAGAGACAAATCGTAAGTAAGGTACAGTAGCCCCTCTGCCTGGCCCTACGATAAAATTTATGGTAGGTGCGATTTTGGGTAAATGCAAAGTTCTTAAATAAGGAACTCTGGCATATAGCTAGGTACCCAAACTGCTTATACAGAAATGCATATTCCCACCCATTGACCCATACCCATACCAACCGCACTGCTTATACGCCGCTGTAAGCCTGAAATATCCTGTTCTTGCTAATTGGAAACCAAATAACGTCAAATTGGACTTATTTCGTTTTCTTAATTGAAAATAAGCCAAACTCCAAACATGGTGTTATTTCAGTTTTGAAAACGCAATGGCCAATTTGGCGTTATTTCATTTGGTCCTATTCCACGTCACCCACTGAGTCGATGGACTTTTATAAATTTATTTCACCGACGATTTGATGTTAAATGATGAAAAATAATAATCTGTAAACATCCTTGTTTTTTGCAGCCAACATCGCTCATGCACTTAGCCAATCATGCTCATAATTCTGAGCGGAATTTTTAAAAACATTTACAATGAGATATTTTTCTCGTTGTAAAGTTGCAAAAACTCTTCCAGTGTCTTTGTAAAGTTGCACAAAATTTGGTGGATAATCATTCATGATGGTGACTAAGTATAGAGTCTACTGGAATCACACCATCGCGATCGTCTCTATTTAACAATTGCCTGGAAAACTCTTGAGTGCACTGGTCATTTTGTAAAGCAACTCGGATGTTCGTTTTCAGTTGAAATTTGTTAACGTATCTTTGGTCCGAATCCTTTAAGCAAGCATTCAATTCATCTGCTTGGAATGACAGACAGCGTTTGACAAAAATCGCTGGACAGCAAAATCAATGTGCCACCGAAACGTCGATTATCATTCCGATAATCTTTCGGCGTGGGATTAAGAAACGTGCGTTTGTAAGCCATTATGCACTCCTCCAAGAAGCGAATCGTAGCAAAAATCAGTGAAATCATATGAATGTTTTTTCAGTTCTAAGCACCGTGCGTATCAAGAAAGAAAATGCAGGCATTTGTGTTATCAACTGCTTGCATCAATTTAGCGAAAACATTGCAGTTAAAATAAAAATCTCCATACTTTAGACAAAATATATATCGAAATGTTCCTAAGGTATGAAGATATTTTACCGAAGGCCCATAACATTCGAAACATCAGTTGGTTTCGTTTAAGTCAGGAAAATAAGTAAAATTTCCACTGATTCCCAAAAGCAGTTGGGTAATTTCACTTTTAAAAATGCAATTTATCTTTAAACGAAATTCTCGGAAATCACACAAAAAACAAAATAAGTGGTGACCCTCGACAGAAATGAAACTTAACAAAATATTTTTTTTATTATTGAAAAGCACATCGAGTTGTATGTTTTCTGGGCCCTAAATTGCTTATTTTTGTCTATCTAAAACTGATGCACTTTCGAGGTTAGTAAAAAAAAGACACGAATTTATGTGTGTAAAATCATTCTTCCTTTTCTCTTGAAATTATGATAAGATTATTACATTTTTTGGTATTAAGATCTTTGGAATTTTGTCAATCGTAATTTTACCATTCGCGATTTCGTCAATCGGAGTTTCCGAACTCATCACGATTTTGGAGGTGAGATTTTGGTTGTTGTGATTTTTTCAGTCGAAATTTGGTACCTACTCGAAATTTAGATTCGGGATATTGGTTGTTGGGATTTTGTCAGTCGATAAAAGCATAATGATTAATCAACATACCCTATTGCAAGTTATAAATGCAATTGTGTTTCGTGCTTGCTTCACCGCAGTGTGCAGTTCTCCTCAAATAAGATGATTTCGGGAACGGGATAGAAGAAAATCAACCAACCAGAACCAACTAAGTTTACGTCAAGTATGTATATACTACGCGATTAACAACGTGGCAAAAATATTACTTCTTGAAAAAAATAAATTTTTCAAATCTGTGTAATTTTCGTAGATATAATAGATTTAATACCTTTTGCCTTATGTGTATTGTAGTGCATTGGATTATTGTCACATTGCTGCCCTGATTTCTTGTTTTTTGACTATTCAGTTTGACCTTAATCAGACTTGAAAAACAAATAGAATTTTTATCATCTCTGAGGCAAACCTTTTAATTCTCTTTCATTATGTGCTTGTTTTTTTTTTGTGCCTTTTATGCATGTTTCTCATGAATCTCGTTCACTGCAAATCCCAAGACTACCGAGAAAACCTGAAGGGCTATCTTAAAAATTCTTTACATTTAATTTTTAGGTCTCCTAAATAAGTTTCACTTCAAAAATTTAATTTAATTGATACACAATTCTCTTCCATTCGATTAAAAAAAAAATAAAGTTGATTTGTATGAGATTTTTGCAGACGCACAGATTACCCACAGATGGATTTTATTCAAGATTTGCCTACCTTATGTTCTGCCTTGGGCCAATACGAATCCATCGAACCCAAAATCTTGGTAGTCGGACGATCCGTTCTTGAGTTATGCGCGCACACACGTACGGCAGTCTAATTTATATATAAGATAACCAGGTGTCTTCTCAAGCAATATTTCATAGAATGCAAGTTATGGCTTTCTATTAAAATTGATCATGTAGATGGAGGCCGGAGACAGTATTCTATGCTCTAGCATGCTATTGAGTAGAGATGTGACGGATATCCGATAAATATTCGGTATCCGGCCTATCCGGCTTCTTTTAATATCCGGCAGCCGGAGCCGAATAGTCTTTTGATATCCGGCCGAACCGGATAGTTGTTTTTCCAGTAAAAAGTAAAAATTAGTAGTACTAGCAATATGTTTTAAATATCCAACAATTAGTAGGTAATAAACTTCATTGTTGTAATAAAATATTTTGTCTGTCGGTTAACAAATAACTTTTGTTCAGTTTATTTGAAAATCGTTTTTCTTTTAACGTTTGCACGTGTTTTAGTTGATTTAATGTTTCTTTTAATCTCCCTTTTCTTAGTGAAACATAAGCACTATGAGATCGTGCGACGCACAGTGGGTTACAAATTTTGCTAATCTAGCAGAACTTTATTCGTGACGCGTTCGATAAATTTTTTTCAATGTTTATCTGTTCAATTATAAAAAATATATACCTATAATACTTCACACGGTTTATACATACGCTGATACTTCATCAGGCCTAAAACTTTAACCAAACCGTTTTTTTTTATTGTTTTTTTTTTCAATTTATAAAACAATAACTTCTTCCCAGAAAAATTAGAAGTATCAAACAAAAAAATAAAAAAATACTATTTTTCTTGCAAGAACTTAGCTGATGTTTTTGGATGCTATTTTTATTTGTTTCCGTTACCAAAATGTTATTCCCTGAGGTTGTACCTTTCTTATGCAATACCAACTTGATTTTATTCGTAGGACTTTGAATCTTGAATAAAGTTCCGCTAGATTTGGAAAATATCACAATGGGTGGTATGCAAAAACCTTCATCTCAGTCTCAACTTTAAGTCTCATTTTTTTTTTATTATGAATTTTTTTTTTAGTATGAAATTTAATTCTTCATACAAAACTGGCATAAGCTCAGAAAAACTAGAGCTTTAGCTCAGACAAATGAGATTTGAAATTGAGACAAAGCATTTCGCATAACACCCAATGTGCGACGTGCGAGTATAGTAATGATACATAATGTGAGCGTCAGAAGAAAACCGATAATTTAATAGACTGGACAAATATTTTATTTTGAATATGAATATCTCGTGGAGAAGAAGGAAAAAAGCATGTTTAAGCTGGTTTTATATGTACCGGTTTGATTTGAGTATCAAACCACCAGGTATCCGACCGCCGAATATTCGGCTATCCGGCCTTGCTGAAGGCCGAATATTCTATATCCGGTAGAGATAGTATTCTATGCCCATTTATTTTCAGATTGACTTTTGTGTTTTCTGTGTAATTGTACTGAAATATAGTAAGCTACCAAATGCCGGCCATACATTTTATAGCATTGACAAAATGGTAATCTATGAAATCTTCCTCGTGGAAACACAGGGTAAAGTGGCTATGAACATGCAATTTACACGGATATGAATAGCTATTAAAAATTAAGTTTTCGACGACAACAGGAACTCTTCATCTACGTGTTTAAAAATATACAACACGTCAGTTCATAACCACCACTTTGAAAGTACTGCTTCTCACATTTCCAATGGTACCAATATCTTAAAACATAAAAAATGTACATACCATTAAGGTATCGGTAGCCGTATTTCGGCGTAAAGTAATTAGCCAGCTCAGTAAAATGTGTTACGCTGCAAAATAAAGTTGGAGAAAAAGATCGTCTCTAAATACTTGTTTGCACTACTATGGGAATTGGACAGTGTTCGGAGATGAATTGAAGTACTTTGCGGTGTGTCTGTCACCCAATATTTAAAATAATTATTTGTATGCCCTATTCGAGTTCCGGAAGTGCAAACTTTAGTGTCGTTTTTTAGCCAAATTGTGCTCACAACCAAGTTTGTCATTTCCTCTATCCAACAGCATGTGAACCATGTAAATCGGTTCAGTGGTTGCTGACCCACAGACAATTTAAGATTGGTCCTTAAATACTTAATTTCCGGTGAAATTTAAAATTTATTTTGGTGCTTGTCTCTGATAAGCATATTTTTCTCCAAACTATTAGCAACGCCATCTGTACATCAACATTTTCAAAACTAAAAGTAAAATGAAAGTGAACATAGCCCTTTTATTGGCAGCTGAGTAAACATTACACACGGCTTCACGTCGAAACATGCCTCATAATTGAATTCAAAATTTTGATAAACAAATACCTCTTTATAAATTGTTAAGCTCATACATGCTTCTCCTATTGAATTTGAATTCTTTTTTTTTCTGAAAAATGGTTGTTCGTTTTTTGTTCATGCTGTTCTCCTCAGATACAGAAAATTCCAGCTTGACCGTCAAAATATTCTCAATAACAATAAAATTGGGATTTCCTACAATTTCATTTTCCTCTGGATATTGGGTCGGTCGGTCGTTGAGTCAGCCGGCGCGGTTGATAGTAACTTTGAAGGACGAGCAATGCGAATCGAAAACAGTTGATCTTCTATATCTATTGATATATGTTCGTATACACGAACCATAAATCCTCTCTCTAGAAGAAGGATAAGTGGATGACAGTGGTTCACTTGGTGAACTCTGGGGTGAAATGGAAAAACATTATTGGAATATCTGAAATTCAGCCTCTGGCCTTTGCTGGAATGGGCTCTTTGCAGAGTCATGCGTTAATATTGCATGTTGATGGGAAGTAGAGGTAGAATTCGAGGTATAACTATATATATACATATATAATCGCACATGTACATGCACAGGTTTCAGGATTCGTTTATGTCAAGGAGGGGCAGTCGCAACTTTGTGATGGGTTGGATATTGGTGTGTTAAATAGAACTTCAGAATCACAATCACAACCCCACGCATTATAATGAACAGTAAAAACAAAATAAACAAAAAACAACAGAAAGTGGTTAAATAATTTTCACGAAGGAAACAGGATGTTGACATATTTAAACCCATTTTACTATAAAAATTAACTTTAATGTGTTGTGTTGTTGTTGATATAACTTTGCTGAGGAATAAAAATATCACAGACTTTTTTCGCAATGTAATTTATTGTATGGTATGCTCTTTTTATATTTTTTTTTTCTTCTTCACTACTTGTAATATACTTATTGCCTCATTTGTCGGATCAACCCAAAATGTCATGAAGAAAATGAAAAATTTATAGGCAAACCAGAAAAAAAGCACACCGCTTTATTTTTATCCTGATTGATATACGAGGTGGTATTTTTTGTCTTGCTAAAAATATTATTCCATTTGATGGATGTTTAAGTCGAGAAGAGGGGTCTTAAAAATTTGCACTGGTTGGTTGGTTGGTTAGTGTTATAAAATGTTTGGTCCTGACAACAGGATTATAATTGATTTTTTATACAACCTAGCAATGATTTTTAACTGAATTATTTTGAATACACTTTAAATTATATTAAATTTAATTTAGATTTTAAAGTAATTACTATACGCGATTGATAAACATTATATAAAAACAACTTTTCGGACTTACCGCGTATATTTAATAATCTTATTGATTAATTTCACCCGACCGACGTTTCGACAGAATTGCATCAATAAGATTATTAAATAGGTATACGAAAGTTGTTTTTATAAAAAATTTAATTTAGTTTAATTAAGTCGAAATAGACACAAAAATAGGGCCGATAGGTCATTTATTCCCAACAAGCTAAAAATGTTATATCAAAAATCTCCATCGATACCTTTAATTCTAATTGGGTATACTTATCTCTTAAACGGTGAGAGCTACCAGAAAAATGGATGATAAAAAGTTTTTGTTTGTACTTTTTTCTACAAAAAATCATTTGCATATTTTTTTCCCTACGTAGCACTGATTTCAACCATAACCAAAATACGTGCAGTTATAATGATGTGCAGTTATAAAGGGTTTTCCAATAAGGTTTGGTTAGGTTGCTGTAGGAGAGCCATTAGCTCAACCCCAGCTCATTTAGGTCAATGTAGACCCATTGTGATGCCCATTTGAGGGTTTACCAATTCCTCATCTTACCATACTCGTAGTCCATATTTAGTTCCTTAGTATCATCCCGGGGTGTCCAACCATCCGTTTCCTCTTACGAATCTATATAGATTTGTTATTGGGCACTCTGATAGTTCTTTGATGCTTTCGAAGAAGTATTTCCCCAGAGTTTTATTTCTTAGATGGCAGAGACTGGGGCAGTGACAGAGGTAGTGGCTTTTATCCTCATGTTCTTCCTCGTCACTGCAACCTCTACATAGATCGTTTTCAGTTAGACGTAGTTTTTTGGCGTGATATCTTAGCATGTTATGGCCAGTTAAAACACCTACCAACGTCGATACTGACTTCCTGTCTTTTTGAATGATTGCATTCGTTCTATTTTTATCGTACTGCGGCCACAGTTTTCTATCTACCTCACAAGTGTTTAGGTTGCCAACTTTAGTTGGCTTTTGCCAGGATTTCACACATTATCTTAAGTTTGAGGTCGCATAACGGAGGTTTTACGCCATCGCAGTATATACATTATGCATCCATTCATTCATTGGATCTTATATACCGGAAATTGTCTCGAGATAAGACAAAATTTTATGGGTGGGTGGGTAAATCCTCCCTTTTATTTTAGCCGGCTACGGAAAAAAAAGTCGACATTCTGATAGACCGTATTAAAATGAATATTTTATAAAAATTGATTGATATAAAATAAAAAAAAATTGCTGGAGCGGTAAGGTTGGTTAAAAGCAAAAAAAAACTGTACTGGAGGGGGTCTACCTGTCCCAATTTATCCGGAAGGAGAAATTTTCCAAATATTGTCTTAAAACAGAAAAAAAAAATTACTAAAGAATAACGGTTTATTTACAACGCCTTTTGTTATACTTTTTTGGAAAGCCAGAAATATCTTCTTTTATTTTGTTTTTAAATAAAGTTGTTTGAGCAAATAATTTTTGAAATATTAATTTTTAAACTAAAAATTAAAAAAAAAAAAACATTGAAAGAAATAAAATTGTTTTAGCTATTTTTTTTTTTTCAAATGTTACCTTAGGCCCCTACACACCATCAATGTTTCTTGTCAGTATTGCCTGAATTAAACATCGTTCAGGTAACATTGATAGTGTGTATGCCCATCAATGATCGTTTCAAATAAAATTGATACATTGATGAAAAACAAAATTATTTTGGTTTTCATCAATGATACCTGATAGAAAATTGAAGGTTTGTAGTATAGGCATCAATGTTACCTGACGATGTTCGCATTTGTGAAGTAATTATTTTTGATGAAATGTCTGATCTTCTCAATCTTCAAGAGATTTTTGAGACAAAATGATTATTTTTGGAAAAATATATCCACAGACCATATACACAAAATGTAGTATGGAGTCGAAATTTCGTTATTGTCAAAATTCTGCTTTTAAAATTTTGTTTTTTTTAATTCTGCAATAAATAAAGAACAAAAAGGGTATGTTGGAGCAGAAACAAATTAATTTAACATACTAAAATCATAATTAAAATTTGCATTTTTTATATATTTTTTGTAGGTATATAACTTGAATTACTCTAATTTATTTGAATTATTATATTTAAATTTAGCGAATAAATAAGATAAATAAAAATAATCTTTCCGCAAACAAAGCTTTCTCTTTATTTTTAATTTCGACTTAGTTTCGTTTATTTTGCAACAGTTATATTCGTATATCGCATCAACCAGGTAGTTCTATATTTTTTCGAAAGTATATATACATAAATAGAGATATCCCGGTTTAACGTTCAAATTTAATCTTGATCGTACAGGGTTTAAAAATGTTCAAAAGCACGCGGTTTTTAACATTTTCCCAACTTTTTTTTCTTTATTATTTTTGAAAAATCTTGGTAATAAGAGTTTACTATTATTACTTTTTACAGTCAGAACTTTGAGAGGCAGAATTCTAATAAGTAGAATTTTGTAAAGCAAAATTAAGAGCAAGATCAACAGCACACTTTTCTTATATGTATGATCTTTAGATTTCATCTTATTTATCTTTCATAAAATTGTCACTGCAAGTAAATACAAATTATTATCGTTCATCCTCTTTTAAGTCTAGGAAATAACTAAATAAAATGCAGA
This sequence comes from Baccha elongata, assembly GCA_951217065.1. Classification (NCBI taxonomy): domain Eukaryota; kingdom Metazoa; phylum Arthropoda; class Insecta; order Diptera; family Syrphidae; genus Baccha; species Baccha elongata. The sequence goes on along the minus strand of OX578272.1, from coordinate 61,393,908 downwards.
GAAAAGTATTGTTAATGCTAACTGATAGGTGTGTAGGCTATGTTCTCACAATGATGTTTGAAAGACAAATATGTCAATAATGTTTGTCAGGTAAAATTGATGGTGTGTAGGGCCCTTAAGAATTAGTTTTGTTTTCAAAATTAAATACTCTAAATAACTCTTAGTTAAAATCAGAAAAATGTTTTGTACTTTTTGGGAAAATTAAAAATAACAAAAACCACCTCTTCTAAGAAAATTAATTTTTCTAGTTGAACAGCAAACAAAATAACCCAACTTAGAGTGAGGATTTCAGGTGATATCAATGAAAAAAGGTTTAATCCATTAATATTTGAATTTTATTATATAATTCTACGATTATGAATATTAAAAAAATAAAATTACATAAAAGTCCAGTCAAGTAAGAACTAAAAAAGTTGATTTTCTTAGAAGAGGTTGTTTTTGTTATTTTCAATTTTAAAGAAAGTACAAGACACTTAAGTATGTGGTTTTTGGATTTTGACTAAAAATTAATGAGAGTAGTGATATTTGAAAACAAAAGTAGTATTTAATACGGTAAAATTTTGAAAAAAAAACAGCTAAAACAATTTTTTTTTTTTTTGTTTTTTATTGTTTAGTTTCAAAATTAATATTTCAAAAAATATTTTTTCAAACAACTTTATTTAAAAACAAAATAAAAGAAGAGATTTCTGGCTTTTCAAAAACATGTATAAGCATAACCGTTATTTTTTAATATTTTATTTTATGTTTTAAGACAATTTTTGGAAAATGGCCCCTCCCGGTTAAATGGGGGTAAGATACCAATTTACCCGTTACCTCAACTTTTTTATGTATTTTATGTGAATCACTTTTTTAAAGGTGATTTATGTGATACTTTGACCCTGGCATAAAGCCTGGTGGGGGGTATGGGCCAGTTCCCTTGGCTGAGGTACCCGAGGATCTCTTTTTTCTCTATGGTAAATGGTAATAAAGGGATCACCTCCCAACACAATTCCAAACCTCAATACACCATAATCACCAAAATGATATCCCAACCTCCAAATAACGATAGGTCTCATGAGTTTATGGTATCAAAACGGCGCATCAAGCGCTAATTGGGTTTCATTCTAGTTGAATAGCCGCCATTCCTACCTACCTTGACCCTGAATATCTCCTCAGCCAATCGACTTAGGACTTTGGTGTAATAATATAAAATGTTCACTTTAATAAGGTCTATGAGAACATTTCGGTGGCTGGCTAAAATAAAAAGGACCCAAATTGGCGGATGTACTTTGTTTTTTCTTACTTAATTTGAATAGCATGAGAAAATAATGACGACCCTAATTCTAATTCGAAAACTAATTTTAATTTTAGAAAATAAATAAAACAATCCATGTGTAGAAAAAATTCAACATAAAGCAACTAAATTAAATTTATGGTAAATTAAATTTTTCAGTCGTTGGTATTATTTTTGCAACCAATTAGTGTGCGGCACCGTAAAATCGTTGGCGTTTTAGTTCGTTTGAGTATGCTACACATATATAATATATCTACCTAACTACTAACCTATTTCTATAATAGGTAGGCAAATTAATAAAAATAAACTTTGGTGACAAAAAAGCAACAGCTGCCGGTTAGCAAATGCGGGGTATGGTGTGTGTAGATTGGTGCGGGTGAATGATAATAATGCTTGTATGGAAGCTGCAGTTTTAATTGATAGTTGTTAGAAATTCACGGGTGATAATTTGAGAAAATTTTCAGTTTTAAGCTTTTCAATGAAAATTGTTGCACTGTTTAGATGCATTGAGGTGAGAATTTAGAATAAGGTTTTTGTGTCGAATGTTTATAGTTCAATGGTTGTTGAGGTTTTGTCTTTATTGTTAGAATAATTAGTTTGAAATGCATGGCACAATTAAATTGGTCCGTAAGATTTATCATTCAAATAAGGTGTTGTGTTAATATATTTATACCAATAAATAAAGTGAGATTTTGCTTTTGACCACTCCTTATGTGATGAAGGTGGGACAAGGAAATAGTTGAAGTTTAAGTTAAAGAAGATAAGTGGTTGAGTATGAAATGCTTGGTTTAAAAAGGAACATAGATCATCATACGTTGTAAAATATTTAAAATTTAATTTTTACATCATATGTTTGAAGTTGGCATCCAATTGGGATTTCGTAGAGTTTGTAAAAAGAAATTGTTAATTTCAATAAAATAAAGAAAGAAGTGATGAGAAAATAATTTACATTAAAAAAGGTTCTAAAGTATTCTTTGTTATTAATAAACAGAAAAATAATACGGCTATCTGATGACCAGTGCGGGTTTGTCTCGGGCAAATCAACCACAGATGCAATCCAGAGTGTAAGAATCAGAATGGAAAAACATCGCGATTCCTCGAACGATTTGCATGCTGTGTTCGTTGATTTTGAAAAGGCGTTCGATCGACAACCACGAGATCTGATATGGGTGGCCCTAAGGCAACGAAGAGTTCCAGAAATCTAAGTGCAGATGATCATGGATATGTACGAGCAAGTCAAAACAAAGGTTCGATGCACTGCAGGAGTCACCGAAAATTTCCCAATCGAAGTTGGTGTACACCAAGGAAGCGTCTTGAGCCCATTGCTCTTTATAACAGTGCTTGATTATCTTCTTGAAGATAAGGTGAGGGACCCGAAAGTTACTCAGTTATTCTTTGCTGACGAGCACTGAACGTTTGGGTGGACGTTCTGGAGGGAAATGGGTATCGCATAAGCGCCAAAAAGACCGAATACCTTTGCTGCCCATTTTCTGATCCACTCAGGCCTATTCCGGATATTTATTTGAACGGAACAGTGCTTCCCAAGTGCGAAAAGTTCAAATACCTTGGATCTATGATCAATAAGAAAGGAACTTGTGATGACGACGTCAACCATCGCGTAAGCGTAGGGTGGATGAAGTGGCGTGAGAACTCTGCCATCTTCTGTGACCGAGAAATGCCCCCTAAGATGAAAGGAAAGCTCTACACTGCAGTGGTCCGTCCAGCGCTTACATACGTTTCACAATGTTGGACTATGTACCAGTGGTAAGCAAAATGACGGCAACTGAGATGAAGATGCTTCGCATGACAGCAGGAGTGACAAAGCTTGACCGAATACGGAGTAGAAAGATCCGGAAAAGCCTCCACGTCAAAGAAACCATCGTTCAAAAAATGCAGCACGACAAACTCAGCTGGTACTGTCATGTACTTAAGAGAAACGCTGAGAACCCCGTCCAAAAAGCATTATCATACAACGTTCCAGTACAATCGCGGAAGAGAGGCAGGCCCAAGAACTCCTGGAGAAAACAAATGCAACGACACCAGCATTCAGTTGGCCTCAGACATGGAACAATCCATAACCGGGAAGCTTGCCGACACTTTCTGAGGTCAACCCGACGAACCCCACAAGCAGATCAGTAGAGAAGCGGTGAAGTGGGAAAGTTGTGATCCCATTCGAGATCATAACACCGTCGGAAGAGAAGAAGAAGAAGAAGATTAATAAACAGAGTAACTATACCTAGTACACATACCTATTGTAGCAAATATTATACATAGTAAAGTAATAATAGGTACAAATAATATTTTAACTCATCTAAATCATCTTATAACTTAAATTTTGGACCTTTAAAGACGACTGAGCTGCAGTGACTTTTCTTAATCACATTTTTTGATTTAAGAAAACATTTAAGCTCTTTTGAAAAACAAAGTAGAATTCTAAATTGCCACTCTATCCAATTATTATCTTCAAGAAATTCTTCTTAATAAAAAAAAAAAAATAAAAATTCTCTTTCAATTTTTATTTTTAAGCAAAGAAATTTTCTTTGTATTTTGTATCATGTCCTTGTCGTCTCAAAATGCAAACTCAAACAAATTCTCCACCAGTCAGTCAGCACCACTGCGAATCGGCCTAGTTGGTGTTTTGAGTCTTGACGATGTCTACCTTTTTCACAATGACAACAGTATCATTGTTATTCACAACGACAGCAAAAGATACACCAAGAAGTAACCAAATATTTTTCTTTCTTTAGATCAATGAATGCAAATCGTAAGGAAAAGCATCCATTTTCCTTAAGAGAAAAAAAAAATGATTTTTCCATCTGCTGGTATTTTGTATTTATTGTATGCGCATACAAAAATGATACCCTTGATAGTTGGATTTGTTTGGTTTTTAATGGGATATTACAATAAAAATTTAATATCATATATATTTTTTGCATTGACATTGAGAACATGCTCATATATTTTTGCATTATAATCTTGTATTTGCATAAAAATAAAATGAGGAAAAAAAAATATTATTTTATATCAAGTTTTTTTTTTTTTTTAAATAAGGACAAACGGATGCCTGGAAACCAAATGCGTGGTATGTGCACAAATTGCAAGGACATTGCAGATGGATGGTTCTGTATTCATACATACCTATACCTATAGATTTGTTGTTATCCTATATAACGACACCAACAATTCCGTGGTTATGATACATCCTTATAAAAGCATGCAAGATACCTATATTTATAACTTGTAAGTAGGTATTTGTTCATTGTAAGTGCATTTGGAGAACTGAGTGAAACTGATAGTTCTGTATAGTTTTTTTCTTTGTTCAATTTATTTCGCTCGTGTTGTTTATCTTAGTGGCATGAGTTATATTAATTGAGAATGAATTTCGAAACATTGCGTTTAAATAAACTGAAATGCATGTCCTTGTCTTTACTGAATATATGTATACAGACAAATATATATTTTATTTTTACAACCAAGAAAACTGCTTTCATTAGCCTTACATATACAGTATACAAATATCGATCAAATAAATATGTAACTTTGTACGTTCTATACAGAGGTATTTCTAAGTACAGATGGAAATTGGTTGACATATACATCAAGAAAACGTATGGGTTCAAATATTGAACCCTGTAAAATCCAAGTATGTTAGAAAAATAAACTGAAATTTAATTTTTGGCAAAACCCGTCCGCATCTGACAATTAATATAAGAGAAAAATGATAAACGCGCATCTATTTAGGTATTGTGAGTTCCACGGGAGCAAAACTCCACACGAAAAAAATCCCATTCAAGGGGCCCAGTTATTATATAGCTTTCATTTAAACTTATCATTGAACATTTTATTTTTCAATTTTAAGGCAAATTATCCAACAATGTTGGTGTTAATTATGGTTTTAAAATAAATGTTAAGGTTCAATGATAGCTAGGTATATAACGGCCCCTTAATGACTAATATTAATCCGCCTGGTTTTCAGCAATCACTGGCCGGTTCGGGTCACATGCTTTTGGATAGAGTAAATGTCGTGAGCACTTTATTTCTGGTCAGATGTCCACGGTTTGGCTTAAAAATGAAACCAAAGTTGCACTTCCGGAACGCGAAAAAACAGGGACAGACGCTGCAAAGCATTTAAAATTCATCTTCGAACGCTGCCCATAGCAGTGTGACCAAGTATTAAGAAACGAATATTTTTATCCAACTCACTAAACTTCAATAGTTAAACCATTCATAGGTACCAACTTTATGTTCACTTCTCATTATACTGACTTATTAATACCACACTTTTGGTTTAAGTCGGTATTAACATGTTATATTTTACTGAGCTGGCTAATCAATTGCCGCCAAAACACGGTTAATAACGATACAATAAAGAAAAAGAAAAAAAATTATACGAAGATGTCATGTCACTTATCAATTTGAAATTTGATTTATATGAATCAAACATGACATTACAATGATAGCGAAGTCGAAAAAAGTATGTAGTTATGCATATTCTGTCTGTTTGTCTGTATCAGGTTGGGCAGATTTTCTCTTCATACTATTTAAAAAGTAGATGTTTCTTTTATTTTTATTCTTTTTATAAGCGTCAGAAATAATTCCAAATTTCTTGAAAAAAATATTATTGATGATAAAATTTTGTGATTGTTGAGATTTGTTGACAATGTGCGGTGATGTCTTTGATCTATACATTTTTTCCGGAGAACCTTAACGACTGAACTGATTTTGACGAAACTTTATATTCTAAAAGAACTCTTAAACTTGATGTAATCAAACATTTTGAAAAACATTATATTTATTATTATACCGCAAAGGACAAATGCTGCCAAGATCAAATGTCGTCGTCGCTCTAGTTCCACATCCAAAAATAGTGTTGTGAATCTGAAAATGAATAGAAATAGCTGAAGTTTCTATGGTCAGCAAAACAATTTAGATTATGATTAGAAGTTTTAGACGGAAGATCGTATTGATAGAAATAAGAAGAGATTCAGAATCAGAAACTAAACCAGGATTTATTTTGAAGATTCAAACTTAAAACTAACAATGAGTTATATGAATAAACCGACCCCCTTTTTATTTGAATATTTTAATACCACAAGAACAAGGGCTGAGAAATAATAAGACGGGTAAAACCTTTCACATTCGTGTAGTCTGGCTTACGCTTACGAAAGAATTTTTGTTATTCACATAGTGCATCTGAATCTGGGATCTGTGGCAGTCGGGATGATTACACCTTACAGGTCGGGAATTAAATTTGATTTTTTTTTGTCAGGAGATACGCAAATAGGAATTTTATGAACTCAAAAGAGTATTCAATTTAATTAGAAGATTTAGAATAATTTTATATAGGCATTTACATCAGTTAGTTTTATATTAAAAACGGACTGAACAAAATAGTGTTTTAAATGGGTTAGGTACGAAATCCCGACTGCCAAAATCCCGACTGGAGAAAATCCCGACTGAGAATCCAGACTGCCACATTCCCGACTACCAAAATCCCGACTGACTAACTACTTTTTTTTGGTAAAGGCAATTTAAAACTGAATTTTTCAATATCGATTAATTGCAAAAATGTTTCATAATTTCATGTAGGTTTGTTTTTACCGGCATTTAACTTGTTATCTGGGGTAGCATTTATGGTATTTAATATTTTTTCGTCAAAATCCTTTCTGTTGTCAGCTTAGGGTATATCCAGTCTTCTGGCGGGCTCCTGAGTCCAAAGTTTCCAAATTCAACAGTACTTGGGTGGCCTGTGTCGCTTCTTTTTTCTCTCTCTTCAATTCCTATTTCAAATAATTAGTGTAAAATCAAAAATAAAAAGGTACGAAAACGTGTTAAGCTGAAAATCGGGATTTTTTATTCGTACCATTCGGATTTAGTCAGTCGTGATTTTGTCAGTCGGGATTTTGGCAGTCGGGATTTTGGCAGTCGGAGTTTTATCAGTCGGGATTTTTCAATCTGTCCAGTCGGGATTTTGTCCCTATCCCTTTTTAAATTCAACAGTTTATTTATTGTATCTTTTTAGTCATATTTGATAGTAGGTAAGCTCCAATTATTCGTCTTTTTACTTTATATTGACGTTTATCTGGTGAAGAAGAAAAGAACGACACTATCATCAATAACCCTAACAACCCTTACCATACAAATTGGAAGGCTAGTCTGTAACATGTATTGTGTTGAAACAAATAACAGATTTCCTTACCTCGACACAGTCGTAATACGAGAAGGAAAACTTTTAAAAATGGATTGGTATCAAAAACCTACGTCGTCAGGGAGACTAATAAATTTCCGATCCCAACATCCAAAACAAACCATATTCAACACTGCCAAAAATCTAATAAATCGAGTACTCCTAATAAGTGACGTAGAATTTCACAAACAAAATCGGGTAAGAATTAAGAATATATTAATGCAGAATGGTTTTCCGGAAAACATAATAAGAAAATTAATAGGACAACATGCAAACAGAAACAGCCAACCACAAGAACAAAATATAATTTACAAATCGTTTACCTACGTAAAACAAGTTGCTGACAGGTTTAAAACTGCCAAATTATTCGACACCAAAAAATACAAAATGGCAATGAAATCGACAAATTTCGCATCACAACTGTATACAAGACTAAAAGCAAAGACTAATAGAATGGAACACTCTGATGTAATATACCAAACTAGCTGCAAAGGAGGAAAAAACGATAATTGCGACCAAATTTGTATAGGGACAACTAAACAAAAACTTAAAAAAAGATTATCAGGACACAAATCTGACATTAAAAACAACGCACCACAGAAGACAGCACTGGCAGCACACTGCATCACACTTAACCATTCCCCAAGCTACGACGACACAAAAATTTTACAGCGCGAAGAGAACCCAAATAAGAGAATGATAATTGAAACTCTTCACATCATTAATGCCGACAATACAATCAACAGACGTACAGATATGGAGAACGTTAGCCCACAATACAAACATCTGTTAGAGAAAAGAGGGAAAAAAAAACTCGCTAACAACTACAATCAAGGAGAATACGTGTTTTATTTATTTCTTATTTCATTATAAAGTTTTGATTTTACTTGTAAGTTCAGCTTACATATTTATTTTAAAGTGCAATATAAATGTAACATTTGTAAGTCTTCTTCTTTTTTATGTTAAATATATTGTGAATTGTAACTTATAATTATGTATACAAATATAGATTGCACATCTTTCCTGATGATGTCCATATTCATGGACGAAACGTCGAACACAAATTAACTTTGTTTCATTTTTTGACCTGAAGCCCACACTTATTAATTCAAAAAGTTGTATTGTATACAGATATTTGGGTGTGTATATATACTGATACAGGTAGACGAATGGTCTTTTTTGAAAATAATTCATGTGCAGCTTCAAAGATGCTCCATTTTGATGAAATCAACAATATTCTAAAAACAAAAAAACATCTTAATCTCAATCTCAAATTAAACTAAACAAGTACACAAAAATGACTAACGTAATTTTGGCTAGTTCTTCTTACCATATCACTCACTATACCTAACTAACATGCACATACCTCCTTAGAAACCATTCACTCGGAAAGAAGGGCCAATAAGCCAGAAGAGGATGAGAAAAAAAGAAAAAGAAAAAAGACTAACAGCTTAAACAATAATAACATTTACCATGACAAACAAAATTTATTCGAAGTAACAATAATAATTTGAAATCGTTCAAGTGAAAAAGGACACTTTCAGTAGGTTAATACTTCCTCCAACGATCTACATCCACATAGATATTTAGGTATAATAGAAAATATATAAGTACCTACATTATACTATACATATTCTTCTTCCGAAAAACAATTTACAATAAATTTCAATATTGTATTTCATTTTGAGTCCTTCTGCTCCATGCTCGTATACATATTCTTGTTTGGCCGATCACACTATTCAAGTATGATGATGTGAAAGCAAATATAGCTACGTGCGTTTATATTTACACACATTGTTTTATTCAGTTTCTTGAAAATTGAAATGGGGACACGCTTAAAGTCCTGTTGAAATATATATCTACATTATAAAAGATACCTACATACACAGAGACGTGACAGTATAGACTATAGAAATATAGAGATATTCCATGTGAGAAAATCCAAGTTGGTGAGCACTTGCTGATGGTTCTGAGTGCGGAGAAAACAATAGACCAGAAGAGGAACTCCAACCTCTACAGGGATAACAGAATTGCGGGCTGGAAACAAACAAAAGTGCGGGCGAGTAACCCTTTTCGTTTAATTTTTCTCCAGACACGGATGGAATGATAGATGTTTGTGTTGTATTGAATCTTTAATGATAGTAAAATACGAAACGAGTCGGTTAATGGTGTTGTCGAATGAATTGAAAACAGTGATGGCTGATAAGCGTGAAACTTTTATTATCAGAGCCCATATTTTATATACATATTACTTTATAGTTTATTGACATGGATACCTCTATATACTGCGAAAAATACACTTTTGTCTGCAAAAGCTTACACACCTATAAAATATTTATACATATAGATTTATCACCTTTCGTAGCCAAACTGGAAGAAATTGCTCTGATTTTATTCAACATCATTTTGTAAGCTAATTTTTCCAAAACTTATTTACTTATACAGTACAAATGTTTATGACCAACACAATTGCACAGGAGTTTTCGAAACATGACCTCATTTGTATAACTTTATAGATTTTAACAACATAAGTTACCCATTGGAGTAAGTTTTTTAAAAGTATTTATAGATTGGCTCCTGGTAAAAGAGCTTTAATGATTGAACTGAAATCGAATCGATTCCCCTAAAAAGCAAGTGTAAGTTTTATAAAAATATTATTATAACCAATGTTAAACTCCAAAGTTGTAGGTAATCTCAACAATACTTTGGCCCAACAATTTAAGTGAATTATGAACTCTTATTTTAAGAATGCAGGTATTTTCCTCAGCAAGTATTTTTTTTTTTTTTTTTGAGCTAAAGATGCAAAATGTCAAAATTATAAGAATCTAAATTCTTATCTCAAGAACGAGTTGTTTAAATCAAATAAAATGTTCAAAAAGCTATTATAATTTCAAAAAAAAATCTTTGTTTATTTGTTTTGTTTTATTTCTATTTATTTATTTATTTGTTTCGATTTTTTAGTTTGTTTTTTTTTTTACTTTTTATCTTTTATTTAGATAGGTACATTTTTACTTGCGATTATAGGTACTATAACCTGTTTATGTATTTGTGCAAAAAAAAAGTTTTTAGATAACAATCAAACATGATATTAAGATGATAGCGAAGTCGAAAAAAGTGGATCGGGCAATTCTGCCTGTGTGTCAGTCTGTCAGTCTGTCAGTCTGTCAGTCTGTCAGTCTGTCAGTCTGTCAGTCTGTCAGTCTGTCAGTCTGTCAGTCTGTCAGTCTGTCAGTCTGTCAGTCTGTCAGTCTGTCAGTCTGTCAGTCTGTCAGTCTGTCAGTCTGTCAGTCTGTCAGTCTGTCAGTCTGTCAGTGTGTCAGTCTGTCAGTCTGTCAGTCTGTCAGTCTGTCAGTCTGTCAGTCTGTCAGTCTGTCAGTCTGTCAGTCTGTCAGTCTGTCAGTCTGTCAGTCTGTCAGTCTGTCAGTCTGTCAGTCTGTCAGTCTGTCAGTCTGTCAGTCTGTCAGTCTGTCAGTCTGTCAGTCTGTCAGTCTGTCAGTCTGTCAGTCTGTCAGTCTGTCAGTCTGTCAGTCTGTCAGTCTGTCAGTCTGTCAGTCTGTCAGTCTGTCAGTCTGTCAGTCTGTCAGTCTGTCAGTCTGTCAGTCTGTCAGTCTGTCAGTCTGTCAGTCTGTCAGTCTGTCAGTCTGTCAGTCTGTCAGTCTGTCAGTCTGTCAGTCTGTCAGTCTGTCAGTCTGTCAGTCTGTCAGTCTGTCAGTCTGTCAGTCTGTCAGTCTGTCAGTCTGTCAGTCTGTCAGTCTGTCAGTCTGTCAGTCTGTCAGTCTGTCAGTCTGTCAGTCTGTCAGTCTGTCAGTCTGTCAGTCTGTCAGTCTGTCAGTCTGTCAGTCTGTCAGTCTGTCAGTCTGTCAGTCTGTCAGTCTGTCAGTCTGTCAGTCTGTCAGTCTGTCAGTCTGTCAGTCTGTCAGTTTGTCAGTCTGTCAGTCTGTCAGTCTGTCAGTCTGTCAGTCTGTCAGTCTGTCAGTCTGTCAGTCTGTCAGTCTGTCAGTCTGTCAGTCTGTCAGTCTGTCAGTCTGTCAGTCTGTCAGTCTGTCAGTCTGTCAGTTTGTCAGTCTGTCAGTCTGTCAGTCTGTCAGTCTGTCAGTCTGTCAGTCTGTCAGTCTGTCAGTCTGTAAGTCTGTCAGTCTGTCAATTGCACCTGCAGCCTAAACGGTTGGACCGATATAATTTAAACTCGGTATATAAGATTTAAGGGTGACAGTTAATGGTTTTTTGAATTTTTGTTCTAGGACTAAACGGTACTTGCCATATAACGGTTATGAAAAAATCGTTTTTCTCAACGGCTCTAACGATTTTGATAAAATTTGACACAAGTGATACGATATTAAAAGTCTTTCAGATGGCATGAACCATATTTCTTTAGGAATAGTTTTATCGGTACCTGCATAAAAACGTTTTTTTTTTTAAATTTTGACTTTCTTGCTGACGACTGAGTGGATTTTTACAAAATTTAATTTCTAACAAGTCCTGTAGATAGCCAAACAATAATGGCTTTCTTAATTTCTTAATAACGTTTCTAAAAAAAAATTAGATTAATTAAACAATTCTTTTTTTTTAAATTGAATATTTTGAAAACCAATTTTTTTTTGAAATTTATTTTTCAGATGAAAATTATTAATTAGCTAAAATTAAAATTCTCCAAAAAAAATTTATAAAAATATTTCAAAAAAGTTGTTTGAAAAAATCTATTTTTTCGAAAAATTACGATTTTGAAAAAAAAAGTTAAATATATTGTAATATTTAAAAATTACTGGCATACCACGATTTTCTTTGAGAACTCTGGTTGGTTACTAATTAGTTTTCAAAGTTCTTTTTAATTTATTATTTTTTTTTTATTATATTTTTTTATTATTTTATTATTTTTTTTAATTACGTACATAGGTACCTTCTCCCTACTAAAGAATTTAAAAAATTATTTCATAGGTATATTGAAAGATTTTTTTTAACTTATCAAAAGAATTTTAAAAAATAATTCCATATAAAATAGTGTAAGTTTCTTTCAAGCTTTTATAGGTAACTTGCTACAAGAGCAAATTTGTGCGACTCAAGTCGTGCCTTTTATTTTAACTAGAGTCGTTTGGTATGAGTGTGCGCAGGCGGTAAGTGTGTGCAATGTGCATAGCGATTTTCTCCAAAAAATTGATGAAATTCAAAATTCATCGAGAAAATAAAAATGAAAAATAAAGTAACTTTTACTAAAATTTTCTGCAATTTTCAAAACGTGTCAGTGATTCGTGGTTGTGTTGTATTGCTGTGAGTTGTATTTTTTTTAGATATTTTTCTATAATATAAACTTTATTTTTCAACAAAGTCTGTGACAAGTATTTGTTTCAATATAAGAAAAAAACAATAAAAAACTGCATTTGGGGTAGGTGTGCTCAACAATTGGGGGCAAGTGTGCGCAAAAAATGGGGGGCAAGTGTGCGCATGTATACTTTTTTTAAAGATCATTTTCAGTCACAAAAAACATGCGCTCACTTACCCTTATCATTTATTCACATATCATATACTCGTATTATTATGATAAAAACTTCAATATTTTTATTTGTAAGTTAAGTACTACTACAGTGCTACCAAAGATGCCTTCCAAAATGGTTGAGAAGTTGCATTGAAGAGTATCATTCTGCCTGAATCATTTATTGATATCAAGGCTTGATCTTTAAGTTCAAACAAGAACTAGAAAACCCCTAAAAAAAGCATTTTTCTGAGAAAATTCCCTTAATTTTGTTTTGAAACATATTAACATTGTTTTTTCAGTAATTGGCTGTAATATAATAAGAGCGTTGAATTTTGGTAAAAAATATTGTATTAGTTAATAGTGCAAATTTTTTTTTTAACAAATCAATTTGAAAACAAAAATTGTATAATTTTTTGTTTCAAAATTTCGCGTGTAAATTTTGGTATGGCCGTTAAGTAAATATGGCCCTTCAGAAAATTTTGGTGCATAAATATAACTTAACCAAAGAAATAATTCAAAAATCGTTGGAACTGTTTTTAAATAATTCGAAAGATATTAAAAATTAAAAAAAAACTAATAATAAAAAAAATTAAAAAGTTGTTGTCGAGAAAACTAAGGTCCTTTACAACGATATAAGGAATATTCACCTCTATTTTTTTAAAGACAGACTGAATTTGCTATCATCGTAATGCATGTTTGATTAGTATTTCAATGTTTTATGTACGAATGCATAACTTGCCTTATTTAAAGAATAGAACTACGATTTTTTCATGATCCAAACTTTTAGCTCTAGCATTTTGTTTGATATTAAGCCAATTACCCTGTTTATAAGAAATATTTCCTCTCATTAAAACACTTTTTTTAGTTTTTTTTTACTAAATCAATCAATCAAACTAAATCAATTAGAATTAATTTTTTTTTTTAATTGCAAGTCACAGGTCTGAGTTTTTGACACTGTTCAAGACTTGTTTTAAAAATGATAATATGATGAATAAGACGTAAACGAAATCGCTACCTAAATAGGTCTTGAGCTATTCAATTGAATAAGTCTATTCTATAGCTTAAGAGCATTTTATTATTCTCTCCCAAATTACCGCGAATTGTCGACTTTTACTTTACAATTCAACATCTAACTAGGGCCCTTGTTGTAGATTTCGTCTGGCAGATCAAAATCTTCGTTAATGGTGTCGTACTCTTTCTTGGAAGAAACCCTAATATGCACTTACGTAATCGAACCGTAAGATATCCTTGCTTATTACAAGGAACAACACCGTAACAGATATCGCAGTTTTCTTGTCATTTTATTATATACATATATGTGTCGGTCAATATAATAGTGAATTATCTCCATGTTATTGCATGGAGATAATTTGACTTTTGCAAAATGATGTACAGAAATAAAACTAAAGTAATTTGATTTAATTTAATTTTTTTTATTTTTGGTAAAAAGTCAAACATTTTAATAATCCTTACAGCTAAAAAAATAAAAGTAAAACAAAATAAATAAATTAGTTTAAAAAAATTTATTTGGAGTAACTTTAGTGTTAGAGTGACATTTTCCGTTTTAATTTTCGTAAGGTCTGAGGGAAGGTTTTTATAGTACTGGTGGTAAACTGGTGGAATGTATGGTAGGAGATAAAGTATATCTCTCTTCTTCGCACTAGTGACAGGTCTTCTTGATGGATAGAGTCGGGCCTGTTCAATGTTGGTTAAATTGGTAATTTTTGGTCCTTTCTTTTTTTACTTAAATCAACTTCATAAAACGGTGTATCTGGATTAAGTGTTTCTTTATTTAAATTTTAACTGAAGAGGATGACCATCTTATTCAAATCTCAGCCATCTAATGTTAAGCCAACTAAAGTCATAACCACATTTCGTCTTTTTTCTTTTTGTTATTGATGTTTCTAATGCAGCAGTGCTTAAGAGTTTTTATTTCTGTTGTAATGAAATGCGGTGTTTTGCGTTTGGCTGTCTTTATTATGTTGACCCATTCTTCTGGGCTATAAATTTGACCTTGACGACGATTGGCGTTCTCTATTATGCCGAATTCTCCATGGTTGGGAAGATATGCCCTGATACTAAGAACTTGTGGTCTATAGTCCTAATACTGTTATCAGGGTCTTGCACAAGCTTTAAAAGTGAAAGCGTGGTTTTGATATTCCGATTTTGTCCAGTGCGAGAATCCGAGTTCATGATAACATGGGTTTGATTAATAGCATGGGTTCTTATGTGTTTCAGAAGACAAAATGCAATATCCTGAAATCCTCTGCCACCTTCAACTTCATCCCAGACATTCATGTATCCTGTATTGTTATTGAAAAAGTGTACTTCCAAGTTATATAAATAGAGATTTCTTTTGTAGTATGGGACTGAAGTTGTTAATTTTGGAAACGCTAAAGCTTTTTTCAGATCAAAAGTTAGTACGTATGCTTCATCATTTTTTGTTGAATCATTTTGAAGGCTTTGTCTTGCTGATTCCGCTTTTCTCTGATGAAGTTCTCTTTGCGTTTTTAATTCATTTTTTGTATCTTCATTAATTGCTCCATCTATTTTTAATGTAAGGTCATCACAAGTCTTTCAAATATCTTGCCGCGGTGTTTTAAAATGAAGATTGAACTTAGTGTTGAAAATGTTCATATTTTTTAGCTTCAGTCCCTTCAGTCTCCCATTTGGCTTTATAGAGATCGTACATTTTAGTTATGGTAAGCCCAGGATTTAAATACTTCCTATTTGGATTACTTTTACGTGATGTATAATGGCGTTGATAGGCAGGAAAACTTCGAATGTGCGCAACGATATCCGAATCCGAATTTTACGCCTCTTCCAAAAAGTGTTACCTGTGCGAATTTTTTGGGTTATCCCGTTAACATTATGAACAAAAAATTGGTTTTGGGTTTTTTTCCATGATATTAAATATTTATAACATGTCCTTTAAAGGGAATAATAATTTTATGGAATATTATAATCCATCTTGAGTTTTGTTATTGTTTTTATTTTGCTAGCCGATTTCGCTGTTTTTATGTGTTTGAACAAATTTGTCAGAGTAATAGTGAATCAACTCCGGATTTACTTCACTATTAAACTGACTTGTGACTTACTTCACTGTTATAATGAAAAATTATGCATTAAAGTTCACTAAAATAACAAAAATCGCTTACTATGCAAAAAATACTAAACATTTAGAGTTGATTCGCTATTTCACTAAAAGGTATTAAAGAATGGGATATCATGCAGCAAAAAAAAACATATATAAATTTTTTTTTTTTTTTTCAATTAAACAAAATTTTTGCACTCCCCCCCAGAAAATAATCCTAGTTACGACACTGAGTCGATTTGCAATCTCATGTTTCTTCGAAAAACACGTTATTGAATCGAACCTTTGCCTGATCTTCATATTGCACTACGCAATTTTACCATTATATATGTTACCTCAATTCATTTTGTTATTGTCGATCCACTGAGAAGACGGCTATTTTATTCCATAAATGATATTGATATTTTTTGAACTTTTCTTTATCGCTAATCATAGTATTGTTTCCATAAATGTAGGCTGTAGTTCATTAATAAGTGGGTGATGTTAGTTAAGAAACGTTTCGATCATGGTTGTGCTATTCATCAGGCGAAACATTTAAAGGTTTTAATTTAGTCACTAAGTATCACTTTTGTATGCGTTAATAAATAAATTAAATTGAAACAACGATTCAACTTTTTTGACAGAAAACAAAATTATCAAAAAAAAGCTTAAAAAACCATAATGCCCTAACGAAGGGCAATATGGCACACCCCTGAGAGCAATATGGAGCGATGCTTTTTTCTCCATTATGTAAGCAGTTTAAATGCAGCAGGTACAAAACTAATGATATCTCGCCACAAAAGACACAATAGGTATTTTTATATTTTAATCTTTACCAAAACCGGAGCAAATATTTTTCCGAAATATTCGGGCCTATTAGACTCGTCAGCTAGATGGATTTCAAAGTTTCTATTCCTTCGATGCCGTCGATGAGTTTATAAGCAGCGCTTCTTCTTATTTTTCTTCTGTTTTAAGACTTAAGCTTTTTTCTTTAAAAAAAATTCACATAACATAAATTTTTAATGCTAATTTAACATTTTAACCTCATAAGGACATTATGGTTCATTTGCACCATAATGCCCCAACAGCATGTGCGCCATATTACACTCAATACACTTATTCGCAGCAAATTTCAAAAAAAAAATGAATTCGCCTAAAACATGTCCCCAATACACCAGGAAAACCGAAACTGTACTCTGCATTTTTATGTTCACACCGAACGCGTGCGCTGTATACTTACTGAAATACACAAAGTCAAAAACAGAGCAAAATTAAAGTAAGAATCCAAAATTAGGCAACATTTTTTGTTTCCTTTTTTTTTTTCAACAAAAGTAATCGTATCGACATCATATTATTATTTGGTGCCTTATTGCCGAAGACCTAAGTTTTTGCATCCTTTTAATAATTGTAAGAGTATTAGAAGTATGGTATTTCAGAGGTGCGCCATAATGCCCACTGCGCCCTAATTCCCGAACTTACCCTAAGGCAAGTTATGCATTTGTAGTTTTGTATAAACAAAATTTTTTGAGATAACAATCAAACATAAAATTTCGATGATATTTCGATGAGTATTCAAAAAAAAGTGGGTTCGGAAATTCTGTCTGTCTATCTGTCAGTCTGATTGTATAAGTACCTTCAGCCTAAACGACTTAACCGATTGTGTTCAAATTTGGTATGTAGGGTTCATTGGCCATATTCCCTAGAGGAGAAATCGAAATTTTCGTTCTAGCCTAAAAAACAACGGTACCTGCAATACAAATATAACCGTAAACGAAAATGCAATTTTTCTCGAAAAAATACTTTTGATCGCATATTTTTGGCTTTGATTTGTTGCCAAAGACAAAGCCTTTCATCATTTTAGATTGCAATTTCCTTCTTCTTACAATAAGTTCACATTATTTAGCCTGTACTGTAAATAGGAACGATTTCTATGCCATTCCATAAACATGAATGGAAGGTTCTCTTGGGAGGTGGGCTTGGGATTCCGAAAGGAGTGATAAACCATAAGGATTCTATTATACAACCGAACCATTAAATAATTGAAATCGACGAAGGTTACTCGTTACCATTGCAAAGGTTTATATTCTTGATTGAAAATATGATTTTTTCATATTATTTATTGAACTGAATTGGGGTTCAATTTCTGAAATACTTTGATTCATCAAAATTAAAAGGAAAGATAGAAAGATTTCAAAGAAAGTTAAACAATACTTGTTTTATCAACTTTTTATCACAAAGCTTGGATATTCATTCAATAGAATTATAATTACACTTAATGTTCAATGACTTCTCAATAAAAACAATGCCTTTAAGATACATCAATAAATAAGCGTATAGATATACTGAAGGATTCACTGAGATTTAGTTTATCAGTTTGTGGTTATTTGGAAATTCGTTAACGATATTTTGAAAAGAAGTAATTAAGAGAAATAGATGAATATATTCTCTGAACTTTCACAAAAAATATTTTCTTTTTTGAATTTGTTTTATCGGACAATTTCCCTTCGTTTATAGTATTTCATTTAATTTTAAGTAGGTACCTATTACAAGTCTAGCGAAGAAAATTAGAAAAACTTTTTTTTAACTAATACGTCGCCGTGTCGGGTATCTTTTTCATGTAATTTTGCATACCGAATCGATTGGGGATGCTCTTTTTTGATTATATTTCAGCTGTTTCTTTTTTTTAATATAATTTCTCATGTAAATAGCTATAGCACTTAAAAACAAACAAACATAAATTTATTATTTTACTAGCTTGTTTACTTACAACTTTTAATTTGTGATTAGTGGTTGCACTATGTACGTTTAAGATGTTTCGTTATTTACTCAAATTTATTCACAACTAAAAAAAAATTGGAAAACAGTCGACTTGACGGGCCATCCCTGCAACTTCCCACTATTTTTGGACATTAAGTCAAACAAATTTTGTGAATTTTAGTGCTTCTGACTTCGCAAAGCTTTTAATTTAAAAAAAAAACATTATTTTTTTAAATTTTAAATTAAAATAAGCTGACTCGGCAAACATTGTTTCGTCATTTATATTATTCCTAGGAAACATTTTTTTAGTTCAATAAAAATAATTATCTACTATAAGTGTGTGAGGATGTACTTAGGTTAATGAATTAATATTTATTAAAATAACGACTATATTTTGAATTATAATTTCTGATAGCTATCTAAACATCAAAAATAATTATTTACATTGTTACTATCAATTATGGCAGTTGAAAAAAAAATAATCTCTCAGTGAAATAGAGTGTACAATATTCTTGGTTAGTCCGTCTTTAGCCAACACAAACATACTGGATGGTTTCCCCACGCGAGAACATGCCACGTATACATAGTTGTCCGTGGGAAAAGCATGGTGTTCCCAAATCTAAGCCACATACAGAGGACAAAATTTTTTAATAAACGCACAAAAAATTAAGAGCGAATACCTAATTTTAATTAAAACACTTGTAGTTCTTTTTACATTATTTTCATAGTAAGCTAACATAGTACCTACTGATTTAAGGCAAAATAAGGAGTCACCCTGGAAACTCGTATACAGCTTCATATTGGCATACTAAAAGTTGTGTGCAAAGGATAATGGCACTGACGGCTCCGAAGAACCACGGCCTAGTGACATACACCCAATCCTTTTGTGTGCGTTGTTAGTTCTACAAAGATTGAAGGGGAAGAACAATATTTCATCGAAACGAACGACTAAGATGAGATACACTTTTCATGACAATTATAGTTTTGGAAAATTTGTCACTTCCTCGCAAGAGGCCTCAGCAGGACCCCTGAAAAAACATTAGATGTACTCAGAGCTCGGACCCAGAACTACGAAAAGTTAGTTATTCAATGTCAAAAGTAACAATAAACGCGTGTTTCGCGTTTATCTCGGTTTCTCTCAAATAAGTGATGCTGACATCTATTATCAAAATTGTAGAGCATACAATTTGCGACAAATTTCGTAAAAAATATTTTTTTTTCATGCCCTCAACTGTTTTGAGATAGAGGGCGGAAACCGTATCGCGCCACTCAGCTATACATACTGTAATGAAAGGTCGTGAGTTAAAAAAAAGTTGTTCCTTCGAAATATTGTCCAGGCTGCTGAAGGAGTTAACATACTAAAAGTCCCGACGTCTAGAAGGTGAGCCGTGAAAAGGGAAGGGTCATAAGGGCCCTTTTTTTATCTTTCGCTTATAGCTTATATTAAATTACAGCTCATAAGATTTACTACAACATTTTGTTATTTGATTTTTTTTTTTTTTTTGAAGTCTCAACCGTTTGCGAGCTATGCATCACTTAAGAGAAAATTCTTACTCAGTGTTTATTTACATGAGATCAATTAATTAACTGAGAGTTAAAACTATTTTTTGTCAGATTAATAAATTGTAGATAAATAATTATTGCACTGGAAATTTAACATCAGAGTTGCACAGAAAAATTAAAATAATACGTATAACAGTCACTGCTACGATAGATACACAAATAAAACCAAAAGAAATGGCTGAAAAATGTATAGTGACTGAGAGAGTAGACCGACTTCGTCCTCATCCCTACTCCGTGATGTTTGCAGAATGAGTGGTGACACCTGACGGGGATAACTGATCGATTGATAATTGATCAGTTGTCGACCGGTGAGGGCGGGAGATCAAATTAAATTGGGTTGATCAGAGTTATATGAATTTTTTCATTCTAAGTCATGACAAAATAAAAAAAAAATCCTTGCAAAATAAATTAAAATTTTTAATTGACAAATAAAAAATAGGGGTTGATCGTAGAGGGGTGAAAATTAACGGTTGTATGTATTTTTGTATGCTGTATCATAAAAAAATTAAAAAAAAAAATTTGTTCAACAAAATAAAAAAAAAAATTAGGGGTGGATCACCCTTAACATTTAGGGGGATGAAAAATAGATGTTGTCCGATTCTCCACATTGGCCGATATGCATGCTTCGGATGACGAAAATCGGTCGAGCCGTTTCGGAGGAGATAGATTACAAACACCGTGACACGAGAATTTTATATATAAGATATAATAAATATTAATAAAGGTTTATTATATATATAAAATTTTCTTTTTTATTATTTTTGTCTCTATAGTTAAAACACTTCTTAATACGACTCATTTTATAATGGCTTGAATTTACTCTTCCTTGCTATCGTATATAGTCTTGTTCCTTCATAAAGTTATCGCATAAGCCAGTCCCAAACATTTTCTATTGCGTCTAGGTCCGTGGATTATAGTAGGCAATCGGTGTGTGAGTAAAAGGGACTTTTTCGTGTTTAAATATCTGAGGTTGGCGCCAACTTATTATTAATTTTCGCAAAAAACTAATTTCACGGTAAGATTTGTTGTTTCCTTCTGATTCCCCAATAAATTAGTACTTGCCTTGGAAAAAAACAAGATTTGCTTCTTTTAGTCATAATCATGTTAAGGAGCCTTAGATGCTTTAAATATTTATTACTGCGGAAGACGAAAAACATAATGATAAACGTGCGCGTGTGCCTCCTATGATTTTGATAATTTTGATATTTTTGTCGGCTTTGTAATATGCTGTTTTCCTTAGAAAATGGCTGATCACTGCGTTTGATTCTTCGAGCTATAAAGTTGTTCGAAAATTCCTCGACATGGTAAAAATCGATTTTCACTCTTTAACAAACAACATTTATTCTAAAACTGCTTTAATTCTTATGACACGATTTTAATTAATTAATTTTTGATTTTGTTTCGAACTATCCTTCTCTAACATGGTCTTTTGAAATAGGCAAGTTTCTTAATAAGTTGTTAAAGCACTTCTCTATTGGGCTTTATACACTTTTTGTATATAAAAAATATAGTTTTTAAGAAAAAATTGTGTTTGTGTAAGAAGCCAACATTTTTCAGGGTGGGGATGGGGCGCTCTTTTGACCCTTATATTTTTAAAACCTTCACTCACACATTAAGGTCTATTTATAAGGATGGAATATTGGATATACAGAACAATTTTGTCTATCCAAAAATCAATTGCAAGCGCACTTCGTGAAACAGGATAAAATTACGTCCCGACACTATACATAGCACAGTGGCGGAAAAAGGCCATGGCAACAATTTTAAATTTATTTCATATTTAACTAGGTAGATATATTATGTTTTAATAAAAAAAAGCTTATTCATTATAATTTGATTCAAACATTAACGCAAAAAATGTCATTTTTGTTGAACACAGGTTTAAAAATTATCCGCACGACTTTCATTTTTATCCAGTAATTAAAAACATAATGCTTTAGTTATAAATATTTTAAAACAGGTTAATAAACGATGTCTCTAGCAACAAATTAATATTATTAATTTAAATTGAATTAAAATATCGTTAAATCCTTCTTTGCATTCAAATTTAATGAATAAATAACGTAGATACTTTTCATCACGTTTGGTAATGTCAAAAGCAAACACTGCTTCAATTTGCAAACGTAGATATTTAATTTAATACTCATTTCTATTTTTTGCTCAACATAGTTGTATGATGCTTTTTTTTCGAATGCACATTGCATACAAAGATTACAATACAAAATGAACACATTTCATAATAACGACACGTAGAGCTATAAAACGGCGAAGCTCCGGCAAATAAATTTATAAAAGATTATGATGTACCTACTTGATCCCTAAACGAACCTCTCAGCGTGTTGCCATCAATTACAAAACATGGCCTTTACATGCATACATGATACAAAAGTTTATAGAAGCGGAACACTCACATTATAATATATTATATGAGATGCAAAACGCGGTTTGAATTTACAAATTATAATTAATCACGAAGGATATTCAAGCACACAAAAGCATAATAATTTCTATATATCTGGCTGTGAATATGTATTATATTTTAGAATGTTGTGTTGGCACAAATGTTGTTATCCCCTATTACACAAGCACCTAATCTTTTCTTGGTGTGGTTTCCCACAGACAACGACGACAACGACAACTGATCTTTCCTCATACCTCCCAACAGTCATCAACCCTTCAAACATGCCAGATGCAGGACAGTTCTTCCAACACACATGGATACACACAAATCTCTAATAATGTCCATCCAGCTGTTACATAGTCCGGATGGCGTTTTATTGACTTTTAAACTTCTATAGCTGGAGGCTTCTTCTCAAATCTCTTCCTTTTAATATTTGCACATTTCAAATGCAGGGTTGTTATATGTACCTATATTTTGGAGTAATGGTGACAAGAACACTATAATATTCTCAAACCAACAACTTCATAAACTTGGACTTAACTTACGTATAATGTATACGTTTATGTACATTTATGTAGAAATAAAGAAAATGTATGTCTAATCAGTGATTACCAACGTTGCAATTTCAAGGCAAACACCAATCAGTTTTAGCGATTAACTATCAAAAGTTAAACAAAGGTTTTAAGGTTTTTAAAAAAATCGATAAGTAAAAAGTTATTCTAAGCTTTTGATATTGAAATTATCTTTAAACTTTTAATAAAGTTGAAATTTCATGTAAACAAATAAAAAAAAAAATAATATAACATCCCTGTTTGCATTCCCATAGATAGAAAATTCCTTACATGGAGGGAGACTTGCATATGCATATAAGTAGATTTCAGAACACCCTACCACCATTTTATTTTTTGAAAAATAGTAGAGCAGCAATCGATGGTTTAGGTACATATGGGTGATGCAATTTCCCCCTTGGGAAATGGGTGGACATTTTAATGAATGACGATTCTCTAATTCCTTAATTTGGTAGCGCGCCAGGATTTGTCGGGCAATTTGAATTCACTGAAAATTCAAATAGAGCGTGATTCCGTAATGGCCGAATGGCGGAAGTACCAAGTGCCAAGTGAATAAATGGTCTTATTTTGTTTCAATGTCTACATGCAAGGTAGTTCCAGAGAGTAAAAGAGAAAGCAAGTAGTGAACATGAAATGGGTGAATGGAGCTTTGGTGTTTGAGAAAAAGATTTATACACATAGTTGGAAAGTTGTAAAATAGAAAGGTTAAAGTTTAAATATCTAATGAGCTTTAAACAGGATATGTTCTAGGGGGTTGTTTTTGTCTAGAGGTATAAATATTTGGTGCAATTAGATAGGTCAGGGGATCCATATAGAAATGAAGATAGCAAAACTTTTGAAAGTAGTTGTTGACCTGTTCAAATATTTAGAGATAGCTTGATTTAAACACAATTAAATATCGTTTTGGTGAAAACATATGTATATCTTAAACATTAGTCTGGAAGTAAAAAGAGTAGAGAAACATTCAACAGAAACCAGACGGCTGTTCTTTAGATTATGTTGACTATCTTGCGGTCGGGGATGCAATATTCTCAATTAAATCTAAAAGTGTGGGTCTTGATAACATTCATACTGATTTTATTAAAATCCTTTATATTAACTATATTGCTCATGTTTTCAACACCATCATCGTGACATCAACATCATTCCAAATCAATGGAAAACATCTAAAATAATACCGATATTCAAAAAGGGAAAAACTCTGAATTACAATTTCTTAAACACTGCTAACAAACTGCTTTACTATCCTATCTATCTGGTCGATCCCAAGCAGTTTCAAGTCAAAATACGCTTTCATCTTTTCTTTTCACTAGTGCAAAAGTTCCTCAAGGGTCGATTCTAGGTCCCCTTTTGTTCTCTTTAGTCATCAGCGACGTTTCCACAGCCTTGCAACACTGCTCTTATAAAATATATATGCTGATGATGTTCAACTGTAGGTATATAAAATTTCCATCCAAAAATACTGACGATGCATTTGCAAAAATAAATGAATATACATAAAGTCAGTTTTTGACTGGTCGTCTCAAAATAATTTGCTAATAAACCTAACAAAATCCAAAACGATTACAATCTGGAGACGCCAAATAGATCCGAGTGAATTTCTTCCTATCTTTGTGGACAAAATTTCCATCGAAATCGTTCAAAAAGTAAGAAATCTCGGGATTTGGTTTAACAGTAGATTGGCTTGGGACAATCATATTAATAGTGTTGTTTCAAAGATCAATGGTTCATTAACTTTCTGTGAACAAAAATGTACTTCTATTGCAAGTAAAACTTAAACTTGTTAAATTCCTGATTGTACCTATTTTAAGCTACCGATCCGAGCTTTTTGGTGATCCTGATGCTAAGAGTTGCAATAAACTTCTGTGTAAAGTATGTTTTCAATATTCATCGTTTCGATCATGTTTCTGTGTACACAAGTCGTTTACTTGGAATTTCACTTAAAAACTTTTTAAAGCTTAAATCCTTAACTATGCTCTACAATATTATTCAAAAAAACAGTCCAGAACATCTTTTCAATAAAATATGTTTCACTCGGTCCAATAGATATCTTACACTTAAACCAATAATGTTTATCCTCGAAGCACCAATTTTTCATTTACTCTGTCATGATTTGGAATCAACTCCCAGCTTCTAACAGAATATATATGTTAGTATAATTTTCATACATATGTAACTTATGGTATTATTCACAAACACCTGTATTATATACAAGGGAATTCTTTTTATATACAGCGATAGCTATGTTTATAAATAAATAAATAAATAAACTTTTTAGTAGGTATATATTTAGGGTATTAAAATTGATTTTATTCAAAATTGATTAAAGAACGAAGTTGGTAAGTTTTCTGGAAAATTCAGTTAGAGTATTTTGCATCTACCAAAGGCTCTGTCAAACAGAGCGTCACAATGGGGCAGCTTATATGATCATCATCATCTCTCACATGGATTAGACGTAGTCGCTTTTTTATTGAGCTCCGCAATAATTGTAATTAAAAGTGCCAGTTAGTTGTTCCAAAGTAAAACAAAAAAGTGAAAAAGGTTTACTTAAATAGCGAAGACTTCATTTTATAAAAGAGTGAAAGTTTAAGAACAGAACTAAAATAAACTAAGTTTAAATATCACGTTTAGTTTTATTAATATATTTGTTAAACATGCCCGGTGGAAATACTCAAGAGCGCTCGAGAAAATTGAGATCTGAGAAAGCATCTCTTTCTTCTCCCCATCCCACCTCATCGCCAACGACCGCATCATCAACCACCTTGTTATGGAATCGTATTGAAACGCGTCTTAATAAACTAACTAAAGACATCAGTGAATCTATCGCAAAGCAAATTAAAGATAAAATGGATTTATTGCATAAAAAGCTTTCAGATCGTATTCAGTGCCTTGAAAGTGAATTCAATGACAAAATCAAAACTGTTGAACAAAAATTTAGTGAACGGTATAGCTCTATTAATAATGCTCTTTTTATTTACAACGGAAGAATCACTCAATGTGAAGCAGAATGCAACAACATAGAAGAGCTCCACGAACAATTGTCATTAATGCAGTTGCAGACCCAAAACCTCGTGACAGACAACACTCATCTAAAAAATCAAATTGACGCATTAGCTAGACAAAACATAGCTGGAGATATGGTTCTTCATGGGATTCCCTATACACAGAGAATGAAAACCTTGTTGATATCTTCTTTAAAATATGCTCAGCTCTCAACCAAAAAACATCAATGCCTCTTCACATCTTCCGCACAACACCCGCAAATAAATCGACAAGCAGTCCCATAATTGTAAAGTTGTCTCATTCTCTCATCAAGAAACAATTATTAAATGCTGCTGCAGTGTTTTTCAAAACAAATAACAGATCCGTTTCTCTTGATGATCTCGGTTATGACAGCAACAAATTTGTGAGAATCTATGAAAGTCTAACCAAGCAAAATCACCTTCTGTTCAAAATTGCAAATGAACAACGAAGAAATAAATTCTTGCACTCCGTGTTTACAAGAGATGGAAGAGTTTTTATTAAAATGACTCCAGAAAGCCGCCCACTCTTCATTAATAATATTCCCTCGCTAGAATCTGCAATAAGCGAGTCGAAAAATGAAAGCGAAAGGTCTTTGCCTCTACCTGACGATACTGCTGTTGCCATTGATAGCTCAACAATTGTCACAATAACCACTGCTGCTGCGACCAATGCTGCCGTTGCCTCTGCTGGTGTTCCTGTAGATTAATTTTGAGTATTTTTTGTTTGTTTTTATTTTCCATTTCTCTATTGGATATCAAATTATTATTACCTACTTGTGCACGTACACTTTTTCATATATATATAGATATTATAAATGATTTGTTGTCTTGATCACTTCAGTTAATTTATCTCTTTTTTTTTTGTTTTGTTTTATTTTCTATTTTGTTGCCCTATACTCCTATAGGGTTGCCAAAGTCAATTTAATTTTAAACTTTTCTCTTCAAGATATTCTTTTGGTTTTGTTATTATGCGATTTTGGATGTTTGATTTAATGGGATTTTCCGATGTTAATTTCATTTCAAAACTGTTTTTTCCTTTAATGTAAACTAATACAGTTTATTTTTTCTCTTTTTCTTTTAATATAAATTGTTAATACTTACATGGAAATTATTTATTTACTTTTCGTCTTTACAGAACCTTTTTTTTTTTTTTATTATATATATATATTTTTTGCGTGGCTCATAAAATGAATGAACCAAATGAGAGCAGTACTTCTCTTGGATTCTTGGATGTTGTAGCCTTTCAATTTGTGTAAATGAAATATTTTTTTAAATTGTTTCAATAAATTTTAAAAGCAACAATTGAAAAAATTGATAATTAAGAAAATAACAAATAATGAAAATTAATTTAAATCAAATCAAATATTAGATATATTTAACAACTTTTTTACCAAAATATGTCCAATTTTCGAAATAATCGATTTTTTCCAAGCAACTTTAAAAAAAAAACTTTATTTAAAGAAACAGGATTTAAACCATCTGAAAGATGTTTATTAGCGCATCACTTGTGTCAAATTTTATAAAAATCGTTAGAGCCGTTTTTGGAAAAATCATAAATTAGTTGGGTCTTTTTTTCTTTTACGAAGCATGAAGAATAATAGTTTATAAGTGTGTTGGTAACATGTTTATGGAAGTAAAAAGTGGTAGTGTTCAAACTTCAAATCTTGATGAAATGGGATTTTTTTTAAATAACTTTTGCCGTTGGAAGTAGATATGTAAATATAAGTAGTACTTTTTTTTTAAATACGAAGTGTTAAAGTTAGGTAGCAAAATTCTTTTGAACAATGACATAGTCAAACTTTCTTTTTCTAACGAAACTTAAAATATTTATTTTAAGGTGTGTATGGTTAAGATCAATAGCATAGTTTTTTAAAGATTAGGTTGACAAAAAAATCACCGCTATATTTGTGATGACTGAGCATAAAAATGTTTGCTAGTTTATCGATTTTCATTATTTTTTTTTAAATATTACTTTTATTACGTAACCAATCGAGATAGATGTTTTTCTTTGTTTCTTAACCTATCCTATCACCGTGTACCCGCTTGACCTGAAGTTTCGGGACCTATGGTAAACCAACAAGGTATAAATTCTTTAAGAACATTTATCTTCACATCAATGCTTGAAAATTTTGAATTGTGTCTCATTCACCCCTATTATGTTTTTATTTTTTCATAATCAAACCCCTATAAACCCTTTTTTACGACAGCAACGCAAATAACGGACTTCGTATTTACAAAAGTCCTTTTGTTTTCCTAAAAATATCCGCCTCTCTGGTAAGAAACAAGAAAATATTAAAACAATAAACAACATTTAATAGCAGTTGTAATTCACACGCATTCCCATGATTCAACCCTTCAAAGAGAACCTTTGACTTAAATCCTCTTTTGTAAAACATCAAAACTTATGTCGTAATTTCTCTACCTCCTTCCCTTGTCAGTGTTTCTAAATTTCCGAGTTTCCTGTTGTATTAGGTCATAGGAAAACAACGTATTTAAACAATTTGTTTATCTTTTGGCACTGAAACCAGGATACTTGTGGTTATTATACAGACCACGACCCAAAAAGGTCCTATTTCATAGTAACCCTGCATCGCATATTTGGGTCTAGAAAAATATTTTCCAGCTAAAACGTAAACAAATTAAATGTCGTTAATGTATTTCACTCAATTAGTGATGTGTCCTTTTATTTCCTTATATATGAACCCAACTGAAATAATTCTTCTGTTTTCCTGCTCCGTGCTTTTAGTATTATTTCGAAAATTTATTAAATTACATATTTACACATTTAGGTGCAACGAAAACAGCACGTATTATAATCAAATTGAAATTTGGTTATGTAAACATTTGATCCTCTCGAGATCATAACAATGCACGAGTATTTCTCTATAATCGTCCTATGTCCTGCATAATACCTGTACGAACATATTCTGATATTTTTGTTTAAGGAGAAAATCAACTGCATTATATTCCATGTATTTAAGTTTATAGATTTTGTACACATCCTCCCTCTAACCATATTACAATGTTCATTGGAAATAGATATATGGAAGAGGATATCAAATGGGGGAATGAATTTTCATCTGACAACATCGTGATGTTATTACAATTGAAATTGTTGAATAGTCTATTGACTTAAAATTTTGTATGAGCCGATTGAATTGCTTACATTTAATTTGATAATACAAAACATGGAGTAATAAAAGGGAAATTTCGAAAACAAAGCAAAATTACATGTAAGCAAAGTCATTTTGTTGAAAATGAATTTAAATTAAAATAGTTACATGTATTCTAATTCATCGATTCTGGGAGTTTATTCAATATGTATTTTTTGTATTCTGGCCAATCAACTTACGCATAAACTGAAGAAGAAGTAACTTTCACTTATGCCGTTCGCTCTGTTATCAAACAATGCAACTTTCATCCTGATTATGTATTTTACGCTGTTTTGCTTCAAGATAAGCTTAGAGTTCAAGTCAAAATATTTTGCAAGCTTTCTTAGTTTCTCGAAAGAAATGATTTCAGTTTGTAGTCAAATCATTTTATTAGATAGGTAGGTAGTGTAGTTTTAAGATTTAAGTAAATGGAAGTGACATTCATATATAGATCGTAATCATATGCAATAAGGGACGTACTTCTCAGTATAGTTTATAATATAACGTTTATCTTATATAAGATATACAACTTCAATTTGTTAATGATTGAATGCAATTTTTCATTTTTGGACATCGCCAAAAATAAATTGTTTTTTTTTGAACTGGAAATGTTCCATAGTCATGACTCGAAGGGTAGACAAAGATGTTATCTATATCTTTTCATATAGACCAAGAGCCCACAGCAAATTTTTGTGTCGGAAAGTTAACCGAAAAAAAGTATATGTCGATAGCAGGCGTGAAGGCCATGATAAAAACGCAAGTCTTGCAGTTCAAGATGGCGGCTTTCGTTAGTTATATAGCAGCTTAAAATATCACTTTTTTCAGCAAAAAATTATGAAGTTTTGAATGAAAAAAGTATTTTTTTTTCTGAAAAAGTGGCCTATGTCCTTCTCATTATTTTTCTGAATAGTTTAAAAGAAAAACCAAGGAAATTGGTTGAAAACTACATGAGTTATAAGAAAACGCACAAAATATCAGCTCCATTTTTATATATTAGATTTGGCTTATAATTAATATAATTTGCACAAAAAAATTTCTAAAAGCTGAAAACACTGAAAAAATAATAATAATAATAATATTTTAACTACTTGTCTGTAATGCACATTGCCTTTTAAATGCACCAGGTGTTGCACGACACTAGTTAGAAGGAGTAGAAAGATAGGAAAGAATTGTTTTGATGAAACAATGGATAAAGATATAGCTAGTTGATTTTTA
The DNA here is from genome assembly GCA_951217065.1 of Baccha elongata. Lineage (NCBI taxonomy): Eukaryota > Metazoa > Arthropoda > Insecta > Diptera > Syrphidae > Baccha > Baccha elongata. Next base: position 61,363,225 of record OX578272.1, on the reverse strand, counting down.
TTTTTTTTTTTTTCAAACCTCATGGGCAACGTTTAACATATGCTGGGACGTATGCTGAAAAGCAAAATATGCTTTGTACCCGAATGAGAATTGAACTGGAAACCTCTGGGTTGACAGCCAAGGAATCCATCCATTTTACCATTAACCCCCATCTTTTTATACAAACTATCTACACACGACAATATTTCGACAGATGCTTAGTATTATTTAATTAAACTTCAAATGCCAAAAAAATACCATATCGCTAACAAATTTCTATGCCTAATTAGCATATAATCAAAACTTTTAATCCAATTCTCTGTGATGCAGAATGATCACATACAAACTCAATCCCAACCCCATACCTAACTGACCTCTTATACCTACCTATACAGTTACACTGAGGGAAAAAACAATGCAACCAGGAAAGAAATGCTTGTACCAATTGTCAGTGGCGTATTCAGAAAAAAAATTGGGGGGGGGGACCTGTATAATTTTTCAATAATTTTTTGTTTACTTTTTATTTTTTTGTAGTCCTTTTAAGTTAGTAAAATAAGTGGATCCATTTTTTTTCTCCTCTTTGGCCCAGTTTTTCAGTGCGAGATTAAAATTTAACCTGGGTTAGGTAACTCACCGAATCGGGTGAGATAACTTTGGATTAATTAACAAATGCTTTGGATTTTGTATTCTCAGAGTTTCTTAGGTCCTTCCGCATGAATCCTCTACCTACGAACATTCAGGTTCTTGGGTCAGTTGGAGATAAATTTATGCCCAGAGTTAGCTAACTCTAGTTTAATTCACAACTGAAAAACATTAAGAAACCTTAACTTGCATAATCCATAAAATTAGACTTTTTGTGAACAACATTTTATTAATTTGTTATTTTAATAATAAAGACAATAAATAAAAATGAATTTTATTATGTTAATATAACATCATATTTTGAAAACTTTAATTTGATTGTTGAAATAGTTAATGTTCAATTATTGTTTTTTGGGAAAATCAAGTCCATTCTCCTATTTTTAGTGTTGGCAAATTGCTCAACAACTTCCTCAGGATCTATATTGATTTCTCTGTGAATATTCATGGATGCTAATCCATTTAGACGTGCTTCGGAAGTTGTTGCCCTCAGCCAAGTCTTTAACCTTCTCAGGACGGAAAATGATCTCTCTGGTTCTGCTGACGTAACTGGAAGTACACATAGTACTTCTAGTATCTTCCTTATATTTGGGAATTGTTTATTACTGCAAACGGGAAGAGAAGCTAAAGCTGTTGCTGGGATATTTTCTCCATTTTTCTCCTCCCATGTTTGTTTCCATATCTAATAGTAGAATGAAAAACAGAACTTTTTGGTTACCGGAAGAATGAACTACTTTATCATTAAAGTGCAGTTTGAAGTAACACGACAAAAAGAACTCAAAATTAAACGATTTAACAGTCAAGGTTTTATTCATCTGTACAAACCGAAAAAAATCGATATTATATATGAAAATAAGTTCAAATCATAATACCAATGACTGATTGCATAATGTGAATAGATAAAAATACGATTTCAAGAAAAAATTCTCCATTAGTCAAAAATACAAATAGTCCTTATTTACTGGCTGTTTTTAAAGTTCGGAATTTTTTAATTTTGCTTTAAAAAACAATCAAAATATACTTAAGTAAGAACAAAAAAGTTGTCTTTCTTATTTTTCAATGACCGGTTATTTGACCATATTTTGTTTTAAAATAAAAATAAAAACAAATGACATAAAAATAAAATTAATACCTTACTCAAATTGAAGGTCATAATTTGAAATATCAGGATACGAAACTGATTCTACAGCTTTTTTAACGTCTTCTGAACTAGCGAGATTAATAAAGCTGGGTAAGAAAATCTGTAGTTGGCAGATAGACAAAAATTGATTTCCGTAACGTTCGCTGAGCTCTAGTAAGCAATGGTCAAGGAAAGAAATATATAAATCAAGTTTGAAATACTGCTTTACATTTTGTTCTCCTTCCTGGATAGCATTTGCTCTTCTGACTTGTTTCCCATACGTTCTAGAAGCTTTTGGCTGAACCTCAAATCCTTGCGATATCTCCATTATCTTTAAAAATAACAAACCGAAAAATTGATCCACCTCATCGGGCCTTCCTTTTAAAACACTTTGTAGAGTTGTAACAGACTTCTTTTCTAGTTTGCAGATACCTTGTCACCGGTAGCATCAATCCACTTACTTCAGAGCAAACAACTAAACTTACTAGGAACTCGAAACTAAGTATTGCTTGTAATAGCGAATACGCCAAGGAGTGTTGTGTTCCGAGTTCATTTATTTCTTCCAAGTTTTTGACTATGACGTGTAAAAATTTTAAAAAATCAATCAAAACTGTGTGTCGCTCTATCCATCTAGTTTAACACATTTGCTTCAAAACTGGAGGCTTGGGGGGGGGGGTTGGGGGGCTGCCCCCCCTTCAATATGCCAATTGTATAATTTTCTGCTTCAATAAAACCTCGAAATTTCTTTTATTGAGTACATGTTGAAATCTTTACTGCCTAAATATTATTTGTCAATATTGTATCTCCTTGTATTTATTACATATTTGCAATAACTTCATCATTCAATGGGTACATTAAATATGTATGCATTATATAATTTGCGTTTGTCGCCGTATGTTGATGTAATGAATAAATAATGTATGTGCTCACTACATAAATATATGGCTACAACAATATAATGAATACATACTACGTATGCGTATATACTCACTGTACAAATTTAATCCCCAGAAGATTTCCTGAAGTTTTCTGATGTCATCGCTTCCTAGGAAAATATAAGCAAAACAAAACAAAATTATAGGTATACATTATAAATGTTTATGTATCTATCAAAGTCAATATACATATAAAAATGTGATATGAAAAAATCCTGAAAAGAAAAAAAAGAAAAAAACGCTAAAAAAAAAGAAAAAAAATTAGCATTAGATATGTTAATAATAAAAAAATAATAGATATAGGTACTGAAAAGAAAAAAAGAAACAAAATACATATGGACAAAAATAAACAAAATAAAAAAAAAGCTGAAAATATAAAAAAGAAGTATGAATCATGGTGTTAAACCTAAATGAACGATATAAATTCAAAAATAAATAATAAAATACTTACCTGATTCCTTCCGCAAACACCTAACTAAACACCTCAAAGAACCAAAGTCTACTGAATGTTTACTGTAAACTATGTCATAGCTTAAAATTGCACTCTGAAAGGCGTGACCATGAGACTGTACTTGTTTTCAGTTTCTTACTTGCGTCATCATTCTGCAATAAATTTGAATCGCAGCTGGGGACTCGTTACTCGTATACTTATAAAGAGAAACATATAAGCAGACTACATGTGGATGTGGTATTCAATTCCATGCAATAACTCTATGTACATGTTAAAGTGAACTTTTAATGAGTAAACATTTTTTTTTTACTTTCATAAAAAGTTCTGTTTAAGTGAACCTATAAACCAAAATAACCGTGGACATTGCATTATGCTTAAATTTATTTGAATCGTAGCTAGGGACTCGTATTCTTTAAGAAAAATATATTAGCAGACTACATGCGTGGTATTCAATTACATACGTGAACTCAATGCACTGGTGAACTTTTAATTAAAGTAAAGTAAAGAGTAAAGATTTTTTTTTATTTTCAAAAACTTTTCCATTTTGCGTAGCTGAGCTGTGATATAAAGTTGGGAAACATGTACTAAGTAAATATTCAATGCATTGAGTAAATGCCCAGTACTATTCTTGTTGACTCACTACAGTGAGACATATGAAAATATTAACGAAATCTTAACTCACTAGATGTTCACTGTAACCAGTAAATAGAACTATTGCTGCAAGTTCATACAAAATAAAGTCAGTAAATACATTATGCATTGAATAAACGCATCCTCAGCTTCATTATAGGTTGAACAAGCTAAACGTTTACTCAGTAATTATTCTATGCATTGATTGAATGTCCAGTACTGTAAAATCTTATTGACTCACTACATGAGACACTGTATGAAGAAAATATTAACGAAATATTGACTCACTAAATGTTCACTGTAACCAGTAAATAGAGCTATCATTGCAAGTTCACACAAAATAGAGTACGTTTAGTCAGTAAATATGTAATGTATTTAGTAAACGTATCCTCAGCTAATTTCAACAAGCTAAACGACTACTCAGTTAATATTATATGCATTGAGTGAATGTCCAGTACTGTAAATTCTTATTGACTCATTATAGTGAGACAGTGAGGGATTATTGTTGAAAATATGAACAAAATTTTGACTGACTTAATTCTGTTCCTATTGATAACAGTGTGTTATATACTCTGCAAAAAGAAAGCTTTATTGGTTATATGTTTTTTTCTAAACACGGGTATTTTATCATTAAATAATTTGAAATATTGTGAGCACAATCTCGCTTTAACAGTTAATACTGCTGTCGATATGATCCCATACAAAATGCGGTAAATAATTAAATAAATAATAATAGTTTCTTTACCGAGTATAATCATATTTCTCTCAGTGTACAGAGTATTTATTTATTATTTATTTAACATTTTCCCAGGAACATACACAATGGAGTATTTTTCACCTTTTATTTGCACTATAAGAGTTAACACAGAGAGCACCATCACGCATAACACCGTTGGTGCCAACCTAAGCTGGAAACTAGAGTGCCATTTGCCAAACAAGGTGAAATTTGTTGGAGAGGAACTCCAAGGTGGTGCATTAAAAACCCCATTTACACCTCATCCTTGTTTAAGTAGCTCTTCAACATGTACATATTTATTCTGTGAATTACGTTCTACAAATTAGTTAACATTACGTTACGCTTAGTTTTTTTTATAAATCGTAAGCAATGTAGGTATTTGGGGAAGAATAAGACAGATAACTCCCGTGTTTTTTGTTGTCCTTTTACAGCAAGAGGTTAGTAATTGGAATTGACAATTGAGCTTAAGAATTAAGAAATGAACTAAATATTTTAATAGCGCAGTCAATTATAAGGTGTTTTGCAAAGGAAAATCTCATTAAGTTGAGTTTTGGTATACACCTTTATGACGGCGCGAGTTACATATACCAACAACTTCATGCAACACCGTCATCACCATCAAAGAAATCAACAAAATACGCTGAAGGTCACATCATAACATATATCACACCATTTCTAAGGACCAACCAAAATTTAGCATCATAAAGATCAACGATGAAACCCAAAAAGGAAAGCTGTTATACAAAGAGTTTAGTTAGAGAAAATAAAAAACTTAAAATATAAAAACATGCGTTTTATTTAACTATTTTCTTGGATAGGTTCATATTTGCAGCAGTCGATAATGATTGGATTTCCGAATTAATCAAAGTGAATTTTCAAAGTAGCTTTTCATATAATTTGGGTGTACAGTTCAAAAGAATATTGGAATGGTAGTTTTTAAACTTTAAACTCCCAGAACCTCCCCTGAGAGTTTTTTTGTCATGTCAGTACGAAGTTGACGTGTTTTTGATCCGCTCGTTACATTGCGTTATTTCAATGACTTTAAATCCGTTTTACTGGGTAGAACATTGTTATCAGTTCTTTACAAGAAATTAGTAGTTAAATCAAATTAAATAATCAAATAATTAAAAGAAATCTATCAAATTGCTTGAAGTTTATTTTATATACTTTGTTCTCAATGTCTTACACTGCTACCATGAAGACCAATACCAATACAACCACCACTATGCCTATCACAAATGTCTCTACAGCTGCAGCCACCACTATGACAACCGCCATCTTTACTGCCTAAACAGCAACCTGCAGCTCCAGCAACAACAACAATAATACTTCCTCTATCGCCACCTCTCCCGCATCAGCATCATCATCACTTACAGTCGCCACCGCCAAAACTACAGCTTCCAGCTGTAATACCACTGCCTCTGCTGCCACAACTCCCGCAAATACATCTAACGCCCGCAAAGTCTCTGCTTCGACCTCTGGAACAAAAACCGCCGCTTCCCCTAAAATTTCTCTCACCTGCGCTTCAAAGGTTCACAAAATTGAAACAACAAGACCTGTCCAAACTCCTGTCAGATCCAAGTTGCAAATATCAACCTCTATCGGCAATGCAAAAAGCTGAGTTTTGTTTGAGACCTTTGTTTTTATGTCTTGAGCGAATTCTACAAAGTACCCAATTTGGATCGGTGAAGGTAAAAATTGTAGCTCATAAGATTATTTTCATGGTACCATCAATCAATTTCGAGAAAAACGTGTTGAAAAATCTGTTTTTTTTACAACAGTGCACATATTTATACTAAGTCTTTGGTGGTGCTTTTCTGTTTTTTTATTTTCGTGGTTTTTCCATAATGGTTAATCCACAAAAAAAGAATTCACTCAGGTTCCAAACTATGGGTTTACAAAAATGTTAATTCATTAAATTATGAACCATCGCACCGTACTTTAGTTTTTATGTTGTTTAGATAAGCTTTAAACGCCATCTTGTGTTAAATGTTAAACTTAAATGCTATAGTAAATTTAAATGACATCCCTTTAGCCGTTATCAAACTATGGCGAAATTTGTAAACAAAAAACCGTTAACAGAAAATCTCCCTTATATGCATTTTAAGCAAAAACCCTGAAATGCAGTTACAAGAAGGTTTTGGAAAAGTTTAATTTTCTCGAACACGGCTCGAACGATTTTCTTGAAAAAAATTACTGATGGTTTTTGTCTGATTTTCTTTTGTTAAATCGCAAAAACAAAATTTTGGCAAGTACATTAACGGTACCTCCCATAGAATTGTTATTTTTTTCTGGAGCTATCTAATGAACGGGTTAATTGATTTCAAACCAAAAATTTTTTTTAGCAAGGTCTCTATATGACTTAAACAAATTTCGATACCAATCTTGCAAAAAAGCTTAATTTTAGTTTTAATTGATTTTTTGAATAAATTTTTTTGTAAATTCAATATTTAGAAAACGCAAACAATTAAGCGCTTGAAAATGGCGTTCGTCAAATTTGCAAAAAAAACTTTTTAATAAAAAATATTAAGTAAGCATTGATTTATTTAAGAACCGCTCTAACGGTTTTGGAATAATTTTTTGGTTAACTGATATTTAGGCAACAAAATTTTCTGCATACTTTGATTTTGGCTTGAATCTTTTTCAGTTTTAATTTTAACTATTCAAAACATCAAGATGTCAAACTATGTGCTTTAGAAAACAATTTGCAGAGGGGTTGGCTACGAAATTCCGAATCACAAAATCCCGACACAAAAATCCCGAATAACAAAATCCAGAATTACAAAATCCTGAATTACAAAATTCAGAATTTCCTTTTACTTTATTTTTTGTTTTTAAAATCGATTGATTGATTTTTGTATAATAAAAAGTTCGTAGATACTACAAGTATTATTTTGCAAAGAAATTAATATTTTTATCTATATTATTAGTATGTACTTATAAAAGAAGTATAGCTAGTATCACATTCATTTAAATCGTTGCTCTGCTCAGGGTATAACCAGTCGGCTGGCAGGCGCCTGTGTCAACAGTCTTCTTATATATAATTTTGTTTCGTAAACTGGTGAAAATCTAGCGAAACAATTACTTCTTATTATTGAATTATAAAATCATATTTACATATTTCCAAGTTTGCAAATTATTAATAAAAAAATCCGGAGTAAATCTCGAATTTCCGCATTCGGGATTTTGTAATTCGGGATTTTTGAAATTTTGCATTTGGGGTTAATTCAGGATTTGTTATTCGGAATTCTGTAGGGAAAGCTACAGAATTCCGAATAACAAAGTCCGGAATTAACCCCAAATGCAAAAACTCAAAAATCCCGAATTACAAAATCCCGAATGCGGAAATGCACTTTAGCTAATGTTTGAGATCGTGAAACTCAACGACTTTATACTAAAAGATATCCCACTAAAAGGTGTCACAGTTGTAGCACATATTTCCAGTTTATGTAAGAAAACAAGTAAGAATCATACACTTCGACGCTCACCGCCAACCACGCCGTTATAAACAAAATTAACATGTCGATGTGCAGGTGATTTTCAATTATTACTTGGGATTATAGGTACTATATTACTTGCGATTCTAGATACCTACTATAAGGCAAGTTATGCATTCGCAAAAAAAAAGTTTCGTGATAACAATCAAACATGACATTATACGATGATAGAGAAGACAAAAACAGTAGGTCCGACATCCACCATCCAAAATTTTTGTTCAGTATCAGCTTATAACGGGACCTGCTATAGAACCGTTTTTTATTACTCCGACTATCTTTTGAACGGCTTCACCGATTTTAACTGAATTTAATATTCAAAAACTAATGCTAAACTGAAATAAATAAATTTTATTACTCCGACTATCTTTTGAACGGCTTCAACAATCTTAACAAAATGAAAAATATGCAAAAACTACTGCTAAACAAAAATAAAATTGCAAAAAAAATTTTGAAACAGTTTGTTTTTTGCCAAAACCGATAAATCTAATATTCTCGAAAAAAGTAAGATCAATTTCGATAAACCAAGGGTGATGTCTTTAGTCAGAATTTTTTTTGCAGAATCAGCTTATTAACGGTATTTGCCATAGAACAGTTTTTTATTACTCCGACAAAATTTTGAACGGCTTCTCCGTTTTTAACAAAATTCAATATTCAAAAACTACTGCTAAACTGAAATGAAACTCCAGAAAAAAAACTAAAAAAAGTAATTTTTGAAAATTTTTTTTTTGTCAAAACCGATAATTCCAATTTTTTCGAAAATTACAATTTCAATGATTGCAAGAAATCATTTGAAATCGATCACCATCATTTTTTTTAATTTTATCACTTCAAATAGTGATTACACCTGATTTTAACGTGCTTTCAAATGATTGCAAGTATAAGTGATCAGGTGATTTCATTCGTGGCAAACCCCTCGATTTTCTCAAAAAAAAAAAAAAAAAATACTATTAACTTTGATAAAATTTCAATTAATTTTATTTTTACCGAAAAATATGTATTTCTTTCATATAAACCATTTTTTATTCCATACATTTGTTTATAAAAGATGTATTTAAAAGACAGATATTTCAAAATATAAAATACTGAAAATCTTGTATGCATTAAAAAAAGCTGGTCAGATGAATTTTCCAGTCGTAATCATGAAAGTAACTTGCCCCAAGAGCAAGTTTGTGCGACCCAGTCGCGCCCTTTATATAACATCACCGCTGAAAATGTCTTGAATGATCAACAATGAAAAATGCAATGAAAAAGGAGCAGTGAAATCAGCAGCGAATGACAGACTGACAGACTCACAGACTGACAGGCTGACAGACAGACAGAATTGCCATACCCACTTTTTTCGACTTCGCTATCATCGTAATGTCATGTTTGATTGTTATCAACACTTTTTTTTTGCACGAATTCATAACTTGCCTTATAGTATGTTTATTCTAAGCTTAAAAAAAAATCCGTTTTATTTTTTTAATTTACTTAAAATTATGGATGGCAACCCTTTTTGCAAGTATTTCTGGGCTATAAGCTTTGATTACGTTACTATAGTGCAACACAAGTATATAGATATACTGTATGGAATTAGTTATCACAAAATTGAATGCTATTCGCTATGTGCGTATTGCTCCTCTATCTTACAGAAAGCGCTTTCAGTGCTCAAACCACACATACCGAATAAAAAATCTTTAAAGTGAGTTTTTTATGGTATCAGAGTTTTGTTTGTGTGAGAGAAATAAATAAACTAAGACCTTTCTAAATTTAAAATTGGCAGAAAATTGAAAGAAAAAACTTACTTTCTTACCGAAGCGGGCGCTACAGTCTTGGTTAAACTGGAGACTCAACCAACCAACTTCTTCCAGTCGGCACAGTTTGTAGCTAAACTGTCCCCAGATTCGCACGCCATTGATGGTTTCTTCCTCTCTTTCTGTTGAGGGCGCAGTGTTTGGTGTCCAATACCGTAGTGTTGGTGTCTTTCGCTCTATGTTACTCAGGCACTTTAATCGTTGGCTTTTTACTTGTGCTACAAGTAGGGATTTCAATCCCGAAACTAATTTTCAATCCCGGGATTCCGGATTGAATTTGGAAGGAATATTTTTTATTGTTAAGTTGCTCAAGAAATCAAACCAAAAATTGATACATGGTTCAAAAAATTGTACCTATGTTAAGAAAAATAACTTCAAAAATTGCTCACAAAAATGTAGAAATTTATTGGAAAATAAAAAACAGCGAAATCATTTTGCTATGCAATTTTATTACAAATCAAATGAATAAAAATAAAGAACAAAATTAAATAAAATAAATAAAAACGAAACAAACAAATTCACTTCATAAAAAATAAACAGATAATTTTTTGATGCAGAAATAAATAAAAATAAACTTAATTCAAGGTTTTTACAAAATAAAAATAAAATAACTCCACAAAAACAAAAAAGATAAATTATAAAAAAAAGTGAAAAAATCAAGGGGTAGGTATATTCATTTAATCTTGCTCTTGTTCTTCAGCTGACCTTTGGAAATAAAACCTAAGGAAAATTAGGGCATCAAGAGTATCGTCCCAAAGCCGGCTTCTAAATTTGTTGCCAATATAACTGGCCGCCGAAAACGCTCGCTCTGCTTCACGCTTGTTGGTGGAATGGACAGTTTCTCTTTCTTCTTTAAACAGGTTTTCGTGTATATGTATGTGTCTAAGCAGTGGAAACCACCCTTAGTTGCATGCGCATTCACTGTAGGTATTGCATGATTTTCAAAAAACTGGTTTTCGTGAGCACCACAAACACAACAGAAACAAAATCATAACTACACTTGGTGTTTTGAGTTGCACTTGCAATTGCACGCACTTTTGTTCGAAAACACTTGTTTCTCTTTCTTCTTTAAACAGGTTTTCATGTATGTGTCTAAGCAGTGGAAAACATACTTAGTTGCATGCGCACTGCGCAGTCACTCTAGGTATTGCATGATTTTCAAAACTTGTTTCCCTTTGCTGGAGTAGGTACTTTCTTCTTTTCAAAAAAAACTTGTTTTCGTGAGTTTAGGAAGTGGTAAAAAATGTGGTATTGTTTGGCGCCATCAAAGTTCTAACATACACTCATTGTTGCGATGATTATTTCCTCTTCATTATTTTTGGAAAAGGGTTATTTCGATCACAAAAAACTAATCATCTAAAGCTAAAATTATTTATTTATTTGCTTAAATCTGCTCTCAATCCCAATCCCGAAAATCCCGGGATTGGTGACTGGTAATCCCGGGATTGGTTTAGAGCAAAAATCGTCCGGGATCCCGGGATCCCGGGATTGATTTCCCTAGCTACAAGGTAGGTATCCACGTACAGTTCGTTGTTGTATCTTCATTTCCACTCACAATTCACATCAGAGGTTTCAAAATATATTAAACGGTCCAGAAAGATTTCAGTCTTACTGGAATAATAAAACATAATGGCACAAAATTATAGTCAATTTAACTCGAAACTAAAAGCAATTTAATGTGAAACTTCGTTAAAAATACGTTTTTCCGTATTACAAACGGCATAAAGCATACATTTTCTTAATGAAGTTGTCTAACTTTAAAAACAGCAAACCTTCGCATTATTTTTTTTAATGCAACACACTAAAATCTCTGAGATTTTAGTGTGTTTGTAGAATGTAACTACACACAAACACTGCATAAATTCATCAACAACCCCTTTCAGTGGAATAAATAACTGGAAGTTTCTTGAGTAAAAGTTAGACAACTGTTTTAAAGTTGAAATAATGTTAAATGGTGTCACGTTAATTCCTCAAAATATAGATTGACTATAATTTTGCGCCAATAATTTTAGCAATATAACGTCGATGACATGTAAAGCAGGATTTCCTTCATATTGTAGTATGAAATTGATGCTGCATAATTTGTTTCTCGCAAAACAAAGTGATTAATTAAAACGTAAATAGGAATATCTTAGCGTTTGGATTCTAAAATATCATTAGACATTGCGTGAAAATTTAATAGAAAAATCTTATTGTCATACCCAAAGGAATGCTTTGAAAACAAAAGTGTTTAATACAAATACACATCTTGCAAAGATTGAAACAATTAATCAAGACTGTGATTAATGTTACTGTATTTCACGAGTGTCGTAAATTTGAAATTTAAATCCGAAAAATGCCGCCACTAAGGACTCATTTTTACTTTCGATTATAGGTACTGTATATAAGGTAGGTTATGAATTCGTGCAAAAAAAAAGTTTTTTGATAACAATCAAACATGACATTAGGATGATAGCGAAGTCGAAAATAGTGGGTCTGGCAATTCTGTCTGTGCGTCAGTCTGTCAGTCTGTCATTCGCACCTGCATCTGCAGCTTAAACGGTACCGATATCGTTTAAACTCGATATATAGGATTTTTAGGGTGACAGTCAGGGTTTTTTTTTTTACTTTTTGTTCTAGGCCTAAAACTAACGGTAATTGCTATAATGAATATGAAATAAAATTTGTTTTTTTTTCGAAAACGGCTCTAACGATTTGGATAAAATTTGACGTAAGTGATACGAAATTAAAAGTCTTTCAGATGGCATGAATCATATTTCTTTATGAACAGTTTTAACAATACCTGCGATATAACGTTTTTATTTTATTTTGATTTTCTCGTTAACTACCTAGATAGCTATAAAATAATGGCGTTTAATGACGTTTCCTTAAAAAAATTAGACTAATTAAACAAATTTTTTTTGAAACTTCAATGTTTTGAAAACCAGTTCATAAATCTTTTTTGAAATTTATTTTTCGGATGAAAATTATTTATTACTTAGCTAAAATTGGCATTCTCCAAAAGTTTCAAAATTTTTTTTTGAAAAAGTTGTTTGAAAAAAATCGATTTTTTCGAAAACCGGACCTACGATTAAAAAAAAAAAGTTATATACGTACGCCCTCGGTAAAAGCAACACCCAACACCTCGGTTAATGAAACACCCAAAATTCTACCATTAAGGACTCGGTAAATGCTACTTTTCAAAAAAAAAAAACTGTAAGTAACAAACTTTATTAGCTGTTTAAATATATTTTTAAAATGAATTAAATTATATTCCTTTTCTTTTCTTTATCGACAAACAATATTCTTTTATTTTTTAAAGAAGGGTTTTCGCCTTAAATTCCAATTCAAGGAAATTTTGTTTGTGACACGGTTAAAGCAACAACCTCAATTAACGTAACTGCTCGAATTTTACCGAAGGCGTACTGATATTGTAATATTTAAAAATTACTGGCAAACCCCGATTTTCTTGGAAAACTCTGATTGGTTATCAATTAGTTTTCAAAGTCATTTTTTTATTTATTTTTAATTATTTTTTTTAATTATTTTATTCATTTTTTTAATTAGTTATGTACCTACCTACTACCTATTGAATTCTAAATTAACTGAAAGAATTTAAAAAAATGAAAGATTTTTTTAACTAATCGAAAGAATTTTAGAAATAATTCCTTATAAAATAGTGGTAGGTTCTTACAAGCTCTTAGGTAACTTGCTATACAAGAGCAAGTTTGTGCGACCCATCAGTCGTGTCTTTTATTTCATTATTCATTTCACTCCTTTCAGTGAGAATCTGAAGGATGGCAATAGGCAAAAGCTCTTTTGTGTATATTAAAGAAACAACATTAAGGCATTTACAATATTTTTCATTCTAATGTAATTTATAGATACCAAGACAATGACTCGTATGTATATACATTACATATGCATATATCATCTAAAGTTTCAGTTTAGCATTATCCTTTAGGATGACAAAACATAATCGGTATATTCACGTCATATGTAGGTGCTTGTTGGATGGGTGGCGTAAGTGCGTGTGTTGAATTGTCTGACAGTCTTTCGTCCTTCTTCTGTTTTTTTCTGTTATTTTCTTCTTTCAAATATATGTATATTATATATAGGTAAAATGTATTCCATGCGCAAATGTCCTAGTTACATGTATATGTAGTATACAATAATAGTTGCATCATGCAACCGCATAAGAATTTAAATTTAATAACACACAGTACCTATACCTATAGAATAGATAGATGTAAGGGGAGATGAGACTTTACAAACCATGCCTGACTTCTTTGCAGAGAGTGCAGGAATCTTTCGGTGAATAAATTTTCAGTGAAAGCGTTTGGATAATGTAGGATGAAAGTAAAGAAAAATTTCACAAGGATGCCAAAATTTAATACAGAGAAATTTTCGTTCACATGGTACATACACAACTTAAATTTGTATCTCTACGTAGATTAAGTATGTAGGTATTAAAAGATAACCTGCGTTTCAAAATATAGGTATCAAATTATTTTTACTTGCGATTATACATATAGCCCAACCAACAATTTAACTTGTATTAGGTTCAACACAAGCTATTTTCAGACTTCTATAGAAATATTAAAAGGCTTTATACAAGTTATTTTAGCTTGCGCAATAGCTATATGGCTCCTATAAGACTTTTGGTGGCAGGTTCTATATCAGGAAATAGCTTGCTTTGGATGTTATAAAACGGCTCTATACAAGTCATTTAATAACAGCTTATACCTAATAGCTTGTCTTGGATGTTGTAAAAAGGCCTTACCCAAGCATTTTAATGACGCCTTTGCTAATAGCTTGCGTTGGACGTTGTAGAAAAGCCTTACCCAATCCATTTTATTAATGACAGCTTGCCTTAAATGTATATATAATGCCTTATAAAGGCCATATTAAGGAATTAATAAAAAATGTAGGTATTAGTACATTCGTAAGCAATATTTTTATTTTTGTATTTGTATTTTTAGATATTTCCTATTTCGCAGTCAGGGCCCAAAAATATTTTGACTGTATTCTGTAAAGATTGAAATTATATTTTTAATAAAAAAGAAAAGTGTTTATTTACCTGGATTTTGTACTCAGAATCGAGAACTTCCACGCACCACTCCAGCACTCTACCTCTACTCCATATTGTTGTTCAGAAAAATATGATGCGAAGAAAATGATATGAAGAAAATGTTAACGGTGAAGGGAGAGAAATAATTATCTTTATTAGTTTTTTCATATTTTCATATTAATAAATTATTTTTGTAAGCACTTCTTTTCGGTTTAAAGATTTTTGATACTTACCTTTCCTTTTTTTCTTTAGAACTGTAATGTTGTTACTAAGAGATTATTTATATGACTGGCAATTGACATATAAGCAGAATAATTAAATTCGTATTAAGCATTTATAGGCAAGCCTTTCACAAGTTGTTTGCATTGACTTGTCGTGGTGAGCCGTATAGCAGCTATTTTCTTTAAAATTATCAGTAAACAACTTCGGAAGGCCTAATACAAGCTATTTTGAACCTTTATCTACAAGCCTAGTATAGAGCTTGTCAAATTTCCTTTTAAAGGCCTTATAGCTGTTTTTTTTTAATTTTCAAAGTTTGAAATGTGTGGCTTGCGAAAATTTGGCTTATAAGCGCTCTATACTAGCTATTGCTTGCCAAATTCTAAGTTTGGACCTTATAAAAGCTAAATTGTTAGTTGGGAGGTACAATAAGTGCGGTGACCATCCATTCTTCTTTTGAGAGGACAGTTCTTTCTTTCGTTACCATGTCCTCTCTTCTTTTTTTGTCCTTCCTTTGTCCTCCTTTTACTGGATTTTCCTCTCAATATCCTATTTTTTTTTCAAACTTATTTAATTTTATGTGTTTCTTCACTAATAAATTATTTTCACAATCTCTGAGTGATGCATGTAGCTCGAAAACAATTGAGTATTTACTATTTCACGACGATACATCATTTTCGTGCTATAAGCGTAAGACCGAAAAAGGGGAACTTTGGGTAGCATGCAAAAAGATTAATCTCAGTCTCAAATCTCATTTTGCTGAGCTTTTGTATAACCAAAATTATATTCTTTTGCTTAAGAAAACTTGCATTCGTTTAGAAAAATGACTTTTGAGACTGATATATGTAAGTGTTTCGCATACCACCTTTTATGCCCCTCCTCAACAGGTTCATCTTCCAGGCGTCAGAACGTTTAGTATGTTGACTTCTTAAGCAGCATGAACGACATTTCTAAGGATTTTTGTATGTCGTTTCTAACTCACGACCTTGCATTACAGTAGATATATAAAGCTGAGTCCGATGCGTTTCCGCCCTCCTATAAAAGATTTTAACACCAATAAATAGATTTTTGTCACATTTGACCTGGAATAACTTAATTCGACGAGATCTCATGGGACTTTCAAAGTCTCATGAGGTCTCGTGTCAAAATCTACAATTTTAAGAACACCAATACGAAAAAAGTGGGTCTCCAAATTCTGTCTGTGTCTGTCTGTCAGTCTGTCTGTCATTCGCATCTGCAGCCTAAACGGTTGGGCCGATATCCTTTAAACTTGGTATATAAAATTTTTAAGGTCCTACTCAGGGGGGTTTTTCAAATTTTCGTTCTAGGCCAACCAACGGTACCTGCCACATAACGGTTATGAAAAAGCTTTTTTTTAAATTTGACAGAAGTGATACAATTTTATTTCGAAGAAGACCTAAACAGCCAAACAATAAAAGCGTACTTAATTTTTTAATAACTTTTCTTAAAAAAATTATATTAATTAAACAAATTTTATTTTTTATAATTTAATATTGAAAACTAAGTGATGAATTTTTTTGGAAATTTAAGTTTCGAATGATAATTACTAATTTGTTCAAATTGGCGTACTCAAAATTTTTCATACAAATATTTTACAAAAGTTGTTTGAAAAAAGTTGATTTTTTTAAAAACGAGTCCTACGATTTTTGTTAAAAAAAAATTGTTAAATACATTTTAACATATTAAAATTACTCTCATACCTACCACGATTTTCTCGGAAAACTCTTGTTTTTTTTTATAAATTGATTTTCAAAGTTATTTATTTTTATTATTTTTTTTAATTGTTTCTTATTGCATTATTTGAAAGAATTTAAGAAACAATTTCATATAAACCAATTTCGTGGAAGGTTCTTTTAAGCTTTTATATAACTTGCCACAAGAGCAAGTTTGTGTGACCCAGTCGTGACTTTTATTTATTTAAGATATAATTTGCTTAAAATCGTTACCTATATTCTCTAGGTATTGGAAATTATAGAACAGTGGGCCCGGTCAAAATTGAAAAAGAGGGAGGGGTTTTTCAAATTTCTGTTTTTTTTTTATTTAAGTTAACAAAATTCAAATGTCTGTCGCTCAAAGTTCTGTTAAAAAATTAAAGAATTCCGCTCTTACTTATAATAATATTTTAGTTTAATATAGTTTAAATCTGATAAGGGGTTTCATTGTAATAATAATAGTTATAATAATATAATATTGATCCTTTTTTTTTTTTTTTTTTTTATATTGAGCGCGCACTAAAGGGGTTATGAATACCCTTATAATGATTAAACACAGTGCGAGCAATTAGGAAATGAGGATAGGATTAGAAAGGAGAAACCGATGCACATTGGTTTTGAATGTCTGCACACTGTAATGAGTGGGAAATACTGTGTCTGGTAAAGCATTCCACATTCGCGTAGTGCGGCTAAAGAAAGAATCTCTGTACTTAACAGTACGTCCGAAATTGGGCTAAAGGGTAAACTGATGGGCATTCCTAGCAGTACGGGTATTACGGTTGAATTGTTTAAGGGGAGGAATGCAACTGGCTATTTCACTAGAGCATTGTTTATAAAAATAACGATAAAACAATGACAGGCATGAGACCTTGCGGCGGTGTTCAAGAGAAGCAAATGTCTCGGTGAGAGAACGATCTCCTATCATTTTAAGAGCTCTTTTTTCAATTCTATCCAGAAGACTCAAGTACGTTATTGGGGCTCCAGCCCAAATATGAGAGTTATACTCAAGTTTGGGACGAATAAAAGCTTTGTAAATTGTAGCCAGATCAGAAGGAGTAAAAAACTTCTTGCATAGTCGGAGAAAACCTAAACACTTAGCAGCATTTTTGGCGATGTCAAATATATGATCACTCCACAGCAAGTGGTTTGTGATGCACATACCTAGGACCGATAGTTGTTCAATCTCCTCGATGCAAGTACCACCCATGGATAGTGGCATTGGGGGAGGGTTACGCTTTTGCGACAGTAGGCAGCATTGAGTTTTCGAAGCATTAAATTCTACACGGTTTTTAAATCCCCTTTGTACCTAACTTGCAACTAGTTGAGTTTGCATTGGTGATTTGGCTGCGAAATATATTTGAATGTTGTGTCACATCACTCTGCACATTGTTAAATTTCCCTAGCTTGGCATTTGAGTTGTAACGCTCAGCTATCGCTTAGTGATACACAAAAATTAAAAGAGAAATTTGTTCTTGTAATCGATTATAAAGCAACTCAAATAAAACAAAATAATTACAACCATTTAATTAAAAAATTGATTTATTTATACATGAAGTTATTCAAAGATAAGTCTTTTAACAAATTTATTTCGTATTCCCTAAGTCTTTTTGACAAGCTACGTATGCGTATACAAATAAAAAATTCTTTTCAAGTTTTTCTTTTCTTCACAATTCCTTAAATTGATTGTTTATAAATTTCTTGAATAATTGTATAGATTTAAACCAGACTACTTATAGTTGCAACTTATAGGAACTGTCATTTTAGAGTGCTACTCAAACAGTCACAGACATTTCTCTAAAAATAAGTAACGATCGTGTTTTTTTTCTAAACAAGTTCAAAACCGTCACATCATACAACTCCTATGATGAAATATAAATTATCCATCCTTTGTGAAATCCTTCTTTTTTTTAGTAAATGAGAATATTTTCTGAGTAGAACGATATTATAAAAAAAAAAGATTTTTCCATTCCAAGCTTCCTTAAACTCCGCTGTTCTACCTATCTTTAAGTCTGTGAAATACGACACAACATACACCATCGAGGAACGATGATGATGAGTATGATGGTGAACGAGGACAAAGACGACGACGTGGACTACGACAACATGCCATATGATAATCTTTCAGAGTATCACATGCATAAAAGGGATCGAATTGCATGTTCTTGTCAGGATACGTACCCATATGGGTAGTTGTGCATAAGGATGAACTGGATGCAAATTTTTTCTGCTGCCAAGGACGAGTAATGCCTTTTACAAGATTTTTCCTCTTAAGTGTATTTATATATACTTATAGGTATTGCGAATATTTTTCATGTTTGGGGCTGCCAAAAGTTGGACAAATTCTTGAAAAAAAACACAAACATTTCTTTGCAGAGTGCTTTCTGCTCTTTTTACTTGCGATTATAGGTACTATAAGGCAAGTTATGAATTCGTGCAAAAAAAAAGTTGATAGCGAAGTCGAAAAAAGTGGGTCTGGCAATTCTGTCTGTCAGGCTGTCAGTCTGTCAGTCTGTCAGTCTGTCACTCTGTCAGTCTGTCACTCTGTCAGTCTGTCAGTCTGTCAGTCTGTCACTCTGTCACTCTGTCAGTCTGTCAGTCTGTCAGTCTGTCAGTCTGTCAGTCTGTCAGTCTGTCAGTCTGTCAGTCTGTCAGTCTGTCAGTCTGTCAGTCTGTCAGTCTGTCAGTCTGTCAGTCTGTCAGTCTGTCATTCTGTCAGTCTGTCAGTCTGTCATTCTGTCAGTCTGTCAGTCTGTCAGTCTGTCAGTCTGTCAGTCTGTCAGTCTGTCAGTCTGTCAGTCTGTCAGTCTGTCAGCCTCTCAGTCTGTCAGTCTGTCAGTCTGTCAGTCTTATCAGTCTGTCAGTCTGTCAGTCTGTCAGTCTGTCAGTCTATCAGTCTGTCAGTCTATCAGTCTGTCAGTCTGTCAGTTTGTCAGTCTGTCAGTCTGTCAGTCTGTCATTCGCACCTGCAGCCTAAACAGTTGGACCGATATCCCTTAAACTCGATATACAGGATTTTTAGGGTGACAGTCAGGATTTTTTTTTGAATTTTTGTTCTAGGCCTAAAACTTACGGTACCTGCCATATAACGGTTATGAAAAAACTCGTTTTCTCGAAAACGGCTCTAACGATTTTGATAAAATTTGACATAAGTGAAACGAAACTAAAAGCCATTCAGATGGCATGAACCATATTTCTTTAAGAACAGTTTTAACGGTTCCTGCCATATAACGGTTTTTTTAAATTTTGACTTTCTCGTTAACGACTGACTCGATTTTTACAAAATTTTATTTCTAAGAAGATTTAAATAAACAAACAATAATGGCGTACTTATTTTTTTAATGACGTTTCTTAAAAAAATTAGATTAATCAAACAATTTTTTTTTTTAATTAATTTTGAAAACCAAATCATGGATCTTTTTTAAAATTTATTTTTCGGATGAACATTATTAATTAGCTTAAATTGGAATTCTCCAAAATTTTCAAATTTTTTTTTTTAAAAAAGGTGGTTTGAAAAAAATCTTTTTTTTTTCGAAAACTGGACCTACGATTTTGAAAAAAAAAAAAAATTAAAAATATTGTAATATTTAATAGTTACTGGCATACTACGATTTTCTTGGAAAACTCACGTTCGTTATAAAGTGATTTTCAAAGTAATTTGTTTTTATTATTTTTTAAAATTATTTTTTATTCAATTTTTTGAAAAAATTTAAGAAGTTATTTCTTGTAAAATAATATCATGGCAGGTACTTTTAAGCTCTTGGTAACTTGACACAAGAGAAAGTTTGTGCGACCCAGTCGTGATTTTTATTTTTCTGTTCATCGTCAACCATTTCAAGCGAGACGAAATCTCTTAGGAAAGGATGTATCCATCTTTTATCGCACGTTCAATCAACCATTGAAACAACAAACTATGATTTGGCTTAAATGTGGTGTTTCGTGTTAAGAAGTCGGTGGTTTCAATAATTAATTCAGTGGCACGTCCATATGTTCATTATATGTAACTCCATATTCCAGCATTATGTCATCTTCTTTCTATTCTGGATTCTGGATCATTTGAAAACTATCAGCATAATTGTTTTAGTTTATCATTTGTGCATGAGCTCTATATATAATAATGTATACACAGATGTTTGAAAGAGGGGATTATATTAAATTTGTTGTGGAATAATCACTTTTACCTGAAGAAAATTTACAAATTCAATATGTGGTTGTATTAGGAATAAGTAGTTAAATACTTTGTACAATGTACATGAATAACTTAGAGAGAAATAATGTAAACACTCGAATTAAAAGGAATTGGTTAAAACAAATAACTGACATTGAAAATGAAAGACATGCCATTTAATAAACTAATTTTGGAGATAAGAGTCTTTAATTATACTAATATTCAGTGGTGCACTGAATTGATTTTAATTTTAAATTCAAAGAGATTAAATATCGAATAGATGCTTGTCAGAAAATAGTTATATAATCCTTAAATGCAGGCTACAATAAAATGTTGAATACAAATCTATTTTAACACATGATGAGAAATACATTTTAATTGAATTGATTTACTGTGATTGTTATTTAGAAGGTAGTATGTAGAAGGATTATGCTAGACTGAAATAGAAAGAAAACTACTACACTTAAGTATTTGCCAGCGAGTTGTAAATGCAGATATTAGAAAAAGAACTAGTATGTATACCGGATGCAGTTGCACGAGCGAAAAGACTTAAATGAAATTGGGCAGGACATAATGATGTATCTAATGCATGACCAAAGATTGACGAAAAATATGACAACATGAACACCAAACGACCATCAGTTTCACGACCAAAGAAAAGATGGGCGGATGATCTGCTCGAATTTATAGGAAAAACTGGTATATAATGACGCAAAATATTGAAACCTGTGGGCAGTATTGGGGGAGGCTTATGCCAGATCATACACTTTTGACATACAATTATTTATTTATCTATGCAGACTTTGAAGTTAGATAAAAAAAAATATTAATAAAAGATAACCTTCTGAATAAAAATCTCAAAATTAAATATTATTTACTATAATTAGTCCAGTCAATGAATATCTTATAAGGGTGTGTAGAGCTTTTGAGCAGGGACCTAATCCATTCCTTCAAGGCAAGTTATGCATTCGTAAAAAAAAGTTTTGAGAGTACAATCAAACATGACATTACGATGATAGAGAAGACGAAAAAAGTAGGTCCGACTATTCTGTCTGTCTGTCTGTCTGTCTGTCTGGATGTATCGACACTTGCAGCCTAAACGGTTGGGCCGATTTTCTTCAAACTTGGCATAAAATATTCTTAGTGAAATATACCCCTACGTTTTTTTTTATTTTTGACCAAGGCATAAAATTAACGGTTACTACCATATAAGCGTAGTATAAAATTAAATATTATAAAAAACAACGCTTTTTAATAGAATCGTATAAATACACATTTCATTATATATTTATTGCACGGTACTTTGAACAAACCTGAAAAAAAAATTTGTTGACGCACAATTATATTATTTACGGGTCAACATTAATTTTTTTTGAATAATGTCGTTAAATAAGAAACATTGAGCCAAATTTGAAAAAAAAATTTATAAAAAAATATTTTTTTATAACAAAAACTTTTTTCGCAAACTTATAAACAATTTTATTCTGCGTATTTTGAGCACTTTTTGAAGTTTGTACTTTAAGTTTTTTTTTTCCTTAATTTGTTTGTGTAATTAAAAAAACCACGATTTTCTGACAAAATAATTCCTTAGTAGTTAAACATTTTTTGTTTCCGTTTTTTTCTAAAAACAGAGTTGTATAAAGAAATAATTTTTAAATAGTACGTTCATTTTAAAATTTTATTTTCTAAAATTAAGTATGTTTAAACCTAAGTGAACCAACCTCCATTTATATTTTTTTCAAAAAACTGACTTTTTTTTAAGCATTTGTTGGGCTTTTTCTGTAAACTTTTTTTTTTTATTAAAGTTTTTATTTAAGATCAAACAATTCTTAATAATTTGGTGTGTCAAACATGTATCTTAATTAATTACATAAAAAAATAAATCCAATTCGAGATACCAACAAATTACGAAAAGTAAAAAGCAAAACTCACACTAAAGTACCGCCCTTTTTTTTGCTCAAGAGAAGTTGTGTCGTAACGTAAGGTATAGCATATAAAAGTATCAAACCTATTAAAATTATTTAAAAGTTTGTATGGAGCGATGGTTTTTGTTTCCTGGGCTATAAGGGCTCTATACCTACTGCACATTTAAAGAGGACAAACTATAGATATATTTTTTTCTCATCCATTTTAGATTTCGTGTTTTATTGGTCAAAAAATCAAATCTAGATTTAATGTGAGATTTTTTTCATATGATATACTTTCACATAATATACAACAGTGTGTGAGACTGTAGTGTCAGTTTGTCTCCTTCTCGCCAATTTAAAAATGAACAAACATAAAATGATACAAACAAAACTACAAAACTAAAAATTTTTTTGAATTTCATTGACAAAAATCACAAATCTGAAATCTCAGAGATATATCTGAAGTTTCCAATGAAAAACCACATAAGGAAGGCGCAGCTTTTGATTACTTTAAACTCATTTCTCGTTTTAGTTCCACTTTCTGGTTCCAGCGGGCATTTGGAGGTTACAATACGATTATGTCCAACATAAAGAAAACTACTTATACACTCGCATCTAACTAAATAATAAAGGTGCCAAATTATAAATGAATATTAGCATTTTAACTTTAGACTTTAAGGCCCGCAGTTTAATAAGACCAGTGTTAGATTAACCTGGAGTTAACTCTCATTTAAACACAATTTTAAGTCAGTTAACGATCCCGAATTAACTAAGAGTTAATTCACTAATTTAGATAAGTTAACTCTAAGTTAACACGGGATCTCAAACTGACTGAAAAACGTTTTTGCATCAAAATTAATCTATAACCCTCGAATAAAATCGCACTAAAAAACTGGGCCTTGGACCAGAATAACTAATCCTCGATGCACACGAGCGTTCTTTTGAATTATAACTATGAATGTATAGGTATAGGTACTTAACCTATAACCCAAATTGACAGAAAAGTTTTGAGTTAAATGTAAAAAATTCAACTTCTGTAACTACACACGAGTATTTCATAGTTTTTTTTTTTATCTACGGACGAAATTTAAGTTTCGACATATATAAGGCTAATATTATATAGATATTGGTACTGTGTGGCGCAGTTGACTGTTCTTTTTATAATGAACAATAACATACCTTCCAGAAATTTGGCTTGAAGCCACAAAATACTTCGAGCTTAACTCATTTCCAAACACTTTCATGTTTTCTATTTTACCCAATTTTTGATGACAATGACAGTCGTGTCTTGTGTGTATTTCGTTCGTATCTATGTTTATATAAATACCAAACTCCTATTTGCTCTTGACAGGATATTTTGTTTTATTTTTGTTTTCTGTTTTCAAACAACTTAGCTCTTTTACGGTTGGTTGAAAATCCAGAACAAATAATGGAAAGGTACATATCTAAAAAGGGAGAATTGCTTTGGAAGACTATAATTGGAACACTCTTTTGGAAACAGTTTTTTTTTCGCTTCGTATTAGGTTAGATAAAGAATATCGAAGCGTAAAAGATATGCCAATAATAGCAGGAATGCTTTTATGTTTATTACATTTAGTTCATTAGAGTTCGTTGATTCAGAAAACCCTTCACATTGTTATTGGAAAGTGTAAACTATATACGTTGTTGGTTTTATTATGACATCTATTCGATTCTGAGGAAGAGTAATTATATTGGTAAGTGGTTTTCTGACTGTTCGGGAAGAAAAGAAATTAATATAAATTGCTATTTAAATAACTTTTTAACATAGAAAAATGTTTTTTTTTTAAGTACTAACAGCTTTATATCTTACTAGCTGTCCCGGCAGACGTTGTTCTGCCTTTTCGAGCAGATTGCTCGATGATATAACATTTTTTAACATTAAGCCATAAGTTTGACTTCTTAATTATGTATATACCCTATAATAAGTTGGTCTTTAATTAATTTAAAAAGTTTATTTTTTATATTAACAATATTCAACCAAGTAGAAGACTTAGCATCAGTTTATTTTAAGTGGACTTTTCTGAATTATTATTCAAAATTAATGCGTTAAGCGGCCTATAGTCCTATAGCTTTGTGGACTCGTCAGATGACGTCCAGCAAAAAACACCTTGCCATTACGCAATTTAAAGATTTTTCTAGCTCAGCTTACATAATTCTTTTAACAAACAGCTAATGTGAACAATCGTATTTTAACCAAAATACTCCTAAATTTGTCAAACATACCTATAATTTATTAATTTAAACTGAATTGAATCTGAATAGTTTGCGAATTATATATAGGTATCATGCAAAAAAATGCAATTTCTAACCCTATAACACATCAAAACATATTACAGTAATGTATCGCACAACTCACAAAAGTTTCATAATAATCGGATGAATCGGTCAGGAATGCATAAAAATGCATTATCTTACCCTCTGATTTTCTTTGAACAAATCTAAACAGGAACACTCTCGAAATAATACCAAAGATTTCCTGAAAGTTTGAGCGGTTTCGGAGTCTATAACACATTAACAAACAAACAAACATCCATTTTTATATATAGGTTAGGTTAGGTTAGGTTTATATGGCTGTCAGGAAGACTACTTACACACTTAGACCACAGATAGGTCCGTTGTGATACCACGAAATGAGCGAGGGAGCATTTCTTTAATTAAACCAGTTGGAGCTTCTTATGAAGCGATGTAAAGATAGAATATCAACGTTCGACATATCGCTAGGATTGTCGAAAAAGAAATTACCCAGGTGTAATTTACGTCTTTGGGAGAGAGCTGGGCATGAACAGAGAAGATGGGTGATAGTCTCCTCCTCCTCCTCCTCGTCCATGCAGCTTCTGCAAAAATCAATAGAGAATACGCCAAGTCTTATGGCGTGTCTTCCTATGAGGCAGTGTCCGGTTATGACACCATTTACGGAGCTAAGATGTAATCTGCTCATAGATAACAAACATTTAGTACGTTTCTGATCTAATTTTGGCCAGATTTGCTTTGTCGCTACGCAGGTAGTAGTGTTTGTCCATCTTATTTTTATATATAACAAGAAGATAAGTTTAAGACACAGTTCCGAACCGATATAAGCAACTCTATTCATCAATTGAATTACAAATATGAACTGAATAATAATATGTTAGTAGTTAGTGTGATGCATTAGGGAAACTGCAAAGCCGATGAACTCGCCAGAAATGGAACCCTATTGCCGATTTTACCTAACAAGGTGAATATTGGTATACCTATCGCTACAAGCAAACTCATGCTAAAACTAAATGCCATAGAGAAAGCAAATTTAAGATGGACAAACACTACTACCTGCGTAGCGACAAAGCAAATCTGGCCAAAATTAGATCAGAAACGTACTAAATGTCTGCTATCTATGAGCAGATTACATCTTAGCTCCGTGATTGGTGTCATAACCGGACACTGCCTCATAGGAAGACACGCCATAAGACTTGGCGTATTCTCTAATGATTTTTGCAGAAGCTGCATGGACGAGGAGGAGGAGGAGACTATCACCCATCTTCTCTGTTCATGCCCAGCTCTCTCCCAAAGACGTAAATTACACCTGGGTAATCTCTTTTTCGACGATCCAAGCGATATGTCGAACGTAGATATTCTATCTTTATACCGCTTCATAAGAAGCTCCAACTGGTTTAATTAAAGAAATACTCCCTCGCTCATTCGTGGTATCACAACGGACCTATCTGTGGTCTAAGTGTGTCAGTAGTCTTCCTGACAGCCACATAAACCTAACCTAACCTAGTGTGATGCATGTATGTATTCTAGCCCAGTTGTCAAAAATATAGCATTGAGTTTGACTTTTGCATGTTTTCTTGTATTGTCTCAGTATGTACTTGAAGTTTGTTGTATGGCACGAGTGCCACCACGGTGGGGAGAGTAGACACCTGCGGGTATAATGATCAAAAACCAAAACAAACGAAATCCAATTTGACAGTTCCTATGAATAAAATTTTTTATAAGGGTCACTAAAACTGCATTTTAAATACAGCACGGGCCCTGGGACCAGTTGCCATAAGGATCAAAAATTGAGAATTGAAGAAGGTAGTAATTCACTGGAAAAACGTAGATCACTGGAAAAACGTTTACAGAATTATCCTTCGAATGAAAAAATAAGCAAATAAATAGGTTATTTTGTAGATCCTCTTATAATCATGTTTAAACATTTCTGCATCACTAGGTAGTCAGATGAAATCCTGAAGGAGTGTATCAAGTTGACAAAAGCGCCATAATAAACTAAGAAAAAGGAATTTCCGAAGGCACAAAACTAATTTGGATGCTATTTTCACTCCTCTGACTAAATAGTTTGTTTGAGGAGCACAACATTCGTTGAGGAGAATGGAGGATATTTTCTTGACAAGGTCACCTGGCACTAAAACGAATCAATTAGATTGATATTAACGGCCTATGCTAGTAACGTTGTTAACCACTTCGAGAATAACGTATTTGTTGGCATTGTCTTTGAAGGTTACCCATCAGAAGATGTTAACACAGGAAAAAAGCAGAGTAGTTACGTTGATAAGCAAGTTCCATATACCAAGACCTCCAGCTTCAGTGTGAGCTATCCACTTCCATAACGGTGCAACAAAGAAAAATTTTGTTTAACGTTAACAACATGCTTTTTGATATTTTCTGTAGATGCAGGAATATCAGCAGAAACAGCAGTAGAAGGCGCAGATGGTAACACAGTCACCACTACACTGGTAAAACGTAGAAAGTACGACGATTTATTTATCATTGAAAATGATGTCGACTTGGTCATTCCCATCAATAGTTTGGATTCCACCAGGAATATTGTGGGGGTACCTAGAAAGAAGGTCCTACTGAATTAATAAGTGCTGTTTTTGAACGCTTTCATCAGGTAACGCTTTCGAAAGAGAAAATTAAAATCTATTTTGCCTTTTACGCTAAACAATTATCTGATCGACGAAGCCTCCCAATGGATCTGTGCCACTATTGCAAAAACAGATGCACGGTGTCTCGTTGCATTTTTAAGAGCAAGGCGAAGTGCTGAAATGAAGACACAAGACTATTCATTGGAATTTTGGTCAAAATTCTTCTTAAGAGCATAATTTGAAATAGAAATTTAAAAATCTGATACATAGATACAAGTTGTGTTAATAGATCTCATTTCTCTTGAAAAGTAGGAATTACTCAATCAACAATAATAACATTTTAGGTGTTGCTTCTTGCTTATATATCATGGGTTGATTTCTTTCAATAACTTTAAAGCCAATTTGATATGGTCATTGATCGTTAGGTAATAAAATAAAGTGTAAAAATGTTTCGTTCACCGGTCATAATCGCTTAAAAAGTTATTAGTTCAGAGCTTTTACGGTTGAGCAGCACTTAAAGTACGGTGATTAAAAACTGGACTCAGGGACTTAGGTCCCCGGGAAAAAAGTCCCAAATTTATTTTTTGGGACCTATGTCACACATTCGATTTAGCTTACTATAAAAAAAATGTAAAAAGATCTACAAGTGTTTTAATTAAAATTAGGTATTCGCTCTTAATTTTTTGTGCGTTTATGAAAAAAGTTTGTCCTCTGCATGTGGCTTAGATTTGGGAACACCATGCTTTTTCCACGGACAACTATATGTGGCATGTTCTCGCGTGGGGAAAATAATTATTTTTGATGTTTAGATAGGTATCAGAAATTATAATTCAAAATATAGTCGTTATTTTAATAAATATTAATTCATTAACCTAAATAAAGCATACTTTTATTGCTTATAACGCTTTCGATTATAAGTACATCCTCACACACTTATAGTAGATAGTTATTTTTATTGAACTAAAAAAATGTTTCCTAGGAATAATATAAATGACGCTTATTTTAATTTAAAATTTCAAAAAATAATGTTTATTTTTTAATTAAAAGCTTTGCGAAGTCAGAAGCACTAAAATTCACAAAATTGTATGAACTTAATGTCCAAAAATAGTGGGAAGTTGCAGGGATGGCCCGGCCCGTCAAGTCGACTGTTTTCCAATTTTTTTTAGTTAGGAATAAATTTGAGTTTATAACGAAACATCTTAAACGTACATAGTGCAACCAGTAATCACAAATTAAAAGTTGTAAGTAACGAACTAGGTGATACGAAGTTCACCGGGTCAGCTAGTTTTTCTATATAAATTGTAAGTCAATCTTACTTGTTTTTCACTTTATAAAGTTTGTATGCGTAATGATTTGTTTTTTAATAAAGACCCCTGAAGAAGGCAACAAACCATGTCGAAACGTTATGTAGAGCAAATGATTTAACTCGTTTTATTTCATTGCAACACACATTTGACCAAAATAGTCGAAAGAGGACTGCTCCATCTTAACATATACATATTCCAAATTAGTCACGAATAAATACAGCATAAAGGCACCTAATTCCGCGTACAAGAAAAAGTTTTCTATTGCTCATACCTTATAGTCCGGGAGGTGACCGTAGAAAATTGAACACTAACCGATAGGTTTCTGGTTTAGTCCTAACAATTGCAAAACTGATGGTCGGACAAACTTTTTCAGGCACTTTTTTGTCAAAAATGACAATTTTCGGTGTTTTTTTGCGACGATTTTTCGTGATTCTTTTTTCAAAGCCATGGAATCACGCGTAGCCGTTTTATTATTAAAAAAACAGTTTGTAAATAAACTAAACTTCTTAAAAAGTTATTTTCCACAACTTGTAAGGGAAATGATTTCAACTGAAAAAAGTGAATCTATTTCTCACAACAGGGTACATTATTTCCCGTAAAGTTATCTTCCTGCACCTATGAGATAAAATTGTTGGTAAAATAAAGAGTCTCGTTACATTATGTCCACACGAAGAAAAAATCATTCTCTTTTTACCGATTTGCGGTACATGGATGGGTTTTTTATTCAACTTTTAACATTGAAACAAAAACATAGCATACTTCTAGGAGTATATTAAATGAAAATAATAAATTTGTGTTGGGACTCAAAAAAATTAAAGGCTCATAACATATACATTTTAGCATCAAATAAGTGTTATGTAGTCCAATGCCATTCTAAAATATATATTTTCATATTTTTTTTCGAGCGGATATAGTGTAGAGAAGAACTTCAAAAGAGACCGGAAATGGCCATTTTCTGACTAAACGTACCTAAACAAGCTTGTCCAACCATCAGTTTATTGGTTAGTTCCCATTTTATCGAAGGACGTTGAAAAAAGGCGCCTGCCCGAGGACTGGACATATACAGGGTATGTCTAGAAGTGGTAAGAACTATTTCGCGTAAGTACGCGAAATTAGTTGCGTTTAGACAGACTCATTTACACTAAGAAAGTGTAAATAATGGCCAAGATTTGATATCACTTTGTATCTTTCACCGAACTTTTATTACCTAAGTGTATTTTTATCCAATTCTTTGAAATGCAGTTTTTGCTTGCAAATAAATAAAAAAATGTTTTTGATAGGCGTGGCCTTATGCAACGAGGAGTTCCAAAAATGTACGTGTGAACAGTGCTTTGCAAGTACGAACATTTTAAGTACTTTTCACCTTTGACCAAATCAAACCTGAAGGTCACTTAAATCTGGTTTACGGATATGAACGGGCTGACGAGCTTGCCAGGAAAGGATCGGCCCTTCACAGCTCACTTGCCGAAGCAGTTAGTATTTCACTGGGAGCTCATTATCTATCCGAATTCATTCGTTGATAGAATGGTTTGACAAGTTGTTCCTCTTCAAGAAAGAAGTGGCCCACTACCTTTGAAAAATCTCGTACACTGGCCTATAGGACAGCATGCAGCAAGAGTGGGTAGCCGTGTAGGCGGGTTATGTCATATATGAAAACCAAGTTTTTCCCTAGAATTAGATGATCTCATGGGCAGACTATAGTCCTACCCTAAACATCAAGCATCTTGACTAGATGGGCAGTTAAGTTAGCGAAGCCACCCATAGCGGATCTTACAGACTTGGCATACAGCCTGGTGGGGAAAATGGGCGACTACTTTTTGTTAAGGTATCAGAGGACCTCTTGTTTTCATATGGAAGTTGGTAAATAATGGACTTACTCCCAGGGAAACGCATTTCTGTTAAACGGCATCGAAAACCATATCTTCCTCTAAAATCAGACGACCTCAGCTTACCGTTAGCCACCCAGCACCCTGGTCAGATAAGCACATATAGCGAAGCCAGCCATAGTGGAGCTAACTGCCGAGCATATAGACTGTTGGGGGTAACGGCCGGACCGTTACTCCTAGCTAGGGATCCGAGGATCTCTTTGTCTTCTTGTGACGGATGCCATCAAAGGAACGAACACCCAACAACACATCTTGAAAAACATCAACCGATATAAAAGGATAATATACACATCACCGGCGCACGAAGTGCTAATTGGGGTTTTCCAGCTCAGAAAAACCGCCATTTCTACCTACCTTCCTGTTCCTACCTATTTTGACCCAATCGAAGCATTTTGTAATGACGAACACATTAATCACCGCGCAATCGTATAGTGTGAATGAATCAGAGCGAGAACTGTGACATCTTCTGCGCGTTTACACACGGTTCACAACAAAGTGAAAAAGCTTGATCATTTTAGAAGTTAAAAGATCCGTAGAACCCTGCACGTCAACAATATTTATGATTTTGATTTGAATGACCTTTGTTGTAAATTAAAAACATAGATATAGCCGTGAATAAAATACTATACGCTTAACTCAACTGGTGTTATAATTAAATATAGGGGGACAATGAGATCCCTGTCAAAAGACCATACGACATTTTTAGAACCATATATTGCCGCGAGGCTGGCTGAAAATTTCTAAGTTGATCGCGGTGAACTGCACAACTGATCTTTAAATAAATTGGACAATCATAAAATGGTCGGAAAAAAAGTAACATAGGAATAAGCTATCTTTGCTGGTGTCATCGATTTCCTATGTAGGACTGGGTGATGTTACTCAATTTGGTCGGAGCTTGAGATGTCATTCCGTACTGTACAAGACCCACACTTGCACATTTAGTGGACAGAGATCAAAGTCCGTCATCCCTTTGAATTACCTTGATGAAAGTTATGTCTGCAGCTGAATTGCCATCGATCAATTCGTAAGCTTTGTTTTTCAAAGAAGTTTACAATAATCTTGTTCCACAAACTTTGTCCAGCATATATCCATGTGATATTCAACACTTAACCCTTATAAAACGTGACCTTTTCACAAAATACAAATTCCATAATCTACTATCAATTCGAATTAAAACGCAAATCGTTAATAATAATATGTCCGCATTTTATGATATCCTTTTTCATAATCTATTTCTAAGAACTTTTTTCTCACCCTTTTTATCAGAAAGGAGTTTATTGAATCAATATCTTCTACTTAAGTGCAATGTAATTTCAAGAACAACTACAAAAAACGAATCATTTGAAATTGAAACAGAAAAGAAAAAAAAAACTACACAAGGAACTTTATCTTTCCACATTCTCGACTGATGGCATGAAGACTAATTTAAAGGCTCCCTCATCGTCGACTTGGTCGTCTTCATCATAAAGTCCCGCCTATTCTATCTGCCTGCAAATTTAGAAAAAGGGTGGCCAAATAGCAATTTTACCACATCACTTAGGAAAAAACAAATGTGGGGAAGAATGGAAAAAGTTTCTTCATTTTTTTGTTGACCAACAATATTGACTCCTTCAATCTGACATACACTTTTCGAAAAATAGTGTTTTTCGTTGGGCGCCATTTCACCCCAACATCGAACCCTTAAGTGCAAACAAAAATCACCGCTTGGGGGTAACGAGAATTGATGTCAGAATTTAGGGGTTTGTAGAATGCAATAAAATAATCGGTCGAATTGTTCCGCTGTTTGTTTGTTTTCGTTGTTTTTTTTTTCTCGTATTATTACACACAAAATAAGAAGGATTATTGTTATTTACTCTGATCTACCCCTAAGGCTTAAATAGAAGGGAAAGACCAAAAGAGTATTGAAATGTTTCTTCTCCCTTTTATAATATTTAACTTTGCACTGCAAACTTAAATGTTATATATAGTAATGGTGGATGTAAGTTTTTGGCTCTTAACGCTATTTCCTGGTCGATTACATGATGATGTTGCCCACAGCAATTTCCGAATGCATTTGACCGTTGTTAAAACAGTAGAGCAAGAACTTTGAACCATCAGGACTACAGGAGTAATGCGGCTCTTAAGATTGTTCGTTGAGAGAAGTGCTTATTGTTTTAAGTAGTTGGTATGAAATACTCCTGGCGATGGCGAAGCAAAAGGGTAATTTAAGACTTTAGAAATGTTGCTTCCGTATACGGTTAAGGATTTTTACTGGTTAAAAATATTTTCTTCATGGACAAATATTGATGCATTGGGGTTTTGAGTTTTGTTTATTTTATCAATATTGGACTTAATGGAAGTAATTGTATACATTAGGAAACATGATTAAAAACAAAGAAAATAGTAAAACAAAACAACTGGAGCAATTCGTTCATATAGGGTACTATCATACTTATTATTTGTAATATACTAGAACCTTATACAATTGAAGCGTTCAGATGAAGAAGGGGTTAAGTGACATTAGTGAAGTTTTGAGATATAAGAGTTCAAAGTTTCTTGATTAGAACTTTTTTTGGGCTTACAACTGAAACTTTCTAATAAGGAAGAAAAATAAAACACATACCAATCTTTTAAAATATAAGGACTTCATTTAATAAAAATAGCTTTAAGATACATTTTTTTGATAACATTGCTCAAAATTTTAATTATTTAATTATTAAAACTTGAAACACTAGTACAATTTAATCTTCAAGGTTTTTAAGTACATAGAAACTGATTATGATCTTGAAGTTGAGTTCGTTTGAGAGAAATTTTGGAAAACTTTAAATCGAGCGCATACCTTTTACCAGCTACTGCCGTAGTTGTAGAAATCCCCTGGAGAAGGAAACTATTGAGCAATTCCTCTGCCACTATCCGGCCCTGGCTAGATCTCGCCTCTAGGCATTTGGTAGACTGTTTCTCGACAACCTAAACGTGCTGTCGAACAAAAGGATAAATGATTTTACCGCTTTTCTCAACAGCACCAGTTGGCTTTAACAAACCAAGCAATATCTCGATTTCATCTTTCACTATTCTTTTTTGCTATTCGGACTAGCACTTACTCTATCTTTGGCAATAGCATCAGAGCACTGATTTAAACCTGCGGTAGGTATTCCTTGCCTTTGAACGATCCTAGCCTCATATAGATCTAATGTAAAGTTATTTGGCCGGCTCTTAGTTCCAATGGAACCACCCAGCACACAGTGTGAGCTAAGTTCTTCCCTTGGGACTGCGGGCACAGACCAAAAACTGATCCCCTTAGCTTTTCAAAGCACTCACTTACTCTCCATTTCAACTTTCACCTTTTAAGTTTCTGGAACTTACCTTTAGGAATAGCTTTTCGGACTAGCACTTACTCTATCTTGCGGCGAAATCATCAAAACACGGATTTACACCTGGCAGGTGTACCGCCTTTGAACGGGCCTAGCCTCATATAGATCTGGTGTAAAGTTAATTGGTCGTCTCTCAGTCCAAATGGAACCACCCAGCACACAGTGTGAGCTAGGTTCTTCCCTTGTGACTGCGGGCACAGACCAAAAACTAGTCCCCTCAGCTTAACAGTCACTACCACTATATTACAAAAAATTAGGTCAAACGAGTTATGGTATCAAAACGGCGCTTTTCCGCGCTAGCTAATTGGGTTTCTTCGGAACAGTTGTTCTGCGAAACCGCCATCTTACCTACCTTAAATCGAAAATGGGTATAAACAAATAACTTTTTGAGCGGGTCACTGTGATGGACAATTCATTTCACTATGGTGCACTATGAATTGGCCATCACCGTGAACTGGCCCCCATGCCATTCTCTTAGATTATTAAGTTGGAAATTATTCTATATTCTTTTTTGAATCATTAAATTCACAGAAAAAAGAAAATAAAAAGATTTCGGTTCCGATTGTATTGATAGCATTCAAACATGGTCAAGTGTTAGAAAAGGTATTAATTTTGATTAAATTTTGTATTAGTTTCTCAAAGTTTCATAAATCTATTTGAGATGTAAGAAAATAAAAAAAATATAATCTATTTTGAGATTTAAATTTACATGAATGCAAATTTTGTAAAACTCGAAGTATATAAGCTGTGTTACAAAAAATAGACCACAGTGGTTCCACAGTGAATTGTGATCCACAGTGAATTGTGCACAGTGGATTGTCCATACAGTGAATTGTGCACAGTGAATAAGCCTACTCAGTTGGATGAAAAGACTGAAAACCGATTTTAGTAAACAGGTATTTCAGAGAAGTTAGTTAAGTTTTCTTAAACTGTTTGGCAGTGCAAAATCGTAAAGTCACCTCTGAGGTGCCCGCAGGATAGCCGGAAAGTGATTTAATAATGAACGTTGGATCAAATCCAAAGCTCTGTCACCTTCCTAATAAAATTAGCTAAAAACATTACTCTGATTGAACTGACTCAACATCAAATCTAAGAGCGTCTGACAGAAATTGTAACGCAGATTGATCAGCTTCTGATACCAGAGAGACATGTGGCAAAAGTGGCGTAACCCACATTTTCTTTCAATTATATTATTTTTTCTCATAACAACGAAAAGTTAACGATTAATCGATGCAAGAGTAGTGCAATTTATTTTAGCTCATGAATAAATCAGAAAATGGTAAAATAATGTTTCCGCCCTGGAATATTTCTATTTGGACGCGTGCATTTCTTTAAACACGATTATCTCCGTTGTTGCGCTCACAGCCTCATACATACATGAAACTTTGAATAGTTTCCCATTAGGTGGCACTCCAGTAAAATTGGTAAATCTACTCTCAATTGAGATCGGTCTTATAGTTTCTAGTGAAGAACAGATTTTGCTTTACAATCTTGATAAATATATAAAATGAAATGCATCGCAAAAGTTATATAACTTCAATGAGAGCCTGATAGACTTTAATTTAAATAAAAATAATTTAAAAACTCCCTTTAGAACCAGCACTAATTGTTTCTGTGTTGTAATGTATTTATGTTGTATTTATGTGCAAGTGTTTTTGTTTTTGTACCTTTGTGCTTACTAACAACTAACATAACACCTGCACTAAGTGATGAGCCAGTGGGACACATTACATGTGTTGGCAAATCTTGCTTTCATATGTTGACGCTTGCTTTAAGATCCATTTGAAAATAGATCTGATAGTGTAAAAAAAAAAACGAACTGCCACTGGACAAAGTTAAGAGAATAAAATGCTAATCTATAAACATGTCGTCGCCTGAAAAGCAAACCGACATATATGTATGTCAAAATTTATAAATTTTATGAAACGCTGTTTAAAGTTTTTCATCTCAATGAATACCAAAAAGTTGTTAAGTAAAAAAGTATTATATTTTTTTCTTCTTTCAATTGGCATAGCAAAGTTTCAACCAAAAACGTTTTAAAAAACAAATGTTTGACTTATG
The DNA here is from genome assembly GCA_951217065.1 of Baccha elongata. Lineage (NCBI taxonomy): Eukaryota > Metazoa > Arthropoda > Insecta > Diptera > Syrphidae > Baccha > Baccha elongata. Next base: position 61,326,899 of record OX578272.1, on the reverse strand, counting down.
TCATTTTGCATCAAAATAGCTATGTACTTATTTAAAAAAAATTAAATGTTTGAAAAAGTGTCGTTTAGTTTTGAAATACAATCAGCAATTTTAATCGTCAAAAAATATATTTTTTTATTAATAACTTAAAATAAGTTTAAGGAATTAAAAGGCAATCTTTAAAAAAAAACTCGTATGTATAATATAATAATACCTAAGTTATTGGTAGAGTGACTCTTCTTAAAGTAATCAAACTAATTTTGCAGTTTATACATTTAGTTTCGTTTCAAGGTAAAATGACTTAATGCAATTTGAAACATTTTACCACAAAAATTTTAAACTAAAATTTGGCAGTAAAACGACACAAAACGAAAAGTGTCACTTTTCATATTTTTTTCAAGGCAAAGTGTTACAAATGAAACAAAAAATACTTATCGGTTTGTTTCGGCGCAGCCTGAAATTTTTCTTTTGTGACTTTTTTCTGGCAAAAAGAACAAGGATGTTTCCTTAAATGCAAAACGACACTAACGCCCTCACACGCTATCAGTTTAAGAGTTATAGTTATGACGATGACGGTTTAATAGAAAATGTTAAGTCTATTTTGCGATTCATTCTGTATACTTAACTCAAAATAGCCAAATTTTGACAAATGTCAGTTTGCTTTTCAAGCGACGATGTTATCACGGTTTGCACCCAGCTGACAAAATTGGAGGATCATTAATAATTACACAAAAGTTCTTACGACACCATAAAGAAACCGAATCATCAAATGAAAATATTCAAGTGAAATCAATCAGTATAGCTAGGCATAAAAAGAAGAATTTTAAAATAGAAGTAAAATACTGCACATCAGCGAGGTGATTTCCAACCGAAGAAAAAGAAGCAAAACTCCTTAACCTCGCTTGGACATAACTCTATTTGTTAATGGTGGGCATCAATGGTAAAGGGTTTTCCAATAAGAGGTGTTATTTTGATATTCAAAGAAAAATGGCATTTTTTGAGATAAATGATCGGATGTTTATTTCATTATAAAGAGGAAGGTATGCCGTTAATAATGGAATACAACATCAGTCAAATGGCCGCCACGACCACGCTTACAGGACCATATCCTTTTCATGAAATTTTCCATAACCAAATCGCAAAGTGGCTGCCCTATGTCCTCGATAGCCTCACGAATTCCATCTTTGAGGTCTTGAATCGACGCTGGGCTGTTGGCGTAGACCTTATCTTTCATGTGGCCCCAAAGGAAGAAGTCGCAAGGTGTTAAATCACAAGATCTCGGTGGCCAATTGTGATCACCTCTTCGAGAGATAACACGGTCCGGAAACTTTTCCCGTAAAAGATCGATGGTTTCATTGCTTGTGTGGCACGTAGTGCTGTCTTTTAATAATTTCAATGCGTTGTTGAAGCGTGTATCGTTCCATTTATTAATGGCGTAGTTTCTACTTGTCAAATGTCAAAAAATGACAGCTTCAAAAGTGACAGCTACTGATATAGCGGGCTATTCAAAATAACACCTCTTATTGGAAAACTTTTTATAACAAACCCAAAATAGGGATCTTAACTCATAACTTCAAAGGCAAATGACTTTACGAAACAGGTCAGAAGCAGGAGACAAGGAGAGGAGGCGAAGCAATCAAACAGCGACAATCTGGAAAAAATAATTGAGAAAAATTTTATATTTTTCATGAAAAACCAACAACAGAGCTAGGAATGAAGAGTATGATATGCAAAATACCTATATATGAAATTCTTTGAAATGTACTTCAAATGTCCCTCTTATAACATATTAAATGAAAAAGCACGCTTTCAAAGAAGACGTTTTATAAAAGAAGCGACGAAGAAGTGTGCCCAACTTTAGGCAGAGAATACGGTGAGCATGTAACTATATATTAACAAGAGGGAGGGTTGTTGCACTTTTTCACGGGGTAAGGGGAGGATATCAATTATTTATTTAATATTATTATTATTATTAAATACAACAATAATAATAATGATTTTTCACCAAATAAACAAAATTCTTAATATAAAACGCGTCGACGTAACCGAAGAAAATTATCAACTAACTTGACAAATGAGCCAAATCAAAATATAACGAAGAAAAGGTACGTATACACGAAAGAAAACTCGAAAAGTGCAACAAGCAGCATATATGAATTTATATCAATTTAACAGATGATAAAAACAATTGTTATATAAACCAAATTAATGGATATAAACGCAGGGACGTTCTTAAAAAGGGGTTTGGGTGCCAGAAACTTTTTGTATGATATGGTATTAAATTTCAAACTAGGTATGAAGTATTTAGAATAATTTGACCAAGCAAAACAACCGAACAAAATAAGAACACAAGTTTTATATTCTCAAATTGAGATTTTAAAATATTTGTTTTAAGAAAACTTGGATAACCAGGATAAAAACCTTTAATTTTATCAAATAGTACGAAGAAGTACCAAACAGTAAATCTTCGTTTTTGTAGTTTGAATTATTTAACCGTAAAACCAAAGAATGGAACGTTACCGACAATTAATGCCCAGTTTTTGGAGCTACATTATATTTGTTTGAGATTTAAATACTCTATACAGTTTTAATACCTTGTGATAAGAAATAATTGTTATTCTTATCTCTCATTTTTGTTTCATTATAAATAAGTTTTCAATTTTATTCATTCGATTTTCTAGTTTCAATAAGAGCAGTTTGTTTTTTAAATCATTTATTTTATAATTTTTGTTCAATAAATTTAATTTCTAAATGTTCTAGAACAAGACTGCCTAACCATTTTAATACTTGGGCCAAATTGACGGTTAAAAATCAATAACGGCCCCCTTTATTTTATGAAAGGAAATTTTTTTTTATTTGAATTTCATTCATCAAAAGCAGTAAAATAAATAGCATCTCTGCCAAAAAAGAAACGAAAATTTACATACATATATGTACTTTTTACGTAATAAAAGCTTATTAAAAACTTAAATTCAAGTAATTGGTGTATCAATGTGATTTCTGACATTGTTTTTGTTTTAATAATTTATCTGCATATGTACATTATATCAGGTGCCAGATTAGATACTGACAGTAAAAACAAACCAGATGTGTATGTAGGTTATACTAAATACATGTTTTGCTGGTTAAGAAATGTGCGGTACTTATTAGCTACTTAGTTAAGAAATGTGCGGTACTTATATTATAAAATTCAGATATGAAAAAACCTTTTTCACAAACATACATACATCGGGTCGATCCAAAACAAATTGCAAGGCCATCATATCAGTTATTGCAGGAAACTCTTCTGTTGGCCCCAGTTTCTAGAAATCTCCAAATTCTTCTGAAAAAGCTTATGGTTTTGAAGCATTTTTTTCTGAATATTTTGTTTTAGTGGAGAATGATTTTTAAGGGTATTGAGTTACAAATGAATAGCTATTAACACTACAGGATAACTGATTATTTCAGTAAAACTGATTGTGAATGGATTAACGACAATTTGTAAATTTTGCTTTGTATTTTGAAAGTCCTGGCACTTTTACCACGAAACGAAAAGTATTGTACAAAAGACATATTTAACACTTTTTTTTAACACTTTTTTCAACGAAGTTCATTGAAGCAATTGGTATTTAAGAAATCATTGCTAAATAGTTATAAAAAATTGGGTTTGATATTAAAAATTGTTAACTGGTATATAAATTTATTTTTTTAACACAACCGCCTACGTTCGTATTTAAAGAAAATACTAAATCAAAAATTTTAAGTTAAAGTTAAACTTTCGTTTTTTATTTTAATTATAAAATAGTATATCATTATGTTCTACGAATCGTAAGTTAGTGGTTGAAAATATAATTATTTTTTTCCAGAATAATTAACTATATAGTTTAAAAAAATATAAATTATAATTGTGTTTTTAAATCAGTTTTTTTAGACCAAAATGTATATAGGGTGATTGGTTTAAGGTGCACCAAAAAGCTTGAACGTGTAGGTGGAGTTAAGACAAGAAAAAAATCAATCGTATGGGAGGGGGGTCTATTTTCCTCCGTTTAAGAGGGAGGGGCAATTTTCTAAAAAAATGACTTAAATCAGAAAAAAAATTATTTAAAAACAACGGTGAATGATACAAAGCCTTGTTATATCTTTTTAAAAAGCCAGAAAACTATTCTTTTATTTTATTTTTAAATTTAGTTGTTTAAGTGAACAGTTTTAAAAAAATTAATTTTCAAACTCAAAATTTTGAAAAAAAAATTAAAAAAAAAAAATTTAATTTAATTTTTTTCTCAGAATTTTATGTATTTAACTATTATTTTTATTTTCAAAATGCAATGCTCTTATTAATTTTTAGTCAAAAACAGAAAACCGTATGCCAAAATGTATCTTAGTTTTTGAGAAATTAAGAAAATACTAAAAGCACTTTTTCAAAAAAAGGTGAAATCTGGTTAATTTGGTTAAAAACAATTAATTGGATTAACCAGATTTCACCTTTTTTTGAAAAAGTGCTTTTAGTATTTTCTTAATTTCTCAAAAACCGGTTTCTTGTTATTGACTAAAAATTAATAAGAGCATTGAATTTTTAAAATAAAAATAGTAGTTAATTACATAAAATTTTGAAAAAAATTATATTAAATTTTTTTTTCAAAATTTTGAGTTTGAAAATTAATTATTTTAAAACTGTTGAAATAAACAACTTAATTTAAAAATAAAATAAAATAGTAGTTTTCTGGCTTTCCATAAAAATATAACAAGGCTTTGTATCATTCACCGTTGTTTTTCAATAATTTTTTTTCTGATTTAAGTCAAATTTGTATAAAATTGCCCCTCCCGCCTAAACGGGGGGAAATAGATCCCCTCTCCCATACGATTTTTTTCTTGTCTTAATTCCACCTACACGTTCAAGCTTTTTGGTGCACCTTGTATATGTCCAATATTTTATGCTTGGAACAATACTGAGACTTGAGGATACGCTTTATTATATTTTATATACCCAGAATAATTTTCCTATTTCCACCAAAAAGAATTCCTTTTTTTTTATCGCGGATTGTGACGAGACCACTTTCTTTTGCCACTACACTTAAGTTTTTGTATTCGATTGAATTAAACAAAAACGGAAATTGTTTAAATTTAGCAATTCTATAGGGAAATTTGTGATGATGGTACAGAAATAATTGTTACTCTTTTTAAGTCTGGATGGTTCACAATTGTTTTTTTTATTTTTGTGCGGCGCATTAAAATTACAGCAAAAATAAAACGGTTGAGTCATACACGGTGGGGTGTGTTTTTGAACGCGAAATTAATTTCGTATTTAATTTTGTTATTTTTTATATTTCTCCCGGGCCATTGAGCATTTGTTCGCGGGCCATATTTTGGCCCACGGGCCTGGGGTTGTGCAGCCTTGTTCTAGAACTACATCTTTTTTCTTCAACAATATCTTCCCAGTATTTCAGATAAAAATTGTACTTCCAAACTTAAAAATTGTACTTCCATTTTAAGATGAAATTGATTCAGACTTTTTCATTAACGAGGTTTCTTTGTGAGAACGCAAATATAGACACATCGACGTCACTTCACCCTAAATTTCATTTAAAGTGCTACTTGGGTATTTTGTTACTGCAATTGATTTTTTACAGCAAAATGTGCATAGTTTTCTCTAATAACTGAGAGTTCAATTGATCATGTTTTGAAAGATTAAATCTTTTTACCATCTTTTTCACCATTAAAAAACTGTTGCCTTAAATTATCAAAACATACCAACAAATCAATAGCCATATTTTTGTAAAATATTTTCTGCATCGACTTCCTCTCATGACAAAAATATTTTCACCTTTTATATTTCCAAAATTCATCATCACATTCCACTCATAATTTTGCAACAGTAAGAAGAAAAACAAATTAGAAGTATTGGTGTGAATTTCCTTACCTATATAATTCAACTTCAAACCAAACAAAACCCCAATCGGCCAAAACCCTGTTCTTTATGATGAAATAATATTTTTATGATCCGATTAGAAAATCCAATAAGCTTGAAGCTCTTGGCAACAAAATATTTTATGATAAAATCCATCCAAGTGGAGAGTGTTAGCCCCAAGAGAAGCCTCCTGATAGATATTAAATGTTAATATACGACTTACTGGATATTTATGTCGGGTATTATATGCATTTAAGGTATTTGGTCCTTTTTGTTTTACAATGTAATCAAAAAAAAAAAAAAAATCATATTGTTTTTAGTCATAAAGTTTCTGTTCAATGTGTTGATTGATTGGGTAAGATGGTTAAACAAAAAAATTATAATAAATAATTTGGATAAACCACAAAACTTCATTAAAAAATTTGGTTTCATGAGTACATTTCTGGTGTAAACACGAAGTAACTACAACGGTAAAATATGATGTTTTTATAAATTTTAATTACGTGCATAAATCAGCATCCATGGGCAAAACTTCGTTAATTTTTGCACTGCACGCACAGTATGACGGCAACCGTTAAAGTCCACCATTTAAATTTACATCAATAAAACGCTTGCTTCGAGATAACCCAATTATAACATATTTCAGGGTAATTTATTTCTGTCACGATATTAACGCGTTTACACAACAAAACATATTATTGATGCTTAATTCATTTAAAAAGAAGCTTAACTACTTTTTTATTACCATATACATACTATACAGAATGACCTGCACATTTATACAGGGTGATAACTAGCATTAAATGAGAATATTTTAACAAGCTTGAGCTGCAAGGTCCTTTATTAGTATACAGAAAATCGAGACAAAAAACTACTCAAACTGTGCATTTGGTACTCTTAGTTGGACTTTTGTATATGTTGTAGAGTGGTGTCTCTAAGTATAAATAATTTTTTTCGGAATATACATCCACGCTTATCTACTAACGCCCACCATTTTGAAAAGAGTTTTAACCTAATTATCTCGAAAACCGTTAGTCTGTCAAAAACATGTTGGGAAAAACATGTTGAAAATAAAAATTTTCATCTTTTTTACTCACAATTTGATATAATAACTAACTGACCCGCCAGACGTTGTTCTGTCTCTTCCTTTTTTTTTATTATATATACAGTCAGTGTCTTGATTAAGGTTTTTGAATACTTTTCGAAAGCAATTAGGTCTAATCAAAGGAATGCGCAGATTTTCCTGAATATTTCCCTTTAAGAACTGTTGCTTCTACGATATAAAATTCAGCATCAAGTTTTTTCACAATAAGTCTGGTGCCATTGCACACTCGTGTTTGATTCCAATTTCGAAGCATTATGATGACGAAATTGGTTTTTATTTTCAAATTATGCTATTTAAATCTGGGTATGTCAGGAGTTCAAAAACTCAGTCGGATAATTCACGAGATCATCTCGATCAATGATTTAATCAACTGATTTGTATGACACTAAGACTCGTTTGTTGAAACAATACTTAAATTTATGTTCTACTTAAATACTTAAGTGACAGTTCATGCAAACAAAAAAAGCACTATTTAAGGATTTATGTAGAACATATACATTCTTAAGTATCGTTTCAGAAAACGGGCCTAAATCTAGAACAATTTGCGATTGAATAATACGATTCAGTGCATCGACATCGATATTCTTTGCAGAAAGTATTACGTGATTACGATGATTTTTATGTGCTTCTGTGAATCCACAAATTTACAAAATTCATTCCGAAAAATTATTAATCCTGTAGTGACACTTTTCCATTTCCAATTTCTAAAAATTGCTTTGAAGTTGAGCTCTCATATTCGTGGTCAATGACAGTATTCCACAACGATGATGCCTTTAGGCAAGCATTGAGCTCATCTGCAGGAGTCTAACGGGGACTCAGTGGCAAAGTTTGTCTGAAGTCTCCTGCAGTGAGATGTTTAGAGCTTCAATTGATTTCGTGATTTGACATTGTCGACTCGTCCCAAATAATCAGTTTGCAATCAATCTTCCTATTGCACTGTTGCGTAATGTTGCACGTAGAAGTTTTAAATTTAGTTGCAGTTTCAGTGCGAAATGTGCAGTTCGTCCTCCGTCTAATAGTGTCGCTGTTCTACCGAATGATGCAGAAGATAGTGCAACGTTGCGTCGCGATAGAATCGTGTCCAAAATCAGCGAAATATACAAATATCTTTCGTTCGTAAGTTTGTAAATGATTTTGAGCCATTTTCGGTAACCCGCCAGACGTTGTTCTGTCTCTTCCTATTTTTATTGCACATAATTTATATTTTTTCACGTACACATAATAAACGGTAGGTTTGCTTAGATGTGAACATGCAACATTCGATTGTCCTTGCTAATTATCAATAAGGCTTTTTAACATATTAACGTATAGCTGGCTCCTTCACACCACAAGAATTGATATAGGTAAAATTTGGTTTTTCTATACCAACATTTTGCTCAGATTTGTAGTGTATGACAGATTCGTGAAAAGTTTATAATTATAAAGTTTTAACTTGTAAGGTTATAAAGTAAAGGTTTTTAACTGTAATACAATTTATTTAAATTTAATGTTTTTTGTATTAATTAAAAACATTAAAAAAGTAAACATTAAACGAAGCTGAAGAAGATGAAATTGAAAATATATCTCAAATATTTCTGAGGGTTTAAAAGAAAAATAAGGAAATAAAAAAAAAGAAGGTCTAACTAACACTTTGCAGTCCCTTTTCCCCTTGTAACACAGTGTCCTCAAGGTCCAAAACCTGAGAAAATGTTAATTAACCATACATATTATTGACCTCCGACCTTTCTCCACCAAACCCCAATATTTCCTATGCGCTTAGAAATGAATTAAATTCGTATGTCTGGATTTTTCAATTATTATTATTTGTAGTTTGAGTAGACCACTAAAAATATTTTCGTAAAATAGTGCTTACAGTTATAACAGGTAACACCCTATAAATATTTTATATACCTAATATAATACATTTAAAAGCTACAACCAACACTAGCGCACATTCACTTAATCATATATTGTTTTTATCAAAAATGGCTTATCTGCTCGTCCATTGATTTCTGTATTGTGAGCTACTGGATCCTCACCAATCTCAAATCCTCAAACTCCAACTATAAACCCTTTATAAACCTTTGCGCTATGCCGCTCCACCTTTCCTACAAAAAACAAAAACAACTTAATAAAATCGCTTATTATAATTTAATTCGTGTAACTCCATGTGGATGATGTTGAGAGAGGACTTGAAAACTTTATTGGGTAAAAGTCGAATTAATTTGATTCAAAAGTCCTGCTCTACTTTCATGGTTTCTTTTTTTGTTTTATTAAATTATTATTTTTTGGTTACTGCTTGTTCTTTTCAGCAAATCGATCTCTCATTTCAGACAATAATACACATTGACAATTGAAATAAATGGCACCACTGGGTCGCACAAACTTGCTCTTGTCGCAAGTTACCTGAGGGTTTGAATTAACCCTAAAATCGAATAAAATTTTATAAAACGTTCCAAATCCATAAAGATTCAAACCAAAATCGAAGTATGCAAAAAAATTTCTTTATTAAATATGAGTTTACGCAAAAAAAAATTAAAATCGTTATAGTGCATGTAAAAACCGATTTTTATTGAATAATTTTTTAAAATCACTTAAATTGTAATTTATAGTTTTAAAAATGGTTGCCATGGAAAATCGTTTTGGGGTGTGAAGATTAAAAATTTGCGCGAACTATATAAATACATAAATTTTAGAATTTCATGCGAGTTCATTTATGCAATAAAAAATGATTTATATAAATGACAACTTGACAACAAAACTATTACATGAAGTTTTATCAAAATTGATCGTATTTTTTTCGAGAAAAATAGAATTATCGGTTAAAATGTAAAATGCACGACTGGATCGCACGAACTTGCTAATGTAGCAAACTATGAGACTAAAAAAATTTAAATTCAATAAATTCTGAAGAAAGTTCGAAAAATATCAAAAAATAGCCTTAACGTGAGATCAAGTTGTATGTATATTATAGACTACTGCAAATATAAAATACACCAAGTTTTATCAAAATCATTAGAGCCATTGAGAAAATTTGGGAAAACTAAAACCCTTATGTGGCAGGTACTCTTTACAGCCAGGATAAGACAAAAATTCGATTTTTTTCTACAAAGAATCACTAGAAATTGCTGTATACGAAATTTGAACTAAAACCGTCGAACCGTTTAGGCTGTAAGTGGGTGATACGCACATCCGCACAGACATACCAAAGACGGCATGACAAAACCTACTTCTTAAGACTTCTCTAGTATCATAATATCAGGTTTGCTTATAACCTTGATATTTTGTTTCTACACGAAACCAATAGCTATTTGTCCCATTGAGCAAATAAAAATCTTAAAATTAACTTTTTACAAGTTTTTTACAGCATTTATTTATCAAGTTTAGAAGTGCTTTTAATAAGAGATCTAAAGATACATTGAGAAAAATATATTAGTAAACTAACCACTTCAAAGGGATTTAAAAATCAAACAAAAAAATTATGCAAAAAATTATTTTTGTTGCAAAAAGATTTTTGATTTCCACTATTCTTCGTCATTATACAGTGCCCGAAATAAATATAAAGAATTTGATGTGGAGATGTTACGCCTAAAATTATGTTATCATAATGATCACTAAACACAAAGATATACCTTTTCTTTGTAAAATAAAAATAATAGCAAGTAAAAAATATGGTACTGTTACTTAGAAACAAAGTGATTTGGCATTTGAACTGCATCTTTGCAATTAAAACGTACTAAATAAATAACAAATACTGTTTTAACTTTTTAAGACACGATGAACCTGAAAAACTAGCCATAATGGTAATATTTCTTTTTTCTTCTTTTTTTTTTTTGTTGTTTACTGAATTAAGTGAACTTTAGCCGTTTATTATTATCAGAGATCATCTTTTGATAATAAAACAACTTTGGACCAAAATGACATTTGTAAATTGGACAAAATGAAAATGTAAGAAAAACATAATTCGTATGTAGAAAACATAAAGTCATATCTGAACCAAAACTTACAATTTTCCTTTATCAGGATCCTTTTCAAAAGCATTTTTTTGTTATTTTAGTTCATTTGACATATAATTTCGACATGAAATAAATTAGGTTCGTTTAATGCATGACAATAAAAACAAGTCCTGCTCAGCGAACTACTCTAACCTACACTGAGTAAAAAAGAACATGATTTAACTGTTCAGTGAGACATTTTCTGCTCTAGATTTGCTTGATTTGCTGTTCATTTGTTTTTTTTTTTTTTATATTAGATCAGAGTAGATTAGGGTAGGATTTTCTGCACTTCCTTTTGAGGAATGCAGAAAGATATTGTATATATCATATAGGAATGTCAGAATCAGCTGTTATTGATTTTCGTCTGTGATATTTTTGCATCGTGTAAGATCATTTTAAGAAATTATTTTTCGAAATACTTAAAAATTGAGGGCCGGTTGTACAAACATTTGAACCGCAGTTCAGCCATTTTTGTCTTCCAAACTCGGCTACTACACTAAGATCTAGTTCTGGTTAAAGCAATTTCATGACTTAACAAGAGTTGAATCGCAGTTAACCTGCCAAAATTGGTGAGTTAAAAACTTGAACCAAGGCTTAACTTCGCTTGTACAACTGGCCATGACTCAAAAAATGAGTTGGGTTAAGAAGGAGCTAACCCTGGGTTTAATATTGTCCTAAAATCTTATTTCTGGCGTAAATCTGAGTTTAATCCTTAAACTGATAATCTCCAGCGAAAAAAGTGGCCCTTAAAACATTAATGATTGATTTTATACCAAGAGAATCTATAAAGTCACCTTTCGATAAATTAAACAACATGGATCATCAAACATTTGGGTTTTTTTTTTTAATTTCTATGATTTCGGCAATAGTGGTTCGAGTCGACAGAAAACAACCCTTTATCAAAATATCCCATATATAGTAAACTAGCAGAAAGTACCCGGCGTTGCCCGGGCACTCAGTGCACTCAGCCTAGAACGATGTCTATATTCCTAATCCTTGTTTTAATAAAAAACAAAAATACATTTGGACTCATATTTTATTTTATTTATTTATTTATATTTTATATTATATTTTATCTAAATTCAAAATTTCAAGGGAAGTACAATCATTGTCAAACTTCTCATCTTTCTCTTCAGGGAAGTCATCATCGAAATTTAACGAAGAGCAGTTCGAAATTTCCATTTTTTCTATTTCTGACATTTCTGCTACTTCTGCTTGTTTTTGTTGTTTTTGGACCCTTTTTTGTTGTTCGCTTCGTTGTTGTTGTTGACGTCTCTGTTGTTCTTGTGGTTTTTGGGTAACAGGAACTTTCAATGCGTCAGACGAAGCTGACCCCAAATCTGCTTTAAAAATAATAAAATAAAAACATCTTTAAGTACGTATTATAGTCTAAGAGTTGACAGCAAATTTTGGCAGGGATGGTATTATCAAAATTTATATACGTGTACGTGTAGATGTACGCGATGTTATATCTAATTCAACCGTCTGGGCGTTTGAAAAATGTAATTTTTCTGATTTGTTTTCATTTTTTTGGGGGCGCCTGGCAGTCCTTTAGCTGAAAGGAAATTTTCTGGAACTGAATTATTTGTTATATCATTGTGCAATCATCTATTGTTTCCATTTTATATCGAAATCGGAAAAATCATCTTTTTCAAACGCCCATTCCCGTTGAACGGTTGAATTCAATATATCATCACGTAAATTTACACGTATAGGAATATACATTTTGTTTAAACAATCACTACCAACATTTGCTCTTGTCATTTTGTCATCTCGGTCATTTATTGAAGAAGAATGTTTTTTTTTAAATGATGAAAACTTTCAACCAACCTGCCACAGCCATTCCTTTCTTAATTTGTAATTTGTCAAATCCAACCATCGTTTTACGTCAAACGTCAAATTCATGTTTTGGCGCTGCAGTAATCAGGTTTGTAATAAAGAGCAAAGATAACTTAGTTCTTATTTTGACTACTTGTTGCGCATTTCAACTTTATCATATACGTGTAGCGCAGCAGTAGTCAAGTTTGTACTTATCCAACATGATCGCTTAAAAACAGAAAATATTAAGAATTTATGACCGAATTTCGCATCTCCTCGATTCGATACTTATGGTGACTACGTAGTTGTGCTTTTTCACTTCATCATATACGTGTAGCGCAGTAGTAGTCAAGTTTGTACTAAAGATCAACGATAACGTATTACTAATTTTGACTACTCGCTGCGCATATCAACTTTACCAATCCTCAATAAGTTTAACAATGGTAGGTATGACAGTTGGGCGAAATGCCCGTGAAATATTTTGTGAGCTCTCTTTAATATTCACTGATGATAGTTGTTAGAAAAAATTGGAAACGTGAAACGTTGAAATGGTAAGAAAAATTACTTTAATTATTCGCCGGGCAAAAGAACAGTTAAAAGTAATTTTTACAGTAAATTTTAGAATAGAATAGTTTGTTGTTATATGTGTTTTACCACAGTAACAATATAACAAATAAACTAACAAAACTACTCTTTTATATAGGAGTAGGATATCCAATAGTTTGTACAACAAACCTACATAATGACTGACACTCAAGTCGATTACCAACGCAAAGAAAACAAAAAACGTAGTGCCTGACGTGTAAGCTAGCAGAACTTTTTTTTGGATCATGAAACGTGATCTTGATAAATAGCAAGATTTGTATCGAGATTGATGATCCATATGGATTATTTCTCATAATAAAAAACGGCTTTTGTTTCCCTTCAGAATATTCTCTTGATTTGCATATTTTCGCTGTTGAATTTGATTGATCATTGAAACTTTTTGTGTGTCTTTATACTTATTTCGGTCACTGTATACCTACCACAAAAAAACACTCCACATCTACTGAAATTTATTTTTACAAAAAAGAAGAAGACATTTCAACCAATCTCTGGTGTTGTAAAAACAATGTTGTTCAGACAAGTGGAAGAGTAATAAGAAGAGATGCAGTAAATTTTTTTTCCTTTTACTATACATCGTTACAATTAGTGAATATTTTCCGAATGCAATCTCACAGGACATTTAAATTTCATTGTAATCCTCTTATTGTTCGCTTATTTAATTTTTAATAGTATTTGCGTCATCTAACGAAGGGACAAACTTTTATTCTCCTTTCCTTTAACACAACATCGTGTCCAGTTGAAATTGAATTCGACAGTTAGTATCTGGCACGGTTCTAGATATCAAATACTTTCTATACTTTTACCCTCATGAGAGAAGTTTCTTATTTTGTGCTGTCGGGTCGGGGAACTTATAAATTCTGGACCAATTCTTATTTAACATCACTACTGAGAAATCTTTCGGAAACAATTGTTGTTGTTTGTTTACGAGCTGCGCTCTTCCTGTTTTTTTTTTCTCTACAGACGAGTGTTATTTTGATATATAGAGGTACGGATCCCTCCTTGTCGTCTCCGGATGCAAGCTGAATTGAAAATAAAATAACAAAGAAAATATGAATTATTATGAAGAAAACGAAGAAATAATCCTTAAAATTCATCCTTAAATATGTATAGGTAGGTAAAGTATATGTATACAGATTTGGAACAAAAAAAAATTAACAGTCCACAGTTGGCTGAGTGAAAAACTTGAAATTCAACACAGTTTGCATTTTACGACTCTTGGATGGAAAGTTTTTATCCATAATCGCCAAAGAAAATGAAACGTATATAGGAAGGCAGTCGAAAAAACACAACCAAGGGAAATCTTTCCACCTAAGATGACAACTCTTGGGTATAAATGCAACACAGTTGAGAAAAGTGTTGACACTTTATAACTCTAGCATCCAATTCGTTCACATATAGTTTTAAATTTATTAAAACTCGTATTATGCTAAAAAAAAGTTTTAAAACAAAATTTCCTTTGTAATTTTATTATTTTTCAACGATTTTAAATTTGCAACTATGTGATCGATTTTTAAATAAAGTCATAAATATTTTTGAAAATCTAGTTTTTAATTTTCTAACTGCCAGTTGTACAATCGTGGTTCAACGTGGTTCAAATTTTTAAACCACTGATTTCCATAGCTAATATGTCAAAATCGGTGGGTTAAAAACTTGAACCACGATTGTACAACTGGTTCTAAGTCTCTGAGTAAGTTGCAAGCAAAATAATCAGCAGTTACATTAGTTGTTTGATGTGTATTGTTTTTTTATTTTCTGTCAAAAAAAAAGTTCTGAATAGCTTAATTGGAACTTACTTATACCATGTTCAAACCGACCTGATTTAGCTAAATCCACTTGATTTAGCGAAATCATGTGATTTACCACACATTTTCAAGATTTACATTTACGTGATTTAGACTCGTTTATTTTAAATTACGTATCTGCCATCGTAAATCTTTATAAAAACAAACTATAACATATCTGCTTCTTATACTCAGCAATTTATTCAGCAACAACAAAACAAAAACAAAACTTTGACGCTGTCAAAACAAATTAATTTTATGAGGCTGAAGATCGCTGCTTCGAAGGACATAATTTTTTTAAGAGATTATATCTCGATTATTTGAAAAGATTTTTCAAAACTGTAAACAGCATTGTGTTGGGCGAGAATTTTTCTAGGGGAAGTATTTTTTAATTTTTTTTTTGTTGTGTTGTTAAATATTTTTTTTTTGGAAAACCATTAAACGATATTAAGATGGTGCCATATTTTATTTGTACATAAGACTACTTCGATTTACTGACGAGATCTAGTTCCATGAACAAAAAAAATGCAATACCCTCAAACTAACCTTAGTGAAGTAGTTCAATTATTGTATAAAAGTCTTATCAAAACTGTGTGAAAGATGCCACAAATATGAAGAAATCTTCGAAAAATTCGGTGAAAAATTCTTATTGATTTGCTAAATTGGGATAGTGCTTATATTCGGAAAAAGGGACAACATTTACAAAAACTATTCAGACAAGATTTAGAGTGTTCAATTGATGATGAACTTATCCATTTCAAAGCCTATCTTGATTTCGAATAACAGAATTCGAAAGGTTAACGGTAATCGAAACTTTTGAGTTTTAAAAATAAAAGTCTTGACACATTGTTTTCAAATATTGACATTGTATATTATACAGAATGAATCTCTTCATGGCTGTCACAAATCGCAGTGGTGACAGATAGTTTTCTTGATTGAAGTGGATCAAAAATTATATATTAGGTCTACCATTTGTCAATCTTGCTTAAATACTTTGGCATTATTATCGAAAGAGGCGGACATTTAACGTTCAATAGATTGCGATAATTTTATTCATAGTTTTGCGTTTGGAAAAGCACGACGTAAGACCTTGAAAATATGGTTTTTGTAACCATACATGACATAAAAGTAGGTATACATTATCAATAAATTGTAGAAACTATGGAACCAAAAATATATCGAAACGAATAAATGATGTTTTTAATTATTTTATTAATGATATTCATAATTAACCTGGAATCTTATATCCTCTTATTATGCACATTATACCTATAAGTAAACAAAATAAGGTGAGTAAAAAAAGCAGGAGAGGGGCGGTAATTTACGATTTGCCTAGGGCGGCAAAATGTCTAAATCCGGCCCTGACTAGTTCAAATAAAAATGAGTAAAAAGGCCACTACCTACTTCGACATATATAATAAGGAAAATATAAAGTTCGTCAACATATTGTTTTTGTTAGTTAAAGTATTAGTTTTATAGAAACCAAAAATAAAATGCTGATTTTTGATACAAAAAAAAACCTTGATTGCGGTTTTTAAGTTGCACCATTTAGATTTTTAAAAAATCGTGTTTAGTCCTTAATTGGAAAGATATTACCCACTTTGACCCAAAGCCACTTCTTTTAATTCTAAGTTGTTTTTTTTTTAGTTCAGTGTAATACTGGATTTTTACCTTAATTTAATTATATTTTAAAAATTCTTTTAAACGATTAAAAAATACAAATTAGATAACAAAATTATCAAACGAAATTGAAATACAAATGGAAACATTTTTTTTGTAAAAAAAAACGAATCTTTATAGGTTTTTATGTATATTAAAATTAATATTTTTGACGTTTAAAAACTTTATAAAACTTGACATATACATTTTACAAAACTGAACATTCTAAATGTCTGCTTGAAGAATACATCTATGAAGAAAATTTCGTGGCTTTTCTTTACTTTTCTTTTTTTTTATTGCAGAGAAATTTAAAAAAAACGGACACATTTTTTTAGAAGGTTGTGGCAAAAATTGGCGTTTTTCCAGTCGGGACATACCCTTGCTACGCCTCTGGTAATATATCCCATTTTAATCTGATATATAACCTAGAACCAATTACACCATAATAAATAAACTGATGCTATTGTTGAAACAAGCTGGTAAACATTTTTGATAATAAACTTTTATTTCAACTCAATACCCAAAATATAGACATATCACTATTAAAAGTCAAAATTGCATACTTTCTCCTGTAAAACTACTGTTCGCACCGGTTGCAGACAAATACTTAAAACAAAAGTGGTATCACTCATTCTTGCTCAAAAAAGTTGGAATAGAAAAAATTGGGTGGTATGGTAGACAAAGTAGCAAGTGTGGCGCGGAATTTCGTATTTTCTTCAAATGTTTGCAATGATTAATAATTCTCGGATTTCAAAATGAGATTTTAAAAGTTGAATTCTATGTATATAAAAGATAAAAGAAAAAAACTAACCTACACGTGGATTGCTCATTTGTATTGTTAAACAAAACGAATAACTGTGTGAAATGCTTTGATGCTGGTTGAATATTAGCGTCGAACAAAAATGTTTGAAAACGACCGTTTTGTTATTTAGAAGGCATGTTTAAGTTTATCTTATACATAAAATTCTCCTGTCACGGTGTTTGTAATCTATCTCCTCCGAAACGGCTCGACCGATTTTCGTCATTCGAAGCATGCATATCGGCCAGGGTGGAGAATCGGACAACATCTATTTTTCATCCCCCTAAATGTTAAGGGTGGTCCACCCCTAAATTTTTTTTTATTTTTTTGGCCAATTTTTTTTTTTTTTTTATTTTTTTATGATTCAGCATACAAAAATACATACAACCCTTAATTTTCACCCCTATACGATCAACCCTTTTTTTTTATTTGTCAATTAAAAACTTTAATTTATTTTGCAAGGATTTTTTTTTTATTTTGTCGTGACTTAGAATGAAAAAAATTCATATTACTCTGATCAACCCAATTTAATTTGATCTCCCGCCCTCACCGGTCGACAACTGATCAATTATCAATCGATTAGTTATCCCCGTCAGGTGTCACCACTCATTCGGCAAACATCACGGAGTAGGGATGAGGACGAAGTCGATCTACTCTCTCACTCACTATACATTTTTCAGCCATTTCTTTTGGTTTTATTTGTGTATCTATCGTAGCAGTGACTGTTATACGTATTATTTTAATTTTTCTGTGCAACTCTGATGTTAATTTTAATATCATCGTAAATTTATCATTAATTTCCAGTGCAATAATTATTTATCTACAATTTATTAATCTGACTAAAAATAGTTTTAACTATCAGTTAATTAATTGATCTCATGTAAATAAACACTGAGTAAGAATTTTCTCTTAAGCGATGCATAGCTCGCAAACGGTTGAGACTTAAAAAAAAACAAAAAAACAAATTTTATGAGCTGTAATTTAATATAAGCTATAAACGGAATATAAAAAAAAGGGCCCTTTATGACCCTTCCCTTTTCACGACTCACCTTCTAGACGTCGGGACTTTTAGTATGTTAACTCCTTTAGCAGCCTGGACAATATTTCGAAGGAACAACTTTTTTCTAACTCACGACCTTTCATTACAGTATGTATAGCTGAGTGGCGCGACACGGTTTCCGCCCTCTATCTCAAAACAGTTGAGGACATGAAAAAAAATATTTTTACGAAATTTGTCGCAAATTGTATGCTCTACAATTTTGATAATAGATGTCAGCATCACTTATTTAAGAGAAACCGAGATAATCGCGAAACACGCGGTTATTGTTACTTTTGACATTGAATAACTAACTTTTCGTAGTTCTGGGTCCGAGCCCTGAGTACATCTAATGTTTTTTCAGGGGTCCTGCTCCGGCCTCTTGCGGGGAAGTGACAAATTTTCCAAAACTATAATTGTCATGAAAAGTTCCTCTCATCTTAGTCGTTCATTTCGACGAAATATTGTACTTCCCCTTCAATCTTTGTAGAAGAACAGAAGAACGCATTGTTAGCAGACATTTATTGTCCGAAGTCCTATTTTCATTTTGTATTCCTCGAAAAATGTCCGAAATTAGAAATAAATATTTTCAGGAGATCCTGAATTCTGAAATAATGGTGGTTGTTTCTTCATAAACCATGCTATTTATTTTAAATTTCAATCTTGCAAGACACGACTTAATTTTCAATATTGCAATTTAAAAAAAACGCATAATTCTTCTTAAATCAATATTTTGAATTTTTTGATTATCCCGCATTGGTTTCAAAAAATTCTGGTCACTTTACGTTAAATCCATTTTCTGCAATTTTTGCATTTGACCATAACTTATTAAATTGATGTTTGTTAAATTTCATAGTTTACTATAAGAACAAAACGGCGCTTTTCCGCGCTAATTGGGTTTCTTCGGAACAGTTGTTCTGCGAAACCGCCATCTTACCTATATAAGAACAAATTCATGGGTCACAGTCGTGCATTTTATTTATGAAGTTTTCTAACCTTCATAGATACACTTAATATTAAATAAAATATTAATTTTACTTCAACAATTAAAACGTTCAGAAATTTCAAAAAAATAGACCCATCAATTGATACAGCCTCAAGTTCATAAAACCTTACAGAATATTTTTATATGAATATTTATCGAGTTGTAACAAAAGATGTCTTAATATAGGCCCTTCTTAATTTTTCAAGTTAACAACCAAGAATTTATCACGTCCACCTTACTTTAATATATTTTCCAACCATCAATCACCAGTATAGCCAGCAAAATGATGAAAACAATCTATTTACATCCTTTTACGATTAGCCTATTCAAAACGTTTATTATTATATACCTTACTCTATTCATATATATAACAAAACAAACATTTTTCAAGTCGACAAACCAACCCTTATATATCTACCTTCTGTTTTAACCTTCGTCAACCTTCTGTTTGTTAATAAAATAATTACCGCATAAGGGTTTCCAAAATACGGTATCAGTCTTATAAGTGGAATAATCCATGTTGGTTGTCAGAGTATTTGTTCGTCCATCAATTATTCCCTGAATTAAGGTAACTTAATTGTCCTTTTACCCGTTTTCTCATTCCATTGGCTTAACTTTTGAACGCAATATTACTCTTAACTTAATGCCCCATCAACTTTTTGAAAGTTTTTCGATTTAATAATTCATGGATCTTAAATCCCTTCCATACACTATGTCCTTGTGGTAATGTCAATTTAAAATGTTTCTACTGATACATTATCCTTAGTGATGGTTCAATGGACTTGACATTATATAGATACTTAAGCCCTTAAAATGCTTTTGAATGTCTTAGATCATCAAAAATTTTGTCATTGAAGTAATAATAAAGATATGTTTAAAATTAATGTATTTTATGTTCTTAATTAGCTTCTTATGATCCTTATGATTTTATGTCAAAGTTCTAAAGATGTTCAACCTCCGAATGAAAAAAAAATGTATCTGGTCAAAATAGCGATAGCTGTTAATATTTTTTATTACAATGAAATAAGGACATTTTGTAAACCTAAAAAATCATTTATCTCAGTCACGTTCACACATTATAAAACTTTTGTCTTAATTTAAGTGTGGGGGTCTCTCCTTCATTATAAAAATAAAAATGGTTGACTTTCTGTTTTGATGGCTTTGTTTAAAAAAAATTAATAATTCCTCCCGTCGCAGATGTCTTTAAAAATAAAATGAAAAAAGCTTGAAATAAAAACATTATATCTTTATCTGGGACTCATAATACAACAATTCTCATTCATATAAGTAAAAAAGCAATCATAAGTGGTGCTCTATCTAGGAAATAAAAAAAAATCCTTCTTTTTTAAAACATAAAATAAAATAAAAATTAAAAAAATATGTATCTACTCTCCTACAACTTGAAGTAAGTGCAATATGGTACGTGCCGAAAAAAATCTTCAGAAATATGTGTCAAAAGTAAAAACAAACCCTGTGAAATAGTAAAATGATGCTGAAAAACAGACTTCCAAAAAAAGACGTGCAGAAAGGACGAACAAACAAAAAAAAAAACAAGAAGGAAAAGTAATAATGTGCTTGGATTGTAAACAAAAAAGGGATATGTATCCTTGAACTCCATTAGATAATAATGATAATAACAACAACAGTAGGATAACAAGTAGGTAACTACATACATAATATATGCGATGACGACGAAGGCTATATGATGATGACGCCGACGACAACGAACGACGACGAAGCCGCCATCTACGACATGTGGTATCGTATAAAACTTTTAATCCGATATATGTGCACCGAAGAGGAATGAAAGTTCTTTCAAGAAGCTCAAATAATCCGCCGCATGGAAAGAGAAAAGAAGAAAATAGGGGAAATGGTCGCGGCTCCGAGAGAGGAAAGTTGTCAGAAATGGGATAAGTTTCTAAGCGCATGACTGTTCCTAGCAAAGAACTTTAAAGCTGGGCTGACTATCCCACTTGAAGCTTTGTTAAATTAAAAAGTGCTTGCATACGTAAATTAAGTTTAAAAGCTCAGTGGCAGAATGATTGTTCTAGCAACAAGTCGTTGGAATCGCTTGGTCTGAGGTGAGAAGACATGAATGTCGTTTTTGACATCATTTTGACGCTTTTACCCTTGAGTGAGAATTCAAGACAAAACTGATTATTGATAAGTATTAGGTATTCAAAATAATTATATCTTAACATTTAAATGAGGTGCTTTTATACATATTTAAAAACTAATTTTAAATATCTGAAGGGTCTTTTCATTAGGGAAGGGTCGATGTCAGTTTGAGCCGGCTGTGCATGCGATTCCTTAGAAAGCCACTCGCGTAATAAGATTCTATCAAACAAATAAATCATCCTGGTAATACCACTGCTATGCAAGGTACTTATTTTGAACCAAAGCGAATAATAAGATCAGAGATAAATCGAATTCTGGGACTAGCAAAAGCAATGCAACACTTAAGTAGAAATTTGATAGTGTCGAATTAAGACTTCGGAAGTATGAACGGACAAAAATTCAAGAATGAGATAATGAAAAAGAAATTACTGGACTACTGGACATATTGTGCGTCATAGAAATGAATGTCGAAAAACAGGAAACAAAACTCGTTTATTGGATGTGAAGACGAAAGCAAAGAAGATGTAGAACCACGTTACAGCAGTAGAGTTACTTGGAAGGGTCTAGATTATTACGAAGTCTAATGACTGTTAGATATCTCTGATAAAACTGGTTAACTAACAAGGGCTTAGAATATTATTTAAAAAAAAAATTGGGTATGAAAACATCTCAAAGGAAGAAGCAAAAGTTGTGAGCGGAGATTCGAATTAACATATCGGGTTGTCTAACGAGGACTATAAGTGCTGCTGATACTTTGGAGTACGGTATTATGGAATTCTGCTGGCGTAAAATCGTACGTCATATGGTTGGAATCAGATTCTCACTCAGATTGACTTCCATTTGGTAGCCAATTTCATGAAGAGAGATCGAAAAGTGAGGAATTGCATTTCGTTAAACTCAAAATGCTAACAAAAGGATTGCATGGTTAAGAGTTAAAGTAAGACACTAGCCTTATATATATTTATAGTCGAAGAAACTACTCGTAACTAATAAAATTGGCAATGTTCCTTACAGACATAACTAAAAATATATCTTTATTTACGTAATAAAATGAACACAAACAATTTATTAAATAGTTTATTAGACTAAGGCCCGGTCTTTTCAAGTCTTGCTAAATCACTGGTTTGGTCAACAGGGAATTTCTCTAACCAATTGTTTTCAAACTCGGTTAGCTACAATTCGTCTTCTTAAGATTTTTTATACTTTGGTTACCAAACCAGAAGTTGATCCGTTTTTCTAGTTTTTACAGACGCACACGGACACGCTGGTTAATTTTGATGATATTGTTGTTTTTTTTCCTCGTTCTGTCATAAAAAATATTAAATAATTTTCAACAAAATGAAAACAAAAACGTTACCAATAAAGTTTGCTGTGTATCAAGACAAACAACGGATTACAATTATAGTGGACTGTTAAAGATACGAGCTGGTTGCTGCACAACATACCGATTTCTGCCCTTGACCATCACATCGCATGTTGGAAAATTATTAGGGTAGGTAGATGACAAATGATAGTTGATTATAACTTTTGTTAATTTATTTTTCTTTTAGGTAATATGTGTATATTACTCACGATTTCACACAAATGTCAAAAAATATATTCGTTAACCATAGAGTTTCCATGTTTAACCAATCGAAATTGAAAACCTAATGAAATCTCTGTTAACCATATTTAATAAATTATTTCTTATTATTATTATTACTATTATATTTTTTATTAAAATTTAAATTTTCTGTTATAGTTAACCAGACACGAAAAGACCGGCCAATAGATAATAAGTATTAAAGAAAATTAAAAAAATTAATCAAGATTTCAATTAAATTGCGTGTCAGCAAAATATTTGCTTTATTTTTAAGTTATGAATTGAATTTTCCTTCATGTTTCGTGTTCAGGTTGATTCTCTTCTTTGAAGCACCTTGTGTTGTACCTACGACCTTTTTCGTTCTGTTGTTAGGCGCGTACAATCAGAACCATTGTCTCTAAAATTAATATATATTCTATATTATAAACTTTTTTTAAACAAAACCATTTGCAATAGTGAAATTCTGGTTTTTGCTGACGATATGAAGATTTTTAAATCTATATGCTCAAGCGGTGATCGTGCGAATCTGCAAGCCGACATTGATAGCTTTTGTACTTGGTGCAGCAAGAATGGATTAAACCTTAACCCAGCTAAATGTCAAACTATGATTTTTTCAAAGAAACGAGTACCAATCATATTTGACTATAATATTTCACAACATACATTGTGCCGTGTTGTTAGTTTTAAAGATCTTGGAATCGTCTTCAATCCAAGTCTAGATTTCACAGAGCACATCAACTCTCTTGTTAAAAAGGCTAACTCAATATTAGGAATGTAAAAAGATGGTCCAAAGAGTTTCAAGACCCTTATGTTACATTATCTTTATACAACTGTTTTGTTCGTCCGCATCTGGAATACGCATCGCAAGTATGGACTCCGTTCTATGATGTTCATAGATCTAGGATAGAGGCAGTTCAGCATAATTTTGTTCGTTTTGCCTTAAAAGGTCTTCCCTGGACAGATCCTTATAACCTTCCACCTTATGAACACCGAATTCAGCTTCTAGACATTCAGTCCTTGTTACAGAGGGGTGTAAATAACGATATAGTTTTTATCCACCAACTTCTTTCGGGCGCATTAGATGCACCTGATCTACTTACTTGTGTTGGACTAAATTATCGTGGGGGTGCTCACTATCTGCGTAGCCTTGAGCTCCTACATTGTCCACACCATCGGACTAATTACGGTATGAATGAGCCGCTTACCCGCATGTGCAGGCTTTTCAATTTGAATTCTAAAATTATTGATTTTAATGACAATAAAATAAATCTTAAAAATGTACTTAAAACCAGTGCTCCACGCTTTTAGTTCATGTTTTATGTATTTTGTATTGTTAAATTATATGTTTTATTGTATTATAGTGCTTGTGTTATGGTAGTCATTTGTTTTACATTACTAACAACTAACACCAGCACTAAGTGATGAGCCAGTGGAACACATATAATGTGTTGGCAAATTTTTGTTCATAAGCTGAAGCTTGCTCTAAGCTCCTTATGAACAGGATCTGATAGTGTTAAATTAACTGGTACCCGGTACCCTGCGCATGTAAACAGGTACCTGGATTTCGAGCATCGTGTGTTAAAAATAATTAAAATTAAAGTAAATGAAATCGCTGCGAACAAAATATGTATGTTCTTACATTTGATATTTTGTATGCTTTGATATAAAAAAAAATTAATAAATTGATAAATGTTTATGAAACTAAATTATATGTAAAGCGTTTGATTTGAACACTTGAATGGGCAAACAAAAAATCTATAATTAATATTTTTTTATAGATTTCGACTTCAAAGATTTTGGTTAGTTATAGATTTTTGTACGTTTTATAACATAGATTTTTGCATAACTTATAGATTTAATTTTTTTATAGATTTTTGTCGTTAGTTATAGATTATGTCATGAACCCCAATTAAATCAAGTCCATTACTGGAAGTGGTGTTGTACAGGCTGTTTTTCCGATTAAAGTCGTTTTAATTTCTGTTACGTGGCTATAGAAGAAGATATGTCATATTATGGAATTTATGTACCTTCTAGAGCATCTGCAACTCCAAATGCAGATATAAAAACATTGACTACTGTCACAATGAATATTCCAATAATTGTCAAATTGCTTATTCGATTTGCTTTGCATATTTCTCTTTCATCCTTGATGTTGTATTGACTGTTTAAAATGAGACCAACACCAACTGCTATCTTTGAATATAAAATAAATTAAAATAATTCTCGATTTTGGTTTAAAATAAGAACTTACTTGAAAAATTATGCTAAGACTTAAAAAAAAAAAAAAAATCAAACTCGGATAAAAATACGGATGCCTTTTGTATGATTCCAAAACATATCGAAGTTGATTTGCATTCGCAAGAAGGAGAGCTTTCCACATCTCGGAAGTGTTGATTTTTTTTTTGATTTTTTTGAAGTGTTGATGTTGGTGATGTAATGATGTAATCTCGAGTGGGATTGCAGGACTTCCACTTCTCCACATCAGCAGAAGATCTGGATTTTCTGTTAAGGATTCCTAAAAAGAAAAAGGATAAAATGAAATTTAAGAGCAATGTCATAAATCCTGAATGTTGTTCTTTGAAATTTCAAAGGCTGGAGCAAATGAAATTTTGAAGATCAATATTCTGGATTGATTATTATAGGTATCTATCCTTTTATTGTGTCCAGTTGTTACTTACAGTAGAGAGAACAACTGATAGCAATAATTGGAGCGGTAGATACATCTATAATTAGTAATTTTATTAAATACTTACATTTTTTTTGCCAGACGTGTTTTTCTGCTGCTTTGCACGAGTTTTGTTTTGGTTTTTTTGACAGTTCGAATTATGTTTTTATATAATCTAGTTTGCCTTTTCTTTTGCATATGCGCTTATGGTTCTTTCTCCTTTTATTAGAAAGGGATAAAGGAACCATCGGCTTAAGTATTAATGTTTCGATTTTCGAAATTAATGGCTATTGAAATGTTACCGACATTATGTAAGGGAAATTATTTCTAAAATGAAATGTTGAATTAAAAGATATTTTGTTTCAGCGGAAATAGCTATGAGGAAGTAGGAAATGTTAGGAAATTGTAGGGGTATTTATGTTAGACGTTAATTGTTTGAATTAGAGTTAGGATATGATAAATTAAAGGTTGATAGGAATGTAGATGTGTGAGTGAGGTTATAGTTCGCTCAGTGTTCAAGGGGGGTAGATTTCCAAGATAAGGACGGGAGATAACACCCACACTAGCAATTCCTTTTATTTGAAGAGGAATAATGGACCATCTCACTCGAGTGTAGAGGTAATTATTTACTTTAGTAAATAATGATAACAAAGACCAGGGACCGCAATAAGTGATTTTATGATCATTGTATCATTTATATCAAATAGTGATAGTAAAGGATTTAGCCGCTGAAAGTTTGAATTATAATTTAAATTGAAAATCAAATTTCAACCTCCAATTTCGCGACAATTTATTTTAAATTTTTTTTGTTCTATTGTTGGAATAATTATAATTCAATTCAAAGTAAATTATCAAAGAGGTAATACTATTCAGTTTAAATTTGTAATAAGTGGAAATTATTGAAATACCTACATTTTTTTTTTGGGTTCGCCATTAAAGTTCTACAGGAAGAAAGGAAACAATTGTGGAAGACTTTGGCACACAAAACCTAGTATATAGGTTACCATACATATAGAATTTAAAGCAGATTTTTAAGCAGAGGTATGTAGTTTAAGTCAAATATTTGGCAGAAAAATATAATTAATGATGAATTTAAATTAGGTTTGGGTTCTGATTAGTGAGATTTTTAAAACCTCTAGCAACGAACTAAGCCTCTGCTGAGATTTTTTTTTTTTGACTTCACCCTTGCCAGTGGGGCATCCATTTTGGAGTCTTTTCTTTGTTCGAGGTGAACAAAACCAAAAGGCCTGGTACAATAACCATAAGGTTTTTGCAAATTGAATATATATATGAATATATATATATAAAACAATTATTACAAGGACCAAATTTGATTGGCAGTACTGAGGAGCTCCGCTGACCAGCCAAAGAAAGCAGAAGTTGAATTATACTAAGAGAAATTTAGTGAAGTTTAAATTCAAAGATTTTTTTTATTTAAGTACCTAATTGAATTCTGTTGTGAAAGATTAAGTTCTCCAGAACGTTTTTTTTGGATTTTTAATTTTATTTTTGAGTTTTAAATTTTTTTTTATTGATATTCTTAAAAGAGAATTGAGATATTATAGTAAGGTAGTGTCTGATTTCAATATAAAGTGAAATAATTTTTAAAAATTTAAAGAGTAAGGCATTACCTACATACTGTGCCTATTCTTCGACGTGCTGCCGGCAGGACATCGAGGGACAAGGAAAACTGTGAGTCATTTTTTTTAAGCTTAAAAATCCTATATTATATTAGGTACCTATATTAAGGTCAGAACAATCCTTTCGTTTATTCCAATAATTTTCTTTTATCTAGATTTGAATAACTAGAATTTTTTTATTTTTAATTTTTTTTATTAATCAGGATTATATGAAGTTTTTTTCTCTAAAAAGAACGAGCAGGAGAGCTCGATTTTAAATGATCTTTTTAAATAATAAAATTTTTTTATATGAGTTAAAAATCAAAATAGATATGGTGTACTAATTTCAAAGCTAAAGGTGTGTGGAGGCTTGGCAAAGCCGTCCAGAAACAGATATGGGTTTCTTAGAACATGACTGACATGACATTTTTTTGTTGGTTAAGCTTGCGACTGGTAGGTCGAATCAGGGGCTATTTCTAACAAAACGGCCATGTGAATAGCACTCGGTAGTATTTTTTTATAAGATACTTGGGTGGGCTGGCCTGACCTTCGTCATCAACACCTGACGAGCGTTCGAGATTCGGTGGAACGTTATCTGGGAGAAAAAGAAAAAGTGAAGTGCATTAGTTTTAGGGTTTATATTAGGATTTTTTTTTATCTACTTTTATAAAAAAGTTGATAACTTTTTGAATTATATTTTTTTTTTATTCTTAGATTTAAATGGTGGTGGGAATATTCTTCAAATATACAATTGGTGATGGGATTTTTTTTTATATCTTTTTACTTTTTTGAATATTAAGTATTTTATGTAGTTAGTTAGTTTAGTTAATTTTTTTTTTAGCACTATACTTACCTTTCTCTTGGGTAGCGTTAAGGTTCTTAGATTTGCTATTTTCTTCTTCTTTCTTTTAATAATTTTAACGTAGAATCACTATAATATCTTTAACGTAACTTTCTATTCTATTTTTTTTTAATTTTTTTCCTGGCACGATTAATTTTGATTGCTGAGCAGGAGGTATAAGTGGAAGTGGTAAAAAACCTACCCCGAGACCGTCGAGCATAGCCGTGTAACGACAAGCGTGCCGCTGCCACTTTCACTATACCAAAGTACGTCCTCAGGGATTCCTAGCTCGCAACATTTCCTACATTAAAATCACCTGTGACAATATTAATATCATCATAAATAGGGCATTGTTCGTATGTCTTTCTACTGCAGCTCGTATCCTCATCTTTCTTCTCTTTGTGGGCCTGTGCGCATATGAGGCTTACTTGAGGTTAGGTTAAGTAAGTAGGGGTAATGATACGGTAAAACCACATCATCTCACTCGGATCTAGTTGATCAATTGAGCTCCCCAGATTAAGGCTTATGTTGGTGAATTAACCCTTGATTCGAATTCTCGTGACTCGTTCACATGATTGAAACTCAAGACATCTCGCCTAAATTGCCTCTTACAATGAATCCACATCCGAAAAGACATAACTCCATGTGCTTCAGAACACGCTTAATAATTTGACAACTAACTCCATGAATTCAGCCATTTATTATTGAGTTGTGACGAGAACGAGACGTTATTGTGCATTTTGATTTTTTGCGCTTTTGAAAGTAATAAAGTTAATTATTTTTTTTTTGTATGTTTATACATATAAATTTTACTAATTAAACATCTTAATTTGTTTAGTGATGTTGTTTCTGGCTTTGACTGATTTTGTACTTGGAATTTTACTGGCTGGCGAGTATGTTTAGAGTGTGTGAAGTTAGCCCCCCTTTTTCGAAAATCGAATTTTTGAAAGTTGTGCTGGGTTGTGCTAGGTTGTGCTAGGTTTGTGCCGTAATTTTTGGGAAAGTTTTTCTGCTCTAAAACCCCCATTTTTGAATGTTTTCCGAAATAAGTTACAGCACATGCCAGCACAAGTCTAGCACAACCTAGCACAACTGTGAAAATTTCGAAAATATTGATTTTTAAAAAAATATTGGGGTAGGTCAAAAATGGTTTTTTTGCTCTTAAACACTCATTTTTGAATATTTAAAAAAAAAAAAATACGGCACAAACCTAGCACAACTTAGCACAACTTTCAAAAATTCGATTTTCAAAAAAAGGGGGGCTAACTTCACACCCGTCAAAAACGGTTTTTTGGCTCTAAAACCCCCATTTTTGATTATTTTTGAAAAAAAATTACTAGCACAACCTAGCACAACTTTCAAAACTTCTTCTTCGTTCACTTCTTCTTAAACCATTCTCAAAAGTTTCTTAAGTTCTTCCTAAACTTAAGAAAAAAAGAAGAAAAGGTTTTTTTTTTTTAAATCGGGATCATTTCGTCTCCTTAATACTTAAATCCAGCTTAGTTTTTTTAGTCAATGGGCCTTGTGAATAAAAAAAAAGCTAAGGCTAAAACTTTTTATGACAAACGCTAGGATTTTTGCAAAACAAAAACAAATTCAAGTTTTAGCTTAAGCTTATTTTTTTATTCATAAGACCCACTATATCGGTATTTTTTTTATTCCTTGAAACTTCTTAAGGCGTTCTAAACATGGTATCATTAATGTACGCACAGGAATATCATGCTGAAAAACTAGCGTTTGAGTCCCAGTGGAGGCACAGGCACATATTAAAAAAAATGAAAAGATCAAAACAAATATCTATGTATTCTCAGAGTATGATGTGATAGTTGACAATGTAACAGTTAAAGACAATTTTGAACAATTTACACACCATAACTTCTATACAATATTTAAAATTAAATAAACTCATCTTCTACAATATTGTCGGTGACATTAGTGAAAATACCAAAATTATAACGATAACCTTTTGCTTACACGAAGGCTTAAATAGAAGATTATCGTTAAAACTAATTTAGTTTCCATTATTATATGTTTTATTTCACAATTATTTAAAATTTAATAAATTTAATTAAATTAATTTAATTTTCATTAAATTTTAATTACTATTTGAACTGCCATAGTTTTTATTACCATAAAATGGTATAACTCCCATGCCAGTCTAATACAAACAAAAAATAAATCGGCTAACTCCAAAACCTGCTGTAGTAACCACGAAAACTAATAAAATATAATTGAAATAATAGATTTTAATAATAATATTCTTATGACATTTAATTTTTTCATGCCTTTTAAATAAATAGGACGGTTTTTAGTATCTCCTGTAAAGTTTTTTTATATGGAGTTAGCTGATTTTCGAATTAAGGTATCGCACTTCTTGGGTGGCGGTGGTATCTGTTTTGCAGAATTCAAGTACCTTCGCTAATAGTTCGGTTGCACATGGTTTATACAGTGATAGGACGTTCCACGTGTAGATCCAAATTTCTTTTTCCTTATTTATTTCCAAATTTCTTTTCTTATTTAATAGTCTTTACGTCGACTCCCAACCTTAAGGACCAGACCCTTAGTATAACACCACAGGTGGGGAGCTCTATCAACCGCTCCTTAGGCCTGAGCTCCGAATATGTCGTAAGTAACCCATATAAGCTTTTCACTAAGTAGTTCAACCTGACTGGAACTGTAGACTCCACCGATGATTGCATCTGAGAAATTCCTTCGCTGCCGCCTTGATGAAAAGAGAAGCCTCTCTCTTTAGCTGCCCCCAAAACCTTCAAAACAGATTGGTTTCCCAGATCTCAGGTTAAGTTACACACCTTATTTCAATGTAAGTATGGAGTTCCTCCATATCCAAATTTATATCATTCTGAAAAAGATCCGGAACACTGCTTCTAGTTAGTACAGGGAAATTTGGAAAGAAATTAAATTAATTATTTTTTTTAATTGAAATTAATTTATATATTGAAGCTCTAAAAAGTTATTTAATTTTTTCTTTCGCTGATATACAGGGTGATTGGTATTAGGTGCACCAAAAAGCTTGAGCGTGTAGGTGGGGTTAAGACAAGAAAAAAATCGTATGGGAGGGGGGTCTATATATCCCCGTTTAGGCAGGAGGGTCAATTTTCTAAAACATTGACTTAAATCAGAAAACAAATTATTTAAAAACAACGGTGTATCATTCAAAGCCTTGTTATATCTTTTTGGAAAGCCAGAAAACTATTCTTTTATTTAATTTTTAAATTAAGTTGTTTAAGTGAACATTTTTAAAAAAATTAATTTTCAAACTCAAAATTTTGAAAAAAAAAATGTTTAAACTAATTTTTTTCAAAATTTTATGTAATTAACTATTATTTTTATTTTCAAAATTCAATGCTCTTATTAATTTTTAGTCAAAAATAGAAAACCGGATGCCAAAATGTATCTTAGTTTTTGAGAAATTAAAAAAAAAATATAAGTAAAACTAGTAAGTAAAGTAAAAAGTTAATTCGTTTTTTTTTATTATTTGATTAAAATCGGATGGTATGTAATAAAAAATAAAAAAGGGATAATTCCCTAATTAATAATTGACCTGAGAATGTCAAATTTGGGAAAACCAAAAAAAAAGTGTTTTTCTTGGAAAAAAATACTTCTAGTTTTTATTAATTTCTCAAAAACTAAAAACAACTTAAACAACTTAATTTAAAAATTAAATAAAAGAGTAGTTTTCTGGATTTCCAAAAAAATATAACAAGGCTTTGTATCATTCACCGTTGTTTTTAAATAATTTTTTTTCTGATTTAAGTCAATGTTTTAGAAAATTGACCCTCCTGCCTAAACGGGGGGAAAGAGACCCCCCTCCCATACGATTTTTTTCTTGTTTTAACCCCACCTACACGTTCAAGCTTTTTGGTGCACCTTATACCAATCACCCTATAAATACAAAATTAATATCTACATACATCGAATTCCTATCGTACCGTACGAAATTCATTTGTGAATTTGTGATCCTAAAAATAAAAACCTGTGACCTATTCGAGATAACATCGTTATCTGGTTCACTTGGTTAAACTACTCATCGCAAAACTTATTCTGCTCAATGTTCAGGAAACTCCACCGAAATAAAAGTTTCTCTTTCAAATTTTTGGGATTTTTTTCTTATACCTAATTAAAGATGTTTTTCATTATTTTCAATCAAATAAATCTTTTATGAAGGTTCTCTTTTCCTTTGAATAACTCATATAATGAAATATTTAGTCAATATCTACATTTCCGAATAAAAATTGAAAAAACAAAATCATTTTCATTGAATGTTTGAACAACAACAACAACAACAACTTAAAGGTTTTTTAAAACGAATTTAATTTATTCGTTTTTACGAATTTTATTATTCGTTTTTATTTTTGGCTGGAGATATAGCTATTTCAAGTAGTGCCAATTACTATCATCAGTCTCCTTTTTAATGGTGCCGAGCTTTAATCTAATTTTATTATGAAAAACTTTTCACATGCACATCATGAGGTTCGAACCCACGCATTATCAGATTTGCTCAGTCTTCGAATTTTTACTTGACATTATTTTTCAATGAAATTTCAACTTCAGTATTAATAAAAAATGTACAAAAGTATTAATAAAAAATGTACAAAACAATTTGAAAATGAGAACACTGAAGGCCAGGACCACCAGATAGATTCATTCATATAAATGTATCTATAGATATTGCTGTAAACGGGCCAACTAAACAACAACGTCATAGTCAATTCATTTGCCATTCAACCATTATGATTATACATTGGATGGGAGGGTGATTCTGGTGCTGATGGAAAGTTGTGGCAGCGGCGGCGGCAGCGCCAGCGGTGAACGATATTACAGTGCAATATCCTCAAATTACGTGGATGAATAACGTATCTCCTAAAACAATTCGAGTCCAATTACCGTCATTAATGTCATCGGCTTCAAACGGACTGACTTACATGGATATATCGGTCGTGATAATAGGATAGTGCATGTGCAGTGCTGCTCGGCACATCTAAAGAGGACTGAACTAATACAAATTCCAACGGGGACACTTTACCTAACGCCTGTGGTATAGAATAAGCACGGTTGATAGGATTGGTTAATGGCAATTGATGTTGGTGTATTGGCCCAGAAGGTTGCTTTTTCCAACGTTGTCTCTGGCAAGACCAAAGACCGATTAGACCAACACATACATTATATCGAAATTGAACTTTTTAAACTCCATATTAAGGAAAGGTAGGTTACAACAATTTTGTTATATGAGAATATATATATAGGTACATATCTAATCATGTTATACATTTTTGAAACTATAAAAAGTAGCTTCAAAATCAAGCGTTGATATTATTATGCTAAAGCTTACAAATATTATAATTATATAAGAGAAAGAAGG
Source organism: Baccha elongata (assembly GCA_951217065.1). NCBI lineage: Eukaryota > Metazoa > Arthropoda > Insecta > Diptera > Syrphidae > Baccha > Baccha elongata. The sequence goes on along the minus strand of OX578272.1, from coordinate 61,293,068 downwards.
AAAATTAGAAATCCATGTGAAATTATTTGATGATTAATCGTCGAATAAAGATAAAAATTAATTAAACCCGAAACTTAACGCTTAGATTTGAATCTAAATAATACTTCCATTTATCTTGAAGGTGCGATTAACTATGCAACTTCCTCTTTCATCGTGTAGGAAAATCAATTTCACAATACACTATGGTCTACCTGTGAAATTCTTCTTAAACTATCATACTTGTATTAAAGATAGCTTTTATAACATCCCAAAAGCAAACCAACTTGAAAATTTCTACAGTCCACAAATTTGAAAGTTTTATTCCTAAGAGGATAAATTTAAGAAAAGTTGTTTTAAGGGAAATTCCTGCCAACAAAATCCCCCTTACAACTTATAATAGAAATATTCAATACGCCAACCTTTTATCGAAGTAATAACGAAACTTCCGAAATAATCACCTAGTAGTAGGCAATAAAAATGATGAGATAGCTAAGACACACATCAGACACCGAAAAGTAAAGACCTGAACTAATAGTACACATAAATTACTAATAAGAAAATAATGTCGTCATGAAACAGTGGCATAAACTTCCGAGCTAATCTGAAATCGAAGAAATAAAAAGTCTTTGACCAGTACAATGTTGTTCAGTGATACCTTACTAGGAAAAATTATTTGATTTAGGCACAAAAAAATTACTTACCCCTCGATAATAAGTGACATCATGCTATCTGAAAACGTGTACATTCAAGAAAAATAGAATCTATCCGCCGACGGAAAAGAACACCTAGAAAATAATTATAGGTAGAGTATAAAGATTTAGTCAAGTTTTGCGTCATAAACTAATGCAATTCAGTCACAGACCAGTATACATAGACTGTAACCAAAATCCGAAAAATAGTCGCGAAAACTAAAGGAATTTTTTTTTGTTGTCTGAAGTAATACTTACCTCATAAAATACTTACCCGAATAAACGTCCGATAGCTACTCTATTTCATCTAGACCTAAAATTATACTTACTCAAAGTAAAAATATTGACACTGTAGTAAGACCTAAAACAAAAAAAAAAAAAAATAAAATAAAACAAAAAAATTCATGTATACTTACCCAATGGATACAAGAAACGACAAAATAAATCTTGTTTTCCAATCCGAACCCTATACGTAACAACATAAATACAACAAAAGGAGAAAAAGAATAAACATACGAAAAATTCTAACAACAACCATCCTATTAGAAAAAGAGAGAAAGGAAATTAAATCCTAAAGTGGAGCAAAAATAGTTGAAGTGAACCGAGACGATTTGCATGTAAACACCAAGACAATAGAAAAAATGTTTACACACAAACCAAAAATAAAACGAAGCTGGTCACATGAAAACAAATTGAACTGAATCTCGAAGAATACATAAACATTGCTGTATTATAAAAAAAGATGGACGAATTAAATTTCGAGTGTCTATCAATCTTGCAAATGAGTTTGAAAGAGACCAACACCCGACAAAGTATCCGTCGTAACGAAAATTAAATCGCCCAAACCGCCAAAAATCGAAGTTGAACAAACTCTGGTGTAGGTAACGTACGACGTAAGTGAGCCGAACAGACCATTACGCATTTCTAATTTGTTCAGACCAGTCGTGCTAAAAAGAACAGAAAATAAAAAGTTAATAAATTGTGAAATAAAGTATAAAACAGTAAAATAATATTGTACAAAGTAAAAGAAAAAGTGAATTTAACAAAAAAATCGATAAAACATAAAAAATCAAAAAAAAGGAACAAGCAGAAAAACTACCCGAATAAAAGGATATATTCCAAGGTAAGAAAAGTTTTTTTTATCCACCCTTATGAAAGAAAACGATGATCACATGCTCAAAGATATTTTAAAAGTTATTTTCCTATCGAAATCGTATTAATTAAAAACGATAGAAAAACAATACGTACAACTAATTTGCAAAACACATCTTGTCCAGAAAGTTTTCCACAGAAAAACACATGCGTCATCGACTCACTACGAAGGTATTAAGCTCAAAAAAAAAATACCCAAGTGAAACGATTGGACGTATAATGAACCAGGATTTGTGGTCACTAGATTGTTCAAAGAAACCACCACGAACAAAAGTCATCCTTTTTAAAGATTCGAAGAAGAACGTAACTCTAAGACATAAATCCGAAACTCTCGTCCAAAACTGCGATACTGTGGAAACAAAATCTCTTCAGAAAATACATCAGCATAAAAATCTGAAGGAAAACCCTGAAAAAACCAGGTAAAAAAATGTTTTGTGTTATCAAAAAGTATTTTTTTTTATTGTACGAAAATCACATGCATGGCTCATCCAATGGCCAAAAATAAAGTAGCAACAAATGTACAAAATGCAGCCAAAGTCGTGGAGAAAAATAATTTTTTTTCATCAATAAGGCGCAAAAGTTCATCTTATAAAAAAAATAATAAGAAAATATATATATGAAGTACATAAGATCGTACTCTCATTAAAAGTATTTTACAAAATTCTAATTCGTTTTTTTTTCTTCTCAAACAGATACGCACCGGGTGGTATACAACGGCCCAGACGAGTCCACGTCCAATGCGAGGTTGCTAGAAACCTATTGGATCGAGATCGTCAGCAAAATATCCCACTCGGTCAGCGTTGTCTGGTCCTCGTCGAGGAGTATAATCTGGAAGTACAGAAAATTGTCATCGAGTCAGAACCATCTTCTGATAAAATAAAACACATCAACATATCTACAGCACGTAGGACCCGATATAACGTCGAGGGAATTTTCAATTCATGCCAAGTGCTAAGAAAAAATCAACATCCAAGATAAGCCGCAGAAACACAAAACCCTGTTGGAGACATCTATAGGCAGGAGGAAAGCTGAGTGTAAATTTATGTATTGCAAAAAGGATTTATGGTAGCTATGTATTTTTCATTTAAGTATACAGTGCAATAATTGAAAAGTTTATTTATGAAAAATTTCGTATAAAAGATAAAAGTGTTTAAAAAGAAAATTTTTATTAGAAATTAATTAAATAACCACCCCCTAATACAAAGAGGTGGATTGAGAAAAATTTGGTCACAAATAACGAAATATTTGAGAGTTTTTTTTGTTGAGGTAGGTTAGTGCTAACGATATAATCGAACATAAAGGTGCTAAATCTGAACATATATAGCATCATCAATATCAAAGTTTGTTGTCAATGATAAAAATAATAATATATATTTTGTGGTTAAACAACAACCAAAACCATTTGTTTAAAACAAAAAAAAAGTAATATTTACCCATAAGGTACCTAAAAAGAAAAAAATTTGCTGTGAATATAATAAAATCTGGTTTTTACTTACCTACAAATACCTGAAACAAAAATTACTGTGTGAGAGTCTCACTTTCTTAAAGCAACACTCTATCACAACAATAATTAATAAAAAAAAAAAAAAAAGGTTAATATACTTACCAATCACTTACCTTCTTTCGCACAATAATAATTCGGTCCGCAAATATCTAAAATAGATAATGATAAATTCGAGAAATGAAGTAATTTAAAGTCCGTCCGTGGAAAATATCTGAAAATAAAAATAATATTAGAAAAGTTAAAAGTTTTGTCCGATTTTAATAAAAGTGTACCTACCTACAGTGAGTGTATTTCTTGGTTGCAAATAGCCTTCAGCTAACAAAAAAAAAAAAATATTTGTGAGGAAATTTATGCAAGTCGACTATAGAGGTATTACCTACTTGACTGGAGTTGCCTATAGTAAACTTGGATCAATTTCAGTTAAAGCTTTTGTTAATAGTGCTGTGAAAGAAAGCAGAAAATAAAGACAAAATAAGATAATGATTAATAACAAAGAATAAGTGATTTTAACATTTTTTTTGTATACGATTAGAAAAGTTAAGATCAGTTACACTTTACAATTGTTAAAGATACGTACTCATTGTTGGTGAATACACAAAAGTTTTTTTTTACGTCATTTAAATTTTAATCGCGTTGAATTTTGAATTTTGTTTCTTTCGAAATCGCGTCAAGGAGAAAACATAAAGTCATACCAAGTTCGTCCTGACTGACACATGAGTGTATGAAATTGAGGAAATTCAAAATAAAATTTCCTATGTACTTTGAATCATAAGTACATACACATTTATTCGCTGATCCCATCTTTAAAAGTCTGTCTGTTGATCTGAAATCTGAAATTAAGAAAAGAATTACTTACTATAAATAACTGATAAAGTAAATTTTAACGTAACGAGAAATCTGAAACTACTTATCAGGTTTATGGTATAGTAAGGTGCACCTTCCTGTCTTCGAACCTTTTATTGTAGAAAATTTATATTGTTTTGATTATTTTTTTTTATAAATTATTATTAAATACATTTTATTAATTACATTTTATTAAATACATTTAAACTAACCCAACGTTTGTTTCAGCTAAGACATGGTTTGAATGGACCTGTCACATTCTTAAAGATCCTTCTGATCCACATGCTTTTACATATTTTTGTTGGATTTTTAAAAATTTCGATAATTCTTATTTCACATTTCGGGTGGGATTAAGGCATTCTATTGGAGGCGTCCTACGCCAATTTTACGATCTGATGAAAGCGTTTTGCTTACATTTTTGTTGGAATTTTTGAGGTTCCAGTTTTGTAACTTTAAGTACGCGGAAAATAGGTACTTACCTATTTCGTATTTAGCTCGTGGTTAACTTACTAATGAAAATTAGCCGCGGTTGAAGAATCTGTTAGTCCTTCTAATCTGGGCTCGTAAATCGTCGACCTTGTCAAAAATTGTGAAAGCAATATACTGATAAGAGGCCTCCACAAAGATTACTAAGGAAGCGAACGATTCTGGGATCCGTTTGAAATCGATTTAGGCATGCTAAACTTGGAACGACTATTCATTGGAATAGATCGTTTAATATCGCGAAGAGGGAGAGTGATTCGGTTCACTAAACCTCACTTGAAGATTTTTCTGATCGATTTGGTTTGTTCATAAAAATCTTTACTAAACTTTAAGATAAATTGAGTTTGAGAAGCAAAAATTTTCTTTTGCTTCGTTTTATTTTTTTGTCAGATTAGATTGAGTCTCACACAATAATTTGAGAAGAGGTCAAGATTAAAGTCATAAATTTTAGTTTGAATTATAATAAAGTAAAATAGATCGAGTTTCAGTTGTAAGCATAAAATTCTTATTAGAATTCAAATAAAAAAGTCAGTTTAGAAACACTTTTGTTAATATCAAGTTGTTAAGTTTTTGTTTGAAGAGTATGACTCTTATAAAAAGAAAAGAGAAGTTAAGTTTTGAAGTTTTATTTAAGAAAATCTTATTAGAGTTCATCTTAGATTAAAATAAGAGTAACAAGAAATTTTCAAATGTTAGAATAAGTTATATGAATAAAATTGTTAAGGATTTTGTTTGAAAATCTTTGAGTTTTTAGTTTGAAGTCATCGTAAGTTTGGACGAAGTTAAATGATATTCTGGGGAAGTCAGTTCTCTCTTTTGAAGAAATATTTCAGGTATCATGACTAACTAGAAGGCTGAAGTGAAGAGGCGTGGCTGGAGCCAGCCCAATGTAGAGGAAGCAACCTTGACAAAAAGATTAGACGCAACAATGTAAGGGCTAAGTAAACTTATTCTGTTCTGTCTTTTGTTTTATGTATTTGCGGGATATTTCCATAGTAAATTTAGCACCGATGGTAATATCAATGGGTAGTGTCTTTGGAGGACTAGTCTCCGACAAAGTCGCTTAGGTCGGGAAGTTAGGTGCAAGGGGGAATCATCATCACCAGATTCTCCCGTCTCATTAGGGTTCTAGCAAAAATACAAGGATGAAATAGAACTTTGGAGGGTAGGGTTAGATAATCCTTAGAGACCACAACATCTTTGTCTCATTTTCTGTCAACACTCGATTTCCACCAAAAAATTTGTCATCGTTTCCAATCTCTATCAACTCACTCAATATTATTAATCGGCCCCTTTGCTTTTTAGCATAGCTATATACAAATTAACAGAGTCAACAGTCAGCTAGACTCCAGGTCTAACAAATGTGACACCGGCTATCTCACCTGCAGCACCACCCACTTCCCTGAACCGACGTGTTCGGCCCCGGCGAAAATTGCAGACCTGAAGCAGCGGTGTGGTGATAGTCACCCTATTCGTTGCGGCTTGGACGTGCCCTATCCTTAGAGAAGGTACTAAAAGTCGTACAACGAATAGGTTTCGGATCCTCTAACAGTGGGATTGAATTGAGAAGTGATTTTTGAGATACTTTTATTTTCCTATTGAGCATCCTAGGTAGAGGAAGTAAAAACTCTTCTATAAATATTACGACTCTTTCTCAAGTTTCTCTTTTCCAATTTGATTCGTCACTATTCCGAAGTCGGATCAACTTATTCTCAAGACATGTCAGGATAGGTGGAGACCTATTTTTTGAACTCTTTAGAGACCATCCGACTACGCCAGATTATAAATCGGACGTAAGGTTAATAATCCGTGGTGTCTTAGAAATACGTATTTTTCACCGACATACGATGAGGATACTCGACTGCGAGAAGAGGGCGAAGAGATTTTCGGTTCATCTACTACTGTGAAGTAGTTAATGGACAGAAATGTCTCTTCATCCCCTGCTTTTCCCAGTCGACTATTATCTCAAATCTTTTTTATGAAATTGGATCTGATTAGGGATTATTCTGTTCGCTGCATAATTGAAAATACGTAAGAGAAGGCAAACTGTGACTGAGACATAGGTAGTTGGTTGAATGAACATCATCCAGTGTTTGGGCTTTCTGGTCTTTTGGGTCTTTTTGTTAATCAACTCTCTCAGTCACAACCGTCTACAACCCTCTACCTTCAACTCACAATTAATTTTATAATTGTATTTTTAATTCATATTCGAGATTAACTCAAAGTTAAAAATTATTTTTGTTTATATATATAATTTCTTTGTTTAAATCAAAATCTTGAATATGGGTTAAAGATCAATTATTTTTCAATTTTTGTAGCGGGACCATCCCATTCATCCCGTTACATAATGGCGCCCGAACGTGTGGGGCCCGAATAATAAGAAAGATGATAGTTTTTGAAAATTCGATAGATATTTTTTTTTATAACTTTTGGAAAGTAGTAGTTTAAATAATGTAGTGAGTTTGTTCAAACATCAGTTTGAACCGTTTAAGTAAATCTTGAATTTAATTGAGTTGGTAATGTTAAGGAGATTTAACACCGGATGGTTTTTTTTGACTTAAGTGTCGACCGGTAATTAGTCGAACCAGTTCCTGAATACGTCTGTAGCGACAACCTGTCAGATTTCCACTCCACTCTCTTAGCATTTGTTTAACAGTTTCAGTAAGGTTAACTTACATAGGGATGTCCGTATTGGATAGGTTTTTAGTCCAGTAGTCCGTTGCTTCTCATGAAAGCCAATCATAAACCTGAAACAAACATCTTTTTAAACTGTTTAGTTGTTTGCAACTACGTCCGGTGAATAGTAGAACTCATTCCTGTTCACGTCTGCAGCGCAAGCCAAATGACGACGGCTATATAAAAGAACAACCAATTCAAAACAACAAGCTATTTGAAAAAATTAAGTTTTACTACATTTCGATAAAAAGTTGAGATTTATTTTTATAACAATCAATTTAGACAGTCTGATAAATAGTTCTGGTCTGATGTCCGCTAGGGGATGTTATTTACTTCCCTAGGTCAGTAGCAGCAGGGAGGATTATGAGCAAACTAGTCTGATGAGAAAGTTGAAAATTTTTTTTACGAGCAGTTGAAGAAAAATTTTTTTTTACAGAAGAATAACAGAATGAAAAAAGAAACTTATATGGTTGCGGAGTTGCTACTGAAGCATTGGGTTACTTCAGTCACGTCTCCAAACTTATGATGATTTAGAGAAATAGTTAAGAAATTTTTGAGAAATTTTAAGAAAATAATTTTTGAGAAAATTAAGAAATTTAGCATTTTGTTTTGAGAAAAGTTAAGGAGTGAATTTTATCCGAAAAATAAAGTTCATGGATTGAGTATATTTAGATTTAGATTTAGTTTGCCTGGTGGCGTAATTTTTGAGTTTATTTAGTTTTGCCTGGTGGCGCATATATTGAGATTTAGTATTTTTTGAGTATTACCTGGTGGCACTTTTTTTTGAGTTTAATTTAGTATTCAGAATTGCCTGGTGGCACAATTTAGAGTTAAGTTGTCTGGTGACATTTTTTTTTTTTTTTGATTTAGTATAGCCTGGTGGCAAACATTTAGTATATTTAGTAAAGTACATTTTTTTTTGGAGCAAACTTATTTTTGAATTGTCTGGTGACACCATATATAGTCAAGTTATTCAGTTTTGATTAAATTTAGCAATTTAGTTTTGGTAAAATTGTGAGTTTATTTAGTATATTTAGATATAAAGTTACTTTGATAGTCATTTGAGATTTTTGAAGTTGAAATAATTGAGTTTATTTAGAGGGTTTACCCTATATAAAGAAAGTAGGTTAAGCTTAGGTTAAGTTATAGTTAGTAAGAAATTAGGTAGTAAGTTTATATAATAGGAAATAGGTATTAAAAATTTAGTTAGTAGTTTAGATATTAGGTTATAGTTAGATTTTTTTTGAATTATATAGATAGTAAGGTTAGGTTAAGAAAAGAATTGTTAGCTAAAAATAGTATAGTCATTAAGTAATAGGTAGATTTTTCTTGTAAAATTTTCTATAATCTTTATTGGATAAACTCCAATAACTTTTTATACACCCTGAATCTTCATAACACTTTTTTTTGTAAACACACGCTATGGTGAACAAAAACAAGAACGGTTCTACCGACAAGAAAAAGGGGGGTAGACCACCCAAACCTCCAGTTCCAGTCAGAGCGCCTATATTAACAACTCCAGAACCTCATAATACGCGATACCGAAAGAACCTTGATATGTACCATAATATGACAATGGATACAAATGCGGTAGCGGACATGAGTCATGTGGAGGATACGGCAAGACCATCAAACGTAGGACAAGCCAGAGATGAGGATGTACCTTTAGTCGACTTAGCTAGACATCTAACACCTGAAGGAGCTCAAAATGAGTCGATAAACCAACAACCTGAGGAATGGGAAGATTACGTCAAGGAGATAGCGTTAGCAACGATAGGTCTCAATAGAGCTGAAGACCGTAAAAACCTGCAAGAAACGTTAGCCCAAAGTCAAGCCCAAATCCTAGAAAGGGTTGATTTAGCCGTCAAGAATGCATTAGCCCAGATGAGCGAGCTAGTAAGACCAGCAGCTACTGCTATACCATTATGCGACTTACCTACACCTGACACTCGTAACCACAATGTCAGAAGAGAACCTATTCCAGAAGCTACTACCAGCAATAACGTTCAAGAAACAACCAGAGAACCTGCTAGAGAAATACAGCATGAACAATTGAGAGAAGCAGTTAGGGAAGCTTTAGGCGCGCGACCAAGGCGAAACGTCACTCCACCTAGAGTTGATACCAATCGAAACAACCTACCGGAATTCCCTAGGGAGTGGCCTAGACGCAACGCATCACCACCTAGAGCTGAACCTTCTCGAAGATATGATCCAAATTTTTATGAGAGATTGGATCAGATACAATTTGACAATACGTCAATAAATCGTAATGTGAGAGCACCAGCACCATCACCAGCAACATCTTTTATACGTTCTCCACACTACCACAAATGGGGTATAGTGTACAACGCTAAGAATATGCCAGTGGACGAATTCCTTTTTCGTTTGGATCGAGTTAAGGATAGTTATGGCGCATCGTGGGAAGAAATAGTGTTGAATTTTCACCATTTTGTGAGTGGAACGGTAGAGGTGTGGTACTGGATGTACATGAAGAACAATCCGTATTCATCTTGGGCAGCGTTGAAACTAGCGCTGATAGAACAATATCGTAGTCTGGAAACTGACCCAGAGTTGTCTAGGCAAATGGCTGAACGAAAGCAAGCTCCAGGCGAAAGCTTTAACTCGTTTTATGACGCCATACTTAAGATCAACTCGCGTATGAAGAATCCTAGACCTAATGAGGAACTAGCCGAAATCATAAAGCAAAATGTGCGCAGACGCATGGGAGAGCTGTTATTAACATTCAAATCGACTCGACTCGCGGACTTAGTTTTCACTTGTCGAGATATGGAGAGATTTTTAGCTCAGTACGATCCGGCGAGAGCTAGAGCACCTCCAATTTATAACAACCCTCCAAGAAAACTAGTCCACGAAATCGAGATACAAACCGATTCTCAAATAACAGAAATGTCTACAGCCGTTGAAGCTTTTAACCATAATAGGAATCGTGAGTCAAAACCAAACTCGGAAAAGGTCAAATGTTGGAACTGCTTGAAGAGTGGTCATACTTTCAGAGACTGCGCTGAATTACAGCGTAGGATTTTCTGTTATCGTTGTGGCAAACCTGAGGTTCTGTCACCAAACTGTAAAATGTGTCCGGGAAACTCGTCAACGAGCCAACATTCTTCCGAGAGGGAGTTGGCAAAGATGGGCAACTCGGGGAGTCCATTATAAATTTGGAAACAACCGATAAAATTACAATATTAAAAAAACCTGAAACGAAAAATATCTTGAATTTAAAATCCACTAATTCTAGAATACCTAGACTTAGACCCTTAAAGTCCTTGCATCAAAGGCAAATTGAATACAATATAGCTAGGAAGCGTATATATACATATCCTAAACATTTAAATAAAATTGAAGCCTTGAGAACAAAATTCTCTAATAAAAGAAAACTTTATAAAGTAGTGTCATCGACAAAATTGTCAAATTATAAGGACGACCCCCGTCCTTACGTCCAAGTAGAAATTTTTAATGAAGAGTGGTACGGTTTGCTCGATTCTGGAGCAAGTGTTAGTTGCATGGGAAAAGGTGCTTTAGAATTTCTCAAAAGCCATAACATACCTTTCCAAAAATTTTCCACTAACTTATCTACTGCCGATGGAAAAGCACAACCGGTAGTAGGGATAGTTAAAACAAAAATTTCATTTAACGGCAAAACCCAACCTATAGATTTGTTTTTAGTACCTACATTAACGCAAAAACTCTACTTGGGAGTGAATTTCTGGGCATTGTTTGAAATAGCGCCCCATATAATACCATTTAAAGATTCAATTTCTGAGTTAGCTTTAGAGGAACCTAAATTCTCTGAATGCGAGCTAACTGCAGAACAGTCCGTCGTGTTGAAAGACACAGTCAAACTTTTTCCGTCATTCGCTGAGCGGGGACTCGGACGAACACACCTTATGGAGCATACGATTGATACCGGCGATGCGTTGCCTATTAAGCAACGGCATTACCCTATCTCTCCAGCGATACAAGCCTTGGTGTACACCGAAGTGGACCGCATGATTTCTTTGGGAGTGATCGAAGAAAGTTCAAGCCCATGGTCCTCACCAGTTGTATTGGTGAGGAAACCCGGCAAAAACAGAATGTGCTTGGACTTTCGGAAAGTCAACTCCGTAACAAAGAAGGATGCGAGTCCAATTGGGCATATAGAAGGTTTGTTAGCACGACTTTCAGAGACACGCTATATTTCTAGCGTGGATTTGAAAGACGCGTACTGGCAAGTACCGCTGGAGAAGATGTCAAGGGAGAAAACAGCATTTTCAATACCAGGCCGTCCGTTATATCAATTTAAGGTGATGCCGTTCGGACTCTCCAATGCAGCTCAGAGTCTGACGAACCTCATGAATAAAGTTATCCCGTCTAACTTGAGAGAACAAGTTTTTATTTATTTAGATGACCTATTGGTCATTTCCAAAACATTCGAAGAACATATGTCAGTTTTAAAAATTGTAGCGAAGAGACTAGACGAAGCAGGACTAACAATAAATGTGGAAAAGTCACGTTTCTGTTTCGAAGAACTACAATACTTAGGTTATGTCGTAGGGCGTGGCTGCCTCAAAGCAGACCCGTCCAAAATTTCTGCAATTCTCGATTTCCCGGTACCAACGACTGTACGTCAAGTACGTCGATTCCTCGGAATGGCTGGTTGGTATCGGCGATTCATCGAGAATTTTTCTGAGGTAGCTGGACCGATGTCCGACACACTCAAGAAAAAAAATAAGTTTGAGTTCGACGAACAGGCGTTGGAAGCTTTTAATAAGCTCAAGGTAGCTTTAACTTCGGCGCCAGTTCTCCGCAACCCCGATTTCAGTAAGCAATTCGTAATTTTGTGCGACGCTTCAGCAACTGGAATCGGATGCGTACTGTGCCAAAGAGATGAGACTGGCGCAGAATACCCCATTTATTATTATTCCCAAAAATTAAATAGTGCGCAACGTAACTATTCAGTTACAGAGCGTGAATGTCTAGCCGCAGTGAACGGCATATACAAGTTCAGACCATACATTGAAGGTTACAGGTTCTTGGTGATCACTGATCATGCAAGCCTGAGATGGTTGATGAGTCTTAAGGACCCAACCGGACGTCTAGCTCGGTGGAGTTTGAAGCTTCAAAGCTTCGATTTTTCGGTGGAGCATAGAAAAGGTACTTTAAACGCCGTGCCTGATGCCCTATCCAGAGTGCATGAAGTGGAAGCATTACGTTTATTTTCCCTAGAAACGCCCATCGAAAATCATAGTCCATCTAAAGTGTTACACCTTGATTTAAAGGATCCGTCTTTCAAGTCGGAAGAATACCTTCAGATCATTGAACACGTTAATAAAAATAAAGATCGTCTTCCTGACTTGCAAGTATCTGATGGATTCATATACAAGAAAGTCAGACACGTGACAGGAAATCCAATTCAAGACGATTTGGCTTGGAAGATTTGGATTCCATCGCAGTTAGGCGAAAAGTTGATAATTGCGGCTCATTGCCCGCCTCAGGCAGCGCATGGTGGTATCACCAAGACCCTGCATCGCCTCCGTAACCAATTTTATTGGCCAGCAATGGCATCTCAAGTCAAAATGTATGTGAATAACTGTGAAATTTGTAAAACGACAAAAGCGCCAAATAATGTTCTAAGAACTGAAATGGGAAAAGGATTTGAAGTTGAAAGACCATTTCAACACATGTATATAGATTTTCTAGGCCCGTATCCTAGATCACGGAGAGGTAATACTTTTATTATCATAGCATTAGATCAGCTAACAAAATTTGTATTCATCAAACCATTGAAAAAGGCAACTACTTCAGAAGTAGTCAAATTTTTAGTGGATGATATATTCTTGATATTTGGAGTTCCTGAGAGTTTATTATCGGATAATGGCTCACAATTTATAAGCAACGATTTTAAGACCTTCCTAGAAAACTTTGGAATCAATCACGTAAAAACAGCCGCATACGCCCCACAAGCGAATGCTAGTGAACGAGTGAACCGTTCAATTTTAAGTGCAATAAGAGCGTACATCGATACAAAACAACTCAACTGGGACGAGCACTTATCATTTATCAGTAGTGCTTTACGCACGTCTCTGCATAGCGCTATAGGCATGACACCTTATGAAGCTTTGTTTGGTCAGCGCATGATTGAGCATGGTGCAGATTATGCTTTATTAAGAAAACTTGGTGGACTTAACCAGTCCGAGATCGACTGGCTGCCAAAAACAGCACGCATGAATATCCTTCACGCATATCTCAAAACAGCTCTTAACCAAGCTCATGATAGTTATGAGAAAATCTATAACCTTAGGAGCAGGGTAGTTACGTTTAACGTAGGTGACGAGATATTCCGTCGTAATTTCGTGCTGAGTGACGCTAGTAAGCATCGCAATGCCAAGCTATGTCCCAAGTTCGTAAAAACGAAAGTAATAAAAATTATAGGTAATAATTTATATAAGGTCAAAGACGCAAATAATTTCGAATCTGTTGTGCATACGAAAGACTTACGTAAATGAACAACTGAAGGAGTCATCGACAATTTCTGTTGCAGAATTTACAAATTTTTTTTTGCGATTGATAGTGTCATCGCCAGCTGCTCAGCCTGTGCATGAGACGCAAAAGGGTCGTGGGTAGCGAATATTTATCTGGAAGTCAAGTGATGAAATAGTTATGAGAAGTTGAGTCATATTTAATGATTTTCGTTTCCATCATCAATACACCTGTTGGCACCAGGAGTATTGAGGATGTTTTGTAGGAAAATCAATTTCACAATACACTATGGTCTACCTGTGAAATTCTTCTTAAACTATCATACTTGTATTAAAGATAGCTTTTATAACATCCCAAAAGCAAACCAACTTGAAAATTTCTACAGTCCACAAATTTGAAAGTTTTATTCCTAAGAGGATAAATTTAAGAAAAGTTGTTTTAAGGGAAATTCCTGCCAACAAAATCCCCCTTACAACTTATAATAGAAATATTCAATACGCCAACCTTTTATCGAAGTAATAACGAAACTTCCGAAATAATCACCTAGTAGTAGGCAATAAAAATGATGAGATAGCTAAGACACACATCAGACACCGAAAAGTAAAGACCTGAACTAATAGTACACATAAATTACTAATAAGAAAATAATGTCGTCATGAAACAGTGGCATAAACTTCCGAGCTAATCTGAAATCGAAGAAATAAAAAGTCTTTGACCAGTACAATGTTGTTCAGTGATACCTTACTAGGAAAAATTATTTGATTTAGGCACAAAAAAATTACTTACCCCTCGATAATAAGTGACATCATGCTATCTGAAAACGTGTACATTCAAGAAAAATAGAATCTATCCGCCGACGGAAAAGAACACCTAGAAAATAATTATAGGTAGAGTATAAAGATTTAGTCAAGTTTTGCGTCATAAACTAATGCAATTCAGTCACAGACCAGTATACATAGACTGTAACCAAAATCCGAAAAATAGTCGCGAAAACTAAAGGAATTTTTTTTTGTTGTCTGAAGTAATACTTACCTCATAAAATACTTACCCGAATAAACGTCCGATAGCTACTCTATTTCATCTAGACCTAAAATTATACTTACTCAAAGTAAAAATATTGACACTGTAGTAAGACCTAAAACAAAAAAAAAAAAAAATAAAATAAAACAAAAAAATTCATGTATACTTACCCAATGGATACAAGAAACGACAAAATAAATCTTGTTTTCCAATCCGAACCCTATACGTAACAACATAAATACAACAAAAGGAGAAAAAGAATAAACATACGAAAAATTCTAACAACAACCATCCTATTAGAAAAAGAGAGAAAGGAAATTAAATCCTAAAGTGGAGCAAAAATAGTTGAAGTGAACCGAGACGATTTGCATGTAAACACCAAGACAATAGAAAAAATGTTTACACACAAACCAAAAATAAAACGAAGCTGGTCACATGAAAACAAATTGAACTGAATCTCGAAGAATACATAAACATTGCTGTATTATAAAAAAAGATGGACGAATTAAATTTCGAGTGTCTATCAATCTTGCAAATGAGTTTGAAAGAGACCAACACCCGACAAAGTATCCGTCGTAACGAAAATTAAATCGCCCAAACCGCCAAAAATCGAAGTTGAACAAACTCTGGTGTAGGTAACGTACGACGTAAGTGAGCCGAACAGACCATTACGCATTTCTAATTTGTTCAGACCAGTCGTGCTAAAAAGAACAGAAAATAAAAAGTTAATAAATTGTGAAATAAAGTATAAAACAGTAAAATAATATTGTACAAAGTAAAAGAAAAAGTGAATTTAACAAAAAAATCGATAAAACATAAAAAATCAAAAAAAAGGAACAAGCAGAAAAACTACCCGAATAAAAGGATATATTCCAAGGTAAGAAAAGTTTTTTTTATCCACCCTTATGAAAGAAAACGATGATCACATGCTCAAAGATATTTTAAAAGTTATTTTCCTATCGAAATCGTATTAATTAAAAACGATAGAAAAACAATACGTACAACTAATTTGCAAAACACATCTTGTCCAGAAAGTTTTCCACAGAAAAACACATGCGTCATCGACTCACTACGAAGGTATTAAGCTCAAAAAAAAAATACCCAAGTGAAACGATTGGACGTATAATGAACCAGGATTTGTGGTCACTAGATTGTTCAAAGAAACCACCACGAACAAAAGTCATCCTTTTTAAAGATTCGAAGAAGAACGTAACTCTAAGACATAAATCCGAAACTCTCGTCCAAAACTGCGATACTGTGGAAACAAAATCTCTTCAGAAAATACATCAGCATAAAAATCTGAAGGAAAACCCTGAAAAAACCAGGTAAAAAAATGTTTTGTGTTATCAAAAAGTATTTTTTTTTATTGTACGAAAATCACATGCATGGCTCATCCAATGGCCAAAAATAAAGTAGCAACAAATGTACAAAATGCAGCCAAAGTCGTGGAGAAAAATAATTTTTTTTCATCAATAAGGCGCAAAAGTTCATCTTATAAAAAAAATAATAAGAAAATATATATATGAAGTACATAAGATCGTACTCTCATTAAAAGTATTTTACAAAATTCTAATTCGTTTTTTTTTCTTCTCAAACAGATACGCACCGGGTGGTATACAACGGCCCAGACGAGTCCACGTCCAATGCGAGGTTGCTAGAAACCTATTGGATCGAGATCGTCAGCAAAATATCCCACTCGGTCAGCGTTGTCTGGTCCTCGTCGAGGAGTATAATCTGGAAGTACAGAAAATTGTCATCGAGTCAGAACCATCTTCTGATAAAATAAAACACATCAACATATCTACAGCACGTAGGACCCGATATAACGTCGAGGGAATTTTCAATTCATGCCAAGTGCTAAGAAAAAATCAACATCCAAGATAAGCCGCAGAAACACAAAACCCTGTTGGAGACATCTATAGGCAGGAGGAATGCTGAGTGTAAATTTATGTATTGCAAAAAGGATTTATGGTAGCTATGTATTTTTCATTTAAGTATACAGTGCAATAATTGAAAAGTTTATTTATGAAAAATTTCGTATAAAAGATAAAAGTGTTTAAAAAGAAAATTTTTATTAGAAATTAATTAAATAACCACCCCCTAATACAAAGAGGTGGATTGAGAAAAATTTGGTCACAAATAACGAAATATTTGAGAGTTTTTTTTGTTGAGGTAGGTTAGTGCTAACGATATAATCGAACATAAAGGTGCTAAATCTGAACATATATAGCATCATCAATATCAAAGTTTGTTGTCAATGATAAAAATAATAATATATATTTTGTGGTTAAACAACAACCAAAACCATTTGTTTAAAACAAAAAAAAAGTAATATTTACCCATAAGGTACCTAAAAAGAAAAAAATTTGCTGTGAATATAATAAAATCTGGTTTTTACTTACCTACAAATACCTGAAACAAAAATTACTGTGTGAGAGTCTCACTTTCTTAAAGCAACACTCTATCACAACAATAATTAATAAAAAAAAAAAAAAAAGGTTAATATACTTACCAATCACTTACCTTCTTTCGCACAATAATAATTCGGTCCGCAAATATCTAAAATAGATAATGATAAATTCGAGAAATGAAGTAATTTAAAGTCCGTCCGTGGAAAATATCTGAAAATAAAAATAATATTAGAAAAGTTAAAAGTTTTGTCCGATTTTAATAAAAGTGTACCTACCTACAGTGAGTGTATTTCTTGGTTGCAAATAGCCTTCAGCTAACAAAAAAAAAAAAAATATTTGTGAGGAAATTTATGCAAGTCGACTATAGAGGTATTACCTACTTGACTGGAGTTGCCTATAGTAAACTTGGATCAATTTCAGTTAAAGCTTTTGTTAATAGTGCTGTGAAAGAAAGCAGAAAATAAAGACAAAATAAGATAATGATTAATAACAAAGAATAAGTGATTTTAACATTTTTTTTGTATACGATTAGAAAAGTTAAGATCAGTTACACTTTACAATTGTTAAAGATACGTACTCATTGTTGGTGAATACACAAAAGTTTTTTTTTACGTCATTTAAATTTTAATCGCGTTGAATTTTGAATTTTGTTTCTTTCGAAATCGCGTCAAGGAGAAAACATAAAGTCATACCAAGTTCGTCCTGACTGACACATGAGTGTATGAAATTGAGGAAATTCAAAATAAAATTTCCTATGTACTTTGAATCATAAGTACATACACATTTATTCGCTGATCCCATCTTTAAAAGTCTGTCTGTTGATCTGAAATCTGAAATTAAGAAAAGAATTACTTACTATAAATAACTGATAAAGTAAATTTTAACGTAACGAGAAATCTGAAACTACTTATCAGGTTTATGGTATAGTAAGGTGCACCTTCCTGTCTTCGAACCTTTTATTGTAGAAAATTTATATTGTTTTGATTATTTTTTTTTATAAATTATTATTAAATACATTTTATTAATTACATTTTATTAAATACATTTAAACTAACCCAACGTTTGTTTCAGCTAAGACATGGTTTGAATGGACCTGTCACATTCTTAAAGATCCTTCTGATCCACATGCTTTTACATATTTTTGTTGGATTTTTAAAAATTTCGATAATTCTTATTTCACATTTCGGGTGGGATTAAGGCATTCTATTGGAGGCGTCCTACGCCAATTTTACGATCTGATGAAAGCGTTTTGCTTACATTTTTGTTGGAATTTTTGAGGTTCCAGTTTTGTAACTTTAAGTACGCGGAAAATAGGTACTTACCTATTTCGTATTTAGCTCGTGGTTAACTTACTAATGAAAATTAGCCGCGGTTGAAGAATCTGTTAGTCCTTCTAATCTGGGCTCGTAAATCGTCGACCTTGTCAAAAATTGTGAAAGCAATATACTGATAAGAGGCCTCCACAAAGATTACTAAGGAAGCGAACGATTCTGGGATCCGTTTGAAATCGATTTAGGCATGCTAAACTTGGAACGACTATTCATTGGAATAGATCGTTTAATATCGCGAAGAGGGAGAGTGATTCGGTTCACTAAACCTCACTTGAAGATTTTTCTGATCGATTTGGTTTGTTCATAAAAATCTTTACTAAACTTTAAGATAAATTGAGTTTGAGAAGCAAAAATTTTCTTTTGCTTCGTTTTATTTTTTTGTCAGATTAGATTGAGTCTCACACAATAATTTGAGAAGAGGTCAAGATTAAAGTCATAAATTTTAGTTTGAATTATAATAAAGTAAAATAGATCGAGTTTCAGTTGTAAGCATAAAATTCTTATTAGAATTCAAATAAAAAAGTCAGTTTAGAAACACTTTTGTTAATATCAAGTTGTTAAGTTTTTGTTTGAAGAGTATGACTCTTATAAAAAGAAAAGAGAAGTTAAGTTTTGAAGTTTTATTTAAGAAAATCTTATTAGAGTTCATCTTAGATTAAAATAAGAGTAACAAGAAATTTTCAAATGTTAGAATAAGTTATATGAATAAAATTGTTAAGGATTTTGTTTGAAAATCTTTGAGTTTTTAGTTTGAAGTCATCGTAAGTTTGGACGAAGTTAAATGATATTCTGGGGAAGTCAGTTCTCTCTTTTGAAGAAATATTTCAGGTATCATGACTAACTAGAAGGCTGAAGTGAAGAGGCGTGGCTGGAGCCAGCCCAATGTAGAGGAAGCAACCTTGACAAAAAGATTAGACGCAACAATGTAAGGGCTAAGTAAACTTATTCTGTTCTGTCTTTTGTTTTATGTATTTGCGGGATATTTCCATAGTAAATTTAGCACCGATGGTAATATCAATGGGTAGTGTCTTTGGAGGACTAGTCTCCGACAAAGTCGCTTAGGTCGGGAAGTTAGGTGCAAGGGGGAATCATCATCACCAGATTCTCCCGTCTCATTAGGGTTCTAGCAAAAATACAAGGATGAAATAGAACTTTGGAGGGTAGGGTTAGATAATCCTTAGAGACCACAACATCTTTGTCTCATTTTCTGTCAACACTCGATTTCCACCAAAAAATTTGTCATCGTTTCCAATCTCTATCAACTCACTCAATATTATTAATCGGCCCCTTTGCTTTTTAGCATAGCTATATACAAATTAACAGAGTCAACAGTCAGCTAGACTCCAGGTCTAACAAATGTGACACCGGCTATCTCACCTGCAGCACCACCCACTTCCCTGAACCGACGTGTTCGGCCCCGGCGAAAATTGCAGACCTGAAGCAGCGGTGTGGTGATAGTCACCCTATTCGTTGCGGCTTGGACGTGCCCTATCCTTAGAGAAGGTACTAAAAGTCGTACAACGAATAGGTTTCGGATCCTCTAACAGTGGGATTGAATTGAGAAGTGATTTTTGAGATACTTTTATTTTCCTATTGAGCATCCTAGGTAGAGGAAGTAAAAACTCTTCTATAAATATTACGACTCTTTCTCAAGTTTCTCTTTTCCAATTTGATTCGTCACTATTCCGAAGTCGGATCAACTTATTCTCAAGACATGTCAGGATAGGTGGAGACCTATTTTTTGAACTCTTTAGAGACCATCCGACTACGCCAGATTATAAATCGGACGTAAGGTTAATAATCCGTGGTGTCTTAGAAATACGTATTTTTCACCGACATACGATGAGGATACTCGACTGCGAGAAGAGGGCGAAGAGATTTTCGGTTCATCTACTACTGTGAAGTAGTTAATGGACAGAAATGTCTCTTCATCCCCTGCTTTTCCCAGTCGACTATTATCTCAAATCTTTTTTATGAAATTGGATCTGATTAGGGATTATTCTGTTCGCTGCATAATTGAAAATACGTAAGAGAAGGCAAACTGTGACTGAGACATAGGTAGTTGGTTGAATGAACATCATCCAGTGTTTGGGCTTTCTGGTCTTTTGGGTCTTTTTGTTAATCAACTCTCTCAGTCACAACCGTCTACAACCCTCTACCTTCAACTCACAATTAATTTTATAATTGTATTTTTAATTCATATTCGAGATTAACTCAAAGTTAAAAATTATTTTTGTTTATATATATAATTTCTTTGTTTAAATCAAAATCTTGAATATGGGTTAAAGATCAATTATTTTTCAATTTTTGTAGCGGGACCATCCCATTCATCCCGTTACAATCGGCATGGTAGGTAGGTAGGTAGGTAAGATGGCGGTTTCGCAGAACAACTGTTCCGACTAAACCCAATTAGCGCGGAAAAGCGCCGTTTTGATACCATAACTCGTTTGACCTAATTTTTTGTGCTATAGTGGTAGTGACTGTTAAGCTAAGGGGATCAGTTTTTGGTCTGTGCCCGTAGTCACAAGGGAAGAACCTAGATCACACTGTGTGCTGGGTGGTTCCATTTGGACTGAGAGACGACCAATTAACTTTACACCAGATCTATATGAGGCTAGGCCCGTTCAAAGGCGGTACACCTGCCAGGTGTAAATTCGTGTTTTGATGCTTTCGCCGCAAGATAGAGTAAGTGCTAGTCCGAAAAGCTATTCCTAAAGGTAAGTTCCAGAAACTTAAAAGGTGAAAGTTGAAATGGAGAGTAAGTGAGTGCTTTGAAAAGCTAAGGGGACCCGTTTTTGGTCTGTGCCCGCAGTCCCAAAGGAAGAAATTAGCTCACACTGTGTGCTTGGTGGTTCCTTCCGGACTGAGAGCCTGCTCAATAACTTTACACTAGATCTATATGAGGCTAAGCCCGTTCAAAGACAGTTTATACCTACC
The DNA here is from genome assembly GCA_951217065.1 of Baccha elongata. NCBI lineage: Eukaryota > Metazoa > Arthropoda > Insecta > Diptera > Syrphidae > Baccha > Baccha elongata. The sequence continues at coordinate 61,271,566 of OX578272.1, read as the reverse complement.
AGGTATTAATCAGTACTCTGATGCTATTGCCAAAGATAGAGTAAGTGCTAGTCCGAATAGCCAGTCCTAAACGGAAGTTCCAAAAACTTCCAAGGTGAAAGTTGAAATAGAGATATTGCTTGGTTTGTTAAAGCCAACTGGTGCTGTTGAGAAAAGCGGTAAAATCATTTATCCTTTTGTTCGACAGCACGTTTAGGTTGTCGAGAAACAGGCTACCGAATGCCTGGAGGCGAGACCTAGCCAGAGCCGGACAGTGGCAGAGGAAATGCTCAATAGTTTCCTTCTCCAGCGGATTTCTACAACTACGGCAGTAGCTGTTAAAAGGTATGCGCAGTTTAGCTGCGTGTTCGCCTATTGGCCAATGGCCAGTGACGATTGCAACGACCCTGGCCGTGTCTATTCTGTTTCGTTTTATTAAATCATTCGATCTGTTTTTGTCATAGGTTGGCCATATCTTTCTAGTTATTTTACAGGTTGCCAAACCTTGCCACCTCTTTGTTGATTCTGAAAGGAAATGGTCATATATTCTGCCCTTCACGAAGCCCAGTGGAAGATCTACTGATTTCGCCTGAGAGACGAGAAGGGCTGATCCTTGCCTAGCAAGATCATCTGCTCGCTCATTGCCTTGGATGTCGCTATGGCCTGGGACCCATACGAGAGAAATTTTTATACTATCACTGAAACCTTAGAGCTCTGCTCTGCATTGATGAACTATCTTTGAAGACACCAGGCAGCTGTTAATTGCCTTAATTGCAGCTTGGCTATCTATACAAATGGCTACATTGTGAATATTATGGTTAGATATTGTTTTTTGTTTGAGTATCCTACAGGCTTCCTTAATAGCAAGCACTTCAGCTTGAAATATGCTGGCATGGTATTGGTCAAGCTTTTGAAAAGAGCTAGAAGCTAAAAAAAACGATATATCAACTGCAAATTTAAACTTGAACTGCTACTGAACTTTAGAGAAAGAAGTGGACTGAAGACCATTGGGTTAAAAAAAATAAAGTCCCTCAGAAATGCGAGGTCAAAGACATGACAAAATGTTACAGTAGGGAGAAATCCATTAGGTTATACTTTTACCAGATTATAAAAAGAAAATCTCAATCCATCTATCGATAATGGGTGTTACTATTATTGGCTTGATATGAATGCTTGCTTGGCTAATGCGAAGCGGCATATTTGTGATTGATCAAGAACTTTGTGCATTAAAAGTTGGCGGATGTATCTCTTACCTCTTTAAAAAATCACCCCAACTTTCTCACAGCTTCTGTCTCAACTAACAATTTAGCTTTTATAAGGTCAAAACTTTAGAATTTGGCAAGCAATAGCTAGTATAGAGCTCTTATAAGCCAAATTTTCGCAAGCCACACATTTCAAACTTTGAAAATTAAAAAAAATAGCTATAAGGCTTTTAAAATTAAGTTTGACAAGCTATATAAATTATACAAGGCTTGTAGATAAAGGTTAAAAATAGCTTGTATTAGGCCCTCCGAAGTTGTTTAATGATAATTTTAAAGAAAATAGCTGCTATAAGGCTCACCACGACAAGTCAATGCAAACAACTTGTGAAAGGCTTGCCTATAAATGCTTAATACGAACTTAATTATTCTGCTTATATGTCAATTGACAGTTTTATAAATAACCTCTTAGTAACAACATTACAGTTCTAAAGAAAAAAAGAAAAGGTAAGTATCAAAAATATTTAAACCGAAAAGAAGTGCTTACAAAAATAATTTATTAATATGAAAATATGAAAAAACTAATAAAGATAATTATTTCTCTCCCTTCACCGTTAACATTTTCTTCATATCAATTCTTTTCGCATCATATTTTTCTGAACAACAATGTGATGTAGAGGTAGAGTGCTGGAGTGGTGCGTGGAAGTTCTCGATTCAGAGTTCAAAATCCAGGTAAATAAACACTTTTCTGTTTTATTAAAAATATAATTTCAATCTTTACAGAATACAGTCAAAATATTTTTGGGCCCTGACTACGAAGGAGAAAATATCTAAAAATACAAAAACAAAAATAAAAAAAATGCTTAATGTACTAATACCTACATTTTGTATTAATTTCTTAATATGGCCTTTAAAAGGCATTATATAAACATTTACGGCAAGCTGTCATTAATAAAATGGATTGGGTAAGGCTTTTCTACAACGTCCAACGCAAGCTATTAGCAAAGGCGTCATTAAAATGCTTGGGTAACGCCTTTTAACAACATCCAAGACAAGCTATTAGGTATATAAGCTGTCATTAAATGAGTTGTATATAGCCGTTTTATAACATCAAAAGCAAGCTATTGGCATTAGCTGTCACAGAATGGCTGGCAGAGGCAAGCCAATTGCATTTCATGAAAAGCTTCCACCAAAAGTCTTATAGGAGCTATATAGCTTGCACAATGTGCGCCAAAATAATTTGTATAAAGCCTTTCACTATTTCTATAGAGGTCTGAAAATAGCTTGTGTTGAACCTAATACAAGTTAAATTGTTAGTTGGGTATTCATTTTAACACTGCTTTGTACTTCTTATTCTTCTAGAACTTTCGTTTGTTCATTCATTTTGTTCTTCTAGAACTGTATTCTGTTCATTAATTTGTTTCTCGAAGCGTAGTAGTGTACTTACTGTTCTTCTGTTAATTTAATTGTAACGACCAACAGTACTTAACTGGATTTTCACATTGTCATCTCAAATATTCTTGCAGACGAATGACGTGATCGTTTAATTAGTTCTTTTTTTTAGTTTTATTTATTTTCACTTCGGACACCAATGTAATATTTTGTTAAGTTATATTTATTATAATTTTGTACTGCTTTAGATGTTTTACTTTCCAAATAATTTTAGATTGTTAAACTAATTCACAAAACATCTGGTTCCTTATCAGCAGGGATAGGATTTTGTTTACTTTTGCCTTGTTTTTTGCGCAGTCGTTTACAATTTTAGACAAAAATTTTCTTTTGAATGTGAAGACATTTTTTTTTTATTTTGCCTTTTTTTATCGTTTTTACCCATTTCGCTTTTTGCCTTTTCTTTATCGAGTTTGTTGCTTTTTGCCTTTTCTTCTATTTTTTTACAGTTTTTTTTTTGTTTTTTGTTTATTTTCAAATAGAGGACTCAAAAAAAGTATGCAATAATCCACTTCCACCTCTTTTTTTACAAGCATTGTCATACTACTGGCGAAATATTTTGAGAAAATAAAAATGACTACGCAAGATGTGTGGCATTTGGCATTTGCCAAAGATATAATCCAAAACATAGCTAAGAACGTAGCTATGCTTATATTTAAAGTAATTTTGGCTTTTTATTAAATATAGAAAAACATATTTTTGAAAATTTACAAATAATAGGTCATTTTAAGCAAATGTTTTTAAACAGTAACAAAAATACATTACACTTTTGATTTTAAGGATGCCCGATAATAAAACAGGGAAGACTTTTTGAGCAACAGAAAGGGGAGATGTTTTTTAAAAAATGTTAAAGTGTTTTTTGCAGCCAATATTGGATTGGTAAAATGAAAACACTGAAGAAAATAAACTTTAGGTATACCTAACCTATACCTAATAAGAAGCAATGAAAACTATGTTTTGTCAAAAAGTTTTTAGTTTAGTTTTCTCTTTTTTTTATAAACGCTTTTTTTGCCTATTTAGATGTTTTATTCTGCATTCTTTTTTTAATGTTTATGTCCACAAAATCCTATCCCTCCTTATCAGCATCAAAAGTAATATACTTGGATTGTAACTGTTATCAGTAATATATACTTATAGTTATATTGTTATGTCCATTTACATAAGTAATTACATCAACCAATTCAAAGGCTATACCAAACTGACTTTCATATACCAGACACTATTGATTACTGACTACAACACACAAAAATCGGGCTCCCTTATCAACATTTTTGGGTTCCTATAGAGTTGTAATTGAATCCCAGCTGAATGTAAATTGTTGATAGCTCCTCTCAACGGATTTGAGTTGAAAACTGAAAACTAATTGGAAAAGATCCCTGTCATGTCAAAAACGCGCGCGTTAGCTCACATCGATTGCGATGTGGCCTCATTTCGCTTAAGCTTTTTCATACTATAGATTCTCACCCAAAACCTACGCCTGCTCATACACTAAAATCAAAGCACTGTGAGGACTTTTTAAAGAGGTTATTCTCCTTTTTAATCCTGCGGATGAAACAACTCCGTAAATACAACAAAAAAAAAGTGTGATGCTTCTACGACCCAATAAACTTTTACAATCATCCGAGACTTTGAATACTAAACAGGATTGCCAATCGGATGCACTAACTTTTTTTTTAAGTTCTTTGCCGCTCAAACCTTGTGAATGTAAATACACTATATATATAAATACATAGGTAATTTCCCGTTTTATTGCATTTTAAATTCCATCGGGTCGGGAGAGAAGATTAGAGTTTTGGGATAGGATCTAATTTGGAACTAGACAGAGTAAACTGATGCGTGTTTCTTAGCTTACGGAAATCTACTTGAACTAGATCTATATGCTTGAAGCTTAACAAAGACTGACATACAGATCCGGACCTAACGTTGGAGTAGTTAAGGCAGTGCCTTATTCTAGCAAAGTAGAATCCGACTAATTTTATTATAGTCGTCCTGCTGCCGATGTCGCTGTTTCTGGAGTTGCTACCACACTACTTCTGCCGCTATTGGTGCTCAGTCATGCAACATTTTCAAATTAAAGCTTGTTTTAGGAATGGAAGAGATGGATGCGGGACCACTTCTGCAAGTTGTTATAGAAAAACTCAAAGGGATGCAATACATATTTTTTTGTATACCTATTACCCTATCTGCAGATAGTGCGCTTCTTCACTTCACTTTGTTCTTTTTACTTCGACTTACCAAAGGATGAATAAATCAATCTGCTCCACTGAGGTGAAAGATTGAATTTTGTGTTTTATTCCTGTTCCTAGGATTCTTCTTCTTCTTCAAGTGATATTCAACTTTGAAGTCAAATGCATAGGTAGGTTTATAGCGAGGAAGGCGGTAGTAGTGAAAATTGCAAGCACAATCTGGCGTTGAGATAGTAGGTGCAATCCAGCAACGGTGTATGATGGTGATTCAGCAGGGATTTTCTTCAAAAAGATTCTGCCTGATGGACTGACAAGTTTTTTTTTATCTTTGTTTTGCCTGTGTTATTCAGTTAACTTGAGACAAGTGATTTTGGAAGATAAGTTATTGGGATTATTTGGCGCTTACTGGGGAATGAGAACGAAAGGAATTGCAAAAATGTGTACGAAAGAATTTAATTTTTTTTTCTGTACTTAAAATGAAAAGAAGTGATTTTTCGATGTAGAATTTACTTTTTGGAATGACTTAGCTACATACATTTTCATTTGTCTATTTTTTTTTTTTTTGTACAGAAATGTAGTCTGTGTATTTTTTTTTTTTTTTCAATTAAAAAAAATAAGGATTCAAATGATGAACCATAAGCTTTATTTTTCCACTAACATTAACCTTTAGTAAACAACCGCAAGTTGGAAGAAACTTTTTTTTCAAAGAGAATGCCTTATGTTATAATTTTTTTATTGAATATGGCTATATGGCCTTTCTGAAATATTCTGAATAAATAAAGTGACAGGAAGAAGGCTAATTATAGTCCAGTCACTTAAAAAGGGTCAATTCTGTCACAAATTATTATCATATAATAATAACAATAATAATAATACTTAGCTACTTGTTAACAATTGTGAATAAAATAAAAGAATTGTTTTCAATTAATGAAGCTATTCGATTAATCAAACCACGGAATGTGCGATGGCAAGCAAACACCGACCAAAAGATACAAAACGAAAAAAAACTAAAGGAAGTTCCGAGAGTTAATGTGCCGTCTTTTTCAAATCATTATAATTTTCGTAACTATCGTAATTATTATTTGACACTAACAATGTATTTTGAAACGATGCTAAGTTGTTATGTTTAAGTATATCTTTAATTATAAATATATAAATTTATACATAATTTTGTTACAGTCGGTACGACAGTTTTGGTCACAACCCAGACTTTTGGTTAACGCCACAGAAAACAATTTGGTTTACTTATAGGTGATGTTACAAAACCTTTATTGAAAATAAAGTTAGTATATACATAGGGTAATTCATATTTTATTACGTACTTAGTCTTTTAAGGTTTACACATTTTTTTTAATGGATAATTAATAATTATGACTCGCGTTAATTTAATTGACTTCTATACAAATTTACATATTAAAATCCATCGTGCTATTGCGATTTTGAGGTTAGAAAATTTAATCATGATAAGAAGGGTTCTAGAATAAATTGACGTTTTGTTAGTGGCTCCACACAACAGCGAAACTGCGAAACTACTGCTTATGTAGTGTTCGCACTGATCTTAACAACAGTTTTGTATTAAAAGAATAACAAAAATGAATCATTTTTGTATTGTTAACAAAATAATCAAATTTATTTTTAGAAAATGAACGCACCTGAGTCCAACCAAAACTTCCGAATATTGTGTTTTTTTTTTTTTAATTGGAGTGCAGTTTTTATGTGCAATAGGGCTACTATATATGTATGTAGGAAAACACGGTTAGGTCGTTTAAATTCGCTACGATTTATTAAAATTCATTAAATTAACATAGGTTACAGACGAGCATTTAGCTAATGGTACAAATACATATCTTACGGTGTTGGTTAATTCCATGTTCCCATCGACCTGATTTAGCTAAATCCACTTGATTAAGCTAAACCATGTAATTAATTAAGTGATTAACCATACATTTTCAAGATTTACATTTACGTGATTTAGACTCGTTTTATTTACGTTTCTACGTATCTAAATTACGTATCTGTCATTGTAAATATTTACAAACTATAACATATCTGCTTTTTACTCAGCACTTTATTCAGCACCAACAAAACAAAAACAAAACTTTGGAGCTTTCAAAACAAATTAATTTTAATGTTTCCAAAATTAAAAAGTATTGTTCTCTTTGAGTTTTCTTGAGTTTTTATAAATTATTTATAATTTACTATTAATTATTAATTATTTAATGAAGCAATATTAATCTTAACAGGAATGTATAATATGACAAAACAATTACTAAAAAAGAACCATATGGAATGAACTGGACGAACTACATGCATACATTTTTAGTTTGCAAGATTGGAATAGATATCAAACTAAAACACGAATTAGCTAGTTCGGTGGAACCGCCTTTTTTGATTTATAAATCATTTATCTAAATCAGGTTGGTGGCAACATGGTATAAGATTTGTTTAAAGTTCCAATGTTTTTTGTTTTAGTTAAATTTCTGGCAGCATTCTATACTTATGGATCTTTTGTTCGATTGTATTAACTGAACAATGGAAACTTTTTGAAGCATCATGAGAAAACTTTAGAGAAAATAAATAAGTATAAAATATTTAAAATAAAACAGATAATAAATCTTAAGTATCTACGTATGTAAATATGTATGTATATATTTAAATTATGTATCATTTTATACATATGTCTTTACATATATATTATATATTTTATTTATGTTTTTCAATTTGATTGGTTACTCAACAACTGATAGAAGTTTTATCAACTAAGTTTCTATAATTATCAGATGTGTTTATAAAAACATTAACGAATGTTGAAAAAAGATTCAAGAAATATTTGAAATGGCAAGATAAAACTGGGTAAAAATGGATCGCCTCCCTTGCTCTAACTGCTTTGAATTGATTATGGTTCAGCTTGGAAATTGCGAAGTTTTTTTTTATTGTTTAATGTCTATAAAGATTTGTATTCGGTTCAACAATTTTTTAAAACTTATAAAAATAAAAACTTAGGTATTTTTGAATTTACTTAAGAAGTCTTTCAAAAACAGATGGGTAACTATAGATTAATTGACGAATCGGTTTGCATTTCCAGAAAAAAAACAACTGCAAAAGAGGTTCGCTTATATCTTTGATGTTAGGCAAAATGGGTTTAAGTCAGAAATTGCAGTTTTCCGTAAAACCAAATTGAAAGTATTTTAATTATTTGCAAATCTGGATTAAATTTATTTGAAAAAAAAAAATATGGTAAATAAGCTCTGAAATGGTGACCTTATAATATGTTATTACATTTTTCCAAAATCATGAGTATTTACCGATTTTTCGATGACTTAAGTCCTTAGTATCCCCTCATTTTTTATTATTTGTAAAATTTTTGTTTCTTTGTATGACTTAAGTCAGGAAATAAAACATTATCCTTTAGTAATAAAGTAGGAAATTGTTTAATTTATTATTCAAAAGCTTTAAAATTATAAAGTTAATAAAAAAAAATGTTCATTTGTTCTGTTTCTTCTTTTTCATCTAACAATCGGGATCATCATTGTTTGCGGTGTTAGAAGATGGCAAATTTTTATAAAAGTCGTGAAACACAGGTGGTACTAAACTTAAAAGAGAGCACTAATCCCTTTTTTTCTCCTCAGATATCGGTACCAAAGTTTTGTTGGAGTGGATAATCTTTGAGACATCTATTTTTTCCCCTTCTAAGGAAGCTTAAAATCTTGAACTCTTCGGAATGGTTTAAATTGTTTTTATATCGCACTAAGCCATTTTCCTGGTATTGGAGCCATTGCACACTATGCCAAGAAAACTGCTCATTGATAGTATTTTTTTTTTCTGCACACGAATGCGGTCTTCAACAAAGCGGCAAAATCAAAGAATTTTTCTTGCTGCATTTCATGTAACTGGAACTTCTTTTTTAGGCCTGTTGTTCGCACTAACTGGTACCAATCGTGGGGGTGGTAAACAGGTGTTTTTGTTTTTTTTTTGTTCTTCGATCATGGAATGATCCACGTCACATTCCATATGTGTATGACCCGGGACGAGGAACTTGTGGTTTATGGTTAAATTTGGGAACTTAACTTGAGCCATTAAAAACATTGCTGCCACATGGCTGTTTTTATTTTGTCCCCCGCATGTGTCTGAATAAAATGTCACCTCAGAAACGCAATCAGGTAGCTTTTTAATATGAGCATATAGGCAGGAAGCTATTTCATTCCCCCCTCTAGCAGCTAGAGCTTCATGCCACATGTAGTGCGTTGAATCTCTGGTACCATTATCGTGGACAGTTAGGTTATAGGTCCATAGCTGCCTATTATAAAATGCTACCGAAGATCCAACAGACGGTATTGGCAAGCATTGCTGAAGATCGAAGCTGAAGCATTTCTTTTGCTCGCTGTTTTGTGCTGCCAGCTTATCAGCTTTTTTGGCTTCATATGCTACATTAGCCTGTTCCTGGTGAATTTGGAGATCGTTTTCTGCTTCCTGTTTTTCATCTTGATTAGCAGCAACTTGAACACGCATGTGAAGGGTGTCGCACTTATAGCAGGTGTTCACTTTTGGCTTTTTAAAGGCGAGTTTTAAATTATGAAATTCCCTCTCATAAATTGAACGACCAACAAAATTCTCTCGTCCATTATAAGTCGTACATAATGCGCAATTTTAAATACGAAGGTAAAAACTTCTTCTCATTTGTACATCTGGTGTAATGACTTTCATAGCTGGGAAAAGATTTTATATGAGCCACGACTTCATTAAGCTCCTCTTCAGATTTTTTTTGTTTTTTGAAGATTTTTTACCTCTTTGGTCGTCCACTGTAATGCCGGATGTGTTAAGCATTTTATTTCGGATGGCGTTTGATATGAACTTTTCTTTTTCATCTAAAGTTCTGCTGAAGCAACCTTTGCACACAGAAACTCTTGCAACGTTTACTTCAAGAAAGTATTCATAAGTAATTTCCCTGCTTTTTGTACTGTCAGCTTTTCTTTTGCGAGAAACCTGTTTTTCTTTAATATTTATAAGATTTGCGATGAAGGTTTTACCCTTTTGTCGTGGGTTCCAAGCGACCAGTACTCGTCAAAAATTTCAGTATAAAAGACTTAAGTCTTTAGAGGATTCTTAAATGTTTCCGAGGGATCGGTTACAAAGACTTAAATGCACATAAGACGTTAATACCAAATAAAATATGTATTTTTCTGACTTATTGCCTTAAGACTAAATTATTTAGATTGGAAGCAGTTGTGCTAGACTAAAGTCGATAATACCAAACGAAAGAGAAAAAAAAGTGAGTTAATCCCAATCAAAAACCAAAAATCCAATTTTTTGACTTAAGACCTTTTTGCCTAACGTCAAAGATATGGTGAAGCTTGCAAAGGGCGCTAACTGTGCTCGGGCCTGCACCGAATTTGCAACAAAAAACAAAATGTGACTTAATACTTTGGACTTACCGCTAAGTAGTTATGGCTATTTATTGTGGTAGTCGCTTTTTTAAATTGTTAACAAATTAAATAATATTTTTTTTAGCTATTTGAGGTGCAGTTAAAATTATGTAAAAATTTTTATGTATAATATAGTATAGAAAGATTTTATCGATAAATCAGATTTTTAAAACCTAAATCTTTTGAATAGGTGATCTATCATCTAAAATTATAAATAATTACTCTAATGGTGTTCCGCAGAAGAAAGTCATCTGTGCCCGTTACTTTTCTTAATTTTTATATGTAAGTGATATTTACCTCTCGATTTACCTTCTCTTTTCTAAACAGCAGAAAAGCCTTTATTTGCATTTTATGAATCTATGACACATTTTTCTTTCCTTTACCAGAAATTTAATTTAACCATTAGCTAATTCGTTTTAAAACTCAAAATCGTTTCTAAAAACAAAACCCCAATGGACAGCCACACAAACTTACCAACCACAGAACTATCATATCGACAAATTCAATGTATTAATAAAATATTTATCACACAAAACCGATAGCCAATAAAGATATTAAATAGATATCTCATTCCGTAACAAAACACTCCTGTTGAATTCTGACCTCTTTGTAGGTCGTAAATTTATAAATCGCATCTAACGATGTCACCAGCACGAACGCAATGTTCAGAATATAAAATATGTATGTACATATAGTCAACGTTATCCTTGGAAATCCTGGATCCCAGTAGCAATATAGATACCTCACTATTTCCGTGTAATAATTTTCAAACAATAAGGAGGCGGCAAATCTATTTTGGGGTGGACGACTATCCACTTCCTTAATATGGGTTTTGATATGTCTCACATTAATCAAGGGTTAAATGGATTTGATGCATTATTACCACACGAGTAAGGATCCTCTTACCTCGTACTTGGCCAGATGTCAGTCTCACAAACAGCTTGTGTTCTTAAAAACCCTTCTCTCCATCATCATTTATTCCCAATTCTATAAATACCAGGATGTATGCCCGTTAGATTTGCCACCCTCTAGCAAGAGCATCCCGTTTTAGGTAATTCTATTCAAATAAATGGCCTTATTGACTATTTATTTGCCGGAACCAATAAATGACAAGTAACGATGTTTTCGGACGTGAAAGCAAATGTAGTACGTCTGGGTTGGACGGTGGGGTGGTATTTGCTGTTTGCTGGATATAAGGAAAAAAAAATAATAAAAATAAATCTGCTTTCATTCTGCAATTGGTTTGAGCAATTGAGTTAATAAAATAGGAGAGCAACATAAAACATGTGTGTTCTGGGGTTTGCTCTGCTGATGGGTTGGATGGAATGAAGCTGGACGATCGATTGTTTGTGATTTCCAATTGGTTTTATGTGTTACAAATTTATATTGAATTTTATTTATGGATTTGGGTGAAGTGAAATGTCAGGCGGGGTAGGAAAACGTGTTGCAGAAAAAAAAATTAATAGCATAAATGTATATAATTTACACCTTTTTTTTTACAGATTGAGCAAAATATTTGTTTTAAATGAACAATAAATAACTCACTATAATTAAGTGATTTATTTTCTCATAAGTCAAAATTAATAAAACATTTATGAGGTTTTATTATGACCAGCAAATTTGACATCATACAACCTTATTAATATTGGTGGTATAAAGTGATATAATAATTTATCTTTCATTGCTATAACACTGAAAATAGAAAAATTCGTTTGTGTCTTACTGAGAAATGTGTTTTGAGATTTGAACAACATTGATTGATAAAAAAAAATACTTGGAATTTCAAGTTAAATCAAGTCAAGACGCCGCACAGTGTGGGTCCAAATAACATTTTGCGTTTTTTTTTTCAAATTCGCTGTATATTTTAATGAAAATAAATAAAAAAAAAGGCACGACTGGATCGCACAAACTTGCTCTTGTGTCAAGTTACCAAAAGCTTAAAAGAACCTGCCACAAAATTATTTGATATGAAATTATTTCTTAATTTTTTTTAAATAATTGAATTAGAAACAATTTAAAAAAAATAATAAAACCAAATAACTTTGAAAATCACTTTATAACAAACGAGAGTTTTCCGAGAAAATCTTGGTATGCCAGTAATTATTAAATATTACACTATATTTAACTTTTTTTCAAAATCGAAAAATCGATTTTTTTCAAACAACTTTTTTAAAATATTTTTTTGAAAATTTTGGAGAATGCCAATTTTAGCTAATTAATAATATTTTTATCCGAAAAATAAACTTCATGAATTGGTTTTCAAAATATTCAATTTATTTAATCAATCTAATTTTTTTAAGAAACGTCATTAAAAAATTAAGTACGTCCTTATTGTTTGGCTATCTAGGTCTTCTTAGAAATAAAATTTTGTAAAAATTCACTCAGTCGTTAACGAGAAAGTCAAAATTAAAAAAAAACCTTGTATGGCAGGTACGGTTAAAACTATTTGTAAAGATATATGGAAAGGCTTTTAATTTCGTATCACTTATGTATGTCAAATTTTATCAATTATAATTAGAGCCGTTTTTGAGAAAAACGAGTTTTTTCATAACCGTTATATAGCAGGTACCGTTAGTTTTAATCCTAGAACAAAAATTCGAAAAACCCCCCTGACTGTCATACCCTAAAATTCCTATATACCGATTTTAAAGGAAATCGGTTCAACCATTTAGGCTGCAGGTCCGAATGACAGATAGATAGACTGACAGACAGACACACAGACAGAATTGACAGACCCACTTTTTTCGACTTCGCTTTCACCGTAATGTCATTTTTGATTGTTATCTAAAAACTTTTTTTTTGCACTATTTGCCTTATAGTTTTGGTACCTTTAATCGCAAGTAAAAATGTCCAATTTTTTAGCCCGAAAAATTCTAAGAATACCTAAAATCTTCCGATTAAATGGGTGCCACAGTTGCTCCCCAAACAAAATGAATGCAAAATGAAGAACGTCTTTTATATTTTTTTTACTTGCGATTATTTAATAATGCAATCACGACGAGTGTTATACGTTAATTGTTGCACGATAAACATTATACAAGGTGTGCTCATTTCGTTGCATGACGTCATACCTACTTTCATTTAATTAATTTTGTAACATATACCTATAGTCTTCGATAACCCATAAAATATAGTTAAAGATCTAATTGATGTCACTATCATTTGTTAAATCTACAAAATGGTGATTCTGGTATCTTGAGTGAGCATCATATATCAGTGTTTGGTTATTTATGTAGTTTGAAATATGTTCCGCTGTTTTTCTCTGTTTGCTTTCATAGTATAGGTATCTACATTTGATATCTTAGTATATTACTGTAAAGAGGCAATCGAAATTCTTGCTCTTTGAATAATGTCAATATGAATTTCAGAAAGTAGATGATACAAAATTCACTTCAGCATAAACTATGCTAAAGACGAACTAATTGTGAATGACGACAAAATTCTTCATAGCTTGCAACAGTTCTGTTGATTGACTTTTAAATTAACAGTTTTTAAGACAATATTTCTAACACTAAACTACGAAGAAGTGCGCGACATTATACAGTCGAAGAAGCCAGTGCGGCGGCAAAAACCTTCAAAAAGGGAAAAACAATTTTGCCAGATGGAACACCCTCTGAGTTCTGGATAAATATGGGAGACCGCAAACTTATTAGCGGCAACCAAATACCCAATCAGTCGGGGAAAAGTCACCTTCTTCCATCTTAAAAGGGAAAGGGTAAAATTTTAAATATTATATTGGTTCCTAATGTTCCATCAAAAATAATAATAATTTTTTTACTGCACGTATTTTTTTTTTTTTTAGACTGTCAGATCGTATTCAAATGGAGCTTAAAGCAAGGATCAGCAGATGAAAGAAGATTTGCCAACACACATAATGTGTCCCACTGGCTCATCACTATGCAGGTGTTAATTGTTAGTAAGTTACTTACTCATCCGCGTGAGAGGCTCATGCATGAAGGTAGTACGACCGTCCGCGGTAGTTAAAACCCATTGAGGCTAACAGGTCCAACGAATCAATTTGTCCAGAGATAAGTTGATGGAGAAAAATTAAGTCATTGTTTACTCTACGTTGATATATATGATTGTATCTGCAAAAGCCTTATCCGATGTTCGTATGGTGGCAGGTTATAAGGATCAGCCCATGGAAGGCTGAACTGATTCAATACGTTTCTTATGGATTTCATAGAAAGGGATCCATACTAATAAGGCATACTCAAGATGCGCCCTAACATAACAGTTATGCAATGAGAGGGCAACGTATATGGATCGTTGAATTCCTTTGCCCACTATTTTAATTCTATTTTCTAGGTAGGGTTTGATCCATGATATAAAAAGAGTAGGGAAACCGTATATGCTTGCTGTTTAAAAATAATAATATTATGGCTGAGTTGGTCAAATGCTATCGAAAAATCTGTGTATATGCAATCAACTTCAGAACCACTTTCTATTGCATTTGAACAATTATGTAATAAGGTAAAAAGAAGGTAGAAGGTTTGTAACAGAAGAACTTTTTCTGCACGAAACATTTTCCATTCCAGACGAAACGTATCAACGTACTACTGGATTCCGCTCTCTGTTGTGTTTGTTGATTTTGAAAGAAGTGTTCGATATATCTGATATGGGTGGTCATAGGCCAGTCGGCAACTAAATACCTGGAGTATAAAAAAAAAATATAGCGCGACAATAGAGGGTTAGCATTAGCCGACATATTGAAAATAAATTAAAAATGTTTATCGGACGAAAAAAAATTTAAATACTTTTCAATAGAAAATATGATTTTCTTTTTTTAGGCATAAAACTTTTTTCTTAGATTTTTAAAATTTGAACGAAATGTTTATTTTTTTATTTTAATTCTCAAAATTTTAATAAAAACTAAACTGAAGCTATAACTTCTAAAGTGTTACACCTACAAAAAAAAATGTTTAAGGCATGGAAAACGAAAAACAATATTTTCCATCGAAAAAATCCTTTTAATTTTGTTTGTACGATGAACCATTTTCTTTAGTTATTTAAGACAAAGCTTTTTTTAAAATGGCACCTTTGAATACCGAAGTATCTTGTGATAACGACATCAAACTTCGCGAAGGCGTATAGGGCGGATGAAGTAGCTTGAGTCATCTTATGTGACCAAAAAATCTACCACACTACACAATAAAAAGGCTCCTCTTACAAAAGGAATCTTATCTGTTTACTACTTTTATGTTTGCAAATACGTGTGAATGTTGCTATCAAATTGAGATTCAATAAATGATTTTCGAAGAAAAGCAACTTAAGTTCAAAAAAAAAAAACTTTTTATTTACAAGGGATTCAAAATTAATTTTTTTAAATTTAAATTTTTCTATAATCTCTTCTCATTTTAAGCCCAACAAAATGCTGACTTGAATGCATAAAATAATGGAAAGCTTACAATAAAGTAATGACAAGAATGCTGTTAATGCAATTCATCTTGACTGTGCAACGAATTAACTTCCATCCTAGAATAAATAAACGTAATTAAATATATTACACATTTTCTATTTGAGAGGGACTGTCAACACTTCACAGTCAACACCCGCAATTTGCAATGCAAATTCCGTTGCTGCTGCTGCTGCTGTTCTGTTAAAATAATATTTTTATATTCTGTCCTACGCTTGTATTTTTAGGTATAGAGGAATCCTTGTTTTCGTCGTCTTCGTCATCCTTCCTTCCTTCCTTCCATTCTCACTGTTCCTCATCGCTAAAATGATGTTCCCGAAAATTTGTGTTTTACTGCACCGCACGCAAACAACACTTTCTTCTTTTCCACTTCTTTTCCAAACAGTCAGACCCGCGTCACCCAACAAACTATATACTGTATACCGCGCTTTGATAGTTACATTTCACAGAATCGTTTGTCCTTGCCACCCGCTCCTTCCCTGCAGGCATGCTGTAGTTGAGCTAAAAGTTTCCCTAAGCGAAATAATAAGATGCAGATGCAGCTAGGGCTGTCGAATGCTTTAATTGCATTGCATTTATACTCTGAAAGTGTGTGTCAGGAAAACGAAGAACTAGAGAAAGAGGTTGCTGTATACTCACAGAGACACAGAGCACAGAATTTGAGATGCCGCCCGCCCGGCAATAGGACGCCTTCGTCGTTCTTCTTAATTAAGAATGAAGTTAACGCCGAACAGTTTTATTTATTTACTTTCTTTTGTTTATTTTTTTTTTTAGACGAAAGTATCTTTATGTAAGGAATACCCATCTGCTTGTTGAGGTTAGTATATTTTCCTTCGTTTTTCCCATCTTAAGTATGCCTTAGGTATAATGACTTCTTTGAAGTAGCTTAATAAAATGCTTTGTCAAACATGAAAAAGGCACAAGTTGAAAACAGGTCACTTTGGCTCGGTACTTGGCATGGGTGTGTGCTTGAGAATCATCTTCGGGCGACCGCGACCGTGCACTGCTTGAGAATAAAATGGAAAGCTTTTTTGAGGTAAATTATGTATGACGTCACTCGGTTTGGAGAAAACCTAAAATGCGCAGGTTTTTTGTGTGTTTTCTATATTAGGTTGAGGTAGGTTGCAGGGTTTTTCATGTATGTGTATGTTTTCTTTCTAAAAACTGACCTTAGATGAATTGAGAAAAATTCAGGAAAGAATTAATTTTCTTACCGAAGAAGGTGCAGATACCTCTTTGGGTGCTTTAGAGAGAATCTGCTACACTTTTCAATGATGTTACATTTGATGTTTCTACAAATTTAAAATGAATAAACAAAGCCGACGCGTTTCATCCTATTAGGACATCTTCAGGGCACTAATTTGAACATACAATACAATTTAAAATAAAGTCGTCGTGGTGAGTTGAGAAACAATTAAATAAATAAAAAATATACAACAGTGTATATGAACATTATGAACACATAGTTAATATTACAATAGGAAACATGAATTAAAGAGATTATTATTAGTTAAATCAATTTGGCAAATTTTTTGATCACTCAAATAAACCGAATACGTCGTCAGTTCCAAGAGGAAGCTCAAAATGGGGAGCTTTTAAGATTGAAATCCCTCTTGAAAAACGTTTAAACGCTGTTGACGCAGCAGTTTCGTAATAGTGTCAATGACTATTGGAAGCAGCGTGCGGAAAGTATTTTGAAATCGGACTCGTTCCACATATTTCCGAAAATTAAACAAATTTACCAGCCAACAGCTAATGTCAAAATTCCAAGACTAAAAATACCACTATCGCTGCAGCCACTCCTCTCTAAAGCAGGAATTGAGAGTCAATACTGCCCTATTATTGACAACAAATATGTGGTAGATGGGGTACAAGATAAACTCAATCTTATAGGGTCTCATTTTGAATCGATTCACGATAGAGATTTACCAAGCTGCAGATCTGACGAAGTAAATGACGAATTGTTGAGTTTTAATAACACTCATACACCAAACCTCCTGACGTTTTCTGAGGATCTTAAAACTGACGAACTGACTGTTGAACAGACCAAAAACTACTTTACAACAAAAGACGAATTGACAGATATCTTCAGAAAACTGAACAACAAAAAATCGAGTGGTTTAGATAGCATTCCCAACATTGTCCTCAAGCACATACCGATCGAAATCATACAGCAATATTGCGTTATATTTAATAACTTACTAAATAACTGTTACTTCCCGAGTTGTTGAAAAACTTCGAAGGTAATTCCAATAATTAAAAAAAAGAAGGATCCTTCCGATCCTTATAACTATAGGCCTATAAGTCTCCTGCCTAATATCGGGAAGGTTTTTGAGATAGTTATTTGTAAGTCCATTCAGTTCGCGTGCGCAGAAAAGGAAATAATACCGCGGAATCAATTTGGATTCAAAAGAAATCACTCGGCAGTGCACGCTGTTACAAAACTCGTTTCAGATATAAACTGGAATCTGAACGCCAAGAGATGTACTGCTGCTTGTCTAGTAGATATCGAGAAAGCCTTCGACACGGTTTGGATCAACGGGCTTTTGTTTAAATTAATACGGTATGAATTCCCACTTTACCTTATTAAGGTTATTGCATCCATGGTAAGCTCCAAGAAATTTGTTGTAACCGATAGACAATACACAACAACTAGAGTTTTTAATGTCACTAATGGTCTACCACAGGGCACAGTTTCGGCACCACACCTGTTTAGTATATATATTTCCGACATACTTAGGGAAATCGACGATTCGATAGCGTTTGCTGACGATACAACTCTGTATGCAAGTGGGTCCAGAATTGTGGACATTCAAACGAAACTTCAAAGTGAATTTGATAAGCTGCAAGCGTTCTGCTCGGAATGGAAGCTTAAAATAAACCATACCAAATGCGAAACCATATTGTTCCGCAGCCCAATAAGACGCGGTAATTCAGATTTGAGAAAAAATTGGAAAAACCTAAAAATAACAAAT
Organism: Baccha elongata; assembly: GCA_951217065.1. Classification (NCBI taxonomy): domain Eukaryota; kingdom Metazoa; phylum Arthropoda; class Insecta; order Diptera; family Syrphidae; genus Baccha; species Baccha elongata. The sequence goes on along the minus strand of OX578272.1, from coordinate 61,252,939 downwards.
TCAAGCGGTCTTCATATCGAATCAAAGACAGCTGTGAAGTATTTGGGTGTTCATTTGGACAAATCATGTAAATTCCCAATTGCAAAAGGCAAGAGCTGCATTTATGTCACTTAAACGATTTTTCTTCTCCAGCTATTTGAGATCCGATGTGAAGATTGTTTGCTACCAAGCATTTGTTCGTCCAATTCTGACTTATGCGAGTTCAGTATGGTGGAACATTAGTCCATCTTATATGGAAAAGCTTCGCATGTTCGAGAGAAAATGTTTTTTTTTTTTTTTTTTTTTTTTGTATGTTAAGTTTTTATATTTCAATTTTCTTATAACTACTTACTTGCTAGACAAAAACCTTAACACTAGCTTACATATTAACTTAACTAACTTACTGGCCCTATGCGAGCGCTCTAAATTATACCATAACCAACTTAAAATTATTGCCTTTCGGCGTACCTAGCTTAAATACTATCGAAATTCATTTATTACTTAAAAATAAGAAAATTGTTAAAAAACTTATTATATCTATCATTTTTATTTTTTATAAAACTTAAAACTACGCTTAAAACTACTTAAAATAACTTAAGACTAGAACAGCCACAGCAACCGTTTTTTTTTCTTTTTAGTGCCACCATAATTGTTTTCTACTAACCTAGCCTACTTTTAAAGCCAAGGACACGCCTAAACCTGCGTAAGTCAAACCAAGGCAATAAACTCAATAAGTCAACTTTTATTATTATTTATTTTTTAAATTTTGTTAGTTTTTTACACATCATTCAACCACCAGAACTGGCGATTTTGGTCCAATCTATCTAACTGGTCCCTTTCGGACACAGCCCTACTGAACCGAAGGCGCTCTGCTCCGCTTTCTGCGACGACGTCACGACCATAAAGGAGTCGCCTATCCACAGTTTTTCGGCCGACGTGGTAGATCAGCGGTACCGCCGAACTATCTTGTATCAGCCCTCGACTGTCTAAAAAGAGGAAAGCGTCGGGTGGGATAAATCCGCTTAGACACACACTTTCGTAGTATTCATCTTTGGGGTAGTAAGCCCCGAAAATCAAGCCATTAGTTGAAGTCATCGCTCTTGCAATATGACCCCGAATCAGCTTGATTAAAAAATTATCTATTCTGTTTATGTTAGCCCTGTTGTATAGAACCTCGTTGGAATAATATTTTATGTACTCCGACTCTGGTGTTCTGTGCAATCCAAGGCAGTGTCTAAGACACTGCCTCTCAAATACCCGAATCTTTTCCATTTGAGATGGTGCAACGTTGAACCACACGGGACATCCATAGGCAATCATCGGCCTGATTAGAGCCATGTAACAAATCACCTTCACCCTGCTATCAAGATGGCTGCTGTAAAACAGGCGTCTTGTCAGGGCAAAGGCTCCCCTAGCCCTGGTCAGAGCAGCATCTATATGTCTGTCGAAATACAGATATTGATCCAGCCAGATGCCAAGGTACTTCACGACACTTTTACTTGCCAGTGGCTGTCCAAGGGGTCCAACGATCACAAGTTTTCGCCAGTTCTTTCTCGTATCCGCAGAAGCTCTAGACAAAGGGGTTCTAAACAGAATAGTTTCGCATTTCTGAAAGTTGATTTTCAACTTCCAGTCATCGCAATATTGCTGAATCTTGTCGAAGTCACGCTGCAAAAGAATTTTAATAACTTCAACTTTTGGACCTGTTCTGTACGCTATTAGATCATCGGCATACGCAATTGCATGAGTTAGACTACTTATAAGATCGCTAGTGTAAATGTTGAAAAGAATCGGCGAGTTAACCGCTCCCTGCTGCAGACCATTTTTTATTTCAAATATTTTGGAAGACGTTACACTGCCACTCTTGACAACAAACTTTCTACCGTTGAGCATATCATAAAGTATATACAATAATGATTTACTAATACCAAGTCTGGTCAGCTTTAGATACAGACCTTCTAACCATACGGTGTCGAAAGCTTTCTCCAAATCAACCAGACAGGCACCCGTGCACTGTTTTTTCGCATTGTTCCATTGAATTTCAGAAACAAGCTTAGACGCGGCATGAATGGTATCGTGTCCTGCCTTAAAGCCGAACTGTTTATCAGGAATAATATTTTTGTCCTCAGCCCATTTGAACAAAGCCCTATTGAGAACTTTTTCGAATACCTTACTGATACTCGGAAGGAGACTTATCGACCGTAGATTTGCCGGATTGGAGTTATCCTTTCCTTTTTTAGAGAGAGGATGTACCACTGCTGTCTTCCAAAGCACTGGATAATATGCATTATTCAGTGCGTTGTTAAACAATGTGGTGTAAATGCCGACTGCATCCTGAGGTAGATGTCGTAGTACAATATTGGATATACCATCTACTCCTGCCGACTTCTTTTTCTTCAATGAATCGAAAATGATCTGAAGTTCTAGCTTCGAAATTAACAGGGAATCAGACCCGTTTCGCTCGGCGATGATGGCGTTTGCCAAGTGTTCTTCATTGAACCCCAAAAAAGAGCGGTTCTCGGATCGCCATTGCGTTATATCATTTCGAAGGTCGAAGTGGTGAAGCAGGGCTCTGCTTTCCAGTTCATGATTTGGGCGAATACTGGTATTCACCTTATACACTTGCTGAAAAGCAGCCCCCAAAGCCTCCACTTTCTCCTTAGGATCCTCGATAATGAAGAAATCATCATTAAAAACGGCATCCCCTGGATCTATGCCTGCGTTCAAAAGTAAGTTTTCGTTTTCAATCGTTTTCTGAAGCTTGAGACACGGAAGGTCATTTTGATCTTTCCGTCTGAAAATTTTATTAATTTTAGGAAACATACTTGGGTCACTAGAGTTAATAGCCCGAATTCTATTATTCCAATAGGAATTAATAGTCAACCTATAATTCTGCTTTATTAATTGATTGATGTTTTTAATCGAAGACTTCAGAGTCCCAATCTCCGAATTATGTCTATCAGTGAACCGTCTGTACAAAAGTTTTAGTCTTGTAAGCAGCCCACTTTTTTGTCTGTGTAGTGCGTCAATTGTCGCGTTTCGGTACTTGGCAGTTGCGTCTTGTTCTTTGTAACGTGGAATAGTCGTACTCATTGTTTGTTTTATGGCCTCGTCCATTTGTAGTAGGTATCCGTCGATCTCTTCGTTTGTTAAATTTCTGTCATTAGGTGGAGATATGTTTTTTAAACGTAATTCTCTTGTCAAGGTGTTGGAAAAGCGTGACCATCGCATTTTACCGTAGTTGTAAGTATGCTCAGGCACATACTCCTCTAACTCCACGAGTTCATTTGGAAGTTGAATCACAGCAAAAAGTCCGTTGTGGTCACTGTCGTAGTCAATCGTTTGTAAACAGTTTTTTGTATCTTGAGTCACTGTATCAGTAATTGTCAGTCTTGAGTCTATTAGCAGTAGGTCCAGAAATGCACCGCTTCTTGGAAATGACGGCCTATCTGTAGCAAAAAGATCGATTCTATACTCAATATTGTACCGACCCATCCAATTAAATAGATGGTTCCCTCTAGGATTTTGTATTTGATTTCCCCAATCTTCATGTTTGGCGTTCCAATCACCGGCCATGAGATAAAAATTCTCCTCCAAATTCAATCTAAGGCATTCAAAAAGTTTTTCGAGTTCTGCTGTAAAATTAGCTGGCTGAGGTGCTTCTGGTGCGTACACCGCGATTACATACATTCGTTTCCCCTGGTGGAGAGGAATGCATATGATGCAGGCTTCTAGCAACCCGAACCTGCGCACTTCATTCTTATAAATTACTTTATGACTAATGCTCTTTCGTACAAAGATTGCGACCCCACCCCCTTGTGAGGAGTTTGGCCGGTCCCTTCTTACGATATTGTAGTTATTATGAGTCAGTTTGTGCTTCTGATTTAGCTTAGTTTCGCTAGCCAAAAGCACATCAGGACTTTGCTCTTGCAAGAGGTGAAAGAGATTTGCTCTTCGTTCGGTCCTAATCAGTGAATTTACATTCACAGCGAGGACTTTTAAGGGTCTATCTGGCAGCGCGCCTTTAACCGTTAAGCGTTAAGCTCGGCAGAATAGAGTAGAGATGATCCACTCTAGTTGCCTGCTCCCGGATCTCTTTTTGAAGACCTGTTAACTGACCCTGAATGGCCAGCAGCACAGTCATTAGATCCGCCTCTTTCGCCGGCGCCTTAGGCACGGGGACCTGTTTGGCTACCATTGGTTGAGGCTGTACCGTTCTTTCCCTTTCAGACGCCATTTGGGCGTAAGAAATCTGGGGGTTGACGGGCGTTGGGAGAGGACGAGCTGGTGGCCTTTTCTCCTCTACTATTTGCTTTGAGACTATTTTGTTTTTTTTCATGTCCTGAAACTTTGGACATCCCCGATAGTTAGCAGGGTGTCCTCCGCTTTGACAAAGTACACATTTAAGCTGGGTTCTGTCGATAACCCGTTCCTGCCCTAGTTTGCATTCCCCTGACTTGTGGTTCTCTCCACACTTTACGCATCGTGACAGCATTTCGCAGTTCGCTGCGGCGTGGCCGAACCTTTGGCAGCGCATGCATTGAAACATGTCACCGCGCCTTTTTAATTTATCCCAAGTTACAACCTGATAGTCTAGGACGGAAATACTCCTTAGTCTATCCAGTTTGCTTTTGGGTGAGAGCTGGACCAGGAAGAACGGTAGTTTCCGCATCTCCCGTCTGGCCTTTACTGTGGTAAATGGCTTGACTCCGATAAAGTCGAGATCGTCGTTCGCCATTTTGCGGAGCTCAGCCAAGAGTGCCTGTGGTTCCGTTGAGGAATCTATGCCCTTCAAGAGGACCGTTTGGAGTTTGTCTTCTTTTGGCGTGAAGCTAAAAAATTCTGTGGTTGAATCTTTAAGAAGACTTCTTATTTTTTTATGCTGTTCAACTGTGAAGCAGTGTATAGCATGCCTATCTGCGCTTAATCTTTTAATTGTAAAATTATTGCCTATGGCTGACTTACACAGATTTATTGTATCCTGTAGCTCCATTTTGTAGGTGTTGATTGGTGGCACTTTTTCTTTTTTATTTTTGTTGGTTTGTGACTGCTGCTGATGATTCGGCCGCTGTTGGTTCTGCTGCTGTTGGTTCGTCCTCTGTTGTTGCTGGGACATCTGTTGTGTTTGTTGTTGCTGCTGCTGCTGCTGTGATTGTTGTTGTTCTGCTTGTTGTTTGCATGTTTGTTGTTGCTGTTGTGTTTGTTGTTGTTGCTTTTGTGGTTGTGATGGCTGTGGCTCTAGTTCTTGCCTTATCATTTGCTGTTGAAGTGTCTGCGATTTTATTTGCATGGCATTTTTTTTCGCCCGCTGTTGTGCTGCTTTGTCAGCCTCCTCTAGGACCTTTATGTTTTTGCGCTCAACAGCATCAAGGTTCTCTTTTTCTCTACGCGCCTCTTGTTTTTGTTTTAGAGCTTGAACCATTTCAGTAAGGCGCGTTATTTGCTCTGTGAGGGAATGTATTTCGTCCTCCTCAGCTCTCTCTTCCTTTTCGGAGTCTGATGATTGAGCTGCTGACGTCAGGTCAAGCAGCTTGCTGTCTCCTGTGAAGTGCCCTTCACCACCATCCGATATATATTCCATCTCATCGGCGGTGTCGGACACTGTATTTTCCAATTGTTGATGGATTTTTTCTGCTGCAGTTGCCTTAGCTATGCGCGTCATTTCCCTCCCTTCAGCTGGCAGCTCAGCTGTAGTTGCTTGGGAATAGCGCTTTGCATCGTCATTCAGATTCTTCCTTGTCTTTTTCCTTTTCTTTGGGGCCGTGGTGGCTACATCTTTCGATGAACCCGCTATATCGGCTGTTGAATCATTCACAGTGCTTTTTGTTGGGGGACCATCTTTCGATGTCCCCGTTTTTTTAACCATCTGCTTTTGTTGTTGGTGACGATTTTTAATTATTTCGTCCCAAAAATTATTTAAAAAAAAGCCTTGGCCCTGGTGGGAATCGAACCCACGCGCTTGGGATCCGCTCTCTGCCACTCTACCAACTGGGCTACCTCACCGCTTAAAATTGGTAAGTTAATTGCCGATGCTGAATGCTGATTGTGCAATTATAGCACTTAATATTTAAAATGAATTTAACTCAACTTGAATTACCGAGATTTATTATGTATGCTGGGAAAGTCGTCAATACGTCCGTATGCTTTCACAGCTGAAGATCGACTGAGAGAAGAAAGAAGAAGAAGAATCGAGAGAAAATGTCTGAGAGCTTGCATGCAGATGTATAGAAGCGCACATTCCGACTTTCGGCACTACGTTTCAAATAAAAACCTAATGAACGCTTCCAGTGTATCCAGAATCGATAACTTCATCCTGAACCTTGCGAGGAACCATTTTGCTCGGTCGGCAAACGTTACCGAAAACGAACTCGTATCAGGTTTATATTATCCTAATTCTGAATATTTCAGAAATACGATGAAAAGTGGATTTATAACACCAGAGGCATTTTTATATCTTGATGCATATAGGTATTTGTCCGATTCGACGAACGTTCCTATTTTGTACCATCTGGCAAGAAGAGCTACAGATAAAAGAATCCTCTATGAACCTTGTGAATCAGTTAGTGGAAATCCAGACCTTAGATACTGCGTAAGCAGTAAATTTCGACAGATACAATACTAAAATATACTGGTGGCTCGACTGGGTTAATGCCAACACATAGGTTTAGGTTAAGATAGAAAAGGCTCTGTTATGTGGTCTGTGGTCGGTCCGGATGTATAATTGAATTTAATTATTTGATATGCATCTAGACAGGCCAGAGAGCACATAACAGAGCCTATCTTTCCGTTTAGAATAAGTTAGTTTGTAAGTTTTAGCATTAATTTTTTAAAAAAAAATTTAAAAAATAAAGTTTCAAAAGGTTTTTTGTTGCCATTTTCCTTATATTGAATAAAAAAAAAAAAAGTTGTTCTAAGTTAAAAAAAACTATGAAAAATAAAACGCATACATACATACTTACCTATTGATTTTAGGTTTATAATAGATTGTTAAAATAAGTTATGCAGAATAAATTTAGGTACTTTAAAGAAATTGATATTGTTAATAGTTTTAAGTTTATTTAAACTAAGAAAAAAAAAATTGTTAGACTGTAAGGCAAAAAAATAAATAAACGCAAAAAAAAATCAATTTGGCAATTTAATACCTATATTTAAAGCTTTGTGTTTATTTATATATTTGAAATATTTCGTATTTATCTAAAATACGACCTGCAGGAAGTAGTTGAGGAGCGTGACGTCATCAAGAGAACAGCCATGGAAAGATGCTTTAATGTGCTGAAAGAGACCCGATGTTCACAGATTCTTTTTCCTATTTGTCTCGAGGCTTTTCCGATGTAAACACCATTACATTCTTTCCAGATTACTTTGTAAACACCACTTTTTTAAGAATATTTACTTTTTGCTTGATTTGTTATTAGACAAAGCGTTTTTTAGCGTGAAGTTATTGAAGAACGCTGGTCTAACATTAGCGGCTAAAAGTGGTTTTCGTAACATATCCGAAACCTCTGGAATATGTAGAATTTTCCGACATTGTTTGTCGTCACTCTTTAAATCCATAGGAAAAATTGAATGCAGCGTTGAAAGTCTTGATTTAGTCTGAAGAAGACAGTGAACTAAATGAACTAATCGAAACAACTTCAGAGGGGGAAAGCAGGATACGTTGAGCAACATTTATCATACAAAAAGTATTTATCGCTATGCAGAGATTCAAAGACTGAATAGCACGTTATACACTGCATCTCTGTATACAAGGCGATTCGTATAAGTTGTCACAACAAACAAAAGGTTGGAGTTAATGAAGTAGATTGAGTTGACGAGAACAAAATCGTATAGGAGAGGGTCTATTTCCCCACGTTTAAGTGGGGGGTAATTTTCAAAAAAAAGTTATATAAAATAAAAAAAAATATATTAAAAAACAACGGTAAAACTACAATATCACGCTATAGTTTTTTGAATAGTCAGAAATTTCTTCTTTGATAATTATTTTAAATAACGTTAATTAAGTGAAAACGTTTTGTAAAATAAAATAAAATATACAATATTGTCAGATCTGTAAGTGAAAAATGTGTCCCAATAAATGTCTTACAACCGTGTGAACATCCAATTTTGTCTTGCGATATTGTGAGAAATGTCAATGCCAGCTGATTGTCAGACGACGACCTGACAATGACAGTAAACACGTCTGAACACACAATTTTTTTTATTGTCAGAATTAGGACATTTTTTTTTTCATTGTCAGACATTTTTTAGTGTGTGTTTTGTTGTTGAAAATATTTTATTTGTTAATGTTTATTTTGTTTATTCGATAAAAAAAACTGTTTTAAATAATACATTACATAATTTTAGAGTGAAGAAATGTTTTGCTTTTAATAAGGAAATTATTTTAAAATTTAAAACAACCGTGTGAACTGACAATTTTCACCATGACATAATTGTCAGGAAAAAAATTGCTAGGTCATTGTCAGCCAAACATCTGACAATATGAAATTGTCAGACTTTGGGACAGAATCTACCAACCGTGTGATGTGAACACACAATTTTGGATTGTCAGAAAGTTGGTTATTGTCTTAAGCTCTTAGATTTAAAAGGACACCTTAAAATAACTTCACTTGAGTCGGTACTTGTTAGTTTTTAATAATTTAATTAACATTAACATTTAACACGAAACGAATAAACATTAAAATCAAAAATCAAAAATAAAAAATAAAAACAAACACGTAACTAACTTGAATGCATTTCGAAGCTCTTGCGCTTCATCTTCAGCAATCTAATCTAAGAGCTTAATTTATCGAACTTCACGCCATTCACCATTTTTGTGATGGTTATTGTCTGTCAGCTCATTGGCACCCAAAGAAGCATATGCATTGTCAGGCCATTTATACGGATTTGACAATATTTTAAGACCTGACAATCGTCTGTTCTAATCTAGACAATTCACTGTGTAAAATTCCCTGTTGCACACATAATTCACTTTGATGGACAATTCACGCGCACGCGAATAGTGTTCCACAGTGAAAGGCACACAGTGAATGGTTTATCAAATTGATTTCGATTTTCCCGGCGGCTTTAGGCCAAAAGTCCGCAGCCCAAAGTTCATAACAAAATTTTGATACAGTTGCATAATTTTTTCTTAAAAACTGAGAAATAAGTCAATATTTTTTTATTCTTTTTCAGGCAATCTCGAAAGAACTACCTACTAGTGTAGGTAGGTACTCAAAAAAGTGGTTTCACTTTACAGCATGTGAACATTGAGGTTGGTATGAGGAGACATGATACCCCCGTGCAACACCTATTCCAGGGGTCACTTAAGGATTTGTGGTGGATCCTAGTATGAGTACCTACATGCAAAGTCTCTTCTAGATTTATTATTTAAATAGCTGAAGTATTTCTTTAAAATGAAGAACACTAAAAAAAGTCTAAAATGAACAATAATTGACATAGATGGGGGTGGGTCAAAAGTCCGCCTAATTGCCAGTTCCCACTGATCCCCATTGCTTTCTTTATTATATTATTGAATAAATTTTTTTATATCTATTTTTTCCCATCACTAACTCAACAGAAAAAAAAAGATAAACAGATTTCGGTTCCGATTGAATTGATATAATTTAAATGTTTTAAAGTTAGAAAAAGATATTAATTTTGATTAAATTTTGTATTAGTTTTTCAAAGTTTCATATTTCACAAGGTTGCCCCGCCACATAACTAAACATTAAAAATCCTAACATTAACATACAACAAGATTCATCAACATTCAACAACCCCAATATGTGGACGGGTTTATTCTCTAAAGTTCACACATGTTCCCATTTACGGTTAACCCGGTTTACAAAAATTAAGAAAAAAAAGAATAAGCAAAGTAAATCCTACAATTTTATATTGATACTGTTTAATTTATTTGGCGTTACGTCGACACTCATAAATATTAATAAGTCCAATGTTCATGCAAAGGCGCAGCAAAGCCATCACATCTATAAACCGAAAAAGAAGATAAGGACTTACGACACACATTTCTGGAACGTGCAAATGCAAAAATTATTCCCCACTATGTCTGCGGCGAAACGTAATGTAAATGGCAACAGTACGGAACAGAAAAGAATGTATGCGCTCCTCTTGTAACCATGAAGGAATCTTTGTGTGGATTCCTTTTCTATATTTTTTTTTTTTTTTTTGTGTTAAATATCATTTGGAATTCATTGAATTATTCATGATTCTGAAAATCATGCTATTTTTAAAAAGTATCTATATAGGTAAGTGTGCCAACACAAAACCCATCTCCTTGCTCTATACCTACAGGTACGTTAGAAAAAAAAAATACAAAAGACAAGGAACAAAAGGGTTGTCCACACTCAAATCACTGGTGTTTCAGCTTTTTAGCCATGTGTGGTGACATAGGGATTCAAAATTGAATACTAAGTCTGAAATTTGAAAGGAAAGCATGTTGATAAATCATTACGACACACTTTTGTATATAGATAGGTACCTACATTAATACATTTCAGTAATATAATTGTGATATTTTTAATAAAAAGGTATCTTAATTCAGATACAATTTTATAAAATGAAGAACGGCAGAAGATGCAAAGAATATCAAATCTATTGCTTTCTCCCTCTCTCTTTATCTGGCTCTGGGGCAGGTAAAACAATCAGCCAGGTTTCAGTGTCAGCATCCTGTAGTTTGCATATTTTACATAACAAAGGACCGTACCTTTGTTTCGACCTATAACGGTTAAAAATACAAAAGTCGCCCTCACGGCTGGGGAACAAAGAACAATCAAGGCTGTTACCATGAGTTACCTTTGAACTGGATGATGGTTCATGTGTGTCCATATTCTGCAAACAATAATTGGGAAGAATAAAGTAGTACACGATTGAGGATTCCATGTTAATTGGATTCACCATAGCAGCAGCACTCAGTATTGGAACGTTCAATAAAAGTCCGGTCATAATAGTTCATCAGAAAAACAAACCGACGGAGTACCATAGGACACCAGTGTGTTAATTTAGCTTCCCCTATTATAGGTAGGTATATATAGTGTTGCATCAGCATTTTCTGGCAATGATGAGAGACTGGAAAGACAACATTTGGACGGTGAAATTTTGGTCAAACACAAAAGTCAGTAAGACCGTTGCCACCCCTGAGATGACAGTAAGGCACTCTCATCTTCGATTGTTTCAAAAAATGACGTAATTTAATATTTTTGTATATAATTGAAAGAGAGAAAGTGACAAAAAAATAATATCGATATGATATGATATCGATGTATGTATGTACATTGGTTCACAATTGGTTCACAATCGGTTAGAAATTCCTCATTTGTGTAGTGTTGCTAAAGTAATAATACCTATATCTACATAAACTTTACAGGACTACCGAAACTAATCTATTTTTCTAAGGTCAAATGATGAGCGTTCCTTGCAGTTCGAGTATTATGGTTAAGTTGATTCATGGAGGACACTAGCTTTTTTTTTAATTAAATAAAAAAGAAGAAAACGACGGTGTTTTAGCCGGTTATTATCCTATTCTAAATCATTCTTAAAGCTCATTTCTTAAAGAAAGTTATAAGGAAAACATGTTCAGGCATGTGGGAATTGTATTCATACATTGAATGGACGATTAAATGGACGAATAAAATACTACTTTTTTTTAAAAAAATTCGTTGCTCATATTAATTTTAAATCATGATTTTATGTTTTCTGGTTTTCGAGAAAATGGAAAAAACAGTTATCAATTCTTGGGGCCAAAGTTATCATACTCGTGCCGAATTTCTTATTATTTTTTGCTACTCAACAATTAACAAATAGTTTCTTAGTGTTTTAAATAATAATTCGATTAAAAATAGTGGATGTGCTAGTGTTAATACGGGATTGAAGTGCGAAATTGTACTCCGCCAGTACAAAATGCGATTCTTTTCCATCAAAGGATTTAGCTGTCAATTTTTTTCTTGATTCGATATTTGACTCTGACGTGTATTCGGATACTTCTCTATTGAATCTGGCACCACTTTCTAAACTCTGTCTCAAATCAGATTGAATCTCTTTACATACTAAGTTCTGTTTCTTCGAATCAAACCTTGAAAGTATCTGCTATATTATCTTGAGAAAATAGCAGACTTTTTCTATCAATGAAAGATTTTAAAGCCACAATTAAATTATTCAGACCTAGAGCTGTGGCGGATGGATTTTTCTCATAATGACACTGATGAAACCAAACGATGTCTTGAGTCAGAGTCCCAGAGGAAAACTTGGCGACAAATAAAATATCTAACTGGATACCGCGTTGGATAAAGATGATTAGATTTACATATTAAGCACATGTCGATGTCTTATTTATATGTACGTGGTCTTAAAAGTCATTTTGATGATTATCAAGTCTGATGCCGCGTTTTGATCAACATCCCCTCCTTACCTTCAGTATACAATATTCATATTGCTGTTGGTACCATTTCCATATCACTTTTGATAGTCGCAACCGCGCTTGTCATACCAAAGAGCCACCCAAAGTATCAACACGCTACCCTCCAATACACCCACTGACCCGTCACATGTCATGCATGTGCATATATATGCTGCAACGGATGTTGCATTTATAGAAGGGGTACCCCTGTTATTAGTTCCGAAACATGCTGTCATGTAAATTTAATCCCATGGATGTATGTATAGGTATGAATTTGCACTTTTTTTTTCTCTCTGCTGAACTGATGTTGTTATGGTTCAGTCAAATGAATCTAGGGGTATTTGTTTTTGAAATACCCATTTTTTAGGAAGTTTAAAAACGCGATGTTTTGGTCGGTTAGTCGAGTGTGCCTGTTCAGACTGTGAAACATGTGTTTTGCTTCGTTTATTAAATTTGTTTGCACTGCACTGCAAGTCATGTTATGAATATGAGTTTTCGCGCGCAGCATTATAAAATTGTTCAACTTCTTTATTTTTTTGGGGTTTTTAGGGTGGAGGCAGAGTTGGTAGCTTGGGGCGGCTGATATATGTTTTGTATATTTGAAGAGGGAATTTGTAAATGCGGCGCGGTTGAACGCTCTCGTTTATCCTTAGGAATGAATTTTGAAATCCAGTAGTTTTGTGTTTCAAATGTACTTTCATACATATCGACCACTTGTGTATATATTCATGTGTTTTCTTTTCAGGAATTTCGTACGTTTAAAAAAAAAAAAAAAAAAACAATATGAGCATGAAATTAAATGAAAGCTCATTTATATATAGGTACTCGTACAACCGTTAGTAATACATACTGCTTTAAAAGGGTCTATTCTCACGCTTATTTGAATTTTATTAACATTGTTGGTATGTAGGTGCATATACATCAACTGATGGAAAAATAAAACACACAAATTATCTCCTATGGAAACAAGAATTACATTTACATACCCATAGTAGTCTAAGAGCCCACAGCAAGTTTTTGGGTCGGAAAGGTAACCGAAAAAAAGTATATGTGTTGATAGCATGGGTGAAGGTCATGATAAAAAATGTAAGTCTTACAAAAACTGGAAACAACTCATATAATGGGCTATATACACCGAAAACAACTTTTTTAAGCAAGACTCACTTATTAGTGAATAGAAAAACTATGGTTGATGTTTGAAGTTTATTATTTATTTGTTTTCTAATCTTACAAGCGAGATTATAGGTACTAAGTATAAGGCAAGTTATGAATTTATACAAAAAAAGTCAAAAGTTTTGAGATAACAAACAAACATGACATTACTATGATAGCGGACTCAAAATAGGGAGTCTGGAAATTCGAACTGTCATTCGCACCTGAAGCCCATATTCTTTAAACTTGGTATATAGGATTTTTAGTGTGACCGGCAGGGGGGGTTTTCGAATTTGTGTTCTAGGCCTAAAACTAACGGAACCTGCCATATAACGTTGATGAGTTGTTTTTTTTTTCCAAAAAAACCTCTGACGATTTTGATAAAATTTGACATAAGTGATGCGCTAATAAATATCTTTCAGATGGTTTGAATCCTGTTTCTTTTTAGAAAAAGTTTTTTTTTTAAAGTTGTTTGGAAAACATCGATTATTTCGAAAATTGGACCTATTTTGGTAAAAAAAAGTTGCTAAATATATTGTAATATTTGATTTGATTTAATTTTTGCAATTGTTGCATTGAAAATTTATTGAAACAGTTTAAAAAAATATTTCATATACACAAATTAAAACTACAACATCCAAGAATCCAAGTGAAGTACGCTCGACCCAGTGGCCAGTTGTGCTTTTTTGCTGTTGGCTCAACAGTGCCTTCAAAAACTTAATTTTCTTGTCTTGTCTTTGTAGCCTCGATTACTTCATGAGGTTTAACAACTCAATCCTTTTATAAAATAAATTATTTGAATTTGAACCTACACGAAAATAACATTTTGAGAATATGTATGAATTAATAAACAAAATTGGCTAAGGCCCTTATGAGGGTCTAGGCTAATTCACTGTGCACAATTCACTGTGGGGCAATTCACAGTGATGGACAATTAACTGAGTACATTTCACTGTGGTGCAATATTCGCACTCGCGAATAGGACATATGTTATAGGACATATGTCTATAACAGGAGAATACTTAATATACTATCGCAGTCCTCATTATTATCGTTAGATTTCTCTACAGGCCCGTTTAAATCTCCGCCTACAAACGAAAATCTGAGATGTCCTTATAAAGACGTTGTCAAAATCAAGACATGTCTCTTTCTCCGCTTGCTCATCCCACTGTTTTCAGAGTTTCGCCATTTTGTTGTCTCTGGTAAACAAGAAGTACAACCGCAGCTCGAATTTTGACGGCATTCGCCACTTCTCTTACTTTTCACTATGCCAAAAGCTCTGTTCAATTGAGAACATGAGCCCAAAATTTACAATTTCATTCAAAAGCACTAGTTCAACCACATCATGGGTCTATGTATTAATTCAAATTTTCACATAAATCCATAACAATACAATTAGATTATTTTTCAATATGTTCCTACCCACTTAGGCTTATCTTTCCTAAAGAATCTTAACATCGCTAGAAATAGGCGTCAATTTAATTTAAAACCATTCTTCAACATCATTTGTTTATTTTTGGCAAAGAACACAGTACACCTGTGGCACAAATCATTAATATCAAATCTTAGCAACGAGCTTCAAGGCATTCATTATATCTCTTCACTTTTCATTTCGGATTAATATTAAATAATTTATCTCACTTTTAAAAACGTTACAATTAATTAACCAAACTTTTCAAATCCAACCCGAGGGTAATAGAAGTAAGAAGCTATACCTACCTATTACCTATACCTAGGTATCTATATATACTGTGCTGTCTTTAGTCAAGTTCACTTCAATTAATTAAGCGATTCCTCAATGTTAAACCAAAAATGGAAAAAAAAGGAA
Organism: Baccha elongata; assembly: GCA_951217065.1. Classification (NCBI taxonomy): domain Eukaryota; kingdom Metazoa; phylum Arthropoda; class Insecta; order Diptera; family Syrphidae; genus Baccha; species Baccha elongata. The sequence continues at coordinate 61,237,589 of OX578272.1, read as the reverse complement.
ATATCTTGTTGGCATCTTTGGTGCTTTGTTTATTTTTCGTCTTGACACTGACAGCTTCTCTTCACAGGTTTATCTTAACCCTAAATTAGCTTTTTATAAAAGAGAGAAGAAAAAAATAAAGCTACAAAATCACCATTCACAGGTACTTACCTCCACAGTTCTGTACATTGTGCCGGTGCCTTGCCTTTCTTCTTTATTTTGAAAGAATGACTCTGAAAGGTGACTGAAGGCCGCTATAATTTTTTCGTCTCCCGCCATTAATCATTTCCTGTTTTATAACACTTTTCTTCGAAGGATAAGATTCTTTTGAAAGTGCTTTCAACTGTGTACTCTTTATGTTTTTTTTTTTGTTGTTGTTCAAGCAAAAAAAGTTGGGGGTCTAGAAGGATATCTTCTGTCATCATTTACGTCTTACCTTTGGGACAAAAATATTGTATTCAGTATAAAAATGTTTTCGAATTTCGTCAACAAATCAACACACACTCAAAAAAAGGGTTCAGAATGATTCTTAATCTATTTTGTGGGAAGGCAAAAGCCTGGCTCCTGACGCGCTTTAATTTTTTTTATTGTTGTTGTAATTTTGCCCTAGATTGATGACTGTGTGGAAATATAATGAAATCATATTCAAGAACAGTCACCCTTTTGCCAGATAGTTGTATTGCTACAATAATATTATTTTATATTATGAAAACCAAAGGATTTTTCAAACACACTGTGATGTGTGTAACTCTTGCCTAGAAATAAGAAAAAGGTATATGGGAAGGGTGAGTAAGTGGGACAAAAAATAACTTCAAAGTAGATATTCCTTTACTTTGACATATACCTATAATAGTGATTTGAATAAGCACACGAGTTCAATTCCGCCATTTTCGCAGATAACTCGTTATTAAGAATGGACGGGTCAATATTGAAATAAAATAAAACAAGGTGTGAATCTAAACGCTATAGCCTCTGGGTTATGTTAACTTTGAGGGCACCAGTAGATAAGAACAGACCTTTGACTTTAAGTATAGTCTATCGGGCAGCGTCGAATCGCAGGATCTAGGTGGACCTATTATAGCTACTTATACCTTACTCTCTGTTTCGCGTTGACGTTAATGGCCACGTCTTTTTCGTCGTACAAAGCAATGACTCCGCTAGCCCAAGTACGCATCAAACAGAAACTTTTTGTGGATGCATTGGAACCTGGTGAACTTGAAGTGAGTTAGAATCATCAGATGATGTTAGTGATCTCGATTGGGACCTGTCCCACTTTACCGCTTCACGCAGGGATCAACTTGTAAAATATAAGTATTCTGCCTTTTAGAGGCGCTAATACAATAACCAATTTTATTTCAAAAAGTCCAAGTGCTCGATGTAAAGATATCATTATCTGTATTAATGTATGTTGGCTTTATCGTCACCAATATTTGAATGATTCATTTTCGGGCCATCGTGTCATTTTATATTCAAAATAATCTGTGATACCTATAGTTAAACCCTTTACTTTACTTCTTGGTGTACACGAACTTTTACTGGTTTTGCCTACCACCCTCCCCTTGTAAGTTTTAGGAGAAGTTAACATTCCCTCCACTGATTACGGCATTTTATTACCACTGATAAGTTTGGAGATGAAAATCATGAGCTATCTAACGACCTAACCCCTTATGTCTTTTTTAAGGAACTCTCATAATATCTATGATCTAATTGCCTCTTAGTTTTCTTACAGCCGCCCTTCCTTCTTCAGTTGTGATATCGGACGGGACATTTTTTTGCTTTTTACTCATTTGAGAATTGCTTATGACGTTTGGTGAAAATATTCCTGGACACTTTACCTTAAATTGAGATACGTCTTTGTTAACCTTTTAAGTCTAGTTTGTATCAGCAGGCTGTACGAATATTTCTTCGAACTCCCGTTAAATAATAGTGTTGATATCACTTCTTTCACGTCTGCAGAGGTGCAGGGAACTTATTTCACGAAACAAACTTCACATGTGAATTAACTTAAGCACTAGTGGCAAGTAACTTACTTTTTTGGTGAAGTGAATTCCCAAAAGGGTGAGCTATAATAATATTTCACTTTCGTATACTTCCTATTGCAGTTACTTCCATAATTTCTTTATTTATTCGACAGATTTATTGTTCACCGTTACCACCGTCTTCCAGCTTTATATGAAAAAATAATTCTACTTATAAGATTTCCACCTTTTTTATATCTCGTCCCATATTACCCACTTCTCCCTTAACCATCTTATACCGTCATTCTCGTGTCACCATTTTTAAGACTACTTTTTTCGGATTTTTTTTATAAGGTTCGTACCATGCTACATGATTGATGGTGCGTTTGCACTTCTGCAACTTCTTGTGAGCCAAACACACATATAAACACCCCCTACATGGAAGTCCTTTAAAAAGAGGGTTAATCAGGGCACAAGCTGAAGGTCGGATGGAGGAAGCACAACAAAAAAACTAGACCAGCTGGTTTGGTGAAAGCTGTACAATGCAGGCTATAGGATGGCGCCCCGACAGGCAATGGATTAGCGTGCAAATTGCTGCACTGTTTTGACACTGATGACGCTCTGGTCGTTGGGAATAGAGCAAGCAGATGGATTGTGTAACTGATAGGTTATCACACAGCAGGGACGAAGAAAGGTTTTGTGAGTTTAAATGCCGGGGACTTTATTTTGTTCTCTTTGCTTTATTTTTTACTGCAAAAGCGTATAAAGTTTTGACAGTTTAAAACAAAAAAAAAAGTATGTATGTACGGATAGTAGTTCGAAGCTAGATATAAAAGTGCATAGTCTTGCTTTTCTTTTGCTGTCTAAAGTTTAACAGTTGATGTCAGATTTATACTGAATGGCGGAAGTAATGGCTAATAAAGGTTGGAAGCAGCAGTTCAGTTAATGGGAATATGGGATTGCTGTATAGCTTAAGTGAACTGAATTTAATATTTTAGATATCAGAAAGATCGAATTGGGTTAGCGACAAAACAAATGCTCTTTTTTGCTTCTTCCTTGAAAACTATTTTTATACTCTTTGTATTTATAACAAAACTAAGTATAAATAAAGAGAACTGAATTAGAAGTAAAATTTTTAAAAAATTTAATGTTTAATACCTACACACTTCATATTTTATGGTTTTGAATTTCAGAACCAAATCTATGCTAATATTTGACCAATCTTCGTCGCCAGATAGTTGTTTTTAGGGGATAGGGACAAAATCCCGACTGCCAAAATCCTGACTGTTGGCAGCGACAAAAACTGAAAAATTCCGACTGACAAAATCCCGACTACCAAAATCCCGAATGTGTAAAATCCCGAATATCGACTTAAAGCAAGTTTTCGTACCTTTTTTTTCCTTTTGCACCATACATCTTAGAAGATGTATGTAAGTAAGTAAGTGAGAAAGGATATTATTTCAAAAACAAAACAACAACTCAGTAAAATTTATTTTCTTTGCATTTTCGTGAACGAACAAATCTATTTATTAGACAAACTGACTACAGAAAGATAGGTAAAATCCCAGATACTGTTGCTCTTGAATAAGGAAGCTGCTGACAAAAGCGCGATTTCTTTGTTTTTATTTTCAGTACAAAAGTAGTAAATGGCGGGCAAACGTGCCACGCGAAAACGTTTAGCGGGTTATCATTAAACGGGCAAACAATTTACGGGAAAATATACACGGGAAAACGTGGTGCACGTTTGCCTGCGAAACCTTAATGTATAGGTAGAAATGGTAGGCAGGTATAAATAGGTAGATAGATAAAAGGTTTGTAGGAAGAAAGTAGATAAGTAGGTTGGTAGAAAAGTAGCTAGGTAGGAAGATAGGTACGAAAGTAAGTTGGTAGGTTTTGTAGGTAACTAGTTAGGTTATCTACTATAACTAATGCGATGGGTTTATAAATTCGTACGTGTTTAGGTAAGCATATAGGTATAGGAAAGTATGTTTATACTATGTAAGCAGTTAGTAAGCAATTATATCACTTTTTCGTATTGGTATTATTTTAAAAGATATTCCACTAGGTTAATTTCCCTTTGATTTATATGTGTTCGGTTGCAAACAACGCCGCTCTGGGTGGTTAGATACTGTATATCTTGTATTTCATTCCCTTTGCTTATGCGCAGAAAATCATATTATTGTTACTACTGTGTGTGTGATCTAAAACTTAAAAAAAAAATTATTTCCGTTCGGTTGCAAGTAACATAAGTGTTTGCCTAGACGTCATCATTGTGTTAGGTATATTTTAGTTTGATCGTGCGCAGCCAATCGGAACTTATTATTGGTCGGTTAGTAGGTAAACGGTGTCAGAATAATTGGAAACGCATGTAGCACGCATGTGGGTAGGTACCTGCTAGTGGTGTCTAGTATTTCTGTGTTTCCATTTTTAAACGGTCGCTGTTTCGCAAACTGAATGTCACGGTGAAAAGAAAAAATTAAATTCGAGTGTACATACGTCTGGTAGACCAAGGTGGGAGTGTTGACGCTTCAATATTAGGACCTATACCGTTGAAATTAAAGGTAAGTACTATTGATTTAATATGACCGGTACCATTAAAATTAAAGAAAAATTATCTTTCCTGTTTAATAAAAACTATAAAAAAAAAAAATATAAAAAAATAGAAAATAGTATTATACTATTGAATAAGTCGTTAAATCCTGTTACTTATTATTTTATTTTAATAGTATCCATACCATTGACGTGTCAATTACTTTTCTTATTCTTATGAAAATGTATGAAGGCAAAATTTCATTGTCCATACCAATCACATCATTTTATAAGCGAGCTAATTTTATAAAAAAAAAAGATATCGAAAGAGAACTTTATGTTATGTATAAAGTTAAGAAATCGTTTTCGATATACTTTTTTTGTCTTGAATGATATTTTTTGTGCTTTAAACTCTTTTTTACTACTTTTTCTATGAAAGCCTCTAAATTCTAATAACGACCAAAACAAGATGCATTATTAAACATAAACATGATGGATGTTATTTTGTTTTGAAAACTTCAAATCCAAACTCGAGTGCTGAAACGTGCCAAACCTAAAAGATACATTCCGTAACCTTCATTCATTATTACGCACAGTATCTTGATGTACATATATCTATATAGATATATATACACCCGTGGTAGGTATGAGTCTGTAATATAATTCAACCGACAGTAATAATTATCCAAATAAATATTCAAGTCACATATTTGATGTTTTTGCAGTTTGAAATTAATGCGCGGCCCATTCCAACCTAAACGGCTCGTCCAGGCCTCAAATAACCACCCACCGTAGCCACAGGCTGGACAAAATAGCCGAGTCGTCTTTCATAGTCCAAGTTGTTGTAACTGGAAGATAGTGTTGGAGTGGTATCTATCTATGGGAATGGCAAAGGATTCTCTCTCTGGAGTAGATTCCAGAAGCAGCAATTTAACACAGATGCTACCGGACAAAACTTCATTAATTTAATACCGGAGAATGGTTCCGGTGGCGTTGTTATAGTCGTTTTGTAGTACTGTTTTGCTGAACTCGGTTAGTCTGGTCTAGTGGTGGTATAAATACTTCCAGTAGCTTGACGAGAAACAAAAATATTCTATCTGGTGTTGTATCTACAAAGCATATTAATTTTTCTCTTGTAATAGCTTTTGGGTGTTTATTTTTGTTGTTGTACTGCATACTGCTATACGTCGTCTCGCGTAGTGTATAATAAAATGGTTAGCTATATCTACCCAGTTTATCAGCCTAGATTATGTCTCGGTTTTTGGATGCCCTGGAAACTTCTGGTTTTTATTTCATAATTTTTACCAAAAGTTCTGCTTTTCAATTTTATGATAATAATTTTTTACGAGATGATTGTTTTTTATTTTCTCTGCTTTTAGCGTTGGTTTATGTGGCTTAATCGTATTTGTTTGTTGAGCAATTTTGGATTCTGGAAATTGCATTTTCATAATATTTTTGTGAAGTAATTTGGCAATTACTATTACTGTATTGTATATTTCTATAAAAAAAGATGCAATAACAATGTTGAGTATATTATAATATGTACCTATAGTTTAAATGAAAATTATGAATAATAACAAGCAGAACATCCAAGAATGGTAATTTTGTAATTTACTGTTTTGTACAGGATGGCGCGCGAATTGTGCTACATTTATATATACAGTCTAATAACTATTTTTTTAATCGATGCATTTAAATTATTTTCGTTTTATTGAATAGATAATTCAATTTTATTTTATTTTATCGAATTGTTTTTGAAGATAATAGACCGTAATAACTTTTAATTTCTGGAATTCGACCAAATATGTAGATAAATTTATTTACGCTAAGTCACGCATAAGCATGCAACGCCATGGCCAGAAAATTATTCATTGCGGCTAGAAGGGTTCAAGTCGGTAGGTATCGCTTTGAATATAATTTTATTCGACTATTTCAATTCATTAAAACTACAAATCTAGTGTTACCAGGAAAAATTAGCTTGGGAGTGGCTCGAAGTTAAATTTCTGGGATTCGACCAAATATGTAGGTAAATTTATCAGTTGGGATAAGTATGTGTAATTTTTTCAACAAATTGTTTCACATATTATATTCATGTATCTACTAGTAATAAAAATACAAAAACAAGAATTGACTCTCTTTGTTGATACTTTAAGGAAACGAGCCGTGCCGCAAAATGGTAAAAGATTGATAAAATTTAATTTTTTATTAAATCTCAACTCATTATCATCATCATCGGCTCGACAACCGGGGTCCGGTCCTGGCCTCCTTCAACAAGTCTCTCCAACTATCCCGGTCTCGAGCCGACGCCATCCAGTTGCGCACCCCAAGGCTCCGGGCGTCCTGGTACACGCCATCTCTCCAGCGCAAGCATGGTCTACCACGCTGTCGTCTGCCATAGAATGTACCACAAAGAACTTTCCGAGCAGGTTCCTCTTCGCTCATGCGAGCTAGGTGCCCTGCCCACCGAAGTCTACCGAGCCTAATTTTTCTCACGATATCTGCTTCAAGGTAGATTGCGTACCGTCTCCGGAATCGTCCTTCCTCACATATGGGGCCAACAATTCTCCTTAAGACTTTTCTCTCGAACGCGGCTAAGAGGTCAGAGTGCCTTTTGCTAAGCACCCAAGTCTAGGATCCATATGTGAGTACTGGCAGGACCATGCATGGTCCTGTACAGCAGTAGTTTTGAAGTTATAGTGAGATTTCTGGATTTGAAGAGCTTTGACAGACTGTAGTAGGCTCTGTTGGATTTGAGAAGCCGCCCGCGTATTTCTTCTTCTATATTGTTATCGGCTGCTACTATTGACCCAAGGTATTTGAAGGATTGCACCACTTCAAATTCGTGCTCCGCTACCTTGATTGTTTGACCAACTGTTCCTCTCGCATTCGACGCCACCATGTACTTTGTTTTACCTTTACTAATGTGCAGCAACAGATTTTGTGCCGCCTGCTCGACCGAGCTTGCTCGGTTCTTCCGATGATGTCGATGTCGTCTGCGAAAGCCAGTATCTGGCTGGACCTGTTGACGATGGTCCCTCTTGTTGCCGTGCCAGAGTCACGGACTGCTTTCTCCAACGCCAGGTTGAAGAGGAGGCAGGCTAAACCATCCCCTTGTCGGAGTCCATTAAAGTTGTTGATTGGTCTGGATAGCAATCCGGCTATTTTTACTTGGCTTGTTACGTTGGTCATGGTCAACCTACATAGTCGTGTCAATTTATTTGGAATGCTGAATTCTCTCATGGCTTTGTAAAGTTCTACTCTGCCTATGCTATCATAGGCGGCCTTAAAGTCTATAAACAGGTGGTATGTTGGGATGTTAAATTCTAGACATTTTTCCATCGCCTGCCTAAGGGTAAAGATCTGATCAGTTGTTGATTTGCCTGGAATGAAACCACACTGATATTGTCCGATGATGGTTTTAGCGTATGGGGTTATCCGGTCTTGTAGGATAGAGGAGAGTATCTTATAGGCGGTACTCAACAACGTGATACCTCTATAGTTGCTGCACGTTGTGACATCTCCTTTCTTATGTATGGGGCATATTATACCTTTTCGCCAGTCTTCTGGCATTTCTTCATGCTCCCACACGTGCACTATAATACCATGAAATGCCTGACGTAGAGCTGGCCCACCGTGTTGAAATAATTCGGCTGATATACCATCAGCTCCTGGGGCTTTGTTTTTCTTTAGCCGGCCTATAGCCTTCTCAACCTCTTCTATGCTTGGTGACGACAACATAGGGTATTCGTCTTGAAGCAGTGGAGCCTCCACTTCTGCAGTGAGTTGACCATTTAGCAATTCATTAAAGTACACTTCCCATCGCTCCAGTATGCTTTGTGGATCGGTGATCAGATTTCCCTCTCCGTCCTTGCAGTATGTGCAGCGTGGTGTATACTGCGTCATGTTTCGGACGGATTGGTAGAACTTCCGCGCCTGGTGCGGACCTCGCTCTCGGCTTTTTTCTATTTCACAGATTAAGTTCTTCTCCCAGGCTGATTTTTTCTGTCTGTGAAGCCGTTTTTCTATTCTTCTGAGCTCTTTATATTCTTCTTCGCGTGCCCGCGTTCTATGAGATTGTTGCATTGCTCGGTACGCAACATTCTTACGTTCAGTCGCTAGCTTGCATTCATCATCAAACCATAGTCGTTCCGATTTCTACGACTGCTGCCTAAGATGGAGTTGGCAGTACTAATGACAGTATTCTTAAGGCGTGTCCACTTCACATCTATGCCCAGCATACTGGCTCCAGGACTTACTCTCCCTAAATCAAGTGATTCTAGGGCGAGTCCTAACGCATTACCAAAGGTGTTACTGGCATTTTCATTGCGCAGGGCGGCCGTGTTGATTCGAACTTGATCGGCGGATGCAATACGTCTTCGCAAGGCAATCCGCCCTCGGAAGACCATACCAACAAGATAGTGATCCGAGTCGATATTGGCGCCTCGGTACGTTCGTACCGTCATCAAGTTCGAGTAGTGGCGACGGTCTATCAACACGTGGTCTATTTGGTTACGAGTGACTCCATCAGGTGATACCCAGGTGGCTTTGTAGATATCTTTTCGCGGGAGCCTGGTACTTGCAACGACCACGTTTTTCGATTCTGCCAATTCTAAGACTCGAAGTCCATTGTCATTAGTGTTCTCATGCAAACTATGGGTGCCTGCGTAATGCCTGAATACCGGCTCCCGACCTATTTTTGCGTTCAAATCCCCAAGGATGATTTTTACGTCATACCTTGGACAGGCATTGAGGGTCCTCTCGACTTGTTCGTAGTAAGTCTCTTTTTCTCCTCCGTAAGTCCGTGAACGTTAATGAGGCCAATGTTCGTAAATTTGCCTCGCACGCAAAGGGTGCATAGCCTTTCGCTTATAGCGTTAAAGCCGATGATGGTAGACTTCATTTTTTCGCTGACTAGGAAGCCTACCCCGAGCACATGGTGTTTTGTATGACAGCTGTAGTATACGTCATATTCTTTCTTCTGTAAAACACCATTCCCTGTCCATCTGATTTCTTGTAGTGCTGTTATGTCAGCTTTATATTTTGACAGCGCATCAGCTAGCTGCTGAGCAGCTCGAGCTCTATAGAGCGATCGTACGTTCCATAAGAAAATTCGTAAATCGTTTTGCCGTTTTCGTTGCATAGGTTGTCGTCGTGAGATCAGTTCGTTTCCGAGGCTTGTTGTCGGTCTCGTTATTCTAAGTTTTACGGAACAGGGAATTAACCTGTTGCCAACCTGAGGAACCAGCCTGATCATATTAGCCAAACCTTTTTTTTAAAAGGCTTGTTACTAGCGGCCGCCGCGAAGAGGCTATGATCACACTTCCATCAGTCACGAATAGTTACGGCACGTGCATGTTTTCGTATGCTACATGTTATTCCCCCTATTCGTCTGATGGCTGACCGCCAATAACTAATCTCAGTCAGATATATTGTCAAATGATAGAAATTGCAACTTTTTGCTCTAAGAAAACTGTGTATCTAATATTTTCGAGGTCATTAATAATATTTTGAAATAAACCTTATAGTCTGAGGAGATGGCGAAACTTAATTGCCTACAAAATCGTGTCATCGATAACAGGGCTCTACTCCCTTAAAAAACTGAGCCCCACAAGTTGACTTCAGCACTACACTTAAGTCTGATTATAATTTTCTTTAACCTTATGCTCACATTGAATTACATTAAGTCTATATTATATGGCGACGGCGACCTGCTCCTACTCACCTACATTATGTGTCGACCTTAATATCAAAGCAAAGTCAAAGGTGTGTACATTCTTGAGGTGCTAATGGAAATCCAAGTAGGTACCTACAACATGCTAGGGAAGGACGTAAGTCCATTAAGAAGGGTGATGGCCCAACTCATATTGTCAAGGACATCTGGTTTATTCTATTTTATCTGTTTTTTTTTTTCATGTTTTTACTTTTTGCAACTTAAGCTCTCTGCTGTCTCGTCGTGGCATTTTGTGGTGCCTTAAGATGCTGCTGAATTTATCATTCCCCTTCGCATAGATATAGGGAAGGTGCCTTACCTACACATATTTTCATGTTCTGCATTTGGCTTTTTCCCAAGTGAGTGCGAGGGAACACAAACGGAATACATAACTGCATAAAATATCCTTCGTTCTTCTTGTCTCTAGCATTGGCTTTCCATGTGTCGTTTCTTTGATAAAAGTTTAAGCAGCCGACTTAGGTTGACTTTAAGAGATAAAAATGAATTGAAGTGTCCTCTTCATTCTCGACCTCGTCCTCTATCTAGTTCCACTTAAATGTATACCAGCTCACCTTGTTAAATCTTGCTTATTTTTTTTCATATTTTTATTTTGTGTTGGTTTGTTCATCGTCTTTCTTTAAGGAATAATCGCTTCATCTGTGCTTCAAGCTCTATGGGAATTGAAGATGGAGAACATTGTTATGCTCTTTTAAAAAAAAAAAATACTTAAAGATAAAAATGGAAAAAGATATAGTTGTGAAAAAGTTATCACTAAGCTAACCCAAGGAGCAACAAGGAGGATAGCACGGAAAAATTAAGATAGAAGAAGCTGTTATCCCATAGGTATGTAGGTATTCAATTAAGGCAATAGCTCGCCTCATCCACCCTCTCTTTCAAGGCTCCACATATTCGCACGTAGGCAGCATTACAAAATATAAGATAGAAATATTATTAAGTCGCGATGTTAAATGTGTGCACACAAGTCGGAATGTAGATATATATAAATGTGTTTTTTATTTCTCAGCAACCCGGGCCCGAGGGCATATTTAATGTTTATCTTTTGCCACTCTGATGTCGGAGAAGGAGCAACTGCTTTCTATATATAGATAAGGAGACGCTTGAGGGCGATCAAGGGGTAATGAATCTGTAGACAATTTCTATTAGAGAAATTTAATAACAAAAAAAAAAAAAAAAACTCAATAGAAATTATTATGAGGAAAATGATGATAAGGAAGGATTATCCGTACGTTTAAGGATACGCATTACCTACAGGAGTAACATTGTCATGAAATTGAGAAGGAGACCTTACTGTGAGATCTGAAATATTTTGCTTTATTTAAACTAAATGGCTGGCATGTCGAAAGTCAATGCCATATTATTAAAAAAAATTTAGTGAAGTGACATATTATTGTATATCTAATGTACATATAAAGGGTTTTCCAATAAGAGGTGTTATTTTGATATTCAAAGAAAAATGGCATTTTTTGAGATAAATGATCGGATGTTTATTTCATTATAAAGAGGAAGGTATGCCGTTAATAATGGAACACAACACCAGTCAAATGGCCGCCACGACCACGCTTACAGGACCATATCCTTTCCATATCCAAAGTGGCTACCCTCGATAGCCTCACGAATTCCATCTTTGAGGTCTTGAATCGACGCTGGGCTGTTGGCGTAGACCTTATCTTTCACGTGGCCCCAAAGGAAGAAGTCGCAAGGTGTTAAATCACAAGATCTCGGTGGCCAATTGTGATCACCTCTTCGAGAGATAACACGGTCCGGAAACTTTTCCCGTAAAAGATCGATGGTTTCATTGCTTGTGTGGCACGTAGCGCCATCTTGTTAAAAGTAAACGTTGTCCAGATCAATACCATCCAATTCCGGCCATAAAAAATCATTAATCATCTCTCGATAGCGCAATCCATTGACCGTAACTGTTGCTCCAGCCTCATTTTCGAAAAAGTAAGGTCCAATGACCCCGCCGGACCATAAACCGCACCAAACAGTCACGCGTTGAGGATGGAGAGGCTTTTCAACAATAACTCTTGGGTTTTCCGAGCCCCAGATGCAACAGTTTTGCTTGTTGACGTAGCCTCTGAGGTGGAAATGGGCCTCATCAGTCAAGATGATTTTTCGATGAAATTCCGGATCATTTTCATGCATTTCAAGGACCCAATCAACAAAGACACGAGGTTGTTGAGGATCAGCCGGCTTGAGTTCTTGTGTTAACTGAACTTTATAAGCCTTAAGACCCAAGTCTTTATGCAAAATACGGTGTAATGACGTTTGTGGAATGCTTTATTCCAAAAAACGACGAGGAATGGACAAACCCGGGTTTTCTTCAACACTTTGGGCTACAACAGCAATATTCTCAGTTGTTCTTGAGCGACGTGTACGGGTTTTATTCTTCACATCACTAACTTGTCCCAACAGCTCGAATTTTTCCACCAATTTCTTTATTGCGGTCCGACAAGGTGCTTCACGACAACCCAAAAATGTTTTAGTTTTACGAACCGTCTCTGCTAAATTTTCACCATTTTTATAATGAATTTTAATAATTTCAATGCGTTGTTGAAGCGTGTATCGTTCCATTTTTATTAATGGCGTAGTTTCTACTTGTCAAATGTCAAAAAATGACAGCTTCAAAAGTGACAGCTACCGATATAGCGGGCTATTCAAAATAACACCTCTTATTGGAAACCCCTTACAATCGAATTGCACTATTAAGTTGTTTTGACTGTTGTATCGCTATGTTTCTCAGCGTCTCTCTTTAGTTTATGAGTTCCTGCTGTTTTTAACGTGCTATATTTTACTACAGATGATATTTTTGACAAAGTGGAAGCGTCTTCGGAGCTTTGAACTTCTTATTCGACCGCCCTTTGTCACTTCTGCTGCCATTGGAAGTGTCTTCTTCATCCCAGTTGTCGCCAATTTTTGTTCTCATAACTCTTGTACATTTTCCAACATTATGATCTATATGCTGAAAGAACCACTGCAATAAAGAGTTTTTCTTTCAGCTTAGCTCAGTTTTGATAGAAGAGATAGCAGAGTTGTCACGCTACTTCATCCACCTTACGCTTACGCCATAATTAGAAGGGATTTACAAATTCATACAATTTTATTCCACTGAAATTTCTTTCGAAATGTCATTGAGTTTATACACATAGAGAAATCATCTTTCAGAATAGCAGTGTTGAACGTTTCTTCTGCTTGGGATCAATACGATCGCTGAGTGTATTTACATTCTGCGTTGAGTAAATTCAAGAAACAAAGAGTCAAAGTAAGCCAAATACAAACAAATAAGAAGAAATTCAACATCCTTGTGCGTATTTTTTGCTTCTTTATTGCAGTTCTACTCATTGAAATGAAAGAGAACCCAAAATCAAGTAATGATAATCCCTATCATCTTTTTACTGCATCTCATTACGTTTTGAGTTTTTTTCTTTTTTAAAGGGTCCAAATATTTCGGTGCAAGTTGACATTTGTACCACAAGTGTACAACAGTATGGACATGACGGTACGACCACTGTTGCCATTTTGACTGGATTCTAGTCAGATTTTACTGGATTTTTTTTCCGTTAGCTGGAAATGAAATGTAAATCCAGTTAAACACATTTTTTGACTGGAATCCAGTCAAAAAAGTATAGTATTGCCAGTATACAACGCTGAGGTAGAGCTAATTTTAGCCACTTAAATTTAGTTAAAACCAAATAGAGAAGCAGGCTGCAATTAATGTCGACAAATGCTATTTTAACTATAAAAAAAAATTATACAAGACATAAAATGCTGTCATAATGAAGTGAAATTAGGTCCGCGGAATTGAGGCCCGCGGTCCTTAATTCCCACTTTGAAAGAAAACAAAGCCCACAGGCATTATTTCTTTCCCAAAATGGCAATTAAATCCGCGGGTGTTATTTCGCAACATCTGAGATCGGTAAGGGGGAGCATGCTGCCAAATTTTGAGCCGGCAACACTGGGTACGACCTGTATTAACAAAATATGTTATAAGTGGAAAAATTTCATTTTTCCATCATTTCGGTCTTGCTGCGTCTTGCCTGCTGTTGCTGCTGTAGCTGGGTGTTGTGTAGGTGATTTGGGGATGTTCGGCTCATAGAGTTAAATTATTATTAATTAAGGGCCAAACCAATAGAACTCGTTGCGTGCGTTGCGTTGTCGCTTTCTACTGCATGAGTGCAATATTAAATACACAGGCGCTTATGAGAACTGACCCATAGGAAGCGTTTTGTCTATGAGTGGGTTCTTATAAGAGCCTGTATGTTTGATGTTGCACTCCGTTGAAGGGGAACACTAAATGGGTTTGGCCCTAAACAATGATATTGCTTTTCTAATATCGTTCCTGTAGAAGTGTAGAGTGTAGAGGTAGACTGTAGAGTGTAGAGTGTAAAGGTCCAAACATATAGAACGTGTTGCGTGCGTTTAGTGTTCCCCTTCAATGGAATGCAACATCAAATACACAGGCTCTTATGAGAAACCATTCAGAGACAAAACGCTTCCAATGGGTTGCTTCTCATAAGTGCCTGTGTATTTAATATTGCACTCAGTTAAAAGCGACAACTCAACGCACGCAACGCGTTCTATGCGTTGGGCCCTTAAGGTAGGTAGCTCGTTGACTTTGTTGGTTGGCTTGTCACTTTGGCAGTGTGGAAAATGAAGAAATAATACAGCAGAAGCAGATAAGGGAGCTAATTGAGTGGTTTTCTATGTGAAGAAAAAAAAAAAATATTTTCTCATTCGCATTTCGTACGTCAATACGAAATCTTCAAAAAGATTAATGCATAAAATTTTTTTTCATGGGATATTATGTGTAAGCCCGTTATTTTTCAATATTTTTATCTCAATTTAAAGTATTTTCTTATAAAATTGGCCTTCCCATTTAATCGGGTGGAGCTCTAACAAATGTTGTTATTATTTTGTGTCGTCTTAGTGTCGTACTCTTCCCGAAAAGAACGAACGAACCTCACACCTCAGCTTCATATTTTTAAAAAAAGAACTCAATACGTCAGCACTATACCTAAATAAGCAGAAATGCAGAACGACGAATGCTTTGCACTCAAAGTAAAAGCAGTCACGCCATCTCGACTCTCGAATCAGATTGTTCAAAATTCACTTTAACTTTTTTACTTGATGAAACTTAAATCATACTTAGCATTGCAAAATATTCATTTTCAATTTTCGTTTTGATTTTTTTTATATTCAATTTGTCTGCCGAACATATCGGTTGAGTTCTTATACATTTAAATAAATTGAGTTTTCTTGAAATTTGGATTTTTTATTATTGTTCGAGAATCATCTTACACACAGATCTTTCCAACTTCCTTCCTTCCTCTATGTGTATAAACTGATTGGCAATGTCGATTAAGTCCAGGTAAATTGTTATATATACCTATTATATTCTTTATACATACTAAGTTGAGATTCTTCGAATCCAACGTTAAATCCGTGCTATTATATGCTTGTGAAACCTGGAAAGTCTCGGCCACCATCTCGAGAAAATCGCAGGCTTTTGTGAATCGCTGTCTACGCCACATTCTAAAGATTCGCTGTCCACAAACTATTTTAAACCAGGAATTGTGGCGCAGGACAAGTCAGGAGCGGTTGGACGTCGACATAAGAAAGCGTAAATGGCAATGGATTGGTCACACACTTAGGAAACCAAACAATGATATTGCAAAGCAGTCTTTGGAATGGAATCCTCAGGGTTCACGTCGGGTTGGAAGACCAAGAACAACATGGAAGTCAACAGTTGTAGCAGAAGCTAATTCCCAGAGAAAGACGTGGCCACAGTTAAGATATCTAGCTGCAGACCGTGAAGGATGGAGACGTTTTGTTGGCGCCCTATGCCCCGAGCGGGGTTACAGGACTTGATGATGATGATTATATTCTTTACATTTTTCCGACCATTTTTCTATAATTAGAAAATTTACTTTTATTAAAATCGCACATATTTTGTTTGTATTTTGTCCAAGGAGCGCCGCGCTGCTCCGCCCTGTAATGATGTCACCTAACTTCGGCTAATTCGATTACGTCCCAGGACACTCGACATACAAATCTTTCTTATATCCATCCAATTTTTTTATTTTTGGTTATGGTTCGGTAGTCTTTCAGGAGTAGAAAAAAAAAATTACGGGATAGTAGTGCGTTTGAGTTAGCAGATCTTTCTACAGCATCTATACCTTTTCCAGTTATGTACATATACATTGTTAAATAAATTCTTGAAGGGAATTTGATTTCTAGCATTTTTGCATCACAATGATATACTTTATGTTTAAACAATGTGGGAAGGAATTAGAAAAAGAAATTTGTCGAAAAAAACTTTTTTTTTCCAAATAATGTATGGTACCAAGTTTTAGAAATTTTGTTAGCTTTATTTTTCAATTTCAAGATATGCGGGCTCAAGCGTGGGAAGAAACTTTTGAACCATTACCCCAACTCCCAAAGGCACCCCGTTAAGCGGAGATTTTTTATTGTGGGGACATGGGACCTTCTCCCACACATTCCTTAACAAATTGGAACTATACACTAATTTTTTTGTTTATTTTTATTAGTTTGACTGGAATATTTGTCAAATTAAAGTACAAAATTTGTGTAGGTATAGGTAGGTATTTCAAGGCTTATAATTACCTGGATGATATAGGTACGTTTTTATTCCTGTTGAAAGAAATCGATTTTATGAGTTATTTAATTCACTGTCCTACCAATAACAATTAATATTTCTATCTGAATCACAAACTATTACCAATAACACCAGTGTTGCCATAGATCTAGAACTATAAATAATGTTTTTTGTTATAATACAAATTCTATAAACTATATGTATTGAAAATATTAAATAATAAATAAAAAATAATTTCAACTAAGTAGAAGACTTAGCATTAAATTTAGTGGACTTTTTGAATTATTGATTCAAATTAGCTTTTTATGGACTTTAGTCCATGAAAAAATGGCGTTTCGTGCGGATGCTCACTTTGCACTCATCAGTTGACGACGAGTGAGCACCTTGTCAATACGCAAATTTCCGCTTATTTCAGTTCAACTTACATAACTTTTTTGACAAAAAGCTAAAGTGAACTATATCCAACAAGATTACGATTGCAATCATTAAGCTGGAAGTTTTTACCCGTGGCCTGGTTAGATATGTACTAAAGTGCAAAGGTCTCAGGGCGTTTCCTTTGTAATATATATCAACAAATTTCGATTGACTCCTGCAGTGCATCTTACTTGACTTGCTCGCACATATCCATATGACCATCTGCACGTAGAATTCCGAAACTTTTTGTTGTCTAAGGGATACAAATATCAGATTTCGTAGCTGTCGATCATATGCCTTTCCAAAATCAACGAACACAGCATGAACACCGCTTGAGGAATCACGATTTTTCCATTTTGATTTTAACTCTAGATTGCATCATTGTTTAATTTCCTCGAAACAAACCTGCAATGGCTATCCAATACCCAAAGTTCTTCACAGTGTGTAAGATCTGATTTATTGAACGGTATCTTTTGCAGTTTCGGTTATCACCTAAGAGCTAAAAATCAAGACATCTTTGTCCAATATGAAATCAACAATCGCATGGAATTCAATGCTGCGAAAACTCGGTTAAGTAAAGCACTGCCACTATCTTCGGTCGGTTAAATATAGCACTGCCACTATCTATGAGTAGCACTTGCATCGAGGAAAGTTAATATAGCGGTCGTTCTCGTTTAGTACGTGACGAATTACCTTTAATTGACTACAAATGACCTCGCTAAAAACTCTGTGGAATGCTTAGGCTTTTTCTCCCATAGAAGTTGCTGTTGTTAAATAGTGTGTACTTCTGTACCGACATCCATCCAAATTTTGATTAACACTCAAGAATGAAAAAAATTAATTAAATTTCAACCATTTTTGTCATATATATACATAGTTACCTTCAGACGTAAAAGTTATGAATGACCCGACCCTATCTTTATCAATCTGACATTCCAATTTCAAACTATTATTAAAATTAATACGCCCCAATAGAAACGAGATCTAAAATCCACCATTCAAACTCATTTTTATTACTATAACGCACTATCAAATACCAGTTATGTAGGCCCTTAATGTACCTAATGAGCGTCTTTTATATGCAAAGTTGCCCTATAATTGAAGCAATTTTGCCAAAGAACCTTATTCACGTTCTCAGCCAATTATTTTGTTTGCATAATCGCATATTATCCTTCCAATAATGGGATTAAAAAAAAACCAAATTACCTGCCACACAAATAAAAACAAAAATACCTCCAGTCATCGATCGCATTAACTATAAAACCGCATAATAACAAAGGTTCTTTATCCAGAAAATAACGCTCCAATTGCATCTATGTGGATTCGTTGGAAACCAATTTTCCAGCCCAAAACTCATTTCAAGGCTCTTTGCATGTCGTCGTTGTCATTGTTGTGGCTAAAGAGAGAAAGCGAGCTATAGATGCCACACAATCAGGTGGAATGCAATAGAATTCAATCCACTTCAATTAGCCGCCTAAAACTATGCTTATTCTGAAAGAAGCCCAATTCTATGGTTCTTATGGGTTCCCCTTCCCAGGAGGCATATAAATGGTGAATTTAACTAGGTTTAAATGAAAGTACCACCGAACCCCAACCATCTGATCATTTTAAAAACCATTGCCAAAATGGGTAAGGAACATCAGCACAGAAGATTTCGAACTCCGAGAAATAGTGCGGAATGAAAATTTGGATTGTCGCTTTAGGGATCTCTCTACCAATCTAATGTAATGCAGAAGGTTGATATGGTTGCTGCTGCTAACCATAAACACACGTACAGTTAGATGCAAAGCTCTGGAAATCCACGATTCGATTCGAATCATCCACACACATGTGCCACATCACAGGGGTAATCCTCTGGCAAATCTTCTACCTTTTGCACAATTTCCCAACGAAAGGATAGTACAAAAAAAAAAACGAACTAGAAAGTTCCCACAAGTAAAAAATAAAAAAACCGGAAAAATAACTTCAAACAAGTAAACAATGAAATGAAAATTTTTGGCAACGTGAAGCACTCGTTTAGTACTTAAGTTGGAGTCGGCGTTTTCTTCGCGAAAACCATGCAAGTGGGTCTTGCATCAGTTTTGCGAATGTTTCGCTGCTGTCTGTGTGTCTGGTAGTAAATTCGAGGAAACGAGAGTAGAGCACATATGATTCCTCTAGGTTGTCGATGTCATTTTCGTGCTCGTTGCTTGTCGAAGTCATGTACGACAACTACTGAATTCAGTTTTGTAGGGAAATACTGTCACAAGAGAAAACCCGAGTATTGGAACCGCATAGAAGTGCGACGTGTCTTCTGTAAATAATAAAGTATACAACAGTGTGGCATGCAAGAAAATTAATAGTTCAAATTCCGAATGGTAAATTTATTTTCCTACATTGGAAAGTTCACCAATCGACAGGTCGAAGTCGGGTAGAATACCCTGCAACGAAAGGGTGTTTCCACTAATACAATTGTAGGTAGGTACATTCTTCTACGATTAGATTGTACCGGAAGAATACTCGGATGGAATCGGCGGTAGCGTTTATAAATCCAGTTAGCCCAAACTACTTGGGGAACACATTCTATAGGTTTATATAATCGAAGTTCAAGTTATTAAAGAGTGGTTTAAATCAGGTCTTCACTCTTAGAATTGTATACTTGTCTGATACTCTGATCCTCCAGAATGGGCATTTTTCTTTAGGATAACTAGCCTACGACAAAAAACAGCTGTTGTTTCAAAACACCAACATAAGCCTATGATTTCAACATCCAGTGAAACAGAATTGCAACGACGTACAGCAGAAATAATCAGCGTAAAACCAAGATAAGATAAGAAGCTGCCGTAACAGCTATCTAGGAATGGGATGAGATGAGATGGAGAACAATGAAATTGTCTGACGTCTTATATACGCAAAAAAGTGCTTGAAGAAATCAGAGCCAGCGGTTGTTTGGTTGCAGCTTTGTGATAGTGCTTTGAGATATTCTAAGTAAGTATGCAATTAATCACGTTCGGCAGCAAAATATGAATAAAAAATATCATGCTCATATACAGGGTGATTAGGATAAGATCCAGCAAGAGAACCAAGAGCACCATTGAATAGATTGTCAATACGCCATCGGAAGTACCTCCACTGATGTGCTATGTTTTACTAGGCGACCATAACAATCCTAGATTGATGAAAAATGCGGGATGGCAGGAATCTGAAAACAAGACTAACCAGGCAATCCTACACAAGGACCAAAAGGTACTGACAGCAGCCCTAGAAACCTACGGACAAAACAGAAAGGAAAACCTCTGAATTCTGAGAAAGAAAAAAAGAGATCTTGAGAAGCGGGTTGAGAAAGCTGTACAAGCGATGCCGTGAAGTAAGGTCAATTGAAATAAGGCCAACTTTTGTAATTTGGCCTTTTTGCGTTTTCAAAAATGAAGAAACGAAAAATTAAATTAAGCGGGGTTTGGCTTAATTCCAATTTAGAAGTCGAAAAAATGTCGATATGGATAGTTATTTCGTTTCCAATCAACAAGAACAATGTATTTCAGGCTTATGCGGCGTATAAACAGGGAGGTTGGTATAAGGGCATGCTGGCCTCCGTGCAACCCCCCTGCCAGGGATTACGATAGGATTTGGGGTGGGTTCAAGTTTGGGTATTATGCAGAGTTGTTTATTCAAAAACTTTGCATTTACCAAAATTCGCACCCACCCCAAATCCTATCGGCATAAACAGGGGGTTGCAGGGGGCAGCATGCCTCCCAATACGTACCTTACTTTTTATTTTAAAATAATTTGGCTCTGTTTCCAAAATTTAACAAAACATTTTTGGCATATTTTCCTTTACCACAACGAAATGAAACCATATTAGCGTTATTTCGTTTTTGAAGACAAAATAAGACCAAAATTGAAATTTAGTCTTATTTCACGTCACCCTTTCTTTCACAAGCTTAATAATTTCGTTATGTATGAGCACCAAAATTTAATTAGGAAAACATTGTTTTGGATTTTGGCCTTACGTTATTTTCGGAAGGCTATAAACTTGAACATATTGGTTCTATTCAGGTTTCGGAGATCGAAATCGACCCAGAAAGGTTGTTTCTTTTTTCTGTGTATAATTACTGATTCTGACAACTTATTCAAATTAAGCGAGTAGTTTGGTGGGCATTAATTTTTAATTTTCACACCACAAATCGATCCTTTCCCCATATTTTAACAATTTATGTTCCCCATATTTCAGCGTTGAATGCGACGAGACGATTATAAAACGAACTTTCACTTCCAAAAGCAAATTTGAACCTTACAAGCTTAACAACTAACTCTTTATCCATGTAACCTTAAGGATTTTTGGCCTACGTGTAGTGAAAAAGTGTGGAAAAGAAGATCCAATGACGAGCCTTTCAGCTATAAGAAGCGTTGACCTGCTTCTGTGGGTCTTATGGAGCGGGACAGCAACTACCCTGTCTACGAGCCTTATAAAAGAGACTTGAAGCGTTTGTAAACTCTTCTTTCTATTACGCTTTCCGCGTTTGAAAACACCAAACTAGGCATTAGATACTTCGAAACAGGCAAATATTTTAACTTATACATACATAATTAATTGCATGCAGATTGCATCGTTAGAGTTCTGTTTCCTTAGGACAATTGGCTGGTAAAACACATGGTATTATAAGTATTAAAAACCAAGGATTATTGAGTGCAGAAGTGGACAAATTTAAAAACTACTTGTGGAGATACAATATCACTGGATCACTGCGATGTAATAAAATTCACCTCAGCAAGCAACTATAGGTACATATTAATTCAATAACCCGACAAAATTGAGAATAAAATTGTCTTGATATTCTTTCCATTGGACAACAAAAATTAGTGATATGTGAGCTCGCCTTAAAAGATATCACTAAAGTTCTTTGTCAAGTGGACAGAACCTCAAGACAGATGTTTTATAAAAGCGTAAACACTATTATATGTCTGCCTCTTATTTTCGTTAGATATGTTTTGAAAAAAAATATCATCATTTGCAAGAAACATTTTCCTGTTCAACACACTGTGTGAAATGAGTTCACTTTTCAAAGTTCTTATATTTAATTCCGACACCATCTAGCTCATCTCCAATACGACATACACAACCACAAAGCTCCCTCCCCATTGACATAACAATCATCATCCTATTTCAATATTCATCTTCTTTACCTTTGCTATGTTATGTCCTTATAGATACAACTGCTGCCGGCTAAATTCTAAGGCTCTGAGGTGAAGTGGAAAAGACTTCGATTTTGAAAATTCCCAAACCCAGACACGAGCATGTTTCAAAAGACTTCTTCTTCGTTCGAACTCGAAGTTTTTTGTTAGCTATCTTAACGTTGATGAAGGCAATGGTTATGGTAGAAACGTTCCTATATTCAAAGACTAACTGAGGTACATATAGATACAATTTTTTTTTCTTTTGAAAGTACATCAATACATCATCATCTATAGGTATATGAGATCATATAAAATCGCATATTCAGATCACCGCGTTTACAGTTTTTTATATTTTTTATATATACATTTTTTGTATTTTATTTTGGCTCACGAATTCAATGGTTCATTACGCTAATGCGATATTCAAATTATTCTTTGAATGTTTTTGTGCTTAAAGATGTTTCAAATTGGTTTGTATGTGACTTAAGTCTAGGAAGTCCTTATTTCGATTTCTTTTCATATTCAAACATTCTTTTATTATATTTTGTTTGTTGATGGTTATTTCAGATATGTATGTATATTAGCCTTTTTTAATAATATATATATTATATGTATGTGCGTGTTTTCTAAGGAATTTAATTTCGTTGCGAATCTTTTTTGTTTTTTATTTTTGATTATTGGTTTTTTTCGATCAAAGAATCCTTAGAATTTGATAAAAGCATTATAAATGGGTAGCTGACCATCTTGTAATAAACAACCATTATATGGCTGGTACAAAAATTCAAATTCGTCCTCTAAGGAATCACCAAAAAGTGCTATAGACCAAGATTGAAGAAAATCCATGAAAACCGTTTGGGCTGTAACTCGGTGAACAGACAACCGCACATCCGCACAGTCAAACCGACTGACAGCATGACGAAACCTACTTTTTTGGGTTTCTCTATCATCGTAATGTCAGGTTTAATTTAAATTTCGATTTTTACATCGAATTTTTACCCGATACCAATACTCATCCCATTAAGCAAGTAAAAATTGCTGACCTTCAAAAAGCTAATCAATCAAGAATAAATGAAAATGGCGAAACTAAAAATGAGAAATGATTATTTAGAGATCCTTGAAGAGGGGTTGCATGGAGCAACATTTTCCCATAGGTTATATATATAACTAGTATAATATATATATACTAGTAGATATATACTTAAATTCTCTAAAGACTCTTATTACAATACTTGAACTTTACAGTCTCTTTATTCTTACAACAAAACTCTTCTAAGAAGTTCAGTTTTATCATAACCTTTTAAAAGATTCAAAGAATTTCATTTCTTGTGACAAGAATCTAACAAGATCTTAAGTAGATAAGTTTTTAAAACAAGAGTCTTAAAAGAGGCGAAAAATCTTTAGTCTTAAAAGAAGATTTTAATAAGAAGATGATAAACTGAAAGTGTCAGAGCAAACCAATTTCGATTGTTTTTTTTTTTTTATTTAGTTTTTCACTTTCACTTTTCACTTTTTGTTTTTTAATTAACAATTTCCAAATTACTGCCTTTACGGTAAGCACACATTTGATAATGAAGCACACACTGATAATTTTGTAACAAAACAGGCTTTAGGTGGGATTTGACATATGTAGATTTAAGATATGTATTCTTAAGCCACTTCAAATAAGAGGCTTACTAGAATTCTCTTGACATTTGTGTAAAATTTCTCTCTATGAGTAAATTACTTGCTAGAGTAATTTTGACTTTTGAAGAATTGAATTCTTCTTAAATTCGTTTACTAGAGTAAGGGCACAAAATGTCTCTACCACGCAAAACAAGTTAAAATTGAAGTGATGTTAGATCGGATTACAATAGGAAATTTCATAAAACTAAAAATCCCGAAAAATCCTACTCATCAAATAATTAATGTTCTTTATAACAAATAACATGAATAACTATATTGTAGTTTTTGGTATTAGCTTAAAGGGGTTTCTTTATAAATAATTCCACTTTAATTTAAATGTTGTAGTTATGTAGTTAATGATACGAAAATATAATGAGAACAGTATTTTTTTGGGGCAACTTGTTTTGTTGTATTAATTTATAATTCAATAATTAAATTATTTTTTTTTGCTTTCGAGGCGTTTCATAAAAATCTCGATGGTTAAAATACCAACCATTTTTAACTTCCGTTTACTTATAAAAACACCGTTAAGGTATTTAGCTAATTACTGTGGGAAAATATGATGATAATTAGAAGAATACCTTTCCTAAAATCAAGAACAAATTTAAAATCCTTTATCACACTTTAACAATTACCTAGGTGGATCTTATATTGTTGTAAGCTCTGCCTTAAATGAATGTAAAGTACCCTGTCTATAATAAAAATTTAACTCAGAAACTATAATAGATTATTCGTGGTACTTTTGATTATATTTTTTGGGATAATGGGTGGGTTTTTTGTTTTGGGAATTTCCGATTTACAAAATTGTCTAACAACACTGTTTTGCATTAAAAGATTTCACGCGCAATTCAGTTTAACAATTTCAACTCTTATCAAAGAATTTTAACTCTTATAAAAAGTCTTTTGTTTTTAAAAGGCATTCACTTCAAGATAACGTTTCTTGGAATGTCAAAACGACTTTAGAAAATGTCTTTTATGAAGAGCTGTAGTGTTAGGCAACACGGCCATCAAATCATGCTTTCTTTCGTTTTTTAGGGTTACCAAAAACCGAGAAAATTATTTATATTCGTAAAAAAATTTAACAGCAAAATATATTTATAATGTGTACCTACGACGTAGGTATGTTACTTTTTTTTCTTCACTGGTACATGAACTTATATAAAGACAGAATAAATACAATTTTGTGAAAAAAATATATTAACAAAAAAATAATAAAAAGCCGTAGAAAAACAAAAAAATTAAATAAAAATTAATAGATATATTTCTCATTAATTTATTTCATGATAATACTCAATTTTACTTAAGTAAACTTTTGTAAAATTGATTGTCATCATGCAATAAATTAATGAAAATTTTTTGAAACCCTAGAATATCTAGTTATTTTTATAATTTTGTCTTTATTATAAGAAAATATTTCAACAGCCATAGGATTTGAGTCGATATTAGTGCAGACATCTGTTTTTGAACTAATTATAACAATACCTAATAAGATAAATGATAAAACATTAACGTCAAATTTTATGACAGGATTTGAACCACGCGAAAAATCAAGATTGCGATGACCGGATCATGGATTGGATTATACCTACCTCACCGACGCGAAAATTTCATTACCAGATACTGTGTCAATGGACCTTATGACTATTTCCTAATCGGTCATAATATCCATGGACATTGTCTCCATATATCAACCAACCATAATGTCCATGGACATTATGTCATCCCACCGTTAGATAGGATGAACACAATGGTAGATGACTTAAGAAATTTTGAAAGTTCATACTAGCTGGATAACCGCCAAGTTTACGTTTATTATTTACGTATATATCCAAAATATATGGGGTTCGATTTAAGCTCACATTCAGTTTTCGAAATAAATTCAGAGTAATTACAGAAAGTCAGAATACGTCACAAAGTCGAATTGCATTTCTTGGTAGAATCTAAGTGTCTCATCACTTCTCGAAAGATAAAATCTTAATCTCTCCTTATTTCTTTTATTTTTAAAGTTTTTAAACGCGAATCAAGCCATGGTGGGCTACTAATATTTAAAGATTTTAATTCGTGCAGTGGGATATCTAGTAAGTATAAATATCTAATAAAAAAACAATCAAATAAAATTTCATAAAATCGTAAGATCATTTTATCTAAACTCAAATTTGAATATAATACCTACATCCCAGGTAATTTCGAGTAGTAAATTAAATAGCTGAGTAAAATTACATATCTAACATAACAGCTAATTAATAGGTACCTAGAATCACCATATTATTTTTCAGGCACTTAATTCATTTGGTATATTTTATTCACTATTCCATTAATTCAGCCCTTATAGGTACCTATTTTTACTGCACTAAAAAAATTACTCCATTTCCTTAAATTGGTAAATCAAATAATAGTTTGAGTGCTTTTAATAATTATTAGAAAGACTATCTCTATCCAATGTAATAAACTTATCACGATAGCTCTAATTGGCTTAAAACCTAATGTCCATTTGTTTCTTTTTCTTTCATCTACAATTTATTACTTCATCAAAGCAACCCATTCGCATTTAAAAAGAATTTATACACAAACCAGACGCATATCTACAATAAAAAGTTAGTAGAATTTAAACTGATAAATAAACTGGCACAAATCGTGAACCTGCAATTTATTGTTAGCAGTACAATAACTGGTTAAAATTTAAGACCATCAACAATGGCCGGCTGCAAGCCAAACACAAAACTAAGTTCGGTTCGTTCGTTTCTTGGAAGAGAAAGAGAAGACAGTTATATAAAGTTGAAGTTGCATGTTGAAGTTGCAATTACAAATTGTTTGTAATGTAACCAATTACTGTATATTGTGCATTATCGTTTTGAATTTATGCTTCATTATTATAGCTGCATTATTTCTTAAGATTTTATTTTGTTGGTGCTTAAATTGTTAGTAAGTATAAGTAGGCAAATTTAATCAAACTTTACATGATAATGATATGTAGCATCCATTTTGGAGCCATGCATTTACAATTTGTCTGTCAAAATCTGAATGCGAAGTCAAATTCTGAAGTAGATGCAGATTTGAATGGATAGAAGATGCAGCTGCAATGTATATTGAGATATGAATGAAATTTGTACCTGTATATTTCATAAGTTGTTGATGCATGTTTGTTGCTGATTTGGATTGTAATTGTCTTAAATAATTTAAGAAAAAGAGTTTCTATGGCACGCATGGGTTGTAAAACGTATTAGTAAAAGTGTAACGAAAATGAAAGTTTATATATATCGCTGTGGGCCAATCAAGCCAAATTGAATTAGTTCTTTCTGCTTAATTGTTAAGTATTGAGCATTAAGGATTAACCAACAGCGTTATCATATAGCAAAACTACGCATTATTTACACAGCCATATTTACAAATTATATGTCGTTTGAAAAATTACACAGTGAAAAACATCTTTCAAAACTATAAAATGCTATAATAGTTTAGTCAATATAATGGTTGTACCTATAGAGTGAGTGAGCAGGCACCTAATCCATTCCTTCAGAATATTGTTCCAGGCTGCTTAAGTAGTCAACATACTAAAAGTCCTGACGTCTGGTAGGTGTGCCGGAGGAGGGGGAGGGTTGTCAAGTTACCCTTTTTTTGGTTAATCATTTTAGGTAAGTGCGCATAAGACAAAAATCATCTTATTTCAAAAATTGAAAATTTTCATGTGTATATTTTTTACATTTTTCAAATAAAAAGATTTTTCTCTTATGAACGTTTAAGAAAATTAATCTTTGATATCGGGTTATTGAACCCGATATCAAAGATTAATTTTCTTAAACGGAATTCAATGCTCTATCACACAATACAATGGGTAAAAACTTTTACGAAAAATTTAAGGTAAAAACTTTTTTTTGACAAAAATTTTATTGCGATGAATGTAGCTCGAAAACGGTTGGGAAATGAAAGGAAAGTACAAGCAACAAAAGTTAAAGAATTTTATGGTCTTTAATATAACTAAAAAGATTTTTTCCCAAATTTTTTTGAGATATAAGCGTAAATTCCAAAAAAGTAAACTTTGTACCCCTCCTCCTTCGTCTCACCACCCAGATGTCAGGACTTTTCTTTTTGTCTCCTCCTGAATCATACTGCTAAAGTTTCTGAAGGAATGGTTCCTACTCACGCACACCTATAACTTTTTCCAAGGAATGCTTTTAGTCAGATTATCATTTAAGACGATATGAAGGAATGGTTAATGAAAAATATGAGTAAAACATCAATTTTTGTAATTGTTCACCTTTGCGATGCGTTTAACTCGGAAACGACTAAGAATTAGAAAAACGTGATTAAAACACAAATTGTAGAAAATCTGGTTTAATTTAGTATAGGTATTAGACAATTTCTCCCTCCGACGCGACGGTTCATTTCCGTGGTTAGCGTTAACACTAAAGAGAGAAACTTAATACCCCTCCCCCTTCCCCCTCCTCCAAAAAAATGAAATAATTATTTCAGTAAATGAAGTTGACTATACTTGAACCGCAACTACTTTTTGTACTACAGTGACAACTTTAATTGTAGCTGTGCTATATGAATATGTATTTTTAACTTGGAGAGCAGTACAATATTGTGCCAAGGTAATTAATTACTCTGACTTAGGCGCCCCGCGGTGCAACCCGTGATTAAAAAGTTTGTCCTTTTCCTTTATGTCGATTTGGTGATGATGGTCATAGCAAAGGCAAGACGGACTGGAAATTGTAGGCGCTTAAATTTGAATGGCATGTCTCTTGGTATCATTAGAATGCGTGATATGTGCACAACTTCACCTGCTGATCTACCGCTTGTTATTGCTGCAATTTTTTTATGACAAGTGTTGTGACATTCGTGTGGGTCAATTTTTTCATCGGAATATCAGAAGGTATCCCTAGAGATATATCTGTACAACATTTCAACATTTCTTAATCGGGAACAAATTTTTAATGAAATGCATATAGGTTGCGCTGCAGTCGGTTAATTTCTTAAACTGAATACTCAGTAATCCACAAAATTTTATAGCACACTCAATTAGAAGAAAAATAACAATAAAAATACAGGTAGGTGGCACTGCAGTCGGTCAATTTTTACATCGGAATATCAATAGCCTAAGAGCAATATATGTACAAAATTTCAAAGCTCTACCTCAATCATGAACAAAGTTAGAAAAAACGCATATAGAAAGCGCTGCAGTCGGTCAATTTTTACATCGAAGTATCTGTAGCACAAGAGCATATACGTACGAAATTTCAAAGCTACACATCATATAGAAAAAAAGTTAGAAAAAAAACACATAAAGGGGGCACTTCATTTGGTCAATTTTTATATTGGATATTCAGTAATCAAAGAGCGGCACACACACCAAATTTCAAAGCCATAGCGCAATTCCGAACGAATTATTGCTATCACTATCTTTCAAAATTCAAAGAATACAAAACAAAATTATTTATACTATTAAATCGTTGACGACCACGTGAGTCATGTTAGGTCATAACTCCGGTTCTAGACATCTGACAGCAAAAAGATTTCTTATATGCACTCTCTAAATATGTCGTAAGATGTCATGAAAATTTCATTCGAATCGATCGTCACAAACTTAATTTGGATTGTTCTTTATATATAAGACTAAATATATAACGTTGACCTTCATGATGTTTTTGGTCTCCAAGTCCATAGTATACCTACACTAGGTACACGCCGTGTTGCACACTAGTAAGTTTTTGATTGTTTACATTATTTATTAATTTTATCTGGATTTTTTATAGGTATTTCACTTGCCGTAAATAGAAAAATAATAGAAAATATGACCTTTTAGCTCTGATGAAATTAAGCTATATTTCGTCGGAGTTTTTTTATTAGTGAAATTTAAAATGGTAAGTAGGTATACCTACCTACCACTTTTTACATTTATTTATCTTAACGTTTACTGTGTTTATTTTGATAAAAAAATCCATCGAATAAAAATCAATAAATTTCTCTCATATTTTAAATCGAAATATACATATATAAAATATATAAATCCAAATGAAGAAGACACGTTTTATTCACTTTTATATAAATTGGTGTTTGATACCTGTACATCAAATAGAAATAAAATGACAGTGAACGGTGTACTTCTCCAACAAACACAATCATTTTCAATATTTTTTTTTTTTTTCATTTTCAATGAAAACCATTTATCCGTTGTCATGGCATCGCACAAAAGCAATAAAGATTTCAAACAAAATTCCCAATTCCCCAATATGGTCTTCAACAAACAATTGGCCCTTAAGGTAACAATACAAAATAAAAAAAACCCTTTTCAAAGTAGCTGCCCCTCCGTCCCCTCCCTTACGTATACTTTTCCAGCTTTACTTACCTTTCTTTTTTTAAAGGATAAAACTGAAAAGAGACCAATAACATATGCAATTGCGATTTTACCGCACCGCTATTACCCTCTCAATCTTTTCTTTTAAAAAAGGTACCTAACACCAGCCGATGCTAACAAAAAGCCGTAAAGAAATCCTTGAGAGTTGTACTTAGATACATCTTACATACAAAATAAACGGAACTTTTCTTTTTCGCCTTAAGTATGTTTTCATTCAAAATAAATTCAGCCAAGAAACTTTGTGCACCTCAAGAAGGAAGATGTTTTATACCTTTTTCATTTTTATTCTTTTTTTTCTGCTGCGTTTAAATCAAATTGGATTAGCTATGTGTCGCTCCTTTGGCATAAAAATACACAAAATAAATGGAAAAAATTGGTCGGACTGCCGCCATAAGGCTAACAGCGTATACTGTCTGCACTGTGTAGTTAAATATCTGCGTTTCATAGTCCACGTATGTGTGTGTTTTGCGCATCTTTCGCTTTTCTCCACACATGGCTTGCCAGTCTGAAATAAAAATCCTTTTTAATCTTTTCTTATTTTTGTTTTTCTTAGTTCTGAAAGAAAGCAAAAGGGCATACCAACACAATGTAAGTCACGTTCGTGTAAGAAGATTTTAAGGACCTGAATCGGTCGCATGACATTGATGGTAAACACTTCTTTTTAAATATGACATCAAAGTTCCGGTGTTTACTACTTACCTTCTATGCTCATTAAACTGTTGTCTAGCTTCTAAAACTGAGATAGCAATTTACTACAACTGGTTATACGCTCCAGCGACTGGCTTCCAACAACGACCACTACTTTTAGACTCTTTTCGTCTTATCATTTTGTATTAATTGCTAACTGAAAACTAACTAACTACTAACTACTAACTACTAACTACTAACTACTAACTACTAACTACTAACTACTAACTACTAACTACTAACTACTAACTACTAACTACTAACTACTAACTACTAACTACTAACTACTAACTACTAACTACTAACTACTAACTACTAACTACTAACTACTAACTACTAACTACTAACTACTAACTACTAACTACTAACTACTAACTACTAACTACTAACTACTAACTACTAACTACTAACTACTAACTACTAACTACTAACTACTAACTACTAACTACTAACTACTAACTACTAACTACTAACTACTAACTACTAACTACTAACTACTAACTACTAACTACTAACTACTAACTACTAACTACTAACTACTAACTACTAACTACTAACTACTAACTACTAACTACTAACTACTAACTACTAACTACTAACTACTAACTACTAACTACTAACTACTAACTACTAACTACTAACTACTAACTACTAACTACTAACTACTAACTACTAACTACTAACTACTAACTACTAACTACTAACTACTAACTACTAACTACTAACTACTAACTACTAACTACTAACTACTAACTACTAACTACTAACTACTAACTACTAACTACTAACTACTAACTACTAACTACTAACTACTAACTACTAACTACTAACTACTAACTACTAACTACTAACTACTAACTACTAACTACTAACTACTAACTACTAACTACTAACTACTAACTACTAACTACTAACTACTAACTACTAACTACTAACTACTAACTACTAACTACTAACTACTAACTACTAACTACTAACTACTAACTACTAACTACTAACTACTAACTACTAACTACTAACTACTAACTACTAACTACTAACTACTACTAACACTTTTCATCTTTTCAAATTGTTCACACAAACTACTAATATCTTAATACTGTAGTAATTGAAGCCTTATGGCAACACTAACATATTGTAAATATTTGAATATTTCCCTTAACCAAATCCCCAACTGTAAGTAATTTCCACTTAGCGTATAAGAAAAGACGAAAATAATAAAGCAGTCTGTGTCGGACCTTTAAACTATATACATGTTTTATTTCGTCCCGGAGATATTAAAATAAAAGGTTGCTAAATTATTAAATAAAATAAATACCAGCGACTAAAATAGTTAAACCTGTATACTTAAAACTAATATACTTATACAAAATACTTACCTTATACCTAGTACGAAATACTCAATAGATAATACTTAATACAAAAAAAAATGTTACTGCTCATTACAAATCAATCTCAATCTACTTCCTATTGTTGATAAAATATTATGAACTCAAGTTCAGAGTTTTTACAGTCCCAAGACAACCTGCATTACAAAAAAAACAGGACGCCCAAAGTACACCTCACAAAAAAAGGATGATAAGTACCTTACATGTGTAGCAATGTGCAAAAGTGTAGAAAAAAGGATGACACAAAATGTTCGTTCACCTCTTATGATTTGTTTCTTTAACAGGTCGTCAGGATGAAAAGGATTTATATTAAATGTATTTCCTTTTTGCATATATTAAATATAAGTCTTTCTTATACCGTACCGTCTTTCTCTACCAGATCTTTCTGTTTCTTACCCATCTCCAGCAGTTAACGATGAAAGGATGCCAGGACATAAACACATTCTTGATCTAAACACACATATAAAATGGAATTACCTTCACTCTTTTGCAAATTGCTGGCTGGCTGCTGCTTTTGGATGCGATGACGGAAGTTATACTATCGTCCTTATTTTATATTTCTCCAATATATGAAGCTATACGCTACCCATGTTACATAGCACATGGATTGAGATAGGAATAATATGGAACGCAGGAAATGGGTCTGACAAGGCGGATGAACCTTTACTTTTTTTTTTGTGTTCTACTGAGCCTAGATCCGGCTAGGAATTTTAAAATGATTTACGCACATATTCCAAAACAAGAAAAAGTACATGTAGATAAATGGGTGCGGACTATATTGATACCTTGTGGTATACAAATATAAAGAAAACAGAAGTTTTTTGAGTCGTTACTTTTCTTGGGTATAGAAACGGCGTGATAGACAAATTTAAACCCTTTTGAAAGGTGAAGTAAAAAATTATGCGATATTGGGGAAAAAAGGATACATAAAATAGAAAAGATATAAAAATGGCTATAGCATCAAGGTATTCATTATTCAACTCACTTTTGACCAAGAGATTCGATTTTGAAAAAGAAATAAATCATTCCGTGAACTTTTATAAATTTGGAATCATACATAGAAATAAACTTTATTGCTTTCGTAAAAGTCAAAGGAAATTTGCCTTTTGCTATGATTCCTATTTTAATGATTCAAAATACAAAAAACTTTTGTTTTACTTAAATTAAAAAAAAAAAACTTTCATAAGTGTATTTATCGGATATGACATTTTTGTATTGTTACATTTTTATAAAGTTAGCATCCTTCTAAAACATTGAAATTTGTATTTGAAGCTAATGAATTATAGAATCTTTGTTAAGTCAATGATCATTGAAATCTCAAAATAGGTAATACCTTTTACGCGAATAAAGCTTGGATAAATTGAGTTATGTATGTTTTTAATACAAAAGATCTGTAATTCGTTACCTTCCTTTTAAAGGTACCAATTAATATCAACATTGGCTAGATAATTTGCTTTAAAATTAAGAACGAAAATTTTCTATGATGATTTTTAATGGTAGATAGCTGCGTAACTGAACCCTTTAACACCCAACTAACAATTTAGCTTTTACAAGGTCCAAACTTTAGAATTTGGCAAGCAATAGCTAGTATAGAGCTATAAGCCAAATTTTCGCAAGCCACACATTTCAAACTTTGAAAATTAAAAAAAATAGCTATAAGGCCTTTAAAAGGAAGTTTGACAAGCTCTTCACAAGGCTTGTAGATAAAGGTTCAAAATAACTTGTATTAGGCCTTCCGAAGTTGTTTACTGGTAATTTTAAAGAAAACAGCTGCTATAAGGCTCACCACGACAAGTCAATGCAAACAACTTGTGAAAGGCTTGCCTATAAATGCTTAATACGAATTTAATTATTTTGCTTATATGTCAATTTATAAATAAGGAAAGGTAAGTATCAAAAATCTTTAAACCGAAAAGAAGTGCTTACAAAAATAATTAATTATTATGAAAATATGACAAAAACTAATAAAGATAATTATTTCTCTCCCTTCACCGTTAACATTTTCTTCATATCATTTTCTTCGCATCATATTTTTCTGAACAATAATGTGGCGTAGAGGTAGAGTGCTGGAGTGATGCGTGGAAGTTCTCGATTCTGAGTTCAAAATCCAGGTAAATAAACATTTTTCTTTTTTATTAAAAATATAATTTCAATCTTTACAGAATACAGTCAAAATATTTTTGGGCCCTGACTGCGAAGGAGAAAATATCTAAAAATACAAATACAAAAATAATAAAATTGCTTAATGTACTAATACCTACATTTCTTATTAATTTCTTAATATGGCTTTTATAAGGCATTATATAAACATTTACGGCAAGCTGTCATTAATCAAAATGGATTGGGTAAGGCTTTTCTACAACGTCCAACTATGAGCAAAGGCGTCATTAAAATGCTTAGGTAGGGCCTTTTTACAACATCCAAGACAAGCTATTAGGTATAAGCTGTCATTAAATGGGTTGTATAGAGCGGTTTTATAACATCCAACGCAAGCTATACCTGATATAGAACCTGCCACAAAAAGTCTTATAGGAGTTATATAGCTTGCGCAATGTGAGCCAAAATAACTTGTATAAAGCCTTTTACTATTTCTATAGAAGTCTGAAAATAGCTTGTGTTGAACATAATACAAGTTAAATTGTTAGTTGGGCAGTAAGTCCAAAATATCAAGTTATACGACCGACCTGAATTATTTTTTGTGGGAAAATCATAGGTCTTCCTCTACAATGAATAAAAAAATATTTTTTTTTCTGAAAAACAATAAAAAAAGAACTATTTATATAAGGTTTAGGTATATCTCTAATTTAATGCTTGCCAAAAAAACGTTAGACTTATTTTCCCCATTATTTATTATATACATGTATCTTTATATCATTATATAATTATATAACAAATAATACATATTATTACATCGTTTTTATTATTATTTATATTTCGACACATACCATTGTAAGTTAATTTTACTCATACCTATATTTTGTAATCGGGTTAATTTTAAGCAAGTTTTTTTTTTGAAAAAGGTATAAATCAGTGTCAGTTAAATAAATAATCAGTGAGTTTTAACTTAGTTTAGCGAACTTCCTTGTTCCTAATATGTAATATCAGTGTGTTCCTAGTATGGAACTAACTGATATCTTCTAACACGGAAATTCTCTAAACCACTTGAAAATAAATATTGAAAATACGACTAAGTCGCACAAACTTGCTCTTGTGGCAGGTTACCTAACAGCTTAAGAAAAAAATTGCATAACTAAATTCAATACAAAAAAAAATCGAAAAAAGATTATCTTCAAATCACTGTAACTTTTCTCATTATTTCATGATTTTGTTCTTCTGTATTCAAGAACCACAATTCAAAGAGCAAAAAATGGAAATCACGTCAAAAACGACATATTTTTTGGACTATTTTCCAAATTAAGTTTGAAGAAAATTAGCTTTTTCTATTTTTATAACTACTCAATTTGGAAATTATGTCCAAAACTGGTTGTAAAAACGTTATGAAATGATATTATTTGTTATAAAGTAACTGAGTCGTTACAGGTATGAGTATATGACGTATAAACACAATTTAAAAAAAAAATCCAAATATTTCAATAACCATCCTAGTTTTTTTCTAAAATCGCAATTTGTTTCACATTTAAAGGACAAAAAAAAAACACTCAAATTTTCCACCTTGCATCGGAATAAAATTCTATTTGATAAAACTTGGAACTTAATCCTTCAGTGGACTTAATTCTTGAGAACTTATTTCACTGACTGCACCACGGTTTGTACATTTATATTGATATTTATGCAAACTCTTCAATTGGTTGAGATATTTTTGAATACGATAGTTAATGGTAAAAATCATCCAATTGGAAAAATAAAGATGAAATATGAATAAAAAAGAACCAGCTGCCCAACATTTAAGTTTTTACTCTAAATGAATGTTTGAATAGCTATGGAGAGCTGGTTTTTATGCCAATGTTCTCTCAATACAAATATTGAAACTTTTGCGCAAATTTGTGGACCGAAAAGTGTCTCAGTTTTTCTATGTGTCTGTCCAATTAAGTTTGGAAAGAAATAGTACCTATATGTTAAGGACACACCTAATGTTTAATTTGGTTTTCAATTTAAATGGAATTAGCGAACAATTTCGAATATGAAATTGAATTTTTAACAATAATTATGTTTTAAAATGGTTTATAATTATTGATTCCTTTAATAAATTTTTGGAATGAAATTTCATAATTTTGTACTACATTAAAAAAAAAAAAAAACAATTATTTAACCAAATATAATTAAAATCCAAAACAATTTTTTTTTATTATATTTCTTATTCTCAATTTATTTATACATTTAATTATATTATAATGTTTTTTTTTAAATACGTATCTAGGTATCTTAAGATGTTGGTGACCTTTTTATGTTACTATATGTAAGCTATTGTTGAATGGGCTTTAGGTCAAATGAAAGGAACACACCCTCATCAAAAAGCCCAAATTTCTCGAACTTCTTAGATTTTGTATAATTGACAACAACTATTTGGTTTATGGCAACAAAACGTACCAGCAAAAAGATGGTATGCCGATGGGAAACCCAGCTTCACCCATAATAGCGGACATCATTCTCGAAGAGCTCCTAAGCAACTGCCTAGAAAAACTACCAACCAAACCCAAGGTCTTGGCAAAATATGTGGATGACATATTTGCCATAGTAAAAGCGAAAGATATCGAACAAACTCTAACTACCCTTAACAGCTTTCATGGAAAAATACAATTTACAGTTGAGATTGAAACAAATAACCAATTAGCTTACCTGGACACAATAGTCATTCGCAAAGAAGGACAACTTAAAATGGATTGGTTCCAAAAACCAACTTCATCCGGTAGATTGATTAACTTCTCTTCCCAACACCCTAAACAAATAATTTTCAACATAGAGTACTTTCAATTAGTGACACAGAATACCACATCAATAACAAAATAAAGATAAAAGACATATTACAAAAGAACGCTTTTCCGCAACAAATAATAAAAACACTAATAACACAGTATGAACATCGAACTATCCACCCACCAGAGGAAAAAGAAAACAAAATCTACAAATCCTTTACATATATCAAAGAAATAGCAGACCGGTTCAAAAATGCAAATTTTCTAGATACAGAAAAATATAAATTAGCTATGAAATCGACAAATACAACTTCACAACTCTACACCAGCCTTAAAACAAAAATAGACAAAATGGAACATTCAAATTTAATTTACAAAATTAATTGTAATGGCAACTCAGACGAAGATTGTAACCAAATCTACATAGGAACAACTAAACAAAAACTTAAAAGTAGACTCGCAGGCCACAAATCTGATATAAAGAGCAACGCACTCCAGAAGACAGCACTGGCATCACATGGCATAACTTTCCGGCACTCCCCCAACCATGATAACGTCAAAATAATGCAGCGAGAAGAACACCAAAACAAAAGGATGATCATCGAGACGCTGCATATCATCAATGCTGATAACACAATGAACAGGAGAACCGATATGGAAGACGTCAGCCCACACTACAAGCACTTGGTGGAGAAGAGGAAAAGAAAAAGCTCTGCAATATGATCTCTGTGCGTTATGTTTATATAATTGTTCGTGTTATATTTGTCGGACATGTTACTTGTCAGTTAAACTTTATACAGTGTAGACCCAAAAATAAATAAATTATTTAATATAAATGTAACAATAATTATTGTAAGTAATATCTGTACTGTGAATAATTTGTAAATATTTGTTGACATATATATCAATGCTAATATAGAAACCATTGTTCACCTGATGATGTCCATATACATGGACGAAACGTCGTGACAAACAAAATATTTGTTTCATTTGACCTAAAGCCCATTCAACAATAGCTTACATACGTATCTAAATATAACTAAGAAAATATTTAGAGGCATTTATTAAATTAGTTAAAAAATAGAGTTAAATGCCACTTCAGAAATTAAGATTAATGTATAGATATAATTCAGTTTAACCTTGTTTAAAAAAAATCATTCCATTCAATTCAATGAAGATTTAAAAATTCAATTCCTAATATATGTAAAGATTTGTATTTCATTTTAACCCCAAATGATATAAAAATGTAATACTGGAAGTATTAAAATCTCTTTCGAAATATATATTCCTATTCCTTTTAATAAGTAATGCATTTTTAGGCCCCTGACACGCAATGAGCGTTGAGCGTCAGAGCGGCTAAGCGGTTGAGCGACCAGTTCGAGCTGCAGCTGGCCATGTATTGAGCGGCAACTCCTGAGCTTCGATTCGTGAAGATCGACGGATTAAGGCTTTGATTTCTTTTCAGAGACAATCAGAAAAGCAAAAGATACCTTACCTCAAAATCATGATCATATTCTGTGCATTGCTGTGATTTGGAAAATTATTCGTCAGGCATTGTATGAATTCTAAAAATCGAAATGCGATACAAAAGAATAAGACTACCCGGTCTATTATCTATGTACTCTCATTTTAACTTTCAACGATATTTATATTACCTACAAATATTTGATATGTGTTCTCATGACATATCAAGACTTCCAACAAAGTATCCATCCTGCTTTATCTCGAAATTCAGATATTGGATGAAATGCTTAAATACTTAAAATGAATGTTGATATGCAAAATGAAATAACGTTCACAAAAAACTTGGAAGAACACAAAATCAGTTTTCATTGATTTTCTACAAACAAATCTCTATTGATGCAATCAATATTCCTTTATAATGTGAATTTTTTCAGTCGTAAAAAAATCCAACTTTGATAATTAATGTTCTGCTAAATTCCCATACGCAAAGTCTTCGTCTTTTCGCACATCAAACATTTGTTATCTTCTGCTGCACATATGTCTACATACTCACTCATCATAACCAACCATCACAAATGAATGGCATCAACATCAGTTTGAACAAATTTACAAGATAAATTAGCAGAGGCATCTTTCAATCATTGCAAATCATCAAAACTTCCATCCATTGAACATCAAATTTCATATATGAAATCTCTAATTCATAAGCCAATATACAACAACTTCTTCCGAATGCACATTGCCATATCAATCCTGACGAAAAGACCCACAGTGTGAGAGACATCCAGACAATCCTAGAGAACGTTTTCATCGTTATCGTTATCGTTGTCGGTGTCGTTCATTCATTGACTAAGGCACAACGGTAAAAATATGGTTTTTGTCCTTGTGCCTATAGCTTGTACGAAAAGGATTATTTTGCCTCTACTTGCATCATGTATGTGCATGCAGCACATCCATCCATGCTTGCCAGTATTAAATTTGTCAATATTGCAACACATGCAGGATATCGTGATTTATATGTTTAACACGAATGTTGGTCTATATGACAAGTAGCGTCATATCGTGAGTACATATACATAGAGTGGTTTGACGTTCAGGGGGATTTCACCAAATCCTTTTCTACAGAAAATTGTTATTATCTATAGGTTGTCATTAGGATAGAAATAGGAGAAAGTTACCTTTTCTTAATTTACAAAAGGAAAGGAAAGGAAAGCGAATGCAACAATTACAGTTCAATCAATCTGATATAATGAATTACTATGAGGATCGGTAATCGGGTTTTGAATGTCCAATCGCAAAAAATAATGATATCTATTTGATGACCACTGCATGTTAATTTCGGATAAATCAACCTCAAATTTAATTCAGAGTGTTCAGAATGGAGAAACATCGTGTTAACACATGTGTCACGAAGTGTTTGATGATTTTCAAAAGGCATTCGATCGACTTTCACGAGAACTGATATATAGCTGTTCCTGAAAAAACAAGAAATTCTTGAAATTTACGTGTGATGCTCACGTGTAGTAACAGCAAGTCTTAACAAGAACAACAAAATTCTAAGCTATGCTGACAATGTAGCAAAGGTGAATATCCTTGAAACGAGCAATTGTTTGAAATAAATATATAATGAGTGGAACTTTTGAGAGAAATCAGGTATAGCATAAAGGCCAAAAACACAGAATATTTATGCGCTACATTTCCTGCTTCAGTTAGGCCTATTCGCAGTGGCGGATTAGCATAGAGGGGCTTGTGGGGCACGTGCCCTGAGCGGCAAATTTTTTGGGGCGGCAAATTTTGGCAAAAAATAATAAAATGACAACCGAAAAATATACATGATCCATGAGGGGCAGTTTTCTAAAATTTGCCGCCCTTAAAATAATTATATAATTATGTACATTCAAAGCGACAACCGAAAAATTTACAAGACCGAGGAGTGACAAACTGACAAAGAAACAATGATACAAGAGCGAAGTTTCTTTGACAACATTTGCCGTCTACATCACGCCTACTACAGTCAAAAAAAAAAAAAAAAATTCCACTGAGAGAACTTTATATTTATTATTCTCTAACCATTTGTTTTGGCCTTTAAAAAGTACGAAACTTTTTTGTCTTCTTCTATATCCATTAAGAATGCAAAGAGACTGCCATTGACAGTAAAATAATTTTTTTTCGATTATAAAAGCATTTCTATCTATATTCGTTTTTTAACATATCAGGAACATCAAATATCAAGTGGTTCTTGGTTTGAATATAATACACTTAGATATTACTTTTAATATTATGGTACCAGTATGTTAATAAATTTAAAATTTTTTTCAAAATTAACCTAATTCCCGTTTTTGTTTGACATTTAATTTCGTTTTCTCAACAACATTGAAATTTTGCTTTTAAATAAACTTTTTTTTAGTTTCAAATGAAAATTAAATTGAGAAGAAATATTTAAAACTGATTTTATTGCATTTTTAATAATCCTTAATGAATATTTGATAAATTCAGTTTCAAATGTTGACAATTTCAATTTATCATAAAAGTTCTGTTCAACGAGACGCCATAAGGTCGGAATCAAAATTTAAAAAAACAATATTTCTCACACTTTTACAAATATATTTTAATGCTTCGGGCATACTGAAACCAAGGCCGTGGCCAGACAATTATTTCGGGGGGGGGGGGGTTATACTTATTCCATACACCAATCAATCTGTACCTTTCTGTAGATGTAATAAATAAAATTAGTCCAGCCCATTAACCCTAAATCCACCAAACACTTTTAATTGCGATAATGATACTATTCTATGTATAAGGCAAGTTATGGATTCGTCAAAAAAAAAAAATTGAGATAACAAATAAACATGATATTGCGATGATAGGGAAGTAGACAACAGTGTGTTGGAAAATTCTGTTCGTCCGACTGCCTGTTTGCAGATCTGCAGCCTAAATGGATAGGCTGATTTGCAAACTTGGTTCAGAGTGTTTATTAAGTAGTCTTGCACTAGGCGTTGTTGAAATTGGAATTTTAGCTCTAAAACAATGGTAAATGTCATATAACAAGTTTGTTAAAACTTAATTTTTCTAAAAATGGCCTTAACGATTTTGATAAAACAGTCGAGATTTATCTTAAAACAGTACCTCCCATAGAACCGATTTTTTAAAATAAGAATTTCTCGCTAACAACAAAACCGATTTCAATTAAATTTAAAATTTAGGAAGGTTTTTATGATCAAATTCATATACATAACTTTTTAGATTTTTTGAATATGTTGGAAACAATAATATCGAATTTTTTCAGATTTTTTTCCAGATGAACTACAGATTTCGATTATTGAAATACTCAAAAAATTGCAAAATATTTTTCAAAAATTAAAAAAATAACGGTTTAAAAAAAAAACTGCTTTAACGATTTTCAATATTTTTTCCTAGGTAGAGTACTGCTTATAAAATACAATTGCATACTTTGTTTTTCAAGAAAACTCTCAAACAAATTTGAAAAACTAAAAGATTTTTCCAATATTTTTTAAAAATAATTTTAAGTTATTATTTATTAGGTAGGTACATTTATCATTACTCTTTAAGATTTTATTATAAAAAAAGTATTAAATAACATGTAAGTATATCATTTTTATAAAATTAAATTTAATCTTTTGGCCTTCTGTGCTGCAAATATGTCTAAAACTTCCTCAGTGTCAATCTCAATTTGTCGATGAATTGACATTAATGCCAATCCTGTTAGTCTTTCTTCGCCGGTAGAATTTCTAAGGTAAGTTTTTAGACGTTTCATTGTCGAAAATGTTCTTTCCGGTGTACACTTTGAAACCGGTAGTGTCGCCAAAATTTTGAGAAGCTTCTGGATGTTAGGAAACAGACCCTTATTGCATTCCCCAAGAGCTGTTATTGCACTCTTTGAACGCTCTGTATCTTTTGTCTATGGCATTTTGTTTTCCATAACGTAAACTCAGCTTCTAAAGTGTCCCAATTCAAAAAAGATCTATAAAATTTGAAGTTTTCTTCGTTGTAATTTTGTTCATATTTGCCAAGGATCGATGGAATTAAAATGCACAAAGAGGAAGGTATGGACTTATTATTTTCAAATCTTATTTTAAGCTGACTTAAAAAGTCATCTAAAAGAGGAATCATTATACTTATCCTAAAATAGGTTTCAGGATCCGTTGTGCTCACGTTTTGTGTGTGCTGTTGCCTTGACACAATTGCTCATTCCTTTTTGCCTATTGCTGGCAAGAGAATAGAAACGCATGGAATTAACCGGCTAAAATGTTGCAAGTAACAATTGCAACTATATAAGTGGAATAACGAAGTTGAAAACTAATGCACACAAGGACACCATTAGTTTATTTGGAAGGAAAATAAGAATATACGTTTTAACTATACATATTGTTTCATGTAGATGCATACACATACCTATTTAGGTATACTAAATTTCCTTGAGGCGTTTAGTTATTCATCATGTGCAATCGAAGCAAAAGTAACCTGTCATCCTGAGGCTGTGTTGTTTGAGGTTGTATTTAAAAACTGTTAGAGCTACCTTACTAAATTCATCGAAAATTATTTTGGTACCTAACTACGTAGGCTTAAAACTAAAATCAGAAAGTTTTGAACATAATCACAAATATGCGGAAAAGGTTGATTTACAGATGCATTTCTAAAAAAAATCGGGGGGGGAGGTGGGGGTTGAACCCCTGTGAACCCCCCTTGGCTACGGCCTTG
The DNA here is from genome assembly GCA_951217065.1 of Baccha elongata. Lineage (NCBI taxonomy): Eukaryota > Metazoa > Arthropoda > Insecta > Diptera > Syrphidae > Baccha > Baccha elongata. The sequence goes on along the minus strand of OX578272.1, from coordinate 61,194,059 downwards.
ACTGAAACCGATTCATCGTCCACAAATATATACAAATATACAATAAAAAGATATTCACGCAAAATTAATATTTCAAAATCCAAATTTGTTTTTTGATGTTGAATCGAATAAAATAACAGAAATAGTTTAAGTTTAAGCAACAAAGGTTTTAAAAATCTGATTTTTTAATATAATCTTTTTATGGATCATAGGAATATATGACAATTTTAACAGAATTTGAAATGCACTGCAAATATAGTCGGAAAAAATATATAAATTTTTAAAAAATTAAAAAAGTTGCAGCCACGAAAAACGGCCATAACTACTTAACGGTAAGTCCAAAATATATAAGGTCATAGTTAGTTTTTTGTTGAAAATTGGTTCTAGAAAACGGAGTAATTATTTTTTTTTATTTAAGGAATCTAATTTTTTTTGATAAAAAAATCTTTTCAAATATGTCCCCTATTTTGCAAAGTAAGCTTTACACTGCAGTTGGTCGTCCATCCTTTATACATACGGTTCAAAACATTGTACAAAAAGAATGAAACTAAATTGATGGCAACTGGAGATGAAGTTACTCCGCATAAAAGCAATTTTAAAAGCTATAGTTTCTATATATAGACCCATTCTAGACATCATGTACTTGAATATGCCTATCAAGTGTGAAATTTTTTGATTCTATCTTTCTTTGTAAAATATAACATAAATATTAACTTTGTCGACAAATAAAGTTTAAAAATGAATAAAGGAAACTACTTATCCTAAACAATTGTGTTACCGGTGAAATTCAGTTGTAATAGACCTATGTAATGCAGTTCTTTTGGGCGTATTTTACACAATTTTCAGTAACGAGGTGGAAACATGTGTTTTAGAATGACCTCGTTACGCTGGAAAATTCAGTCGAGGGCGGCAATTACTTTCAACAAATAGACAAATTTCCAGAAATACGGTAGAGCTGCTGCGTCTACCCGCTTACGTTACTTCTAAAAGGGGTTGAGAACTGGAATGTAAATTTTATTCGCCATGACCGCCCTGGGGAGAGATATCTATATACGCAACTGGTCTCATCCGGATCGGCGACTTTAAATGGATGGCAGAGGATAGTGCGAGAACATGCTGGCGGTTTTACAAGAGTGCTTTGCCGCATAGACCGCTTAAGCTCACAAAGGATTTGTAAATAGCAATCAACGCACGTTGCAAGCGTGCACTATGTGTAACGCTGATTGAAAATTATTGATGATATTACATCCTGGAGTTTGAGTTGATGAGTGTTATGTGTGTGATTATGCATGTGTTTGATGGTCACATGGTCTAGGATGTAACATCACACGCAATTGGATGAATTGAGTACTACGAAAAAACCCTTTCGAGATACGGGAAACCATGCATGGTTTTATTCAATGGTTCAATTACTGCGATGGCGGGGGTTTTGACATGTGTATACCCTTAACTGGCATTTCAAATGCGTTCCCTACATTCAATGCTTAAATTTCACAAAGCTTCCTTGGAATGATTTTATACGAACGAATACCACGAACACATTTTCCAGCTTAATGATTGCAACGTGATACTGGTTCATGTTCAATGTTGCAAATGGTTTTTTATTTCATAAAAACAGAGTATTTAATTATAAATGTTTGATAAATTTTTTGGAAGAAAATATTTCTAGCCTCTAAGAAAAAATAAACTTTTTTTAATTAACATGTTTTTTTTCTCAAAATGTTTGCTTTCTTTTGTTATTAAATGATTACTTAGTTAAAAAATTAATACATAACGGAGTACGTCCTCAAAACTCAGGGGTGGAATCGCGTATGATGATAGTTTATTTCCCAATTTTTGATCACTCCATGTGATCTAATTAAGTTTTCCTTCTGCGTATAAGGTGATCACATCTACCAATTGAGCTTAATTCATCATTGTTTAGTTTTTCAGTGACATTTTTGAAAACATTGTTGCCGTAGTTATATTCTCAAGTAAATGCATTGAAATTGTTAGCTATTTTTTTAGTGAATAAACTTTAACCATTTATTTTCGATTGTAGTATACTCATATGGCAAAAGAAATATTATTTTTTATTGTTTTGGTGACTAAAATTGAAAAACTGATGAAAATTTTATAATAATGTTTTGTATGCGTGTAGTAACTCTATCGTCACATTGCCACAGAAATAAAAATTAAACGTCAAATTCATGTGCAGTTGACAATCGCAATAATTTTGTGATTGGGTTTTACCTATCACTTTAATTGATGATCATTGATCACCTTACGCAGACTGAAAGTGTAGATTCTGACTGTCACTTATCACAAATCACCTTAGCTGATTTCACATCAGCTTTATAAAGGAGATACTCCATTTTTTTTTTTCATAAGCTCATTCCTACATATGTAGATATTTACAGAAGAAATTTGTCGACACATAAGTTGTTTCGATGTGTGGATATATCAACTCCATTGGATGGAGGTTGGTGCCCATTTTTATTCATATGAAACTGGAGTAGGTCCTTCGGCTTGAAGTTCCTCCTTTTATTTCTATAGAGGGACTGCTATAGGAGTACATACTCTGTTTTATTCATATCACCCAATGTAAAGAATTTATACCTACACATATATTGTATACAATTTTAAAAGTATAAAAAGTATGTTATCATTCATTTCGATTACCTATACATAAAAAAAGTCGCGTTATATCTTAAAATAAAATTTTGATGCATACACTCAGAGAAAGTAGCTGTTAAAATTTATGTTGCGGACTACTTTCAGAAAAATCAATTTGAATCAAAATAAGATTAACTTTTCAAATTCTAATAAATTAATTAATTAATTGAAATTCCTTTTCTTAACCGTTCAACGAATTGTTGGCATTTAAATCCAACGGGAAAAATAGAAAAAACAACAACATGTGCACACTAATTAAATATAGCCGTCTTCTCAGTGGATTGATAATTACAAATCGAGTTGAGGTTAACATGTACCTAAATGGTAGAATTGCAAAATGCGATGACCATGTGTGGGAGGTCCATTCCCGGCCCAGGCAAAAATTCAATAACGTGTTTTTTCTTAAAAAATTAACTTCTGAAATCAGGTCATTGAGTGCACAAGACAAAAATCAACATATTTCAAAATTTGAATAATGTATGTATATTTTTTTATATTTTTGAAATAAGATGATTTTTGTCTTAGGCACTCAATGACTTGATTTCAAAAGTTAATTTTCATTAACGGAATTTAATGCACTAGATAGATTTTTTGTTCAGATTAAAACTGTTAGGAAAAATTTGAGGTAAACCTTATTTTTTGAAATTTTTTGCCTTTGCGATGCATGTTCGGAAATAAAATGAAGGTAAGAGGAACAAAAGTTAAATAATTTTATGGTATTTAATATAACAATAGATATTTTTCCCTAAACTTATACCCTTTCTGAGGGAACTTCATACCCTTCCTCTCCGGCTCACCTCTCAGATATCAGGACTTTGAGTATGTTAACTTCTGAATCATACTGACCAAAGTTTCTGAAGGAATAACTCATGTTCCTGCTCACGCACTCTACAACCCCTTGATCAATTATTACCTCATAATATATAAATTTATTTTTCACTTGTAAAATTATGACTTCCCATTTTTCAAATTCCTTGATGTTGGTCTTATGCATTCAACAATCCAATTTTTAGAGTTAGTTTCTTAAATAAAATTTAATTCCCTATAACTTCTTCTAAAAAGTTATAGGGTTAATCTGCTTTTTGTCAGATTAACCGTTTAGATGATATAGCGGAATGTTTGATGTAAATTATGGGAAAAACACATATTTTTGTAATTCGTTACCTATAACACAAATTACAGACATTTTGATGGGCTTTTATTTATTCTCAGAGAATTTTTTCCTTCAATGGGCTATTTCCGTGGTATAAGCGTAAACCTAAAAAAGGGGAGCTTAATATGCTTCACACCAATTTCGAAATTAATAAATGTCAATTTGTGTATACTATAAAAAATTGTTATAATCATGTTTAAAAGCTTAAGCTGGCTTAGTCAAAACATACGAATAAACAAACTTAACATAAAAATATGAAGCTTAACCATAGAATTTTCTAGCTAAACCTATTTAGTGAGATCTTTCTTCTATTCACAGATAACAAAGCCAAAGCTAAGACTAGCTAGCATTACCTTCTTCGAAAAATAGTTTTTAATCAAAAGACTCACTAACAACAAAACCTTCTGCAATTACATGTTCAATTTTTGAAGCGGTTATGAATTTATAAGCTTTACTCAGGCGGGCAATGACAATGGCAATGTCCGTGCTATTTCAGAGTTCATGTGACTTTCTGTAGATAGGAGCAAACATTTTGTTTTTCTTCTGAAGCTGATTATCGAAATTCAGCAAATAATAAAAAAAATAAGGTTTGTTAAATGTTAAAAATCGCGCTCTTTTCCCAAAGCTTTTTTTTACTGTTTGCAGAGTAAGGATAAGCAAGATTTTTAAAAGCTGAATTTAGAAAGCATAATTTTGACGAAAGAATTTTTACCTCACCAGAAAGCACTTAAATTACGTAGAATAAATTTGTGCATAATTTAATTGTTCCTAAAAAATATTTGTTTAAAAAATGAATAAAAAAAATCCATAAAATAATATGATATTTTTGACTAACCCACAGTTTAGTTTAAATTAAAAACCCTTTGTAAAATATACCGTTAATTAAAGATAAATAAACAATTATTTATGTAAACAAGCATATATTTACGGTTCGTTTTTAATAAAATTAAAAAAAGTGGGTTTCAGCACAAAATTTGAAAAAAAAAATTTTGAAACAAAATTTTATTAAATTTTTGAATTGTTTTCTAATTTTTATTCATATTTTCTATATATAATTTTTCTAACTTAAAAGTTTAGATATAATGGCGCAAAATTATAGTCAGCCTAAGTTTAAGGAATTAACGCCACACTTCTTAACTTAATTTCAACTTTGAAACAGTTCTCTAACTTTAAAGTAATTATAGACTCTTTCTGATGTACTGACAACTAGTGTGGGGTTTAAAACATTTCTCTAAATTATTTGTGCGGAACACGCCTTAAACAGTGACAGTTCGCTAAGCAAACAAAGCAAACACACTTTTATATCTGTCGTCAAATGTCATCAGCCGGGGAATACAATTTTCTGTTTATTTTCAATACACCGGTATTGTTAGTTGAATTACAAGCAGACGTTAAGCGATTAGAGCTGGAAAAACTGCGTCTGGAGGATTTAGTGTCAACAACAAAAGCAAACTATGAAAAAGAGATCGAAATAATAGAAAAATCTTTTAGGTAAATATGTAAATAGAAAATAAATTTCTCTTGCAAAACTTTTATTAATTTTTACAGAAAACAAATTGAAGTTCTAGAAGATCACCTTGCATCAGTGGAGACACGACTGAAAAATGAAAATGATGCGTTACATGTGTTTTACATTGGCAAACTTAAAACTATCAATGATAATATATAAATAATTTGAGGAAAACTCATGAAGTGGAGATTCGAAGACTTAAAACAGCCCATGAAGAAGAGCTTGAAGGAATTAAAGATGACTATAGAAGAGTGATAGACAATATAAGGCAGTCTAAGCTTCTTGAGTTTGCCGCTGTCCAAGAAAATGGTTCTTACTTGGAGACTCTTCGAACGGCTTTCTCATGAACGTCTCAACCTGTCTCAGGAACGAATGATTTATATATATATAAGAACAAAGCTTGTTTTAAAAATGTAAAATAAAAATTTCAATTTAGAACTTCAATCATATAAATTAAATGGTTGTAATAAATAATAATAGAAATAAAATAAAGTTGAAAATCCATCATCTCGTGTTTTATACATCTTGAGCTTCGTGTTTTATACTCATTGAGCATCCTGTTTTATACTCCTTGAGCTTCCTAAAATTCAAACAATTGAAAATCTTCAACAATCAAAAATCTTCGTCCTCCGAAAACATTTGGCAAGTTTTTTTTTGTTTTATAGAAAATGACAAATTGACAGGAGTCAGAGAGAAGAAAGTGTGACACTATCAAAATTAAAATAGGGTTTTCATGATTTTAATTTTGATGCAAGTCTTTAAAGATAAAGTGTAGTTCAACTTGTCTATAATTGCCAAAAATGTAATTTTAGACTAGTGTCAAACTAAATTTGATTTAGTTTGGAGTTAAATGGACTATAATTTTGCGCCAATGAAATTATTTTTTTTATAATTATGCGTAATTTATTTAACATCATTTAAAATTTGAAATGTGTGCATTGTTTCGTTGTTCCGTAAAAATAAATATTTTTGTAATCATCTATATAGTTTTAAGTTTTGGTTTTAATAAAAATTAAGTTCTTCCGGAACGGCTCATACCTCAAGCTTGAGCTTGCAAAATGGCTTAAAATATGCAGAATAAAATTGCCTACAGAACTGCATACCTTTTTATTCATTTCTTTGGACTGTTGTCTAAACAAATTAAAAGAAATTACGGTTTTTATTTAATTATGGTCCAAAAATGTATGCTGAACAACCAGAAATTTTATTCTTCGGGATTTAAAATAGGTATACCTATTAGTTATTTTGCTTAAACAATCCTCTAAACTGGCTTTACAACCATGTACAATTTGGCCTCTAAATGAATCAATAGTCAGTAAATAGTCAGATGTATATCCGTATATACACGACCCATGTGCAAACGGGAATGATAACAATGATAACTAATTTTTATACATGCAACCAATGTTTGCCCTTTAAAGCAAGTCAAAATTATTAAGTATTACATTCACTTCTTCAGTGTCACTGTATATATTTTTATCCAATTTTTGGTTCGAGCACGCGTCACAACGACCGCGGCGGCACATTTTTGTAGACGCATTACATTCACCTTGGCTTCCGCTGCCTCACAATCCTAAACCACCTACGATTTTTGTTTGTTTGTCCAATTTCGTATTTCTTTCTATCTCGTGTAATCGTTGTATCTTGCTAAGAGAAACAAACCAGAATTTATGGGAAGAGAAAATTGAATAAACTAAAACCAACCAAGACAAACTGAGTAAAATTATAATATATGTAAATTAAAACGTTCGGTCTCAGTGGTGCTTGGACGAAAGTAAAATTAACTTATTAGCACGTTCTTGACGGAAATTGGATTTTATAGATCGCCGCAGTTTTATACAAATTGGAACGCGACATTAGCCCAAGTGGGTCATCAGTTCATCACGTATTTTACTTGTTTAAATCACACATTTGTACCTACATATCTATAATAGTAGGTATGTATAGGTAGGTAGGTACCTATATAGTGTATGTCTTTTGAAAATGTTGCCACATAAAATTGAATATTAATTTTGCGATTTCTTGTTTTTTCTATTTTGTGAACAAACTTTTTTACTATTTATATAAAAGACCAAGCTAGGAATTTTTTCTAATAGTTTTTTCTTGATAAGCACTCATTGTTGAAAAAACAGTATTCTAATGAATGCGTAAAAGCACGTTGAAACAACTTTTTAATTATTGACTCGCAACAAAATATATTTAATAAACATGTATTTTTAGAAACGGGCTTCGGGTCGAATGGAAACAAGAATATGTTAATATTTATGTCACACGATAGCGACAATTCTTTCATGTCTATGACCTGAAAAACGTTTTTTTTTTTCAAAATAATAATTAATAATTAAGGTCATCATCACTTCATCATCAAAATTTAATAAACATGCTTAGACAAAGGGAAAAACCATTTGGGTGTAAAAATTAATTTTTTTAAATTTTCAAAAATTTTATAAATTTTTTGTTGGTATTTAATAAAAATAATACACATGAAAGCAACAGATTTATAAAATAAAAATGTTTTTCGAAAAAAAAGAAAAAAAAAATGTGAAAAAATCGAATGTGTGTTCGTGGCCTACCTATAATATTGACAACACATAATGGATGCAATGTATCAGTAACGCACAAAACATTTACAAAACGCTTACATTTTTGTATGCACATTTTTTGTATCGTTAACGGAATGCCTACGCTGTATAACAACATTTTCGTGGTTAAAAAAAATGCTCCGAACGTTTACATTTTGTTTACCATGTCCATAAGTGTTGTCAATTATGCGACGACCAAATTACCGATAGGGTGAGTCATGAGCAATGCGACAAAATGCTAGGGCGTGTAGGTTGCGTTGAGACAAGAAAAAAATCGTATGGGAGGGGGGTCTATTCCCCTCCGTTTAGCCGGGAGGGGCAATTTTCGAAAAAACTGACTTAAAATGGGAAAAAAATATTTAAAATCAACGGCTTCATTCACAATGCTGTGCGATACGTTTTTGAAAAGCCAATAACTTTTTCTTTCATTCTGTGTTTAAATAAATCTATTCTAAGAAATAGTTTTTGAAATATTAATTTTCAAAGTCAAAATTTTGAAAAAAAAAATTGAAAAAAAAATTTCAAATTCATTTTTTTCAAAATTTTACGTAATTAAGTGCTAATTTTAGTTTCAAAATTCAATGCTGTTATTAATTTTAAGTCTAAATAAGAAAACTGGATGCAAAAATTTTATGTCGTTCTCAAGAAATTAAAAAAAAACCAAAACCACCTTTTTCTAAGAAAAACATTTATTTTTATTGTAACGAAGCAATTTAAGAAGCATTAATCTTAGTTTTTTTTGTTTTTTTTATTCCTTTTATTTTTACTATGTTTTTTATTGGAAGTACTTATAAAAAATTCTCGATATGATCTCCATTGTTTAGAAGGCATAGATTATATCTCCTTGTAATGGCTTCACATAAGTTTATGCTTGACAAATTTTCCTGCAATTTGACTCCAGCGACTTCAATTCGTTCCTTCAGTTGTTCCAATGATACTATTTCCACTTCGTAAACATAATTCTTCATAAATCCCCATGCATAGAAATCTAGGGGAGTTAAATCTGGTGACCTAGGCGGCCATTCCGTGGGGCCCCTTCTTCCAATCCAACGGTCACTAAAATGATCTTCCAGCCAGTTTCTCACCTGTAAGCTGTAGTGTGCTGGAGCACCATCTTGTTGGTAGATTAAAGTATCTGCTATAACCAATGGAACGCTGTCTAATAAATCGGGTAAAGGGTCTCGTAGGAATTGCAGGTATGATTCTCCATTAATAATGGAATTCAAAAACCGGAGCCCGATCACAGTGTGTCCAACAATACCAAGCCAAACATTACAACTAAAGCGGTGTTGTGATTTGTTTTGTTTTTTTTTTGTGTGGATTGGCGCTACTCCAATAATGTAAATTGTGGAAGTTAGTAACCCCATCCCTAGTAAACTGTGCTTCATCCATCCAGAATATTCTTCTAAAATAGTTTTGTTCGGTTTCATTTCTAAGTAGTAATGTTCTACAAAATTCGGTTCTCAATAACTTGTCGTTTGAGGTGAGTTCCTGAACAGGCGTAAAGTGGTACGGGTGTAAATTTTCCGCCCGAAGTACTCGACATGCTCTAGATTGGGACACTCCAAGCATAGTGGATATCCTTCTTGTACTGACCAAGGGATTATTTCGGACTAAATCCAGAATTCTTTCATCTAAGATTCTTGACTCATCAGAAACTGGCCTTTCGCTTCTTCGATGCTCCAGCACTCCATGATCTCTTAGACGTCGGTGGATTCTTGGAAACGTGCTATGATGGGGACACCTCCTATCGGGATATCTTTCAGCGTACAGTCTTTCGGCTTCACGACTTCGACCATTAGCTAAACCGTAGCAGAAATGCATGTCCGTTAATTCTTCTCGGGTGTATGAGCTTGACATCGTTCCGTGTTAATGAGTTAATATTCAAATTTGAAATAATTACTAAGCAAAACTGCAATGCCTTTTATTTATCTTGCGTTGCAATTTTCTTTTTTTTTCATTAAAAAAAATGCGGTCCCTATTGTCCCCATAACAGGTAGAACCCATGGGCTGCGGGCAGGCCAAGGCAAAAATATTGACAGGTCAGTTTTCAGAAGTTATCAATGAAAATAATATTAATCCAGGGTTATTCCAATACTATTTAATTTTATTACGTTCTCATAAAACTCCAATTAAAAAAAAAGGAAAAAAACTAAGATTAATGCTAAATAAATTAATAAATTGCTTCGTTACAATAAAAATAAATGTTTTTCTTAGAAAAAGGTGGTTTTGGTTTTTTTTTAATTTCTTGAGAACGACATAAAATTTTTGCATCCGGTTTTCTTATTTAGACTTAAAATTAATAACAGCATTGAATTTTGAAATTAAAATTAGCACTTAATTACGTAAAATTTTGAAAAAAATTAATTAGAAATTTTTTTTTCAATTTTTTTTTCAAAATTTTGACTTTGAAAATTAATATTTCAAAAACTATTTCTTAGAATAGATTTATTTAAACACAGAATGAAAGAAAAAGTTATTGGCTTTTCAAAAACGTATCGCACAGCATTGTGAATGAAGCCGTTGATTTTAAATAAATTTTTTCCCATTTTAAGTCAGTTTTTTTCGAAAATTGCCCCTCCCGGCTAAACGGAGGGGAATAGACCCCCCCCTCCCATACGATTTTTTTCTTGTCTCAACGCAACCTACACGCCCTAGCAATTTGTCGCATTGCTCATGACACCCTGTATAACTGTTTTCATGTGTATAGGTTTTATTTGTATTAGGTTAGTGAGACAAATAATATAATAATAAATAATAAATATGTGAAAATTAAATATAACCTAATTTTCACACATAAAATGATTTTCCCTTTTCTTGTATTTTTTTAAAATGTTGATGGTGCTGATGATGACCTTATTGTTAATTATTAGGTAGGTATATGTTGCAAGAAACGGGCTTCAGCTTCAAGTCAAATGATATTCATAGACATGAATGAGACATCGTGAAATAAATATTTCTTGATTTTATTCTACCCGTTTCTTATAACACACATGTTTATTAAATAGATTTTGTTGCTAAAATCGAAAATTAAAAATATGTATCAGCGTGTTTACATATCTATACTATCTTTTTTATTAAATTTAATAAAAAAATCTTAACCGGCATTAAATTAGATTTTTCTTGGTCTTTAATAAAAATAATAAAAAGTTTTGTTCACATAATATGTAACAAGAAATTGGTAGTGTGGCCTTGACTGAGACTTTACTACAACTGCGGAAATATATTGTGTATACAGCTTAAAGGCTACAAAAAATATAAAATTTAATTTTTACAAATTTACTAAATATATTTACTTGTATCTGCATAATCCTTATCCGATGCTCATATGGTGGCAGGTTATAAGGATCAACCCATGGAAGGTCTTTAAGAGCAAAGCGAATAAAATTATGCTGGACTGATTCAATACGATTCTTATGGATTTCATAGAAAGGGGTCCATACTTGTGAGGCATACTCAAGATGCGTCCTAACATAACAGTTATACAAAGAGAGGGTAACGTATGGATCGTTAAATTTCTTTGCCCACCGTTTTATGAATCCAAGCATAGAGTTCGCCTTTTTTACAATAAAGTTAACATGTTCAGAAAATTCCAGATTAGCAATGAAATTAACTCCTAAGTCATTAAAACTAAAAACACGACTAATTTTATTTTGTGTTATACAATATTCAAAATTACTTGGAACTTTTTTCTTTGAATAATCAATAGTTTTGCATTTTATAGGATTAAGAGTTAACCCATTTTTATTACACAAAATACTGAAACTATCAAGATCAGCCTGCAAAAGAGTATGATCATTGGGAGATATGATTGATTTATAAATTTTCATATCATCTGCAAATATGAGAATCTCACTAAAGCGTATAAAAGAAGAAACGTCATTTATAGCAAGAATAAATAAGAATGGATCCAAATGGCTTCCCTGGGGTACGCCTGAATTAGCAACGAAAGTATTATTCTTGAGTGTAGTTTAAAAACAATTATGAATATGCTCCATTGTATATTTGCATTCAAAAATGAAACACTTATTTAAGCTAAATAAAGAAAGCAAAGTTAATTTAAACTTAATTATGTTTAACTGATTTTAACGATGAATTAATAAGTTTCTATTTGAAACAACATTGATTGAAGTTAATTTAAACAAAGAGATATATGTTTAAGGTAAATACAAACCAAGTTAGTTTAAACTAAATCATGTTTAAATAATTTTAACAATGATTATAAAGATTTCTATTAAACTTAAACAGAATTCGATCATGTTATGTAAGCTAACTTTCAAACGTTGAATGAGTAATCGTCGAGGGCACTTTCGTAATTCCCCTGTCCTAACTACTTTAGTCTGATGTAGGGCCGTTACCCAGTCAATCCTGAGATAGGTTAGCAATAGAACACGGACATGACACTGAAGATGTTTATAAATAAACATTCAGATATGTTCTGGTTCTTCATCAAACTTAAGGGTGTACGTCCTAGTACAGATTTCAAGCAAAAATTGATTTTAATTTGCGCTACATCTTTATTTCGGCCAGAAAATCATCTAAACTTTTCTTTTTATCATCTGGCCATTCTTGAGCAAATAACTTAAACGTTCTTTTCATTTCTTCTACTTCAAGTTTGCAAAATTTTTCTGGAAAAATAATTTAAATGTTAGAAAACAATTCACGATGGTCGAGAAATCTCTTTTTTAACTGCATCAATAAATGGTCCATATAGATGGACCGACAACCACCTTCGTGAACATATCTCAGTTCCTCTGCATTCTGTAGCATTTCAACTATTTCTTCTTAAAGCTGGTTGACATATTATTTGTAGTAGGTGAAAACGCTTTCTTTTTTTGTTTGCCAAATTCACTGAGGTTCTTCATTATAGGCTCAATATTTGCTTGATTACTGGTAGTTAAGCAGTGAACTAGGCATTGTGTATACTGCTGTAAGTAAAAAGTGCTATTTGACAGGATCTCCAAAGAGCAGCAGATATATTCATATACACGTCAAAAAACAAACTTAAGTTAGTAAATGCCATAGGCCGTGTTTAGACTGGGAAATTTGAGACCGAACTCACTAGAGTTCGTAGGCGAGAGAGGTGAGGGGTGAGAACTCTCGTGAGGCAGCTTCAATTTATAAACATTGGCAGCGTGAGTACTGTTCCAATTCGAAATTCAAGTATTTTCATAATTAAGCTAAATGCAGAGTGATAGAAAATTAATGTTTGAAAAGGGAAACAAATAGAAGCATTAATAATAATTTATGGATGTTATCTTCTTTTATAAAATGCAAAAAATTCGCGTCGTACAACTGTCTCACTTCATAAAATTTCCACCCGCTTGAAGTGAAGCGTCCTCAATTGAGGACGAGAATACTCAATACGCCAGACTCAAATTTCCCCAGTCTAAACACGGTCATAGAATAATAAATAAATAGAACAACATCCCAGGAGGCTCCACCCACCTCCGCCTAAACAAACTTTCAAAACTGCAGAGTATTAACTCTGTATGGGTGCCCGTGCATTTCAAATATAGCCCATACATTCTTACAATTTAGCATTTTGCTGTTCACACATATTCACGTGTATAAAGGCGTGAGTAGTTTTTTTTTCTACGGGAGGAGACGGAGGAGTACAAGTTGATGACCTGTGGTAAATGCTCAATCCAAAATGTTTCGAAAAGTTTTAAAAGCCGTGTTTGTTTGGCAAGACGCATGTTTTTGATCTTTTAAAATAAGATCTGATTTGTTTAAATGTCTGAAAGAATTGACAATCAATTACGAAGGTTTAGAATTTTACAGGCGTGTGTAATGACCAAATTTAATTAATTTTTTTTTTTTATTTTTTTTAGAAAAGTCGATAACAAGTAGATATTCATTGTTAAACCTATAAAAATTACTAATATTTCTATAAGTCGAAACTGGGAACCAATAGACTATAGATCGCTTACCGCCTGGCCAATCTCGGATATGAAATAACAACAATAAATTGGAATTACTTTTATCTTGAATTATGATTATCTCCTTTGAGAAAAAAAAACATGTCAAACATCATTTTATTTTCCAAATCATCAATATTTTCTTTTTGAACGGAAAACAACACAATTTGTGTTTTCTTCTATTTTTTTCTCTTGAACAGATAAGAATTATTGTGCAACAAATCTGAAACATATAATTATTGTTTGCTGACATTTAGGCCCAGTTTTTCAAATCTAGATCATCCCAGGGTTAGAGTCAAACTCAAGTTAACCTTAGAAATACTCTTTCAGTAAACTTTAAGCCCATCAGAGTCAACTCCGAGTTAATCCACCTCATTTAGTGAGTTAACTTTGCTTACAGTTCGATTAAATAATAACAAAAAAAAAAAGAGCCACCGCTGGGATTCGAACCGCATTCTATAAAACTTCTGTCACTAACGTTGAATTCGTTCGCTACAAAATAATATCCTTTGTATTATGAGCATTTGAAGTAAATGTATGATATGTTCACAGATATGTGCAGCGTGACTTTGACAATATTCAGCGATATTGTGATGACTGGAAGTTAAAAATTAACTTCCAGAAATCAGAAACTATCCTGTTTAGAACCCCTTTATCTAAGGCTTCTAGGGATACAAGAAAGAACTGGAGAAATCTAGTGATCGTTGGACCAAGTGGACATCCACTGGCGAGTAAAGATGTAGTAAAGTACCTTGGCTAGATCAGTATCTATATTTCAATCGACATATAGATGCTGCTCTGGCCAGAGCTAGGGGAGCGTTTGCTCTGACAAGACGGTTGTTTTATAGCAGCCGCCTTGAAAACAGGGTAAAGGTGATTTGCTACATGGCCCTCATCCGGCCGATGATTGCCTATGGGTGCCCTGTGTGGTTTAACGTTGCCCCATCTCAAATGGAAAAGATTCGGGTGTTTGAGAGGCAGTGTCTTAGGACCTGTCTTGGATTACACAGAACACCAGAGTCGGAGTACAAACATTATTATGCCAACGAAGTCTTATACAACGGGGCCAATATAAACAGGATAGATAACTTTTTAATTAAGCTGATTCGGGGTCACATTGCAAGAGCGATGACCTCAGCCAATGGACTTATTTTCGGGGCTTACTACCCCAATGAAGAATATAGTGAGAGCGTTTGTCTTAACGGTTTCATCCCGCCCGAGACATTCCTCTATTTAGACAGTCGGGGGCTGATACAGGATAGATTGGCGGTTCCGTTAATCTACCACGTCGGCCGTAGAACTGTGGATCGGCGAATCCTGTATGGTCGAGCCGTTGGCTCGGGAACGGAGCAGAACGTCTGCGGTTCAGTAGAGCTGTGCCCCTTCGGGACATAAAGGACATAGTTAAGCAAATGAAAAAATTCTGGTGGTTGGGTGACCACCTTGATATTGAAAGTTGACCACATTGTTGCTTTGGCCGACTTACATAGTTTTTAGGTAAATATAGAGTAGGTTAAACAGTTACGGTGGCACAAAAAAAAAAAAAAACAAAAGTTGCTGGTGGATGTTCTAGTTTTTAAGTTACTTTAAGTAGTTTAATTAGGTATAATTTAAGCTTTTATATAATTTATATATAACGTAGCTTATAGTAGTTTTATTTAGTTTAGTTTAGTATTAATTAGTTATAATTAGGTAAAGGGTAGCTTTAAGTTTTATAAAAAAGTGAAGTTTAAGGTTTAAAGTTAAGTTAGTTAAATATAAATGATTTTACGCCGAAAGGCATCGTTTCAATACGTTATAGGTTAATTTAGAGCGCCCGCATGGGGCCAGTAAGTTAATTAAGGTAATATAGAAGCTAGTTGTTTAAGATTTTTTGTCTAGCATTAAGGTAGATATAAGAAAATGAAAAATAAAAAATGAATTGAAAATGAAAAAATTGCTATGATATGTTCACTATAAACGTAAAGCGTTATGAGTACAATTTAAAACGATACTTTGCAAACGATTTATTGATTTGCTCCTATAGCAATTATATACTGTGACAAACAATAACGAGATCGGTTATGGGAAAACATTTGTTCACCATCACAATAAACTGAACAAAATTAGCCCTCAAACGCTAGGAATGTTTTACATTTACAAGGGCTGAAACAACTTCAAATTAACTCTTTATCTATTGCTTCTAAAAATATTTGTTAATTGCAAACTCATAAAAATAAATTACTTCTCTCAGTGTAGATAAGATATTTAATTATTGTATTTAGAAAAGTCGACAACGAGTAAATATTCATTGTCGAAATAAAATATTATTATTCGATCGTATGCAAGCGACTAGTGAACACTACAGAAACCGATAGCTCACCATAGCATAAAGATATAATACGATTTTAACGGACATTTTTATTCAATTATTGACATTTGCCCCGTCATATTAGATTGAGGCCCATATATTTCATGCAGGTTTTAGTTTCAATTTAATTTTATATTTTCAGGTTTAGTATTTTTGTTTTTCTCTTTTAACAAATTAATGGTATTTTAAAAATGTCGGGGTTTGAAACCACCAACAACCCCCCCAATCCTCCGCCACCGCATTCACCCGTTAAAATTTATCTTCATTGACTCCATTAAAAAAATTAAATTCGTTTCCTTCTTAGGAATTTTCCTGAAGGAAAAGTCAGTTTAAGTCAGCAAATGTATCACAATAGTTCATATAATCTTGTGCCAACAACGATATCCAATAGAGGTTGTATTATTATTTGGTTCAAAGTTGCCGAATGACGATCCTTCAAATAATGTTGTCAAAAGGTAAACAATACCAGAACAATTATTCTTTGTCTAAATGTCAGCTGTTACTATAAAACCAGATAGTATTAATCTTAAACGTTTTCATTTCCTTTAAAATTTTCTATTATCTTGATATCAAAAGAAGTAGTTTTTTTTTAAACTAACAAACAAAAGAAGGCAATCTCTTATAATTGTCTCCTATAAAAAAACCCACATTATAATTTATACAAAACAAAAAATATTGGTAACAGCTATTTAGCGTGCATTACAGTTTTGACTTTCTGTCATTTTCTTCTCCATTTAGTGCGATAATAATTTAAAAATTTACAAAAAAAAAAAAATTCTCTAATATAATTAGACACTTAAATGATCTATCTTGAGATGATAGATACTCTAATAACCATAACATCATGCTATCCGCACGGTTGTTGTTTATTTTTTCTTCTTAATTTTTTTTTCTTACACACACTACTTGGATCTTTCTCTTTGAATTTCATTCCATTTTTTTGTCCATTCACACCTGTGCACAACAATGTATAAGAACCATCATTCAATCCAAACGATGCATGGTAAAAGAAAATAAAGAAAATAAAAATGGGTCAGAGTATATAAAGTGAAGTTCAAGGCGATCGCCGTTTCAGATGTAAGAAAAAGTTACTCGTGGTTGGATCGTTGTTACTCAGACGGAAGTGAATTACTATAAAGAGAAAACTCATAAAGGATTTTATACCAGCAAAAATTGTGGATTACATATATTTTTTACTTCAGGAATAAAATAGTAAATTCTAAAATCAATTCAGGTGAGATTATCAAATATTATATTTATCACAAAGCTCTGTTATCGTTTGAGAAAGTATTTTTTTCTCCTATAAGTTATTGTTAAATCTTGTTAACTAAATAAAAGACTCCTTTGCTATTTAAGGGGATTCCGTTTTGTGACACTACTAACCTACTTCACGAAAACTTGTTCTTAAATTTGCTTCTGGTTTGAACAGGAATTTGAATTTTTTCTACGTTGGTATTTGAAAATGTGGTCACACCTTGTGCAAATGAATGTGAACCATGGACAAAAAAAAAAATGCGGCTGTTGACTCTGTTTTTATTTTTCGTAGCCAAAGTCAATACTTTCATTTGAAAGAAAGGAGAAAGTTTTGATCTTGCCTGCATTGAACTTACCTTCCAACCTTCGAACAAAATATTTTGATTTCCATTACGTTCATGTTAATAAAATGTCAAAACAAACTGTAAATTAGTTAATTGAAGTGTTATTCATGTTCATGCTTTTGGCGTGACAGACAATCGGTTTGAATCTTTTTTTTTATTCGGATGTTTGTTTTTTTTTTTGCTGAAGGTAGTGAATACAAAAAGTTTCTCCTCTAACACAAAGTAAATATTGCACTGTGTGATCGCGAAGAATATGGTCGATTGGAGAAATTTTCTGCTGCACATTATTGGCAATGCAATTGTATTAATTTGTGCACAATACAATGGAAAATTCCACAAAAATGTAGGTGAATCGTTTGCAAAAAAAAAATTAAAACTGTTGGTGCATGAATAAGAAAAACAAAAGAGCTGGCGCACGAACTTGAAAAAGGAGTTAAAATGATTCATGACCACGAATGTGTTTTTTCATTGCATCTTATCACTGTCAAAGAGTCACATAAATGGTTAATAACAGAAAATCTTATTTCTAATAAGTCGTGTGATAAGAATGTTTTATTATTTTAACTAAGTACTTTAATGAAAGGGCCAGCGTAAGGTTCGACTCAAAAATCAGGTGCTGCTTGAAATTAAAGTGGTTTAAGAAAATGTATTTAGAATGCCGAAAATTTATTTTAATTATTTGTTTGCAAAATCATATGAATTTATAATTTGTAGGCACAATAAAACATTGAAAAATAAATTAATGGAAGTTTACTAACCGTTAAGAAAATTTGTATGCACATATTTAAACAAAAAGCTAATTTTCTATTTCCTTTTTAATAATTTGTTTCGGAGAAGAATTTTGTTCGCATTTTTGTATTCTTTCAGCTAAGAAATATATTAAAAATCGGTAAATAATATTTTTTTATTTACGATTTATTTTACATTCAAATGAACAAATAAACGAATTGCTCTAAATAAAATAAATAAAATACGGGCAGTTGAATTCGTTATTTGCTACTTTTTGTATATTGAATACTTTACCGGAGAGTTTGCTCAAGTTCAAATGCAGGAGAAGATCTTAAACATTAAAATTAAATTGCCAGGAAAATAGTCGCGTATATGAATAAAGATTTGCATTATAAATCAAAGCTTGTAAAATTAACTTTTGTTAAATTGACAGACCATACTTATTGGTTAAATAAAAAGAATATGTATCAATATAAAATAAAATAAAAATAAACATTTTTACCAATTAATTTGCGGTCTTGTTGCATGTATCTACAAATATGTATTCACATTCTTGGAACGGAAAAAATTCATATTCAAAAGTTATAGTCATCGTAAAAGATAGGTGAACGTTAGTTGATAAAGTTTTTTTTTGAAGTTCTCCAGTAATAGAAAAAGAAAGTATCTTAGTAAGGTGCCAGTCATTTTGAGAGAATTTTCGGAAGTCTAGTTTTTAAAGTAACACTCAAGTTGCTGTTCGTTTGAGAGCAGTGTTTTTGAGATTTTCATACCGAAAGTTCTCTTGTAGAATTTTGAGAGTTTATCCGAAAGTTCTTATATAACCACGTTCACTGTATAGTGTATATAGTATTTTGTTTGCAAGTTTTCAGTTGGAAATACTTAATCTTAGTCAGTGCACACAAAAATGTAAAAAAACAAGAAAACAAACTCATCTATTAGGTATTTATTAGATAGCGTTAGTGTCTATGGAAATTTGTTGTGCTTTGTTCACAATAAATTTTATTTGTGAGCACTGCAAGCGCTAGCTGTATAAATGTATCTATGTTGTTGCTGTTGCAACCGGTAACTTAATTTATTTGGTAGATGCTTTCTATAGTTATAAGAATATATTTTTTGCACAGAATTTATCTATAGACCGATTCCAAAAAGCGCAGCCGATCGTATTGAAGGCGATAAGTCAATTTCGAACGAATAGTCGAAAATCATCCCCACATTTTTTCCATTCAAATGTCAGCTATTTTATCATTGCACTTTCAGTAGTCTTCAAAATGAAAGAAAAACTCTTTTTAGAATTGAAAAATTGATCTGTTTGGTTTTATTTAAATATTAACAATGGTATTATAATATAGTGTGTGATATACCATCTGATCGTTGTAGCATTTTAAGAAGCCTACTTATAAAGTGTTTTAATAGATAGATTTTAGAAGATCTTCAATATAATTAAATATAATTTATTGAAATAGCAGACCAGCCTCTTACCAAGTTTCTAAGTATATAATTTTTTATATTTCGCGGTGAATTTGACGGTCGTGCCAGTTTGTCTAAATTTTAGATCTGAACACAAGTTTTTGTTATTATTGAAGTATGTTTGTATGTAGGTTTCAAAATAATTAGAGTAAAATAGTAAGTTATATAGTAAGTTAAATAGTGATCGAAACGTCCTCACATTCTCAATTTATACTCAATTTATACTCTTAAGATGATACTAAAATTTCAACATTAAGCGATTTACTCTCAAAACCGTTATAATTTGCGAGTGTGCACGAAAGTATCTTGTACCTTTTTCGCCTCAAATGGACATGCATTTTGTTAGAATACTTTTGTTAGTTAACATTTTCTTGCAACTTTTCTAGAAGATTTATGATTTCCTTTTCTTATTGACTTTCTTACATGGGATAATCAAAGTTACTTAAAGTGGCTGATTCGTATATTTATCAATATTTTTCTTTTGATTACTTTTCAAAACTTCATATATTGATTATTTGAAATTTCAAAGAATTTTGATTCAGAGTTTCTAAATTAACTTATTTACAAACAAAATTTAATATGATAATTTATTCAAGAAAATACCAATAAACCTATAATGAGCCAAGTTCAAACTTTCCATCATTTGGTTTACCAATGATGACGTTCCCTTTCAGTTTCATTGGAATTTTGCCTTGAACCATTTTCTCAAACTCTCAGAGAAACTTAAGATATACCTTATCCTAAATTTCGCTATAATTTTAATTGTGTGTTTTTACTTTTCTCATTTTATAAATATTCTTATACCTGAGTTGAGCTCTGACCGCAGCTGCGACATCAGTTTTAAGAAGAAATCACAAACAAAAACCACAAAACAAGTCATTAACATTGTAATGTCGTTAAATAGTAAGAAGATGCGGCTATAAGTAAAAAGATACTTTGGAAGGTTACATCCAAGAAAAGTGAAAGCATTCGAAGAGAAAAAAAAATGTAAAAACAAATAAAATTACTTATTGATGTGAAGAAATTAATTTTATGGAAATTAAAATCTTTCCTTGAGTCATTGGAGGGAGTGTCATTTGTTTTGAATTTGCTGATTATGGAATATATGGTGCAGAAAAGAAGAAACTTATTTTCAAACATGAGAGCAATTGGAAATTGGAATTTTAAGAGCGTATTAATGGGTTCTTGTGAATAATGCGATTTGATTCTATCGCGATGTCTGTGGTCGTCCGGAAAATAATGGTTGAGTTAACGTTGAACTTGTCATTTTAAATAACCGCACCTAATTCTGCTTCTGATCTTCTTTTTAACTTATGGGTGTTATTTATTTATAAAAATTTAGAGGGGTTTCTCCGGAACTTCCAATATTGTATTACTTTTTCTTCTTACCGCAATACATCTACTATTGGTTTTTAGTATAAACTGATATAAATTTCATGTTGTGCGAGTATTGGAACTTAATTTCTTAGAGGACAAACTTCAACTGAGTTTTCTATCGAAATTTTTCAAACAAAAGTAGATGTAGGATAAGTTTCAAGAAAATGAAGCTGAAGCTACGCACATATGCAATCCACTATTTTCCTTCCTGTAGTGAACACTCTGCTAAGGTACAACAAAAAAAAAATATAATTTTTTGAAGTAAAATATCTATGCCAATCATAGTGATGTCAGGAGTATGTTCTACTTTAATGACATAAGAAGACACCGCATATGCAAATTCTTCATGGTTGTTAATTCCTCATTGGGATAGAAATTAAATGAAATTAAAGAAAATGTTAATTATCGATTTCAAATGGTTTCTTGCAATCATTAAAAATTTCTAAAACCACTTTAATTTTGTTTTGCAACCATGCAACCAAAATTGCTATAACGAAATCACGAATTGAAATCATAATGAAATCATTTGATTTAATGTGAAATCATTTGAAATCAGTAAATTTATTTGAAATCAATGCAATCACAAAATTTTTATATCAATTTAAATATTGCTTGAAATCACCTAAAATCATATGAAGTCATTTAAAATATTGCAATCTTTGAACCACTAAACTGGATAGTGACAAACCCTTTCGGAAATAATCTATTCTATATAAAAAAAAATAATATAAAAATATATTCTGACATTTATATTTTTTATCTTATCCTTTTGTATTTCATATTACGACCCTAAGATTCAGTCTAACTTAATTTGATTTGAATTAATATCTATCTAAAGCGGGCGATAGCATGTCTTTTACCATTGGTAAACATCTGATTACTTAGCAAGTGGACCTAAGTTTGTTGGAAAAATTTAAGTGTCATTTTTGAAAATATTCTGGATGTGTATTGGATGCTATTATGTTAGTTTCAGTCCAAGTTGAAAACTGAACTTCCTAGGAAATCACACCAATAAGTCGAATGAAAGAGTCGCATTTTTATGAAGAAAGTTGAAACTAATTTCCAGTGTTAATAGAATAAAATGCAATCAAGTATCATAATTTTGAAGTATTATCAGAATTTGCATATAAACCATAGCTACTTCAAATACTCAATTAAATAATTCTACCATGAGTTCCACTGTAAAAAAAAAAATAAATCACCCGCAAAAGTAATTAATGACTGTCACTTATTTAAATTATCTTCATATGACCGACGCAAACCTTATAATTTGTGTGGTCAGTGAAAGTTGTACCGGTTTCACCCGCCTTCTATTTGACTAAATTAAGGTCAGCAAATTACCATATCATTATTACAGTCTTAGAGTTTTGTTGTTTCTTATATTAATAATAAAAATACAAGAGAAAATATTTTGCTGGCAAAGGTCAGGTTGTCTTTGTTTCTATGTATCTACGCAAAGCTCTGCAAAATAGAACAATTGTCTCTTTTGCGTTTTGAACCTCAATTTATACCACTTTCGTTTGTGGCTTAGCTTTAAGATTAAGAGCAATCATATGTAATCAGGTCAATACACAATAATCTTAATATATAAAAATAAAACTTCATGGACTAAGATACAATACATGTTTAGTTACCAAGAAACTAGACCAACCACTAATTTGTTGTGCACATAATTCATATCAAGATTGTATGGTTGAATAAAAGGTTCTAAAGTATTCTGCACTTTTTTGTATCTTTCTTCTTCAGGTGTTTCTTTGCAGGTACAATGACTTTTGTATAGCTGATAGATACACAACTCACATGCGCATTTGGGTAGAAGCTCAAAGAAGACTATGTTTATAGTCTTCGTAGTGGCTATTATTATTAATTTAACGGAACTTGTTACATACATATGTGACTATATGTATATATCGTTGTTAGCATTGAATTTTATTCTGCTACCTGTTTCTTTTTTTTTTCTCCCAAGTATGATTGTGAAATTGTACTGTGAACACCAAGAGCATAGTTTTGCACAGGGAATTCACATCATCTGACTGTGTCTATCTGGTTCTGAGTATCTGTCGATTAAGTGTAACGAAAGGTAACCCAACGGATTATACAAGTTTTTCAGGAAGTTTGTATGCTGTCGACTGTTTTTATTTCTTTTAATGTTGCAGGGACAGGGGCTCTTTTATACGTGATGCACTTAAATGGAAGCTAAATGCAAATTAAAAGCAGCAATATATTCCATTAGCACTGCATTATTTGTGATTTGCAAGTCATTAAGAGTTTTTGAGTTTCATCCCTTTGGTACGAGAAAGCATGAAGTTTTGTTGAATTTTTTTGTGTGACGCCGCGTCGGTTATAGGTGCAAGCAACTTCGATGTATATAGAAAACTTCCTCATGCTATGACGGACGTGCGACGGGTAATTAAGAAGGTTGGCTTGCATTTACGTTTATTTCTGTAAGTACTTACGTTCCTCAAAGTAATGAGTATTTAATAATTTTACTATCTAATAAGTTTTTCTAAAAATATATTCTGGATTGAAAATATGATGAAATTCAAAGATAAATATATAGGTACCTCTATTTGATAAAAACTAAAAACAAAAAAGTTGAGCAACAAACTAAAAGTTAAAATATTGTTTTTATCAAACCAAAGAGTAATAGTTTAGGCACAATTTAGACATTGACGATTAAAAAGACAGACTTTGGATCTGCTTCCTTTGTGTTCATACATAATTATGACATTATGAGTATCAAAGAAATCAACTAAATTACATTTCTTTCATTGGATCAAATAGTTCGTTCGTTTCAAATCTGAAATATCATAAAAAATCTACAAAAAGCTGAGCAACGATCCTGTACTTTTTTGAAGTATAAGGCAAACTTACGATAGTTAGTGAAATATAAATTATTAGATTTATATGTATTAATGTTTATCTCATCAACGAATAATATATGGCTTTTGGTCACTGAAAACTGTTTGTTACATTTATAAGTTACGACAAATGTGTATTACAATAAAATTTCTTTTTTTCCTTAATGGACAACAAGTCCCTAGACGATAATTGTAAAGAAACTACTCTTAAACGAAAGAGCTGATGCACAAGCTTTTTTTTTTATTATTTAAATGCATAAAATAAAAATATTAAACATCATTATTTCTTTTCAGAATGATTAATCAAAAAAAAATAACCGGATGGATTTATCTGACTATCCTCATCTTCCACTGCACAGTAATGACATTTGCATATCCGCAAACAGACATGATTATGCCACGTCGATTAGAATTTTCAACACAAAACCAGCCAGAGCCATCAAATCAATTAGCACCTGTGTATCGTGCTGATCAACAGCAACAGGATTCCAGAAAATTTGCCGTCAAACCAAATCACTCCAAGAAAGTGGAACTCGATGATGTGGAAAATGATATTGAGGCCAATACACTACCCGAGGGTAATGGTGCAAGTTTCACATGGTCCAATATGTTATCGACATTTTTACAAATGTTTTTTAATGGTGGGGCAGGTGCTATTGGGCCAAATAAATCCGATGATGTTGATGCTGTTGGTGGATTTGGACAATCACCATGGGCGAATGTAATATCAGTTGGTGAGTAGCAAGACAATTATATATATGAGTTTATATATTTATATTTAAATGAATATTTGTGTTAAGGCTTGAAAATCATCAACACACTTTTGGGTGGTGGAGCACCAAGTGATGGTATTGACAAAGTCGATAATGGTGGATCTCCAATGCAGGTAAAATTAATCAGTGAATATTTATTTTTTATACAAAAGTTATAATTATATATAAAAAAGTTCTGTATGAAAAACATATACATATACAATTTTTATATGGACAATGGACATTTGTGGTATACACTGTAGTTTAGATTTTTTTTTAATTTTTTGATTTCTAATGTATATAGAGAATAAATTGCACAATTTATGTAATTTTTTTTTGTAAAGAGACAAAATCACCAAACTAAACTAACCCCTGCTTTAAATGCTTTTTTTTAAATATATGAATCAGGAAACTTAACAATATTTATGTAAATCATAGACTTTGCAAGTAAGTGTCGAAAAATACTTCCAGAGAAATTGGTAGGAAGACACAATTTGTTCATTATAATAAGGAATGTTTTACGTTTTCCATAAGAGAGATATTCTTTCTTATGCCTAGTTGAGTAAATTAAAAAAATGCTAGTTCGGTAATTTCGCCCCAGTTAAAATGTAGTGGGTGTGTTTCTTTTAAAAAGTTTTTTTTTTGTGGATAATCCAATCTACAAAAAAAAAACATTATAAGTTACAGAATGTTTATACAATTGTGGTCTTGTTTCACAAGTGAGCTATATTTATTTAATTGTAATATAAAGGGTAATTTTTAATACATGCAAGGAGAGACTAGAGCCGAGTGTGTTAGGTCAAGACAACAAAAATATCGAATAGGGGCGATTTTGTAAAACTAACTTTAAATGGAAGAAAATGGAGATTTTTTTTTTATTTCCTATCATTTTTGTCAACAATTACTTAATTAAAAAAATAAATTGATCTTACGAACTTACATACTAAATTTTACACAGTTTTTTTTGACAACAGAAATGCTTTTTTATTTTTTTTAACAAATTTTTATTTATACAAATAAGTTCTGATTTCAGTTTTGTTTAAGAAGCAGACAATTAAAAATCAATTTCAATCCTTTTTTGATTAATTGATTTATTTCTCATTATAACAGCAATAAGGCAAGGCATTCGTAAAACAGAAAAAAAATCACATTACGAGAAGAATGGGTCCTTCGATTTCGTCTATACCTAGATGAATCAAAACCTTGAACCTTGGCGGTTTTTTTTTGAAAAATAGTACCTATTGCATATTGAAAAAAAAGAAAAATGTATAATGCTTTACAAAGACTTTCATTTTTTCGAAGAAAATCAAATTAATTTTGAAAGAAAAAGTTAACGAGTTATGGGCTTACAACACTGGTGTTGTATTTTGTGCTTTTTTATAACTCAGAGGTTGCCAGTTCAATACCCACTCGGGTACAAAGCATTGTTTTTTTTTGTCAGCATACCTCCCAGCTTATGCTGGACGTCGCCCTTGAGGTATGCAATGAAAAGTAAAAATCAACTAGCTCTATATCCATTGTAAAAAAACAATTGTTTTCTATCTTTCTACTCCTCTGCTTACTAGTGTCGTGTAACACCAATTGCATTTAAAAGGCAATGTGCCTTTTAAAAATAAAAATAAAAATCATGATTGGTTTGCACGAGCTATAATACAATTTTGCGAACATTATATTTGGACTACTGTTATAATAACTACCATTCAGTTTTTTGGTTAAAGTTCCACATAACAGAGATTTAGTATTAACGGTTTTTACGAATCTGGCAATAAATGTACAACGGTTTATCCGATTTCATTTAAATTTTGTAGCATTTAATTAGGACATTTAACACAAGATGGCATTTGAACTAAACAAGTAGCCTTTGATGATAGTAAACTAATAACCATACAACTTTATCTCACGTTTAATAAATAAATTGGTTCGTGCAACCGAGTCACTCATTTTGTTTCCAAAAGCACACTGTTTCCAAGAAATTTACAAACAAATTAATTTTTATAAATTATAATGTTTTACCAAATAAATTTTAGTGGTTTCAACTTCGAATGCATTTTACCATTGATCTTATACATATGTATAGAGAAATCATCTTTTTCAAAAGAACGTGTCATATACTACTCGTAGGATGTCGCTACTATCGATAATTTTTTTTCTTACTCTTCAAGCTAATTATTCTTGAGTTAAAAGGCAAGGGAAATAAAGAAAAACAATTACAAATTAATGTATGCAGAAGAATTTTGTTCGGTTTGAGTGTTTTTGGTTACCGGGAATAAGGGAAATAATAATTAGTCGATCTGCTCATTTAGCGACATCTACTTCAATGTGTTTGAAACCATCTTGATTCCTCTATGTGTATGAACTCAATGGTTTTTCCCAAGGGAAAGGTTTGCTATAATCAGTGATGGCATTTGAATGCCAAAAAGAAACTTATCATTCAATTTCATTGAACTGTGCCTCATAATACGTTGGTAATACCAAAAACAATGGCAATATCTTTTCTGTTATTATTAGTCGATATATTATTATTTAAACATATTAAATAAAATTTTATCAAAAATTTTATCAAAAATTTTAATCTATATTTTGAAATGATTGAATAAAAGAACATATTATTTATACATATAAATCCGCTATACCTAGGGATACATTTCGGTACACTTTTATATGTATCTACAAAAAAAATGGGCATAATGGTCACAAACAAAAAAGAAAGTCATATTTTCTATTGAAAAGCTGTTGATAATTTAGTTCGTCTAATACACCATTCTTAAGTTATCAAATAACTCGTATTTCTGTATGGCGGCCAAAGCCATAGCCTTACCATTCCGCCATTTTTTTTATACTCCTGACAAATCATAAAATTTGATAGGTATTCTTTTGCAAGAAAAAATCTCTACCGAGGCCAGTCTAGCTGGGTTTTTCACTCTTGCCACGCATAATGAGAGAGTTGTGAGTATACAGCAAAAGTTTTTGTAAAAATAAATTAAAATCCAGAAAATACTTTCAAATTGCACTTTCATGTTTCTGGGAAAGCGGCGAATGTTGCACTTAGGTATATATATGTATATTAAACATTTCTTCGACCAGATTTAGAAAAAACATCAAGTTGCCACCACACAAAAAGCTTACTCAAAAAACAAGAGAACATTAGCTAAATAACTATTGCGAGAAGTTAAAAATTGTTTTGATAACAGCGGATTAACATTAGCGAAACCACTTTTACGAAACAAAAAATTTTAAAAACCAATATTTTTACAAAAAAAATTTCGAACCATCTAAACCAGAAAATTGTCTCAGCAGGAGATTTTTAGTCAGACAAAATCTCAAATTTCATAATTACATTACAATAGGAACCCACACACAGTCCATTCATTATTATAGTTGTTTCATAAAAAAAAAACTTTCTTTCCAGAACATCTTCAAACAATTATTTTCATTAATCATTTATTTAACATTTAGAAACAAAAAAAAAAAATATTAAAAACAAAATTTTATGGTAAATGGTTTCTCGCTTGCTACAGGGTATCTTAGCCGCGGTACTATCATCAGTTCTTGGCACCAAAGATCCGGAACAAGTGAATTCGATGGCCAAACAAGCTGGCGAGGTAAAAGCAACAAAAACAAAAACAAAACATAATATCTACACAAATATAACAAATAATAATTTTTTTTTAATTAACAACTAAATAATCTTACTGCACAAATTACTATTATTTTTTTTTTTGCTTAATGGTCCTTTGTACATTTTCCGCTTTCTTTAAGCAAATTATTTAAAATTTTTCTTTAAATTTTCAATACAACGACTTATTTTGAGTTTAAAATTTTAATCATAAAGTCTGTGTGTGTCATTCACAGTTTATTAACATTGTAATGAACCTCTTGGATGCACTTAAGACCTCATTCTCACATCGTTCGTTAGCTGCCCGTTCGATTGGCAAACGTGACTCAATGAGTGATGCTACCGTAGCCGGTATTTCTATGTTAAAAGGATATGTAAGGACTTATCGTAATGCAGATGAAAAATGCATGCAAAAATATGTGTGCGAAGCTAATACAGAGTGTGTAAAGGAAATTGGTGGAACCAGCATCTTCTGTCAATTGGGAACGTGAGTTTTTGAGAAATGTTTTTGAATCTATTTTTAATTTTATTAATTTTTCAGCTACGCAACAAGTCTTATACTGGAGCGAACAAGTGACAGTCAATTCGAAAACCTACAGGATGCTGGCAAAAGAGGACGTTCCGGCAAAGATTGCAGCCAACTTTTCTTAGAATGTAACGAAGTTTAAACGATCGCGAAGTGATTTGTGATTGATAAATTTAATATATTTTTCTTCGACTGGGGTAACATTTTACGTGTGATTTGCTGCCACTAGATAGCTAATCATGTGTTCATAGTGTTGTATTTTAGGTTATAAGCTTAGATTAAGGATTTAGTTAATTTATTTTGTATTGAAAGCAAACTATTATTTATTTAATTTATTGAACAAAAAAACTAAATTCAAAATAGCTCAGAAAAGAAAGACAAGACGGCGAGAAATAAAACGGAAATGTTGTGTAAAGATTTATTTTTTTGTTTTTTTTTTTAATGAATTAGTTTTATTTTTTCGAAAGACGTTTCATAATTCTTACAAATTTTAAATTGATTGAATCAAATTAATAGACATACTTATGAAAACCCCGCCCCTCGCCTGCATTCTTTGTTTTATAATTAATTGCGTTGGGTCTTTTTATAAGTTGACCATAGATGTTGCTAAGATTTTCAAAGTCAGATCTGCGATTCATGGCATTTTGGTTGCTAACTATGTGCAACATTTCCAGCAGCATTCTTTTCGAATAATGTTGCTCTGTTTGCAGAACTTCAACATTTTCGAAGTCTGGCTTGTGTACTTCTTTTATACAATGGAGGGCAAGAGCGGTTTTTTGTGCAGCTCCATTGTTTAGGTCTGATTTGTGACCAGAGAGCCTGCTCTTTATTTTTTGTTTAGAGGTACCTATACAGAAGAGCATGCCGCTTCTTTTCCCCCCAAACATTTTATCATATAAACAATGTTGGCTCTATCCATCACTTCTGTTTTCCTCTTGGTGTTGGTGAAAACTTGGCTTCTCAAAGAATTAGCTGACTTGAATGCGATTCTCGTTTTTGTTTTATCTCTGATAGGCGCGGCGTTGATGTGGTTAGCGAGGTGAGGTATAAACAGCATACTCTTGTATTTCTCCGTATTTCTTTCTTCTTCCGTTATGTTTTTTTTTTGAGTTTGCTGTTGATTTTTGATAAGCTTCTCGATGATTGCAGGGGGGAAGGAATTGGAGTACAGGGTGTCTCGTATAATATTTTTTTTTTTTGTTGAAAAGAAATATCACTCATATCGATAACACGATTAATAAAGTTCTGAGCAGTGTTTATAATTATTCGTTTGGGTTGTTTCGAATGAAAGTTAATCAGACGTCCCGACGAACTAGGTTTCTTATACCAGTCGAATAATAATTTGTTGTTTTGTCTTATAACCTTAATATCCAAATATGAGATCTCATTATCCTTCTCAATTTCTACCGCGAATTTTATTTTGTGGTTAAATCCATTTAACGCATTAAGAGTGTGTTGTATACTGTCTGATTTTATCACAACATCTATGGTCAACTTACAAAAAGACCCAACGCAATTAATTATAAAACAAAGTATAGGTGAACATTAAATTAGAGTGTTGAGTTTGAATTTAATTTTTTGTAATTTAAATTCGAAAAGTGTAAGATGTGAGGAAATTTGCATTCTTTATGTCCTTAATAATTGTTGCCTGATGATGAACATAGACATGTTCGAAACGTCACAATGAAAAAAACTAAGAACTGTCTTCTGACCTATAGCCCACTAATCTTTTTCATACAAATATCTTTTATATATTGAATAATTATGAAAGACTTTGTTCAAAAACTGAAAAAGTAACAGTTAATAACATGAAAAATGCATTTATATCAAGGTGTCTAAAATGTAGATACGTCGCAACGTATAACACGGCAGTTTTGGCTGCACAAAATATTTCGTTTTTTCATCAACGGTATAAAAGCAGACAGTTTTCCGACTCAAGAGCATGCAACGTTGAGCTGGCCATTGGAGAAATTTATACCCACACATTTTCAACGACTCACCTTGCGCCTTATTGATTTAACATGAACAACATTTGAAAGTCCACCATAATAATCCCATTAGTGCTTCCAAATGTTGCTTTTGGGCTCATAAAGGCCCCACACACGATCGGATATGTTGGGCGAACTTCTTCAAAAATGTAGTTGGCGACTGACTCGGCCAGCATGTTGGAACGTGTGTGGGTGTTGCAAACATAGTTTGGCGGTTGTCGTGCTTTGCTCGTGGTTTAGCCATTGTATATAAATTTCTATAGTACAATCATGGAGCAGCGCCATCTAAAGAAAGTTGTGAACCGCACATTTGGAGGTTCTTACATTTACTAAGTGTCTATTCTGTTACCCTAACAATAGTCGTCTACGAAACAAATTAATAATATATAATGTATTTTATTGGCTCGAAAATTCATATTTCCTTGACAAGAGTCGTAAACAAAACAAAAATCATGTATGTTTACGACTGTTGTTAGGGTAACAGAATAGATACCTAGTAAATGCACGAACCTAAAAATGTGTTATTCACAAGTTTCTTAAGATGGCCAGGCGGTGATTGTTCAGCATGAAAATACTATAGAAATGTATATACAATGGTTTAGCCTGGCGATACTTCCCAACACGAGACAAGTAGCGAGCATTTTGTGGCGTGTGTGGGAAAATGTCAAGAATGGGAGCAATGAAAGTGTAGATATGATTTTTATTGCGAATTGATTTCCGTATAAGTATATGTATAAGTACTTACTTTTATAACTATTTAATAAGTTCGGGGAAAGAATATCTCAAAGACTGTTCTTTTTTGCCAAATAATGTATGGTACCAAGTTCTAGGAATTTTTTTCCGCTTCATTTTCACTGATGCAACCTTAATTTTTCTTCGACGCACCCCCCGTTTTCGAGAAATGCGGACGTAACCGTGTGAAGATACCTTTAAACCACGCCCCGGCCCCCGCAGCATATCCCGATCATTGGGGAACTTTTATTATGTGAACAGGGGCGACTCTTCCCCTTTACATTAACGACCAAACTGAGACAACACGAATTTTTTGGTTTACATGTTTTTTTAGGCTTATTTTGACTGCATTAAATCTGTTTTTTTTTATAAGTAATTTCTTAAAAGTTTTAGGTTATCTAGTTACTTATCGTATATTAAGAAAATTCTGTATGTGGACCATAAAACCTTAAAACCCCCTATTTATTAGATTTCACTAGTATTCTATTTAACATCGAAGTAGTTAAATCGATTTTTAGCACATACTCCGTCTTTACGATAAATCCTTATTTATAAAAAAATAGCTA
This sequence comes from Baccha elongata, assembly GCA_951217065.1. NCBI lineage: Eukaryota > Metazoa > Arthropoda > Insecta > Diptera > Syrphidae > Baccha > Baccha elongata. Next base: position 61,161,697 of record OX578272.1, on the reverse strand, counting down.
AAACGACCGTTTAAAAAATCTGGTTATGATAACCGTCAATGCAATCATTTGATGTTCATTGGTGTTAGAGAGAGAGAGGGTCTATAAGCTGTTGCAGCGTTATAAGACCGAGTGGAATAGAACTATACTCGAAAAAAAAATTAAAGTGCACCACAAACTTGCTCTTGTGACAACTTGCCACATAGGTAAATAAAATTAACAAAAATATATATAAATTAAAGAAAAATCATATGAATCCTTCTCAAAAGTGCTAAAACTAATTTTAACGAAGACTCAAGTCGAAATCAAAGTATGCAGACAGACAATTTTGTTGCCTAGATACATTGATGTAAGTTTAACAAATAATTAATTCCAAAATCCTTAGAGCGGTTTTTTAACAAGTCGATGTTTACTTAATAATTTTTATAAAAAAAATGTATATTATTACAAATTTGAAGTCATAAACTAGTTTTAAGTGCATATAGTAGTTTGCGTTTAATGTACAAAACATAATTTTTTTATTCAAACCGTTTTCCGAATATTGAATTTACAAAAAAATAAATTAAAAAGTTAATTAAATTTAAAAATAAGCTCTTTTGCAAAATTTTGGTATTGAAATTTTGTTAGTCATCTAGATCTTTCTAAAAAAAATTATTCGGTTTAAATTTAATGAAGAACTAAGTCGAAAAAGTAGGTCTGGAAATTCTGTCTGTTTGTCTTTTTTTAATATTTATTAGAAGATGTTGTTTTCATCCACTTTTATGTTTTGACTCAAAACTAATAAGAGCATTAAACTTTGAAAACAAAAATTATATTTAATTACGAAAAATTAAAAAAAAAGATAGAATTTTTTTGTTTTCAAAAATATTTACTTTTAAAATAAATTGTTCAAACATGGTAGGTGTTACCGATGTTTTGAAATCATTAATTAGAGCAGGTGCGTACTCATTGAACCTACTCTCAAACCCATTTTATCAAACATTAATAAATCAATAAATAAATAAGTAACGCACCGTATAATAAAACGTTCAAAGAAAAAGTCACATATGTTTGATAACTTTTAAAAGTTCTTATCATCAAGCCACTTATTAAATACTTATTAAAAACACTTTAGTAACTTTTAATAATCTCTAATTTTTCTTCTCTTATAGCGTTTTTCATTTACGAAAAGATTTGTACTTTTCTTCAAAAGATTTTTTTTTGCATTTTTGGTGTTTCATTTATATGAAAAGAGTGGAAAAAGAGCAAATCTCAAAAAGAAAGATGCGATCTCGCAATTGGGAGATTTGATCTAAACACTGACAGATGAAATCATTTTAATGGCGGATTTTTGTTTGCGCGTTCTTTTTTATATTTAAACTATGGAATAGCTTTGTGTTGTTTTACCTTGTTGGACGGTTAAGCTACGGTGACCATTCGTCCCGTATTTCCCGGGACAGTAATGTATTTGAGTAGCCTGTCCCGAGTTTTTATTTAGGAAATACAGTACGTACAAATGTCCCGTATCCAATATTTAGTCCCGTATTAGTCCCGTATTTACATATTTTGTTTTTAATATTATGTACATATATTATTTTAAAAATTGTATTATTTTGAAGTTATGTGTCAGTAAAAAGTATAAAGTGAAAGAAGAATATCTGTGCTTTTAAATGAATGTATACGTACATAAATAGGTAGTATGAAGGTTCATCAACAAACTTGCATATGTAGTTGTTATAGTTGTATGTTATTCATGGTTTTTTATGAGGGCTGATTTAAGTTTAGTTGTTCAGAGCCCGACTGGGTCGAACAATCTTGAAAAAAAAATAAATTCAGTTATATTAACAAGCAAATATAACCTTTACTATACGTTTCATCAAAATAGTTTGCGAGCCATTTTCGAGAAAATATGGAGAAACTTAACTGTTTAATGGGAGATACGCGGTAGGCAAATTCGTTTTCTATAACCAAAAAATACTACACACGAAGTACTTCACGTGTAAAGAAAATCATTCAAAGCATTTAGGCCGTAAATCCAGTAAACAGACAACCTCACATTCGCACATACCCACTTATGCACGCACGCATATACGCACACATCATAGGAACTGTCTAAAGGCACCTAATTCCGCGTACGCGAAATAGTCTTCTACCGTTCTTTGACATACCCTAAGCGGAGCAACTAAGTTGCTTGAGCGACTTGACTGCAGAAAGGGAATTAAATAAGCCCGCAAAGCGTGCCACTTACATAGGTACTTTTTCATAAGACTTCACATCAAACATCAGTTTTGCTAATGGCTCGAATTTTTCGTCACAATCCTCCCTTTCTTTCTTTTTTTTCTGTCCCGGGTTCGGTTTTGAAAAATATGGTCACAGTAGGTATATTATTGCACTCAAGAAAATACAAATTCATAATATTTTTCATAAATCATAACAATTTGTTTACAAATTTGTACGTATTCAAGCAAACACAAAATGACAATGAATAATGAAACTTGTAATTGGGCTCGTTCAGGATGCATTAGGGACTAAATATTTAGCCAACTAAATTTCTTGAACGCAACATTACCTAAATATCAAGTCAATTTCACAAATGCCATTTGTTGTAATTTACTTTTGGATTTCACTTTGAAGAATTCCCAATACAAAAAACAAAAAATATTTATTGGTTGCAAAATGTTTTAGAAATAAAAATTATACACACTTTTTACAACAAATAAAAATACAACGTGGTCATTTAATAATTTGCAAACTCATATTTTGCTCTTAATATTTTACCAAAAGTTACATATAAGTAAGTACGCTATTAAATATTTTTTATAAATGGGTTCTTTGTTTTGATATTCACTGACATCTATTTCCATTCATAGCTTCTCGATTTTTCAGACATCAAATCGATGCAAGAAGATATGTAAACATTTCTTTAAAAAATCACATACGAAAACACAAACAATCTATATGTTTCCATTTTTGTTAATATTTTTGATTAAGGGGTCATGTTTTAGCAGTAAAACGTATCAGTTAAATCAATTTTAAGGCAAATTATAAAACAAGGTTGGTGTTAATTGGTATTTAAATAAAGGTAATGAATAGAATTAACACCAAGATTAGGTATTGAATAATTTGCCTTAAAATTGAAAAAGAAATTTTTTACTGATACGTCTTATTTTACTGATAGCTATAACTGACCCCTTAGTACTTGTTTTTATATTTTTGTGTCGCCAGCATTCTCATATTTAGTTCAAAAGAGAATAATTTCCTTTCATCGTAGTTATTTTTTTCATTACACTTCAAAAGTATCTACCCATATATTCTAACAAAGATGAATTTTCAGTTGTTGTTGACTTAATATTTGGGTACGTTTTTCTTGACTTACTTCCCAGTTAAAATTACATAACTTTCCAATGAAAACTACCTAACTTGGAAGTGAGTTTTGTGGTATTCTGACCAATCGGTTCGGAACGCAGGCATATTATTCACACAGCCTATGCGTGATTAATCTCAAAAAAAAAGCAGCCAAACATATTTCATTTCAAAGAACACTTCTTGGTTTTGAGGACATATCTTTGTGATTTAAATGAAAAACGCTATTAATCTTAATTTGTCAAATATCTTCCAAATTATTTTTTATTGTAGTCAAACGTTGAATTGGATTTTTTTTTTTAATTTAATTTTGAATTTATTTTTTTTTTTTCATAGAGTCATTCGGGGCAAGTGTACCCCAATTAACAATTTAGCTTGTATAAGGTCCAAATTTTAGAATTTGGCAAGCAATAGCTTTTATAGAGCTCGTATAAGCCAAATTTTCGGAAGCCACACATTTCGAACTTTGACAATAAAAAAAAAGAAGCTATAAGGCCTTTAAAAGTAAGTTTGACAAGCTCTATATAAAGCTTGTAGATAAAGGTTCAAAATAGCCTGTATAAGGCCTTCCGAAGTTGTTTACTGATAATTTAAAAGAAAAAAAATGCTATTAGGCTCACCACGACAAGTCAATGCAAACAACTTGTGAAAGGCTTTCCTATAAAGGCCTTATACGAATTTAAATATTCTGCTTATGTCAGTCTTATAACGGGTGATTTTTTAGCTAGTTTGGTTTTGGCAACACTGGTTTTGACAGCTGACGTGTGTTTAGTACCTTGTGTCACTGTCAAACAGCTTTAGTTTGGTCTGCAATTTAACAATGGATCGTCTTACAAATGAACAACGCTTGCAAATTATTGAATTTTACTATCAAAATTCGTGCTCGGTTCGAAATGTTCGAAATGCTTTTTTATCGAAAAATTGTGTTCAGCGATGAGGCTCATTTTTGGTTGAATGGGTACGTAAATAAGCAAAATTGCCGCATTTGGAGTGAAGATCAGCCAGAAGCATTGCAACAGCTACCAGCTTATTATTATCATAGTTCTAAACAAAATAAGGAAGGGTATGTATAGAACATCTTTAAACCGAAAACAAGTGCCTACAAAAATAATTTATTAATATGAATTCTAAAAACTAATAAAGACAATTATCTCTCTCCCTTCACCGTAAATTTTTTCTTCATATCGTAACAACTAGTTCAAAATTGATCATATTTTTCTCAACATAAATGTGGCTTAGAGGTAGGGTGCTGGAGTGGTGCGTGGAAAGTCTCGACTCTCGAGTCCAAAGTCCTGGTAATTAAAAACTTTCTTTTTTATTTAAAAAATAATTTCAATCTTTGCAGAATACAGTCAAAATATTTTCGGGCCCTGACTGCGAAGGAGGACATATCTAAAAATACAAATTCAAAAATAAAAATAATGCTTAATGTAATAATACCTAAATTTTTTTAATTTCTTAATATATGGCATTATATAAACATTTACGGCAAGCTGTCATTAATAAAAAGGCTTGGGTAAGGCCTTTCTACAACGTCCAACGCAAGCTATTAGCAAAGGCGTCATTAAAATGCTTGGGTAAGGCCTTTTTACAACATTCAAGACAAGCTATAAGGTATAAGCTGTCATTAAATGACTTGTATAGAGCCGTTTTATAACATCCAAAGCAAACTATTGGCATTAGCTGTCGAATGGGGAGATGCAAGCCAATTGCATTTCATGAAAATCTATTTGCTGATATAGCACCTGCCACCGAAAGTCTTATAAGAGTTATATAGCTGGCGCAATGTGCGCAAAGTAACTTGTATAAAGCCTTTTACTATTTCTATAGCGGTCTGAAAATAGCTTGTGTTGAACCTAATACAAGTTAAATTGTTAGTTGGGGTACGCACTTTTGAATTTTAAGTAGGATTCCATGCTAATAACCGAATATACACAAAAGAAGTTTATTGAATATTGAAATTACATATTTTAACTACGTACTTATAAGCACAAAACAACATTAATTTTTCTGTTAATAAGTTCTTGTAAGAAAACCAAAACAAGTCAAACTGCGCACACTTGCCAGGACTACGGGGACTTATGTAGGGTAAGTGTGCGCAGGTTTTTTTCATTGTAAAAATTAATTTTTGATAAAAGTACCTATGCATGCGCACACTTGCCCCAAATTTATTGCGCACACTTGCCCCCTATGATATTTTTTGCTCACACTTTCCCCCAAATATTGCACACACTTACCTCGAATGCAGTTTTTTATTGTTTTTTTTTATAAAATTTAAACAAATACTTGTACTGGGCATCAAAAAATTTGCTGAAACATAATGTTCCAATAGTAAACTCTCTACAAAAATACAGATGACAACAACACAACACATCAACAGATCACTGACAAGTTTTGAAAATTGTTGAAAATTTTTGGTAAATTTTACCTATTTTTTCTTTTGCATTTCTAAACATTACAGCAGGCTAAATACAAAAGATTTCAAACATTATAAGATAGCTTGTGTATTCTGCATCGATAAAAATTCGAATTTCATCTCAGTATTCGAGAAAATCACTATGCGCACATTTACCGACTGCGCACACTTACCGACTGCGCACACTTACCCCGAATGGCTCTACACAAATTTGTAAGTTATATTTTTATTGTAAAAAAGAATACATAGATTAGGTATATAATAAGATTATCTTTCTTTAGAAAGCAAAATCGAACAATTTTCATGAAGATTGCTTGAAGTTAATTTTGGTTTTAATTAAGGTATATTTATAAATGTATGTTTATATTTATATTAGTGTTTATTCATATTTATCATTTGAAAAGTTTTTAGCGATGAAAAAATAAATTTTTATTTCAATAATATTGTTCATTTTCCCTTAAATAATAGACTTCTTATATATTAAACTTCATTAAGAAACATTTTAATACTTGACTGTTTTTTAATATTTTATAAGAACAAGTTTTTTTTTTGCTCAGAGCCTTTGAGAGATTTTTAACTTTTTCATTATTAATTTCAAGATAACAAGGCACAAGGAAGAAGAGCTTCTTAATTCCTTCACCTTCCAATTTTCTTGACGAATGACAAAATATTTGTCAAGTCAAGCATAACACAAAAAACTGCAATAAATAATTTTCCTTAAATCCTCCTCTTGTGTTTGCTGCTCATATTTTAACTCAAAAGAATTCACTTTATTTAACGAGAACAAAAAAAAGCAACAATCAACCTTCAAACACAAACAAAAACAAAAACTACTAACCACCTTCTTTACCATACCACTACTCGTCAACGGCTTCGTTGGCTCTATAACGAACTCGTGAAAATAATTTTCATTCCAAGGGTGAACTTTAGTTTTTATTTTTTTCTCATCCTGACAAGAAACAGAGTGAAGTTTTAGTTAAAGATAGAAAAAACTCAGATGTTTTTGTAATAATTTAATTTTTGTTTTTTTTTTCCATTGTTTTGAGTCAAGCACGCGAAAACAAATTTTTCTGTGGTAAGCTGCACCTCATTGTATGCGATGCGCTACAAGCGGATATTTTTGTCAAAATTTATATGAATGGGTAAACCTTATTTTAGTTTTATTGTAACGCGAGGGTGGCTGCAATATTTTTAAAGACTGAGGGTTACTTGAAAGAGTTTTGTTTTTAAATATAATACTTTAGTATAATAACTAAAGTATTATATTTAAAAACAAAATTTATTTTCTTTGTATTCTTTATTTTTCCTTGTTACTATAATACAAGTTGTTTATACACAATCAAATGATCTCAAGATGCTAGAGATATTCAAACCACTTTATAGTACACATTTAGCTATGCTTTATAGAAGGCCAGGGTAAATAAATTATTTGTACATCGAACAGGTTAGATATGTATAATCAAGACCCACATAAGATAATTTTTCTGACTAGGAGAGATATTTTGCCCTATAACCGTTAATAAAAGCTTATTTTTCTGTTTTTATTATTCCTTTTTCTTTGTTTTGAAATATTTTTCTGTATCCTTTTATTCTTGATGCAACTTATACTTTTTTGGATCATTTATTCTGAACTCATCGTTCTTCACGTGTTAACTTTTAGCATGCTCAAGAGGGAGTAAATTTTAGTTTTGTGAAAAATTAAATGCAAATATTTTCACCTTTTGATTTTCGTTCTGCAAAAAGGCGAAACCAAACGTTAATTTTTTTTTTTTATGAATACATTTTTTCCTGTCGCAAGTTAATGCTGCATTGAAAGTCTTGATCTCTTTAATACAGGATCAGTAAATGAAAGAAATTCGCAATTTGAATAAATTAATTTGATTCACTTTTCTACAGAACCAGAATTGGCCCCCTAGTCAGTGAGTATCTCAATGGATATGGAAGAGAGACGTTTTCATGATAACTTCACGTTGATATGGGTTTTGACCGATATTTTGAAAAATGTACGTGTTATATTTCTGTTCGTTTTAACGGACAAAGATTCGCTAGGTTGGATACGCAAAAAAGCAGGAACAAAAATTAAGTTTAAAAATGATTAAAAATTAACAAATATTTTTGTATTTTCTTTTTATAATACTTAATTATTTGTATACTATTTTATTTTCGTAGAAGATACATTTTTTATTTGGGCAACAGTTTAAAAAAGTAACATATTTTTTCTCACTGCCGCAAGCGCTTGGGACTTTTTTTTGATCATCTTCAGACACCCCTGAGTAAAGTGTTTACCAAGTTTCAAAGCTGTCCGATTTGTTTCAATTTAAAGCGATTTTTTTGCTTTTATTGACTGGACTATAACCAAAAAACCACCTGAAAATCCATATTATTAAGGACTTTTTTTTTCACGTCATCTCAGCGCTATGGCTATAAAAAGTTGAAAATTAATAAAACAATGACGTCAAATATGCTCGAAAATATACACTATCACTTATTACGAATGTTGTCTTTAAAGAAAACACATGTGAATCTGTCTTCTTAAGAAGAATATTAACTCCATTCCGAATTAACTTTATAACAATCACTTTAGAAACCTAGATAATAGCCAATTTTGTTTGTTGAATGGTTAAGGACGTATCTTTCATTATACCTACTCTTATTAAGTCAGACACAAGCTGATAAAAAAAAATAAACTCAACTTTCCCTCTGGCCATTCCAGAACATCATCAGAGAACCCTTTTCCTATAGTTCGACTTCAAGCACTTTTTCAATCAAATCAACAGCAGAAAAAAAAAGGAAAAGAAAATCTAACTTGCTACGAATAGACTATCATTTACCTTTTAACCCAACAAGCTGAATGGCAATCATCCCAACTTTTTCGCCCCCAAACCATAAAAAAAAAACAAATTGTGTTAGCCCAGCAGGAAAAAAATTTATTTTCATAGGAAAATTCGAAACGCTTCCTCTCTCGTTATCGCAGTTGTTGTCCACTTCTGGTGCCCTAGCTTTTGGAATGCCTGCGGCAGATGTGATTCGATTAAGCGCTACGTTTCCTCAGCTTGTTGCAGCCAGCTCTCGGAATGGGTATCTGTCAATATACCTACCAATTTATATAAAAATTCATGTGCACCCTTTTTAAGGCCCATAAGTTTTCTGTATAAATAAACCTTATATAGGCTTTAAATATAACCAATTTCGACAGGCTAGCAAAAAAAAAAAGACACTTAAATTCGTGGGTCGTAACTCATAAAATGTTGTACATCTGCCAATGACATGACTAAAAGGCATCCATTTATCGATCCAACGAATGTCACCAAACTCGGAGCCGAGGCTGTTTTCGTTCGGCTTCATAGGTTCTCTCCCGTGAAAGTGTTTTTTTTTTGTCGTCTTCGTGGTGATAAATTACCTTTCACACATTCAAGTCGGAGTCTACACCCGCTTTCTCTCAAAATTTACCAATCCATTTGCCATCAAGGGTGTTCCTATAAGTATATATACTCAGCAAAGAGGATAAACATCTACTTTTCCTTCCCCACTTCACAGCAAAATAAAACGTTTTTGTTTCAATTTTAAATATTAAGAAATAAATTCACAGATTTGTCAACGCTAGTGCGTCCTTTGTTGGGTCCTTTTTCGATTTTTTTTTTTTTTTTGTTGTGAAAATTATTGTTTGCTGTGATTTCATGTTGCTTACCGAAAAAAGAGGAAGATAATGAAATTTATTGCATGACCCCTATTTGGGAGCACCCCAACATCAGCAAAGCAATACAGAGACTCATTATGAAGCAACAATTGCGTATAGGTGGTATTTTTTATATCCTTTTTTGTGCTGCGTTGTGTCTGTGTGAGTTTTAGCTCGACTGATTTTCAAAATTTTACGTGACTAATAAGTCTGCATCAGGACTATTGTCATTGTGAGCGAACGATATAACACAATACACTTGGCACAAAGGATGCTCTTTCTGTTTGCTCAAATCACATGTACACATTTCGGTGAGCTGGTTGTACGCGGCTTTTGGGGGAATCCTCTGAAAAAACACCTCGCCAACCTCCTCCACGTGTCCACTCCTGGCAGATTTTATGAAATTCAGAAACTAATTAAAATTAATTATACGACATTTTTGCCAATTTGCATTGTTAGGATGAAGCAAAAGTAGCGACTCTTAAAATTATTCAAATTTATACAATGTCTAGGGGAAAGCAAAGCGTCAGATAATAATTTATATAGACTGGCTTTCGGATGGTTTGATAATGGTAAATTATCTTTGTTTTTAGAATATTATTTGTTCTTTTTGGTTGTATTCCACCGCCACAATATATCGGAGAATAAAAAGTGATTTTGATTTAAAATCAAATTACCCTATTGAGTTTTTAATAAAATTTTGTAAGGGAAATCACTGTATACGGAAACCATCATAATACTATTGCAATAATTTGGAGTTGAATCTAATCGTTTCATATTTTTAAAATTAAATGTGGGAATGGAAAGTTTTTTTTTGCAGACCATAAAACAAACATAAATTATTGGTATTTTTTCGAAAAAAATACGATCGATAGGCCGAATTATTAATTAACTAGCAGGTACCCGTGCTTGCACAGTGTGGTTTTTAGTCCAAAAACCTGGCCAAAATTATTTTATTGTTCTAACAGCTAAAAAACTGATTTTTATTAATTTTTTTTAGTAAAAAGATTAATTTATATAAATACACATAATATGATAATTATTTTATATTATGTAAAATTTCACTGGCAGAAAGCTAATTTTGAAGTGCGTAGGATTATTAATATTTACTTTTTATTTTCCCTAAGGTGGCACTTAGGTCGCTTTTTTCTAGAAAAACACTTATTTATTATTAAAAATGTATTTTCATTTTGAATATTTACTAGGATTTTGTGGCCGATCAGAAATCGCTTGTTTAATTTTTTTTTTTTAATTTTGAGTTTGAAAAATAATTTTTCAAGAACTATTCAAAAAAAAAAACAACTTAATTTAAAAAGAATAGAAAATCAAAGATTTCTGACTTTCAAAACAGACATATGTACATATAGTACAGTCAAATTAAACATTGATCCGGAAATTTGAAAAAACAAGCTAAAAATTGGTGGAAATGTTAGAGGATGATGTCGATAAGGAAATATCAAAAGTCCCAAAAAATATGCCTTGGGCAAAATCCGCCATCTTTAAAAAATGCCCCCATCTTTACTCTTTCGTTTTTCGGTCTTAACTTTTGAACCAGTTGCCCGATTTCGGTCGTATTTGCACCAAATAAAAGCATATGAAATTATTTATTGCATAGAATACCTTTTAATATTAAAATAAATATACATTTTTATCTTGGAAAAGTAAGATATACTTGTAAAAAAAAAATATCAATTATAATATAGGTAACGTTAATAGCCCAGTTGATTTACATATGCATTATTGGAGATCACAAAAAATATTGCATTAAGTTTGACTTTGTGGGGGAGACTGCCATATTTTCGGATTTTTTCGGAGTCCGGCTTATAATTCCTCAACTATGCATTCTTATGGATTGGTTACTTCAGCCATCTTTAAGTAAGTAAGTTTTTTTTATTCAAAATAATCAGATCGGATGAGCTTGAAAGAGCCCGTTAATGACTGGCTTTTCCCTCACCCCTTCATTTCTTCGGCACGGATTGTGTTCTAAGAACTGGCACCCATTTGGAGGGTTAGATACGAGAATTTGTCCCGAGCTAACATAACTTGAACAGCTTGAATAATTTTCCAAAGGAAAACCTATAAGTTTCCTGATCACGCACTTTACGACTCCTTTATTGGTTGGGCTTATCAATATAAAAGGATTTAAGCGAGGTGCAAACGAAAATAAAATTAAAAACAACAAAATGTAAATGTTTGTGTTCGAGTTGCGACCACTGGGCGAACCTAGTTATTATTATTATTATTCAAATGCAACTTATAAAAACACTAATTTAAGATTTTTTTATAACCTTCTATTTGTTGTAATTCGTTCAGTATTTTTATTTGCGATTATAGATTCTATACCTAAGGAAAGTTTTGAAGTTTTGAGATATCAATCAAACATTACGATGATACGAAACACGAAAAAAGTAGGTCCGACAATTCTGTCTGTCTGTCTGTCCGTCTGTCAGTCTGGATGTATCGACACCTACAGCCTGACCGGTTGGGCCGAAATTTTTCAAACTTGGTACTCTGTATTTTTAGAGTAATATGCCCATACTTAATTTTGATTTATATCCCAGGTCTGAAAACAACGGTACTTGCCATATAAAAGTAACAGATAATTCAATTTTTCTCTAAAAAATACGATAGATTTTAGTAAAATTTAATATGACTGATTTTTTGAAAACATTGATGTTTTTAGACAATAATTTTTTTTACAACTAGATTTTTAACGGTACCTGCCATTCAAGCGTCTTAGATAATTTCATTTTTCTCTTAAAAAATACTATCGATTTTTATAAAATTTCGTACAATAGATTTGTAGCCAAAGGTTGTGTTTTTCGTTTTTTCAGAATAAGTTTACATATTAACGGTAATAAGCTTTAAAGACAATCCAATTTATCTCGTAAATATACGATCAATTTTGACAACATTTAGTGTGACTGATTTTTTTCTAATAATGAAGTTTCTCGTTAGAAATTTACTTTCAAAATCACCTTATTAACGGTACCTGTCATATAAACACTACAGAAAATCCAATTTTTCTCGAAATTTTTTTGCCAATAACGGAGTTTTTCGTAAGAATTTTTTTTTTTCAAAATCACCTTGTTAACGGTACCTGCTATATAAATTCTATAGAAATTCCGATTTTTCTCGATAAAAAATACGATCGATTTCGATAAGATTTTGTGTGACTGAATTTTTGATAATAAGGAAGTTTTCCGTGAGATTTTTTTTTTTTCAAAATCACTTTATTAACGGTACCTGCCAGAAAAACGCTATTGAAATTATTTTTACTTCGGATTATTTATTAAAGTTTCTTGCTAAGTATCCTTAGCCAAAGGTTAGTAATATTACACAAGAACAAGTTTGTCCGACCCAGTAGAGCCTTTTATTTTTTTTCCTTGGGCGCTTTTCGTAGTTAATCTCCGTTCTTACTCGTTGTTATTGTTAAAATTATGAACATTCACTTGACATGCACTTTGGACCAATGCTACTGCAAAAGCATCTTTTTTTGTATTTGAATTGATTTTATTGATTAAGATTGCATACAATTATAATATCTTAGTAAAGTTGGTTCTTAGAAATATGTTGCCTCAGAATGCACTCTACACCACGATTATTGCTTATAACAAACCTGATTATTTTTTTATTCGATGAAGATTTTAAGAATTTGAACGAACTATTTAATATTGTTTTTCCGTTCTAATCGATTTCAAGAAAATAAGCGTAATTTTTCATTTTTTAATGGAAGGAAAAGTTTTGCCTTAAACCTCATTTTAAACCAATGATTGCCATAGCCAATTTGGTTTTGCGAAAACCTTGCTTTCTTATGAAGGCGATTATAGGTACTATAAGGCAAGTTATGCATTCGTGCAAAAAAAATTTTTTTTGAGATAACAATCAAACATGAAATTACGATGTTAGAGAAGACGAAAATAGTGGGCCCGGAAATTCTGTCTGTCTGTCTGTCTGTCAGTCTGGTTGTATTAGTAACTGCAGCCTAAACTTCAAATTTGGTATGTAGGGTTCATAAACTATTCCCTGGAGGAGGAATTGAAATTTTTGTTCTAGCTTAAAAAACAACGGTACCTGCGATACCGTGAACGAAAATACAATTTTTCTCGAAAAAAATACGACCGATTTTGATAAAATTTCACGTGAGTGATTTGTTGACAACAATAATTCTTTCATCAGAATTTTTTTTTTCGAAAAAAGCTTTGAATGGTACCTACCATAGAACGTTTTTTTTTTGTATCGATATTTCTTTAATTTATTGACCGATTTTTATGAAATTTGATATTCAGTTAGTCCTACAATTCTTGATAAATATGGCATAAATTTTTTTTTGGAAATTAAAGTAAACATCTTCTCTTTTTAAACTGGTCAAAGTAATTTTCTAGTCGTTAAGAAAAAGGTAACTTGCCAAAGAGCAAAAGTTCGTGGGACCCAGTCATGCCGTTTTGCAGATGCTGTCCCAATCATATCTTATTGGAGAGATAGAGAAATCATGACGTTGAAAGGACGATCGTTCAATCGTTTTATGTCGAATTCTTAGCGAGTAAAATGTTGCTTTATTCGGAAAAAAGTCAATAAACATGGTCCAAAAAAACTTGATCTTTTCCCCTCAAATCAATTTTTTTTAATCTCGATTTGGTAGCAAGATTCAAACGTATTTTCACACACATACCAAATATATTTTATAATTTTTTTCAGACGAATATTTTAACTGTGAAATATGGTTTTTCTTAATAAGGATTTGCGAAATATAATTATTTAAAACAATCTATTAGGCGTGTTTTTTTGTTGTAGATAGTGCACTTTGTGAATAGAGAGAGTTAAGGCCAATTTTTAAAACCCTTCTTTAAAATATACACAAATCTGACCCCCAGCTTAAGCTTTATATAAAATTCCACCTTGTTTTTTTCTTCTAAAAAAGCTCAGAAGCGCCATCATCACATAGCTGTGCATTTGTGTAACAGTTCAACTGTTATTTGATTGTGAAAATACGTTGATTAGGGAAGCCAAGCTAATGACGGTCAATTGGCAATGACGGTCAGTGTAGTTTTGGTTTAACTAAAGCGAATTTAGTTATTATTTTGAACAGACTATATAGAGAAGAAAGAATAAACCACTTTGACGTTTTTCGAATTCAAAAATCTATCAGATTTTGAAGTAAAAACAAAAATTACGAATCCTGTTTACGCTAACAGAATATTTTGGACACCAAGTCACCAAATACAGCTGGCGTATTTTAACGAAGATCCCATTAATGAAAAATACAATGTTTTCAAAGTATGTGGATCTGTAAATTCCTTCGAATTTCTCTTTGAAAACACGAGCATTTTATTGGCTTTTGAAATCATGTATTCATAATGATCTTGAAAAGCTAATTTTCAAAAATTACAACTTGGATCAAGAACTGTGTTATTAATTCGATAATCAAAAACAATATAGTTTGGCGTGATCTAATATAAGACATTTGCTTACACTTCGAGATGTTAAGATGAAGACAATTTATTTCACACCACTTGAAAATTTTGTTGGGATCTGTTTGCAAAAGACAACAATCGTCAGCAGATTTGATATGTTTGAAAATCTAGTAATCTTCTGCAAAAAGCAGATTTTCGAATCGTTAATGAAAAGAACGAATAAAAGGGGTCCAAGATAAGTTCCTTGAGGGACACCCGATAAATTATAAATCCTCTTCGAAGTCTTGCTTCCAATTTTCACAAACTGGGTATTTTGTTCGATCCATTTCAATAATTGAGGGTGAATCTTAATCTTATTTTCTTATCAACAGATCAGCCGCTGAGATACTCTTAAAATTCCCTGCAAATTTCAACGTCCAGCCGTTTTTTTTTTTTTGTCAAGTAAATCCCATGACAGTGGTCTTGGCCTTAATTGCCTGCAATGACAGTCAAGTTGAATGTCTTTTTTAATTTTTTTTTTTTAAGTATATGTGATAGAAGATTTGTTCCTTCTGAGAAACCTTAAGAAACAAGTAGTTTTTATTTTATGTTATAAATATATGTATTTAAATAAAACAAAATTTAAAGTGGGTTTTCATACCTCCCCACTAAGTGGCCGTCATATGGACCACCTTCAAATTTTCAATAAAACGATTCAGTATAACATCGTCTATAAAGTTTTCGTTTTAAAATAGGCACTTCTTGTTTATAACGTGTAACTTACATATGTAGTACCAACTTTCAAAGATAAAACTCAGAACTATTGTGAATATTTTATCCCCAATAATTTTATCCCCAATAGATTGCTAATAGCAGTCCATGTATTCTATATATTTATTTAACGCTTTTTCGTTACGAAAATTTTCAGTTCACTCTATAGTGTATAAGTCGCGTAAGGGAACTTTGTTCCAAAACATATAATGTCTGGATTGAGTGAATGACTTTTTTATCTGTTTGAGTTAAAATGTGACTTATGTATATTTCGCAGCTAAAATCTGAATGCACAAGTAAAGGTTTTTCTCAGTTAATTAATTTTGACAGTTAAAATGGAGAAGTTCAATAATTACCTTCCTATATTGATTTTAAGAGAAAGCTTTCACGTTGTTTATAATTTTAATAGTAGAGTGGTAAGTCCACTTGTACCCCTTCAATCATCACAGTGGTATAAGCCAATTTTTATACGGTTCCGAATGCCACAATGTCACTTAAAAATAAAATAATATTTTTTGTAGGTATTTCAAACTATTTTAAACTAACCTAAAATGTTTAAAATATTTAAAACAAATATTAATTATTTATGTATTTATATCTATTAAAGAATGCGATAACTGCAAAGCAATTACATATTATAGTGTGATTTTGTTTACAACTATCTATACCGATTATCAAGTAAGCTACCCACTTGCGTGTCATGTACAGATCACAGTTTATTTTCTCCATTAATTTTAATTCATTCCATTCAACCGAATTCAATTTGATGTCATTTATTCGGTAAATGCATAAATTGACGTGTACCTAGGTATACATATAAACATAAATTATTTATATTTTGGAATACAAAAAACAACAACACCAAATGCACACTACAAACTAATTTCGAGTGAATAAACCCAAGAGGCATTTAACAATCAACCAATTGCGATGACAGAAACAATAGAACACTGCCAGATGTCACCAGTAATTAAACGAAATTCAATTTGACATTTTTGGATTTATAACTTTTACACGTGCCATTTTCCAATCTACACTCGATGTATTCATGTGCAGTGCAGAATGTTGTGAAAAGTTCAACGTCCACGCGTTCGCAACACGTTTTGCCACCTTACTCTTATTGATACTGTCCATTTCCATTTGGATAAATATTTAATTTCATTTAGTCTACCAATAGTGGACAGTCATCGTATACCAAAATAAATATAACAAGGTGCACAAAATTGATATTAATTTTTATTGGTACCTACCGTGTAGACTTATTAGGAGATTTGTACAAACTTTGAATAAAGTTTTAAATTTGCATTTCCTCCAAATTAACCACCAGTTGAGGAAATTCTAGCGGATGTCAATGTTGGCATTATTCATTTACCAGTAGATCAGAAATCTATCGATCACAACGAAGTGAAAAATCTTCTTTTGCATAATGTTCCTTCAAGGATGTTAAATACTGAACATAAGGCTTTTTTTTAGTTCTTCATAGTATTAAAAATAAAACAAATTACGTCTTAAAAGCTAATAAAAGCAGTTCTTTATTTGTACAGAAAGAAGAGTATAATATGTCTTACGCGACTTATACACTATAGAGTGAACTGAAAGTTTTCGTAACGAAAAAGCGTTAAATAAATATATAGAATACATGGACTGCTATTAGCAATCTATACAAGTATTTCAACATAACTATATACTTACAGTGAAACCATGTAACTAAGAAATTTGAAGAATCATTACCATACTATAGCGGATTGGAGGCCATCGTGTAGCGCTGCAGTAGTCAAGTTTGTACTAAAGAGCAAAGATAACTTAGTGCTAATTTTGACTACCCGTTACGCTTTCCAATCCTCAATGGAGAAACCAATTTACAATATTGCTTTTGTTTCGTTCTATGTTATTGAAATAAGGCGCGTTTTATTGAATTAAATTATTTTAGTTTGTATAAAGTAGAGTAAAATTTCCATGCATTACAAAAACAACAATAACTTTATAGCGAGTAACTCTTACTTCTCCTTTTATTCCCAGCAATTCTTATTGGGGATAAAATATTCACAATAGTTCTGAGTTTTATCTGTGAAAGTTGGTACTACATTATGTAAGTTACACGTGGTAAACAAGAATAAGTACCTATTTTAAAACGAAAACTTTATAGACGATGTTATACTGAATCGTTTTATTGAAAATTTGAAGGTGGTCCATATGACGGCCACTTAATGGGGAGGTATGAAAACCCACTTTAAATTTTATTTTATTTAAATATATTTATAACATAAAATAAAAACTACTTGTTTCTTAAGGTTTCTCAGAAGGAACAAATCTTCTATCACATATACTTAAAAAAAAAAATTAAAAAAAAGCATTCAACTTGACTGTCATTGCAGGCAATTAAGGCCAAGACCACTGCCATGGGATTTACTTGACAAAAAAAAAAAAAAACGGCTGGACGTTGAAATTTGCAGGGAATTTTAAGAGTATCTCAGCGGCTGATCTGTTGATAAGAAAATAAGATTAAGATTCACCCTCAATTATTGAAATGGATCGAACAAAATACCCAGTTTGTGAAAATTGGAAGCAAGACTTCGAAGAGGATTTATAATTTATCGGGTGTCCCTCAAGGAACTTATCTTGGACCCCTTTTATTCGTTCTTTTCATTAACGATTCGAAAATCTGCTTTTTGCAGAAGATTACTAGATTTTCAAACATATCAAATCTGCTGACGATTGTTGTCTTTTGCAAACAGATCCCAACAAAATTTTCAAGTGGTGTGAAATAAATTGTCTTCATCTTAACATCTCGAAGTGTAAGCAAATGTCTTATATTAGATCACGCCAAACTATATTGTTTTTGATTATCGAATTAATAACACAGTTCTTGATCCAAGTTGTAATTTTTGAAAATTAGCTTTTCAAGATCATTATGAATACATGATTTCAAAACGGCTGAACACATCTAAATGAAATTCGGCACAGAGATAGATTATATTCTGGAATATCATATATAGGCTACTTTGTGTACAGAAAAATTAGCGGTTTCCGTGGAATAGATTTTTTTTTTGTTTTTAATAGAAAAAGGAATAGAAATAATTTTTTACATGGTTGTTAGTTTAGTGGTGAGTGAATTTAAACTATGGTTCTTTACATTACTAAAAAATGCATGGATTCTTTGGGATATCATAACAGTTTGTTTCTACACTTTAAGCAAATAAGTAAATAATAAATAAAATATTTGATTGTTCAGTCTAATCGTATCGAATTGACTGGCGCGTCAAGTGAAAAAAAAAAATATGAATAAATAGTTAAAATATTTTTACATAAACGTACAGATGTCTAATTTTTTGAAAGAATATTTGTGAGGTAAGTTATGTTTTTGTGTGCTTATGCCTTTAATGTACATTGTGTATTTTGTTATTGTTTGGTATAGTTTTTTTTCCAAAAAAGCCCGGAAAACGAAAATTGGATGTGCGATTTTGTAACAGAATGAAAAAAAAGTGAGGTTAAGTTACATATATTTTTGTGGGCTTATATGTTTAATTGTAAATTGTGTTTTTTTTTATTGGTTGGTAGTTTTTTTTTAACATGCCCGAAAAAAAAAAAAAATCTTTGCCAGAGCAGAAAAAAAGCTCGGGCTGTGAAAGTATCCAGAATTCTAGGTACGCCTCTTTAAGCGGACATTAGAAGAACTGAACAAGCAGAGCGACAGGCTGCTTCTAGGTCAGCTGAAACTCAGGATGAGACATTGGATGCAAAGAGATTTTACTTTTCATAACTATTCCCGTGGGACAAAAGTCCGAAAGTTAAAATCCCCTGAACCGGCCAAATGGGCCATGTAGTTACTTTTCAATAAGAAAACTGTTAAAAAAGGCGACCGAAAAAGTTACGGTTCCTGTGGGAGAGTTTTTGTTGTGAAAACCCCACTTATTTGAGTTTATTCCGACGCACCGTAGCAACGCGCGGGTACCTGCTAGTATAAAATATAAGTTTAATTATTTAAAAAAAAAGGAGAAAAACTATAATATTTTATTATTTTTCAATTTGTATGTTTTTGTCTTTATGACGAAGTCTACACATCTGCATATTAATTTTAATCGCCAATGATTCTATACTCCCCTAGATTCTAAATTTCAAAAGCAAGTTCATGCGACTCAGTCGTGCATTTTATTTTGTATGCCTATTGCACTGTAACAATCAATAAAAACTCATCTTATTTAATACAAAAAGCTGCACATCATATACAAACTCATGCATCATAATCGAATCAGAATTGAACCAACTGAATGGGTTTAAAAGATATTATTTGAATCGGATTTAGTTACAGCCACATAACCACTATATCTGCTACCATTCTGAACACTCGTCACTGATCCGTGAGATATACCCTCACTTTAGCCTCGATACCTAACAATGAGCGGAAAAGCTACTATAGTATACATCAGTGTATAGAATAGTTGCCTTCTTTGCCCACGCAATAACCACAAATAAAATCAATAGGTATTGAAAATCCCTCTGCCAACGGGTTTTCGCAAAGAGAGAATTTAGGTTATAATTCCACTCAATATCATATAATTTTAAAATGTTATATATCTTTTTAGTGGATTTTGTATTACTTATGTTATTGGCTATGCAGCTATGGCAATGATCATTGCAGCAGGGTGCACCGTTGCAATAATGTACGAAGCTGAAAAAAATAATTTAAGTAGGTGCAGGATAAAATAAGTTCTCAGGAACTTAGATTACTGACTTGGTTATCACATAAGCAAGAATAGAAAAATTATTTCCAACGGTTAAAGTCGGAACACAAACTTAATTCTAGACTTACTGAAGAGAACTTATTAAGAAGTCAACAGGGATCTGTTGATTAAGACTGAGACGAGTTCTAAAAAGTGGGCATTCCAAGCAAAGCTACGAAGTTGAGTATGCAGAACTGTCCACCAGTGAATGAGTTATGCCCACATTATCAATAGCGAATCGAACGATGCGCTTTGAAATTTTTTTTTTTTATTATTGTATGCCCTATTTGGTAAAATTATGAGATTCAGGCTGAGTTACTAAATAGCATCAAAAAACTGCTGCATTAGCTTTCTACTGCAATGTATCATTTGTTGCAACAGACCTGTTTGTGATGGAAAGGGTTGCATTTATTTGCACATCATATGCGGTAAGAGTAGGACTGCGTTAAGATCCGTTATATATTGCATCACAACGAAATGTTGCGTTTAGGAATTCAGTCTCAAGTTTGTGCATGGGCGCTAATGGTACAATAGATGAGGCTAAGGATAAGGTTAATTCTACAGTTTGTCCGAAAAAGAGCCTTATTGCACAATTTCTACATTGGAAATAGCATAACGAAATGCGAATACGAGAATACCGGTTTCACCGGGTTCAATGAAGAAAACTTGTTATGCGTCAACCTCGCCGAGCGAAATGAACGGAGTTTATTGATTATTTCGAAGGTAGAACTTCAGTTAATTTTTTAAACATTAAAGAAAAAGAAAACTTCATGGGTCGATGGTGTACGCAACATTGTGTTAAGACATCTCCCTGAGGAATCAGTAGACACAGGGATGCAAGAAGCTCAAATTTCAGCTCAGGTCACTTTTGAGCTAGCTCTTTTTTTTTAGCATCACAGCACAAATAAGTGAGTTGAGCTGTTAGTTGGGCTGAGGTATTTTTGAGCTGAGTTATCATTTGAGCTGCGCTGTCAGTTGAGCTGAGCTGTAGGTTGAGCTGAGGGGTTAATTGAGCTGAGCTGTTATTTGAGCTGAGCTGATGGTTGAGCTGAGCTATCAGGTGAGCTGAGCTGTGCTTACAGTTGAGCTGAAATGATCTGAACTATGAAGTTTGTGTAACGATTATCCGCAGATATTATGTACGTACAAATTGCAGTTAGTAACAATGTTTAATATAATGTAAGTACACCTAACATACTTTTAATCAAATCGGTTAGGTATTTGCGGTTACACTTAATGAATTGTGTAAACCAGTACCTATTCGTAGACAAATCTAAGTTTTCGCGCAATTGAGGAATGCATTTTTGTATAAATTAAAAAAAAGGGGGGCTAACTTCACACTTTTTGGTAAAGTTTTTTGGCTCTAAAACCCCAATTTTTTAATATTTTTGAAAAAAAAAATTACGGCACAAACCGGCACAAGCCCAGCATAATCTAGATCAATTTTCAAAAAAAACGAGGGGATAACTTCACACACTCGTGACATAGCTATTATGAAACCTTAAACATCACTTTTGATTTAACGTTTAATTTAAATTGTTTTAATAAATAGTTTTTTATAAATAAATGTTCAAAATTAAAATTTTTTAAAAAAATTTTGTTGAATTTTTACAAAATGTTGCATTTTTTCATATTTAATATTTTATTAATTGTCTACGTAATCCAAAAAAAACCTGGTGCTAGAATGTGTCTTAGTTTTTGAGAAATAAGAAAAACAAAAGATACTTTGTACTATAAAACATGTTTTTTTTGTCTTTATAGCTATATACGTAGAAAACCCAAAAATTAATTTGTTCTAGTACAAAGTATATCTTTTGTTTTTCTTATTTATCGATAACTAACACACATTCTGTTACCGTGTTTTTTTTTTGATTACATAGACAATTAATAAAAACATTAAATACCGGAAAAAAAATTGCATTTTGTTATGCAACATCTTGTAAAAATTCAACAATTTTTTTTTTCAAAATTTTAACTTTGAAAGTTTTTTTCTAAGAAAATATTTATTAAAACAATTTAAAGCAAACGTTAATTCAAGGATTGATGCTTAAGGTTTCATAAAAGCTATGTCACATTACCGTATGTGCTTTCGTTATTTTTGGTAAATTGTTTAGAATCTTAAGTCAATTTTGCCCCTGCCGCCTTAATAGATTGATATAGATTGTTTTCTTCTCTTGACACATGCCTATGTGTGCATGTTATGGGAATCTCCACAACCTAATACGTAGATGTTTTGTGCTGCTACTATTTAATAGGTACTAACACTAAAAAATTCTGTATCTTTTCACCAATTTCAAGTAAATTAACATTTCAGCATATATTCTGAAAGGAAATTTAATTCTCTACAACTTAATTCACAACTTTGCTAAAAAAAAATGTGGAAAAAAGTCCCGATAAGAAGTTTGACGAAAATCCATATTTTTGGAATTTTGCTTATTTTTCCAGAGAGGATAACTCAAAGACAAATGTTCTGTTTTGCAAAATAATGTATCGTAGCAAATTGTACTCAATTTTTATGTTTGTATGATGCACCGTCTTCGAGATATGCTGATGCAACCGTGAAAAGATCCCTTTTAACCACGCCCCAGCCCCCGCGGCACTCCGATCATCGAGGATTTTTTATTGCGAGTACATGGGACCCCCACCCCCCTTCACATTGCCGGAAAAATTGTAACTACGCGAATTTTTTGGGTTTATTTGTCTTTTTCAGACTTAGTTTGACTAGACTAACACTACTAAGTGAGTCTGATGATCGGCTTAGCTTTAGCGCTGTGAAATAGCTACAATTCTTTTTATTCGTGCACACAGGTTATTGTTGGTTAATTCAAATACTTCTCAGTACAATTAATTTGTTTTTTGTTTCAAATCAGACAATTAATTTTTTAAATGAATCTTATACTGATTACCATAATCATAAACCCATAAAAGGTTATCCACCCTGCGCGATAATCTACCAATAGCGCGATAAACAAAAAAAAACGTAAATTCCGTGAATTACTGCTTCCCGTTCCATCTCTTTATAAAAGGTATTCTCTCAGAAGTCACATTATATCAAACAAACATGGCCCCCTAAGTGTAGTTCTATTTTACAAATAAATTACAGTAAATGAAGATAAAAATAAATTATTTCTATAAACGACACACGTATCCATATCCATAGACCAGGAGCTATCGGTCTCGCGTTTATTATGGCGATTTGTTAAAACAACACAGCATCCACTTGCGGATATATGACTCTGGGCACGAGCTTCAATGTTTTTATTTAGTAAACTCAGACACAGGGATGAAGGATTTTTGTAATTAATTGATTTTGCTCTGCATTACAGCAATTATCATGGCAATAATACTAAAAGCAAATTATTTCATTATCTAGTATTATAATTATTTGTATAATAAAACATATTTATATTTGTCTATCCTTGGATGATGCACCTCTGGTGTTTTTATTGTTAGTATAATATGATTATGTATAGATATATTGTAATGTATATCTATTTAGGCACCCGCAGTAGATCAGATTTAATCCTCATAATAGAATAGTTGGTATATCCTTCAGCTTTATAAAGTGTTGTTGGTCGGTTGGATGGAAATGAAGTGAAGTGAAGTGAACTAAATAATTGTATATGCCCAGGGGGAAAATTAGTTTTAAACTTAGCAAAAGTATCTGTGGTGCACTAAAAATTTTAATTGATTTTTTTTGTTTTTATAGATATATTTCTAATTAAAACTAGCTATGTTATTATATAACGTGGGATGGATACCTAACCTATATTTGTTTTGAATAATTTACCTAAACATATAAATTCTAGAGGCTTTTTTAATCTATTTTTTAATTACTAGTTAATTGCAAAATACAATCTATTATAATGTTTAATGAATCTATGATGCATTGATCTAAATGATCTAAAAATCAACTTTTTTTATGACATTAGATTATTATAGATAGATAGATAGATTTTTTTTATTTTGCAAAACAATTTAAAAGGCAATGTACCTACCTAAATTGGTCTTTTATAACACAGCATGTAGGTCTAATAAATAATGTTTATAAATGAAAAGTATTAAAAGTCCAGGCAAATTAGCGAAAATAAGCAAACAAAAATGCAAACTTCCTCAAAATTCGTGTTCTGGTAGAGAAATATATACTCTTTAAGATTCTGAAGAGTATGGTGAGCTCGACTCTACAACTCGGATTTAAGCCTCCTCTGGTGCTCCCCACCAGTGCAAAATTTTTGATGAGTCAAACAACATCTGTTTAGGACAGTATTGCCACATAGGCAAGTTGAGCCAATAAAAGAAAGACAAAAAGACTTCTATTACCCCTCATTTTATCGGGAGGGGCAATTTTCTAAAGAAGGGTGTTAAAAAAGAATAACAAAATTACTAAAAAATAACGCTTATACTTACAATGCTATGTGGTACTTTTTTACAAAGCCAGAAATCTTTTGTTTTTTTTTTCTTTATACATTACGTTTTTTTAGTGAACAATTTAACAAAATATAAAATAATTTTTACTAAAAATTTTGCAGCGACGTCTTCGAGTTCACGTAGTTATTTTTAATTTTCTTAAAATGTACAAGAAGGTTTTCTGGTTTTTGACTTAGAATTAATAACAACATTTAATTTTGGAAACGAAAATAGTAGGTACTTAACTACATATTGTTTTAAAATAAAATTTATTATTATTATTTATTTTTTTTTATTTTAGAAAAATTTATTTTTTTCAAATCTGTTTACCAAAAAAAACTTTATTTACCAAAAAAAAAATAAAATGAAAAGATTTCTTGCTCTACAGAAAAGTATCACATGATCTTGTTAGTTACCGTTGATTTTTAGTAATTTTTTTCTTTCATATGCGCAGAGTAGGCTTAAATCCGAGTTGTAGAGTCGAGCTCACCATTTAGAACTCGGGAATCTTCAGAATCTTGAGGAGCATATACTTTTTTACCAGAACACGAATTTTCAGAAACTTTGCATTTTTTTTTTAATTATATATTACGAATTTTGAGCAAATTTGCCTGGACTAGGAAAGCAAAGACAAAATAGTTATCATTGAACTGAAAATAATTTAGAAATAAGTAGGTACTAAATAGCCCAGGAAAATTAGACAAAAACAGCAAAATTAATTACGAAATAATTCGGACAAAGCTGGATTTTTCTGGAGATCTTTGTTTTTATGTATTGAGCAAATCCTCAAAGTACCCATGATTTGGCCCGAAGCAATTTTTATTTTGGGGAAAGGGTTCGAAATTCTGTTTTTTGCAAATTTCTCGGAAACTATGAAATTTTTTGCAAAAAAATGTTTTGGTTTAAATTATAGTTGATATGATTTTCTACAAAATCGGTCTTAACACTTTTCATCGTATCATCAACTTTCGAGAAAAATGTATTAAATTGTTACAAAATCTGTTTTTATACAACATTGCACTTTTACACTAGTAATTTAGCACTTTTTGCATTTTGTGTGGTTTTCCCATTAAGCCTAATCAACAGAAAAAAATTAAATGCATGACTGGGTCGCATGAACTTGCTCTTGTTGCAAACAATTTGAATACAAACATTTTGATTCATGATATTTTGTACCATCATATTTTTTGTTTATGCTGTTTAGCTTAAATCTTTAAAAGCCATCTTGTTCTGCATATTTAACTTATGTGCTCACAAGTTGTTGAAAAAGTGTCAATCTAGGTTGTGGGAAATATATTTGTGTTGGATGGAAAAAAAATCAAACTTATTGTTAGTGGGAACCTTATATTGCTGGTCAGATGTCTACGGTGTAACTGGCAAGCAACACAACAGTGGTGCTTTTATTGGTGTTAAAGTCCCACATTGTATACATTGGTAACAGAGAGCTACCAAATATTGTGTTTTGAGATTTTTACCTTCCAAATTTAATTTATCAATTTTGACAAGATCACTGATCCACAAAAAATTTTTTTTTATTATGATAGAGCGTATTAAAGTGAACATCTTATATTAAAACATTAATCTTATATTAAAAAAAATTAAAAAAAAAATATTTAAACTAATTTTTTTTAAAGTTATGATTACAATTATTTTTCAAGTCAAAAACAGAAAACCGAAATTTTATATGTGTTGTACCTGCTTTTTGAGAATATTAGAAATAAATATACCACATCTTCTAACAAAACCCAAAATAAAAAAATATTTTTTCTTAATTTTTGTTTTCAAAATTCAGTGCTGCAAGTGTACGACGACTGGGTTATGACTTATATCACTGCAGGCTGCAGCTGTAAAATGGCTTTTGGTCTTCTTATGTTCTGCAGCAACATACATTTTTTTTTTTGAGAAAACATAGTTAAAATTTTTTTTTTTTTCAAAATGTTTAGATTGAAATATAATTTTTCAAAAACTGTTTCATAAAAACAAAATATTAAAAGAGAGAACAAAATAAGATATTTCTGGATTTACTGTACAACTATTAATGTCTGGGTCAGCGGACCGTAAACCCAGAGAAAAAAATTGCATTAAACGCCTTAGGAAAAGTTTTTTGTATGGATGTTATTTCTCGAGTATAACTTTGCCTAGTACTAAGGAGTCTTATGTCCGTTTTAGGTAACGTAAAATACGCTAAAATAGGTTGATTTTGCTTAGAAAACTTAGGTAAAGTTTTTTCTATATGGATGTTATCTGACAAGCTCAAACCACATCTGTTAGCTTAACCTAGGCCCTTTACCTAATATTACCTAGGGTATTTTAGTTGTTTTCCCATATGTAATCATTAGCTCTAAGGTGATTTGACATTATCACTACATCATAGTCCTACCTAGGCCCTAAGCTAATATTATCTAGGGCCTAACATATATTTTCCAACTCAACTCAACTCATAGAAGAATACTGTGTCATATTACCTTAACCATGTTAGGTAAATATTTTGTATGGGTGTTATTTACCTTAGGTGCATAAATATTTTAGTTATAAATGGTATTAGACAAGCATATCTTGCCCAAGAAATGAGGTAATTTTCGTACGAAAAATAATGGTATCAAGTAGTTCCCATTTGATGATTTTTTTCTCACAACCAAATGGCGTGCATTTCATTAAAATATAATTTCAACCATTACGGAGAACAAATAAAAAAAATTTCGGAGGCTGACTGCGAGAATAATTACAAAAAAAAAAACAAAAAGAATAAAACAAGGAAAAACATACATGTACTTAATATTATAACGTGTTCAATAAGATGTTCTCCGTTCTATTATTTTTTGTTTTACGATGCGTAAAACAAAGTCGGTAATTTGAAAGTGATAAAGTTTGAATTTAAAATCAAGAAAGTAAAAAGGAAATAAAGAGTGTTTTGAAATATTAAGTGGAATAAAAAGTAAAAAGACGTAAAGTGAGTTGTATTAAAACGGAAATAAGTTTTATTTAATAAAACGAACCTAGATAAAACCTTACAATATAAAAAATACGCAACAAATAAATAAACTTAAAGCAATAAAAAATATAAATATTTTTTTTTTAATTTTCTAAATCAATAGCTGGAAAACAAGCAAAGTATTTCATGTTAAATTCACCTTATCTGAAAACATAATTTAGCAACAGAAATACGGCAAGTTATATCGTACTTTGGTGATATCGTAGGTTCGTAAATTTTAAAATATGTTTTATTTTTGTTAGATTGTTGGTAAAACTACCTTAGTTTGACTTAGTTAAGGGTAAAATGACTATAAGGCAATCTCGCAGTCTTTTACTAGGTTAATTTTGCATAGGTTGAGTTGTTTTTGAGTTTACGTTATGAATTTAAGGCAAGTTACCTTAGAATTTACCAGCACCAAAACGGCCTTAGTTATTAAGGTGTGTCATGACTTAATTTAGGTTAACTTAACACAGGCTTTTCTCTCGGTGTATATAATAAAGAAGTTGGCCTACAGAACTTTTTCACCCACTAATTTTTGTAAATTTAATGTTGTTATGCAATATGGTAAGCACAATGTGCTTAGTTCTTTATAAGCAAACAATTAAAGAAAGCACACAAATTTGGGGTTTTGCCCCTCCGTGAGTTAACACGGGGTCCTCGAGGTCAAAACTTATGCCGTGGGTCTCCTTGTTTAGTCCCAAAAGACCTATGAAAGTTTATTTCAGTTCCGAATATTTTCCGGCTTAAAGTAATTACCTACATATCCACTAGACTATTATTCATTATTTCAAGATACAAAACTTTCTTATTTTAAAAAAAATATGAAAAAAAGCAAAAAACCAAAGCTTGCACTTGAGTTTTACTTTTATAGTTTACATACCTATATTCTCAAATTGTATTTGACTGGGCTTTAATTTTTTTAAGTACAAAGGGTTTGTTTGTTATATGTATAGGTATAATTACTTTTGCATCTCCTATACAGGGTGATTGGTATAAGGTGCAATAAAAAGCTTTAGCGTGTAGGTGGGGTTAAGACAAGAAAAAAATTTTAAACAAATTTTTCAAAATTCAATGCTCTTATTAATTTTTAGTCAAAAACAGAAAACCGGATGCCAAAATGTATCTTAGTTTTTGAGAAAATAAATTAAATTAATTTTTGTTGAATCATTTTGAAGGCTTTGTCTTGAATGATTTTTACGGGTTTTCTAAAGGGAAACCAAAAATCACTTTGAAAAACATATTGAAAGAGAGAAAAATTTGGATTTTTGAATTTTGGATAAAGCGCTATATCTCGAGAACAAAGCACTTTTAGGCAAAACTAACGATATTTAGGGATCAGTTTTGAAATTTAGGAAAAACGATGTATCTCGAAGGGAAATAACTTTTAGCTAAAAGTAACTATTTTTACGGGTTTTCTAAAGGGAAACCAACTATAAAAAACATATTGAAAGAGAGAAAGAAAAATTTCTGAAAAATTTGGATTTTTGAATTTTGGAAAAAGCGCTTTATCTCGAGAACAAAGCACTTTTAGGCAAAACTAACGATATTTAGGGATCAGTTTTGAAATTAAGGAAAAACGCTGTATATCGAAGGGAAATAACTTTTAGGTAAAAGTAACTATTTTTACGGGTTTTCTAAAGGGAAACCAACTATAAAAACATATTGAAAGAGAGAAAGAAAAATTTCTGAAAAATTTGGATTTTTGAATTTTGGAAAAAGCGCTTTATCTCGAGAACAAAGCACTTTTAGGCAAAACTAACGATATTTAGGGATCAGTTTTGAAATTTAGGAAAAACGCTGTATATCGAAGGGAAATAACTTTTAGGTAAAAGTAACGATTTTTACGGGTTTTCTAAAGGGAAACCAACTATATTGAAAGAGAGAAAGAAAATTCTGAAAAATTTGGATTTTTGAATTTTGGAAAAAGCGCTTTATCTCGAGAACAAAGCACTTTTAGGCAAAACTAACGATATTTAGGGATCAGTTTTGAAATTTAGGAAAAATGCTGTATCTCGAAGGGAAATAACTTTTAGGTAAAAGTAACGATTTTTACGGGTTTTCTAAAGGGGAACCAACTATGAAAAACATATTGAAAGAGAGAAAGAAAAATTTGGATTTTTTGAATTTTGGAAAAAGCGCTATATCTCGAGAACAAAGCACTTTTAGGCAAAACTAACGATATTTAGGGATCAGTTTTGAAATTTAGGAAAAACGCTGTATCTCGAAGGGAAATAACTTTTAGGTAAAAGTAACGATTTTTACGGGTTTTCTAAAGGGAAACCAACTATAAAAAAACATATTGAAAGAGAGAAAGAAAATTCTGAAAAATTTGGATTTTTGAATTTTGGATAAAGCGCTATATCTCGAGAACAAAGCACTTTTAGGCAAAACTAACGATATTTAGGGATCAGTTTTGAAATTTAGGAAAAAACGATGTATCTCGAAGGGAAATAACTTTTAGCTAAAAGTAACTATTTTTACGGGTTTTCTAAAGGGAAACCAACTATAAAAAAACATATTGAAAGAGAGAAAGAAAAATTTCTGAAAAATTTGGATTTTTGAATTTTGGAAAAAGCGCTTTATCTCGAGAACAAAGCACTTTTAGGCAAAACTAACGATATTTAGGGATCAGTTTTGAAATTAAGGAAAAACGCTGTATATCGAAGGGAAATAACTTTTAGGTAAAAGTAACTATTTTTACGGGTTTTCTAAAGGGAAACCAACTATAAAAAACATATTGAAAGAGAGAAAGAAAAATTTCTGAAAATTTTGGATTTTTGAATTTTGGAAAAAGCGCTATATCTCGAGAACAAAGCACTTTTAGGCAAAACTAACGATATTTAGGGATCAGTTTTGAAATTTAGGAAAAACGCTGTATCTCGAAGGGAAATCACTTTTAGCTAAAAGTAACTATTTTGACGGGTTTTCTAAAGGGAAACCAACTATGAAAAACATATTGAAAGAGAGAAAGAAAATTCTAAAAAATTTGGATTTTTGAATTTTGGAAAAAGCGCTATATCTCGAGAACAAAGCACTTTTAGGCAAATATAACGATATTTAGGGATCAGTTTTGAAATTAGAAAAAACGCTGTATCTCGAAGGGAAATCACTTTTAGCTAAAAGTAACTATTTTTACGGGTTTTCTAAAGGGAAACCAAAGCACTTTTAGGCAAATATTACGATATTTAGGGATCAGTTTTGAAATTTAGGAAAAACGCTGTATCTCGAAGGGAAATCACTTTTAGCTAAAAGTAACTATTTTTACGGGTTTTCTAAAGGGAAACCAACTATGAAAAACATATTGAAAGAGAGAAAGAAAATTCTGAAAAATTTGGATTTTTGAATTTTGGAAAAAAGCGCTATATCTCGAGAACAAAGCACTTTTAGCCAAAACTAACGATATTTAGGGATCAGTTTTGAAATTTAGGAAAAACGCTGTATATCAAAGGGAAATAACTTTTAGGTAAAAGTAACGATTTTTACGGGTTTTCTAAAGGGAAACCAACTATAAAAAACATATTGAAAGAGAGAAAGAAAATTCTGAAAAATTTGGATTTTTGAATTTTGGAAAAAGCGAGATTTTACGGGTTTTCTAAAGGGAAACCAACTATAAAAAACATATTGAAAGAGAGAAAGAAAATTCTGAAAAATTTGGATTTTTGAATTTTGGAAAAAGCGCTTTATCTCGAGAACAAAGCACTTTTAGGCAAAACTAACGATATTTAGGGATCAGTTTTGAAATTTAGAAAAAACGCTGTATCTCGAAGGGAAATCACTTTTAGCTAAAAGTAACTATTTTTACGGGTTTTCTAAAGGGAAACCAAAGCACTTTTAGGCAAATATAACGATATTTAGGGATCAGTTTTGAAATTTAGGAAAAACGCTGTATCTCGAAGGGAAATCACTTTTAGCTAAAAGTAACTATTTTTACGGGTTTTCTAAAGGGAAACCAACTATGAAAAACATATTGAAAGAGAGAAAGAAAATTCTGAAAAATTTGGATTTTTGAATTTTGGAAAAAGCGCTATATCTCGAGAACAAAGCACTTTTAGCCAAAACTAACGATATTTAGGGATCAGTTTTGAAATTTAGGAAAAACGCTGTATATCAAAGGGAAATAACTTTTAGGTAAAAGTAACGATTTTTACGGGTTTTCTAAAGGGAAACCAACTATAAAAAACATATTGAAAGAGAGAAAGAAAATTCTGAAAAATTTGGATTTTTGAATTTTGGAAAAAAGCGAGATTTTACGGGTTTTCTAAAGGGAAACCAACTATAAAAAACATATTGAAAGAGAGAAAGAAAATTCTGAAAAATTTGGATTTTTGAATTTTGGAAAAAAGCGCTTTATCTCGAGAACAAAGCACTTTTAGGCAAAACTAACGATATTTAGGGATCAGTTTTGAAATTAAGGAAAAACGCTGTATATCGAAGGGAAATAACTTTTAGGTAAAAGTAACGATTTTTACGGGTTTTCTAAAGGGAAACCAACTATAAAAAACATATTGAAAGAGAGAAAGAAAATTCTGAAAAATTTGGATTTTTGAATTTTGGAAAAAGCGAGATTTTACGGGTTTTCTAAAGGGAAACCAACTATAAAAAACATATTGAAAGAGAGAAAGAAAATTCTGAAAAATTTGGATTTTTGAATTTTGGAAAAAGCGCTTTATCTCGAGAACAAAGCACTTTTAGGCAAAACTAACGATATTTAGGGATCAGTTTTGAAATTTAGGAAAAACGCTGTATCTAGAAGGGAAATAACTTTTAGGTAAAAGTAACGATTTTTACGGGTTTTCTAAAGGGAAACCAACTATAAAAAACATATTGAAAGAGAAAAAGAAAATTCTGAAAAATTTGGATTTTTGAATTTTGGAAAAAGCGCTATATCTCGAGAACAAAGCACTTTTAGGCAAAACTAACGATATTTAGGGATCAGTTTTGAAATTTAGAAAAAACGATGTATCTCGAAGGGAAATAACTTTTAGCTAAAAGTAACTATTTTTACGGGTTTTCTAAAGGGAAACCAACTATAAAAAACATATTGAAAGAGAGAAAGAAAAATTTCTGAAAAATTTGGATTTTTGAATTTTGGAAAAAGCGCTTTATCTCGAGAACAAAGCACTTTTAGGCAAAACTAACGATATTTAGGGATCAGTTTTGAAATTAAGGAAAAACGCTGTATATCGAAGGGAAATAACTTTTAGGTAAAAGTAACTATTTTTACGGGTTTTCTAAAGGGAAACCAACTATAAAAAACATATTGAAAGAGAGAAAGAAAAATTTCTGAAAAATTTGGATTTTTGAATTTTGGAAAAAGCGCTTTATCTCGAGAACAAAGTACTTTTAGGCAAAACTAACGATATTTAGGGATCAGTTTTGAAATTTAGGAAAAACGCTGTATCTCGAAGGG